>VMKM01000099.1:0-661137 GCA_008360985.2 Macquaria ambigua | reverse complement strand
TGGACGAGAGAGAGAGATTTCCTCCAGTCACATGGGGAGAACTAGATATGCCTCAGAAAAAAAGTCACATGCTTTAGCTAGTGTTACTGCCTTTGTGGATGCAGACATGTAGCTGTGTAAAGTGCTAGATAAACAAGGCTTTTGTTTAAATTATGTGCAAAAGGCCTTAAAATTAATCATTCACGTTGTTTGATACATTTTAACATGGTGTGGGAATAGGTCAAGGCAATCTTAGCAGGTTTTAATGTGAATACATTTCTTTATCATAACAGTTTAATTGTGGAAAACAAGTTTAAATATAAAATATGTTGTGGTTTACTGGAATATTTTGTCATATTACTGTGCTTGAAATGTGTATGTCCCTGTGTTTTTCTGATATTTATCAGCCACCCCTCTCTTTGATTTGACGTACTATCAGGATACACAGTCAACTAACCAAAATGATTTTATGCCCCTACATGGCATTTTTACACCCACTTTCCTCAAAAGTATTCTGTTTGAAATAATCAAAAATGAATAATAACAATATTGTCTATTTGATCATTCATCAGCCGCAGTATATGCATGGATGACAAAGAAAAAAAACATTTCTGAACCAGGTGCTGAGACTACAGTTAAAAAATGCATAGCATCAGCTCATTAGGTTTTGACCTAAATGTATGTTAAGGTCACTATGTTGCTGAGAAAGCTATCATTCAGACCCAGTGGCCCACATGTGACACTGTATCATAAAAACCTAACAAGCAGGAATAGACTCGTTAAGTGTTTTAAGAAAGACATCCATCCAGGTCAACCAAGTAAAAAAATAATATCAGATTCAGTATCTTTATAACCTATAAAAACCTAGACTCTGGAGAGTGAGCTCCACTGAAACATGCAAGTTTTGTATTGTATGTAGGTAAAAAAAGTTGTTGTTTTTTTTATAGTAGACACTGCCTGAAACCTGTCCCTACAGTGTCCAACTCTTATCTGCAGATGTGATCATAATTTGCAACAATGTGCAAGCCTGGGTCAACATGTCGTCATGCACTGATTACATCAATGTCTACAGCAGAGGCATATCATCATGTATAAAGCAGTAAATTCAAGGCAATGAAATTACCATATTTAGCTGTGAGAGCAACACTTCCCTACAAGTGAAAGACTGCACTGTATGAATGTCATTCTAATGTTTTTTCTTTGCCTATGTAAAGCACTTTGAATTGCCTCTGTGTGTGCTATTTAAATAAAGCTGCCTTGCCTTGCCTTGCAGCAGATTCATACAACTGAAACTCATTTGGGGACCAATCAACATGCTATCTTGAGAATAAGGCAAACACAGTGACTTTTATTTACACAGTTATGAAGCCTTTCTGGGATGCAACCATCCCAACAAAAATAATGTGTTTTATTTAAAGTGATAAGTGTGGTCCCAAATTGGATTGTTCTGACTGTCCTTACAGCTCAAACAGAGTTCACAAAGAAAGCCCTTCTGATCTCTGAACTCATGCATGAAATAATATTGTGCAGCTTAAAGCTCAGGAGATCTAATGCGTTTACAGCAACTGTCTCATGTCTGCAAGATATTTATGTTAACTTTGTTTTTTATGTGCGGCCCCATATTGTCTGTAGCTTTCTGTTTCTTGTTAGTAAAAGTGAAATGAATCTTTCTCTTTTGCCATGACAAAGACAGAGCAGAGACCAGGCTAGTAATGTGAAGCGCCTCTGCTTTTGACCTAAACACTCCCTGTTGGTAAGGCGAGTCAACCAAAATCTGCTTGTGAATTTGCTCCATGTGCCAACTCCTGTTTCCCAGACTTTGCACGGCAAAAGATAAAACGTGTTGTGTTTCAGGTCACTAATCCACCGCACTTCAGATCAACCTTCTGTTATCCCCCGTCAAGATCCCTGGTACGGTATGTCAGGCTGGCCCCCTGCTCCGTTCAGTGAAACATGCCACTTGTCACACCTGCTTCCCTCCCCCATGAAATTTAACAAGAGGAGCCTTTTTTGCTGAGTTGCATTTCTCTATCTCCACAGGAGATAACTGGTTGCATGTGCAGGAGTATTCCTCGTGCATGTCAGAGCCTTGCTGGTCTTGCACACAGCTCAGATATCTTATGTAAAGAAGTAAGTTCCCTCAAGGTAAAAAAAAGGAAAAAATGTAGTATAAGATATCTTTATTTGTTAGAGCCAGCAGACAAAATATTCCCTTATTTATCATTTATTCAGATAAATCATGTTCCTTTTGATTGCTGTTGTACACAGCTCCTTTTCAATTGATTCTGTCCTTAACAGGACACTCTTGCAGTTAACTGTACTATTTCGTGTGATACCAAGTGTTGCATGGTATTTGTATTATTTAGAACATCCCGATAAGATCCAACCGACCTACAAATATTAGATACACAATAAAATCTCTTAGAGCTATTGCTGGAATTGAATCTAAATTGTGACAAACATTGCATCTACTGTTACTTGTGTTAACAGATGGCTTTAATGCATCTTTGATGTAATGTTCTCTTTGACATTTTTACTGTATATGTCAATGGCAGCTGAGAAAGCTTTGTAGTTTTGGCACAAATGAGCAACATGAGGCAGTAGAATAGACCAAAGCCCACTGAAGCCCATGGACTTTGTTTATTTGACAAACACAAGGGCTCCAATGAGAGACATTTTCTCTACAGTACTGCCACATTTCAATATGTTGTCTAATTAAGGCATCCTGAATAAGAAAATAAAATAAAACAGGGCATGCACAGTAGCTACACCAAAATACACATTTTTAGCCTTCATTTAATCCCATTATTGTGTCATTTTTAACTAAGTCAAGTTGTTTTTTTTCTCCAGAGTGAAACACTCTTAAGGGAGCAATTTTCATTGTGCTTAAATGTACAATTGCACTGCTGTGCTGCAAACATTACAGATTTAGAGATTTAATATGTGGAAATGTCCTCCATTAGCTCCCTGAAGCATACAGTAGTTTTCAATCAACGAGACTGCTGCCTTACAAAGGCAATATTCAACAAGGTTTGTAACAACAGAAAAAGGCACTCGGTTGAAATTAATTGTAAAGGTAACATTTATATTGCTTTTTTCACTGTCAGAGGCTTAGATCCTGTTTAAAATTCAAAGTGAAGATGAGTAGATATCTGGCCAAAAGAGGGAGATGAAACACTGTAAGCTGTAGAGCGAAGCAGAAGGAGAAAGGCCTGGCATGGCATCCTGAATGTAACTCAGCCCATGCCACAGCTGGTAAGGCATTATAGTTGTGTGTGATGGGCCTTCTGCCAATCTGCTCACTGCCTCTTTGAGGGATATGTGCCCACAGTCTCAGTTTACGGCCACAGATCCAGCCACTCCTCATAACCCTGTGTGTGAATCAATTCAAAATGGAGGTCATGGCTACAAAATGGAAAAAGTCATCTGAATTTATACTATGAAACTGAATTAGTTCCCTAAAAAAATCACCATGTAAAGATCTGGTGACATTGCCTATGAGCGTATCTGTCCTGCTGCACTGTATGAACACTGTGTTATCAAGATCACCTGCTTGACCTTCATAACACAGTGAGAGTTTTACACCGGTTGCCTAAATCTCACTCCTCTGTCAACAACCTCATGAAACCTCTCTGCAATAAACACTAGCCTATGAACTGGGGCAAAACCATGGTCGCTTTCTTTGCCTTGTGTTGACTGTCTGCTCCCTCTAGTGGTGATTCACTGACACTGTTGGTGATGATCTGGGTTACATACAGTGTATTACACCTCATTTAAAAACAAAAACAAAACAAACAAAAAAAACATGGCAGGTTTTTCTATCTAAACTGGCAGAATTACTGAATTTTCAATGATTTTTGTCCAATGTCAGTAACTGTCAGTATCATTCTGCAGCTTAAATGATTCACTTAATACATGCCATAGGCGTTTGAAATAACTATCACTATACTGCACTATTCAAAGAACTAGTCACTAGTCAAAGAACTATTTCAAGTCATTCAACATATGCGACATTAAACCAAACCAAAACGTTTTTCTAGTGATTTATTGAGGAAATTGAGGTACAGAGTAACAAATTCCAGCCATGCAGCAGTTCCAGTGTCTTTAAATTCAACCCTCAGCATCTGCTTTACCTATTCCTCGGGCTTGAATATATTTACTGAAAAAGAAAATCTTAAAACCACCATTACTGCAAATTCTCCTTATTACATTGAGTTTAGCTACATGCAGACAGAAAATTGCTGGTGACTGTACAGTACTGTTGTGCAAGGAAAGATTGTTGGCTTAAAAATGCTTCCGGTGGAGAAGCCTGACGGAATTACCTCCTTTTAAGAATTATTTGACTGAGATACATACAAATGGAGTACACCGCAAGAGAGCCTGTTCCTCTGATGTCTTTTGGTGACACTGAATGTAAAACAAAACATCTACAAAATAGTTCAAGGCAAAAAAAAAAAATGACAGGTAACAACGCAACCAAAGCATAATTATAAAACTAAGAAAAAAACAGATCTATTACATCAAATATGTGATGGATCTGAGGTCAGTGCACAGTACAGAAAACGGTGTTTTGTGGCCCAACATGTAGACAGAAATGAGATACGCAGCTGTATTTAGGGTTGTCTTTGTCAACAGTGTACTGAAATAAAGGGTGCATACATTAAGTTTTCATTTACTATATTCCACACGCAGTGAGTTATCTGTAATATATGTATGTATCAATTCAAAGAGATTTACTGCATTATGTCCGTAGGAACATATTGTGGGTGAAAAGAAGTTCAGTTACTCTGAGATGAGATTTATGATCACAGTCACAAACCCTGATTTCAGCATACAGAATCATACATAAAAAACACTTTTCTGCTTCACAAAATATCCCCCACCCACCCACCACCACCACCACCACCAAAAAAAAAAAAAACTAAACAAAAAAAATCTAAATCCTCTTAACAGTTCCTCCAGACCATCAGTGTGTGGGCGACAGGTGTGACTCATCCACTGGCTGATCTTGGATGTTGCAGCCCTTCTTTTTATCTTGCGGCAGCTGAAACATACATAACAACAGAGGCGACTGATGAATCCACACTGGGATAAAAGGATAACATCTGTGCAATCAAAAAATGTAGACCTTTATCCAACCTGAAAAAACTGTAAAAATAATGCTCTGAATTGTGTTTTGAGAAGATCATTTGTGCCTTTTTTCTCCAAGGCAACACTAGTCGGCAGTGCTGCATTGACTACGTACAGTGTAGGACAGGGGGTCACCATGGTTAGGAAGTGGTACCTGTTGATGTGAATGTTCCCACTCGTTCTCTAATCCAAACCAGTTGTTGAAACCAGTTGTACACTTTCCTAAAGCCAAACTGTCTATACATTTACTAAATCATTATATTACATTCAATCTAGGACTGTTAGGAGGAGTCATTTTTATGGTGCTGATATGGACTCCATTAAGCCAGAAAAAAAGCTGTTTTTGTTAGAGAGCTTTTGATTCATGAGTGTGGGATTGTAAGATTTTATTTGTGTGGAGTGCGGTATGTAAGACGAACAAGTTTTGCAGTCAGATAAGAATTTATAAAGCTACAATCCAAAGAAATCCAGTAGTCTGTAACAACATAAACACTTTCTTCCTCAGCGAAATTCCAAAAGCATGACTCCATTTCCCCCTGAAGCTCACAGCCAAGTCATGTAGTAGGCCTGATTGTATTTGGGAAGGAAGGTAGGACATTTACTGCCCAGATTTGTTTTTTCATGGGTGGGGTGAAGGGGTATTGAATCTGTGTATAAACCTCGTATGACACATGAGCACCCGTGGATGTGCACATGCATTCACCCCACCAACAAACATGCACGGGCCTGCAGCGTCTGGGCCGCACTGACATTTACTGGCCGCACAATAGCTCCTGTCCAAAATAATCAGTGTTTATGTTAGGAAGTCCCTATCTTTCAAGCCCTGCTGCTTGTTCGAGGGTGGGGGCGCGAAATCACAGGAAACACCTTCTGTTGCCCAGCAAAGCCCCAAAAGCCCATACAGTACAATGAGATATTAAAAGCCTGTAACTTCCCTGGAATAATTGCAAGTCTGTGTCTGGAGAAACTGGCTTTACCAAGGGATGGAAGAATGCACAAACAGAGGGAACTTGGAAGGAACTCTCGCAGGAAATAGACGGAAGGCAGCTCACCATTTTCTTCTGCGCCTGATGACTTCACTCCGAGGAGCATGACACCATCTTTGGTGCTTTCGGGTCTGCTCTGGAAAGATGCGCTGTGGAGAGTTGGAGAGACACAGGGACGGATGCTTTAGCTGTTCACACACCTTTTAAATACAGTCCATAACTACAAAGTTCAAACTTACTTCTCAGTTCCAGTGTCAATGGTTTCTGTTTAACAGAAGACAAGAGAGGACATTAACAAACACAAATTGTATTTTTGCTCATCTCATTCAATATCTAAAATACTTATCTTCTCATTTAAATAATTACACCTTAAATATATCCAGTGCAAGCATGCATATATAAAAATCAGTTGACAGTATATAGGTGTACCTGAGTGATCGTGGATCTTCTTGCATTTGAATTTGAGGACAATGGCAGCAGCAGCTCCAACCAGGAGGGCAGGCAACACAATCCACCACAGCCTTTTGTCTGAGGGTAAGATTGGAGGAGACAGTCACCAACATCAATCTAGTTTGACTCGCCTCTGAAAGATTAATGTCCAACCAAATGGCAGACCAGTGATGCAATAGCAGTAGCGCCTCAAGGTTAACCTTAAATTACCATTTCACAATCAAGCAAAGCAATGTAACTTTTAAACTTTCACCATGTAGTGCCAAAACCCGTCATCCATATAGGTTTAATATTTAAACTACTGACCTTCAGATTTGTTAGCAAAATCTGTCTTTAAATGATGCCATTTTTGGCCACACTAGTAGCATAGTGTCGGTCCACCACTTTGGTCCAGACTGAAATATTTCTAACTACTGGGTGGATTGCCATGATTTTTTTGTACAGACATTCCTTTTCCACAAAGGATAAATCCTAATGACATCGGTTATCCTTGACTTTTCATCTAGCGCCATCATCAGGTGAACATTTTGTTTAATTTTAATATGACCACATACCTGCAAAGCTAATGACATTCCCATCCGCCTAAGCTGTACTTTGTGTTTAGTGCTAATTAAGAAATGTTAGCATGCCAAGTGAACATGGTAAACATGTATACCTTCTAAACATCAGCATGTTAGCATCATCGTGAGGCCGTTAGCATTTAGCTCAAAGCACCGCTCACTGCTAGCATGGCTGTAGACCTACAAGCTAGGAGTAGCATTAGCAGACATTGTGTGAATGAGCAAACAGCACTTTCTCCCACCATTTACGTGACGTAGTGCCAAGTAGTACTTCGTTTTTGTTTGTATCTGTAATCTTGGAGGCCAGGGACATAGAAAGGAGGGATGCCAGAAAGGACAACAAAAGTTTTCTGTCTTGTTAAACTCTGAGAGGCTGCAACTGCTACCTCACTGGTCTGATTCTGATGAAATCACCACTGAGTGTTTGTGGCATGGTTTGTTGGGTATGACTGACAAGTTCAGCAGAGTACACTTTAGTACAATTCAGTACATTACCTGCTTTGGGGGGTACTTTCTCATCAATGCCAGACTGAGAACCTTTCAAAACAATGTGTTTTTTGATTAGCTTGAGTAACAGTATGATTAAAAATGATTTATAGTACTATATATGGAAGTACAGTAATAACTTACCAGGACCTTTCTCTTTAGTCTTTTCATTCTCATGTTTTGGTTTCACTGGAGGTGGATGTGATAGTAGCATATTGAAATTAATTACTTAGGCTACTTAAATAAAGCCATAAAAACATCACAAGTCAATCAACATTTTAACAATTGCAGACTTCAGAATGAGAATGGGTTTAGTGTTTTACTATCCACTACCACACAGATAGATGTATTACAGATTTATTAATCAAAAGTACATTAAGGATATGCATTTTCATGGAAGTGTGAAGCTGTTTGAGTAAACGCATCCACCTCACAGACAGTGTATGAACTAAAGAGAACATCTGCTGCTTGTGAACATGTGCATTACATTTTTATTTATGAATGTAAATGCATAAATATAAAAAATAAAAGAAGAAGAAAGAGGAGTGCTTCTTCTATACAAGACAAAAACTGTACAAATGTAGTGTGTGACGGTACCTTGGGCAGGAGTGGGTGTACCTGTAGAAAATAAAGATCAGTATCTTCATTTGAGTCAAACTTGAAATACTATGTCTACATTTAACTTCTTCGAAACAACTTTTTAAATCACTTGACATGATTTTGAGACAGTCATGAAAAGAAGAACTGGTGTTATTTTATTTTGGTACGTACCTTTGTCTGTGTTTGGCTTTTCAGTGCTGTCATCGGGTCCTAACAAAATTCAAACTAGTTTAAATTCTGCTTTAAATACAGCTGTCATTTTAAAAAGACTACATCCAGCATGGTCACGCCTCGCTCTCATGCCAGTAAAACCCATTACTTATTAAGTTTAACAAACTATAATCATCTGTCTGAATTTAAAAAAAACAAAAGTTTTCAAAAGCTTGCTCATTACCTCGAGTCTCATTTATCTTGATGTCTGTCAAGGTCTCAGAGTTGCTTCCTGGGTTAGAGGGGTGATGAGATTTTGGTTGCAAAGTGTCTTTTTTCAAAGCTAATAGACAAAAGAAAACAAATCTAATTTAAATATAACAAATCTCAAGCAGTAATTTGTTATTTTTTGTCATTTTGGCCAATAGGCTACCTCCTGCTCCTGGTCTACAGCATTTTTATTACTTAAACTTTTTCTGTTTCTTCCAAACACTATGACATACAGCTGTGTATCATCACCAAAGCAATTTAAAAAATGTAAAATAAATCCAAAGAAAGTCTAACTTTCATTGTTTGTCTGGGCAACTACAGATGTAGAGGTCACACTCCTGTGGTCTGCAGATGCTGCTGTAGGTGAAGCAGTCTTCTCAGTTGTTGGGGCTGCAAGCGCTTTTAGAAAAAAAGGGGAAATGAAATCAATCAATCAATCAGTCAATCAACCTACCTACCTACCTACATACCCTATCTATCTATCTATCTATCTATCTATCTATCTATCTATCTATCTATCTATCTATCTATCTATCTATCTATCTATCTATCTATCTTCAGTCCATTTTACTTATATGCAAACTCACTGTCAGGAGTTTTTCTGGTGGCATCACGAGGAGCAGTGGAAGCTACACTGGTTGCTGCTGGTGCTGCTGCTGTGGCTGCTTGTGCTGCTATTGGTGTTGCTGCTGGTGCTGCTTCTGGGGTTGCTGGGGCTGCTGGGGCTGCTTGTGCTGCTGTTGGTGTCGTTGGTGCCGCTGCTGGTGCTGCTTCTGGGGTTGCTGGAGCTGCTGGGGCTGCTTGTGCTGCTGTTGGTGTCGTTGGTGCCGCTGCTGGTGCCGCTTGTGCTGTTGTTGATGCCGTTGGTGCCGCTTGTGCTGTTGTTGATGCCGCTTGTGGTGGTTTTACTGGTTCATCTGACAAAACTGTAAAGCAGAAACACAACAGTTTGAACGCAGTATTATTATTATTTTTTTTTTTGGGGGGGGGCCCTTTCATGACTCTTGATCTCTTGATTGCTGAAGAGTACATTTGTTGCTGTAGACTAATTTCAGTCACATGTAAGCAACACTGAAGCTATTGCCCAGCATTGTGCTCACAGTCACTGCGATCACTTAACCACCATGCTCGCTCCTATGCTTTACATCCTCACTTTCTGAGGTCAGAGCGCAATATTTCAAACTAATGTGATATCTAGGAATTCAGAATGCTTCCATCACCAGAATAAGTTTATCTACATGAAACATTTCCTCAGACAGATTCTCTATTTTAGGTTCACAGTTGCATATTAGCATCATTCCTGTTTGGCAAGGCTTTAAAGCCCAGTGTCTGAGACAAAGGTATGCCCCTCGCCCCAAGTGTCAGACTGGGGATGACAATTCAAGATAGTGGTGGAGATTTGAGGCATGTTGAGGTGGATATCCTCTGCTCGAAGCACTGCAGCGTGAAGCTGCATCCTGTCCCAGACACACTATTGTTGTCCCCTGACCTGTGCAGCCAAGCTTCCTGTCTTCACTGCTGTCAGCTATGATGCCATTCAACATATTTCACACCAGAGCCCCCGGTGAAGGGCTGAACTGCACGTTTCAGCAAAGACCACATGCAGCTCTGTCTGGCTCATGAGTCTCATCAGGATGAAAAAGCAGCTCTTCTTGCCAGAAGAGCCAGACTTGGACTTTTGGGGCAAGTCCAAGTCTAGTCGCATGTTTTCATAAGCGCATAAATTGCAAGTCTTTTAAGTCTCTGAATGCACACTATTAAAGTGACACACTTGTAATGTGTTTCCTTAGCTTAGACCAATTCTTTTCACTGCATAGGCCTAATAATGAACTATTCAAGCTGTGAGACTATGCAACGTCTGCATAGTTTTTGTCTTATACATGCATTCAAAACTTGAGACTTGTGTGAATGTTTTCACTCTGAACTCAAGTAAGTAAAGTCTCACGTCATTATTTTTGTGACTGAAGATTAACCCAGTCTTAAGAGAAATCTTTGTTCATTTCTTTCTCATTGCGTTTCTTTATGTGCTGTGGAAAGAAAAGCTCATAAAGTTTACTAAAAATGTCTCTGCCGGGTGAGGAGCAGCCAGGGCGAGGGTGTTTCCTCCAGATGTTTACTGCTAAACGCTGGAAGTAGATTTGGTGCCAGTTGGGACGTTTCGGTCTCAGGACAATGATCTGTTGTCTCTGTGAGAGAAGGGGGCAGTTTGGTTCCCACTGGCTATCTGCTGTTAGATCACCTATCTGGCCAGTGCAGAACAGATAAAGTTCTTTTGGCTGTGCGCAAGGAAAACAAACAAATCAAGAGCCACCCTCTTTTTCCTTTCCTTCAACCAAGAGGCAAAATAAATATCTACTTGCAATCTTCTTTTCTTTTGTACTTGCTAGTACAAAGGTCTGCACGCACAGAGCTTATCTCGGACTGAATCAACGGAAATACGCTCTGAGTGGATGTCTCCGAGGTAATGTTCAAAGTGTGAGCATCCTTTGAAAAACACTGTGATCTTTATTTTTGCACATATCAAAACAAAACTAAATGACATGACAAAAAAATACGAGTAAACCTTATAACGTAATCAATCAGAACTACTGCTGCACAATGCAACATGACAATGAATACATATTCTGTCCTGTAAACCTGATAGGAAACCCAAATTGTGGAAATATTTTGACACTATAAGATATGAGATTAAATTTTGCATTGCACTGACAATGTACAGAAACAAGGCTAAAACTAACTGATCTTTGTTATGCAGAGCTGAAGACTTTTAAGGGCCCAAAGCTCTGATTCTGTGATGTCTAACAGCATGTATCCCAGCCAAAAGAAGTGTGAATGGTTCCCCCACCTGGTGTGAAGACATGGACAGATGCGAGCAGAAGGAGGACAAGAACCCTGATAGTCTTCATGGTGATTCTGTGTCCGTGAACTCCTCAGACTTCTTCAGACTCCAACCGAGTGGCCAGCGGAAAAGGTGTCCCAAGCTCGAGTGCTCCTCCGCTGATGCTTATTTTGGCACTTCCTTTAGATAAAGAACGGGGAGGAAATACATTGGCTTCCCTTCCTGACGTAAAGTGGGTGGCTGCGGAGACCAGCACAAGGCAGCCAGTGGGCGCAAACCTGTGTCCCTTTAACAAGAAACTCAGTTTTGAGTTTGAATGCATCGCCAACTCCCATCACTTATTTTTTCCTGCCCTGACACCGCTTGACCAGCTGGGAGGAGACTGGAACTCCTCCCAACTGGAACTTGTGATCACTCCGATAAAGGATGTCAACCAAGCTCCAAGAACTGTATGTAGGTAATTATATGATAAGATAAACAAAGATGTAAAGTGTTTTGGAATAAGTGATAGTGGCACTGATTCAGAAAACAGGAACCAGCCGCATCACATGCACACACACACACTGCAACACATTTCAGATTCATACCAACTGTCACATGCACGCATCAACAAAACAAACTAAAAAAAGACAAAATCACAGATTGTTTTGGTGAATGATGATTGGAAAAGAGCCAAGTCTTGACAGCCCAAGGGAGCTGCTCAAATACCAGCCATGACGTTATACTATTCTTCATTGTTTATGTAACAGTGCCTCCAGAAAGCATGGAGACGACCTTAGATGGGCCACCGTGCAGACTGTTGAGGCTACTTACAATAAGCTAAAACTAGTTTCTACTTGTGGGTTAAGTTGGTAGTTTGACTCCCAGATATGTTTGGGGGGGAAAAAAAAACATCCTATCATTTCATATGATAAGCCAGATTATCATGGCTTTTGAAGTGAGTTGCGGACGCTGTGGACATGTCACCGAGAAGAGGTTTTCTGCTGCTGAACATTAGCTATACACTGCTACTCTTACTGTTCATGTCATTGTCTCTTTGACATCAAACTCAGTTGGTCTTCATATTATTCCCTCTCAGGCTTCAAAATCTAGCTTCTGTTTTCTGGCCCTCCTGAAAAAAAAAACAGGATGTCAGAGTTTACTTCCTTTCATTTGAGCATTGTGTTTGATTTTCAGCTGAAGAGACCAAAGAAAGACACTTCAGAAACCAGGGACAAAAAAATGTAGGCTGCTTAGTTCAATTGTGTCAAATGTTTGGACACACTTTCCCATTCACTTGAATGGGAAAGTGTGTCCAAACATTTGACTGGTACTGTATGTAGGAGTCTTTTAGTTATTTTTACAGCTGCCTAAGAAAGTAGAGGTACATTGGATTTTTAGAGAGCTCTGTCTCCAGAAAAGAAACCAATAAATGTACGTAATATGTAAATAAATTGATTTTCAAGTAGACTCACGCAAGAGTTAAACCAATAAAATTGAATCTAAAAAATAAAGTCCTCTTCATTTCTAATCCACATTTTCTCTTTGTATAATTGGAGGAAGCCTGCAGACCTTCATCTCCTGTGTACGCAGGTATGCTTGTGCAATCTTGGCTTCATCTTCATGGTTTAATCAAAGAAGTCACAAAGGTTGATAAGGAGGAAACACCTTTGTTGCGGAATTGCCAAGGAGCAATTTCCCATCTACACTGCTGGCCAATTTTTTCATAAAAGTGGATCTGTACACAGCAGAGCAATACACCAAGACTAATGTACAGCGACTGAACACATAGCAGAGCAGTGTAAGGATGTGAGCTCCATATGTATGGAATAAAGTATGTGTAGTGATGGAAGGCCTTTTAAATCTCTCCTGTCTCTCTTTGCACCCCTTGAACTCGAGGTGTTTGTCTCTTTGATTTCCCTGCAGGCTTGAATTATGGGTGATGGCGAGAGCGTTTCCTGTAATCTAGTTGGAAAACAAAGAGCATCACGTAGCTCCATAATACAGCTTTGTTCACTTGTGATGCAAAAAATGTCCAAAGGACTATGTGTATTATGCATTTTATTTTATTTTACATGATTGCATATTTATTGGCGGAGGACTGGAGGACAGCCTGAGTCACGCGCACGCACACACACATACAGGAGAAGCGGGTTCATTTCAAGTTGAAATTCATGCACATTTTATTGAACAGTTATATAAAATACTTTTTCATAGTTGCAAGTGCATGCCTCATCTGCCAACAGTTTTGAAGTTAAATTACAAAAGCAAGGCTTCATGTCGTGTAGTGAATTACTTGGGCACTTAAGCAGTTCTTAAAAAAGATCGAAGTAATTTTTTTTTTTGTTTCATCTTAAAGTATTGAGCAGTATCAAACCTGTAACTGATATACAAAGCAGAGTTCCAAATAATAATAGTAATAATAATAATCAAATTACACTTTCTGTGGCACATTTACAAAACAGAACAAAACCGATTTACCTGTTATATGACACAAACAGCTAATCATGCATTTTTGAGTTACACATGTAACCACACACCTCACAAGAATTGTCAAACATGCTTAATTGGACTGTGTGCACTTACAAGCGCAGGTTAAAAATATGATTTCTCATCCATCTTAGATAATTAAATGCTTCAATTACAAAAGAAGTTGAAGGCATAGAGCATCATGGTGTTAATTGAAAGTATGCAGGTATATCCAGTATATGTTCACTAAAGCGCAATATATTTCAAAACAGGCCTCCACAGCCAAGGTATTCAGATTTTCTATTTCCTCTGTTTGATTTTTATAAAACATGCATAGGCAGACACTTTAAGTTTATTGTATTCTTTTTTTTTACACAATATAGGTTCTCTATTTTTACTTTGTTCGCAATACTTAAAAAGAGAAAAATTAACACTCAATTCCAGCAAGCCACAATAAATCTACCCCTCCCCCCCTTCCAAAAGAGACAAAAAATAAACATATTTGCAAATGATAGATAGGTAAATGTAAATTCCAGTTATGAAACTCAAGAAAATAGGTATTCATTACCGAGTTATTTAGCCATTATACAGAAATATCAGGTCAAAGCACACACCAAAAGAACCTGAGGTAAGCATAATATGTACAAAACCATAAAACGTTCCATTATTTGGCATTTCGACAACATTGCAACATTCTTTTTAAGACTGCCTAATTAATTTCAGAGCTATTTTATAAGAGTAGCAAAAAAAAGTTATCAATAAATAGTCCTTATTTAGTTTGTACACCCTTATATGTTAAAAACATTATCTCATGTTCTGTCCTTTTTAGTGCTGTATTTTTGTAAACGTACAATAGTTAGTAAGAAGTTACACGACTTTCCATTCCGGTGTAAATGAGCAAGGGTCTTTCAAGAAAAAAAAAAGAAAATAAATCACCTTTAAGATCTCTCTCTCTCTCTCTCTCTCCCTCTCTCTCTCTCTGACATACTGCGCTGTGGTGTAGAATCAAGCACAATAAAGGCCTGACTGTTCAGAAGTGTGACCCGGCAATAACTTAGCAGATTTGACTATGAACTAATATTTTGAAGGCATATCCAAAGACTAGCAAGTGAGATGTCCCCCAGTGTGAGCCATAGATGCCTCCCCCCCTCCACTCTCTTAACACTCCCCCTCCTTTCCACTCCTTCACCCTTTGCCCCTTTTTCTGTGGTGGCGGGCCGTGATGAGGCTGGGGGCGGTGCAGCCCCGTCGGGCCAAGGTGGCGCCCACTGCTGGCCCTCACTGGATGTTGCTGCCACTGCTGGTGCTTCCCTTGGCGTCTGTGCCGTTGGTCTCCGAGGACAGGGCCTTATTGAGGGAGTTGAGGCTGGCGTCGGAGGGCAAGGCGTCTCGCCGCGGCGGCATCCTCTCGTTGATGCGATCCAGACCCTTCGCCTCCTCGAAGCTGGTGATCTTGTGCTGGGGCGAGAAGCCTTTGATGGCTGTTGAGATGCAAGAGAAAAGGGAGAAATGGGGGAGAAATCAGGAGTGATTTTAGAGAGGAGAGATTAAATGATGAAAAGAATGGGGTCACTCTTGCTCACATTCACCCACACATCACCAGATTTGGCTTATCTTTGGTTTGGTCTCGGTTCATGGAATTGTTGTAACAGAAAACTCAGAAAAGGACAACATGACGACTGCATCTGAGGAGCTGCTGGCTAATTCAACTGCAAGTCATCCATGAAAAATGAGTAACTGAAGGGCATTAATGCTAATGATAACTGCATGATGTTGATCCCTGCTTTAAAGGAATAGTTTATACTTTTTGGAAAAAACACTTATTCACTTTCTTAGGTAGAGCTGGATGAGTAGTTCAATTGGCTTAGCATACATATTGGAAACAGGGGGGAGACAGCTAGCATGGCTCTGTCTGATGGGAACAAAATCTGCCTACCAGCACCTCTAAAGCTCACTGATTAACATGTTAAATTATATTTGTTTAAATGTACAACGTGCAAAAACAACAATTTATGATATTATGTGGAATTAAATGCGGGACTATTTCTTCACAAGTCATTTTAACACTTTGTAGGATATTAGCTAGGCTAAGCTAACCAGCCTTATATTTAACAGACACACTGAGATGTGGTATCGATCTTCTCATCTAACTCTACGCCCGGAAGTCAATAAGCATATTTCCCAAAATGTCGACCTATTCCTTCAACTGAACATAAAAACTATGATGTGTATGATGCAACATGAATCTGTACTAATCAGAAGGCTGATCTAACTCTTCAACCGTTGATATAATTGTTTAAATGTGTTGTGTTTTTAATGGGCAACAGCATATATTGTACAGCATATTTACATATCGATCATTTTGAATGTTTAGTGCTTCAATAACAGATCATATCAAAAGATATAACTCATTTTTATGAAATGACAACACATTAACACCATTTATCAGAGTTTCAAAATGATGTAACTGCACAGACAAAAGGATTAAATAATCCTTCTAAATCTATAGAGGGGACTCCTGGCATCAGGGTCAACAGGTCTTCACTGTGCCATCAATGCATGCTTTAAAAAGACATCTACACCACTGGACCATCTAATGGCCATCTTGTACTGCTATTTTGTAAATCTTAAAACTTTGTATGCACTCTTTAAAAATATGAGTTTAAAAGCATAGCTAATATTAAAGACTATCTCGACTCAGGCACATTCCAGAACACCTGAGGACCCCGAGCGTCCAGATCGCCCCGTCACGTCACAGATTAAAAAACGACAAAAGGGGAAGAAGGAGAATGATCAAAGAGACAAAAAAATAAAAAATAAAGGACGAGGGGAGGAAAAAATAAAACACTGGAGTGGAGCCCACTGAGACATTCACTTCCACAAAATAGAACCACGTGGAGACTGAGCTCACGTACAAAGACACTACAGAGGTACTTGGGGTGCTAACGACTTGTTCAGTCTGCTTGGAGCATGCAGCAATTAAGGGTTCAGTGGAGGTTATGAGGGGTGGAGGTCACAATAGAATTTAGACTGGAGTTCAATACAAACAAGATCAAATTCAATCAAACTGAATAAAGAAATGAGAAGAAAGAATAACAGCTGGTTTATTAAGATACCACTGAAATGAATAAAATCAGGCTGATTTGATGCAAAGGCACCACATTTGACAACTCAACACTGTTTTATTCAATTCAGTGGGAGATTTCTGAGTGTTATTATTCCAATATTCAGCTTGATCGAGTTTCATTTCAGCCCATTTTTAACGACAAAAAAAGTTACAATTTTGTTACTTCCACCTTTCATAAAGGCCAGGAGACTTAATGGTGATAAAAACTATGATTGCAAAGAAGATGACCCGTTACTAGAATGAAAAGGGGCGTAATTTTAGACGACAAATTGGGGAGCGTGGAGAGGGGCATGATGGGTAGCGTAGTTGTGTTGCTGCATAGCACAGGTCAGACACAGGTTATTAGCAGCTCACAGGAAAGAACACGACACAGCAGGGCCACAGAGGATCCACATGGAGAGAGAAGCAGAGAAGTGTCTCGACACTACAATGGACTGTCCTCTATGGGGCTAAAGAGGAAGTACTGGACAATTCCAACGTAAATAGCAGCTGGCAAACTACTATTTAGCTCGCAGTTGAGGTTGTTCTTGCGCCAAAGGCGATGTCAATAAAAATGATTTTTAAGGAGAATCCAATTTGGATTTCAAAGCCTCCTGTGGAGCGTTTGTCTCTACCAATTCAGATTCAACTCTAAAGAAAACTGTAGTATTATATTGATACAACAGCAACAACAATGCACAACTGCTTCAGTGGTTTCAAAGGGGAAATACCATTATAAGCTTTCATAGCAAGACTTCACTGTATTGTGTGAGGGCAGAGCAGGGTAAGAGATAAACCACATTAAAAGTACTATGTTAAGTGATTTAAATGAAATACTTGTTTGTGTAAGGGACTCCCTTCTTCTGCCAACTTTATACAGCTTTAGATAAGAGAACGAGTGTAACCTAGCACACGAATGAATGCTCTCTCTGTGTGACTTTGATAACATTTTACGCAAATCAGCTAATTCCTTCTGTCTATATTCTACAGGACATTAGGGTTGTGTACTCCTAGACAAGAAGATCTACCAAGCACTGTATTACTTTTAGATACTATAGCCCGACTGATGCTGGATTTTGACCGATATTGATGTTTGCGAATTAAAAAAATCTGATAAATATCTATGCCAGTGCTCTCTGGTGGACAAACTGTCTAACGGTGACACAGTTTCTAAATACCTCAAACATATTTGGGCATTTCTGTAACACAATATTTTCGTACTTATCGCCCGACATATACGCTGATACAAACATCTACATTAAGCTAACATCAGCCACTGCATGGGTCAGGCCTATTTGGCGGTGTAGCTCTGCAGGATACATTATGTTGGTCCAGCCGGTGTCTCCGGTATCTGGTACAAGCTCAGTACAGCTGCCAGATGACCTGACGATGGCCATATATTTACACCTCCCACATTATGCGAGTGTGAATTTCCTCAAGATCCTGAACCTGCATAGTCTGATAATTTCCCATGAAAGATGCATAAACGGTGATATTTCTGAAATGAAAAGGAAGGCAGAGGCAAAAATACATTCTTGAAGGCTAATACTTTTTTTTTAATGTGTCAGCTGAGAATAACCTGCAGACCTCCATGAAAAATGACATGTAGTATTTGCTTTGCACTCACTCAAAATCACTCTGTGATTCTGAAATCTGTGCTATGAAATCCGTTCCCCTTTAAAACATCAGTGACCACAGGATTTCCTAATTACTTACTTCTTTTTCTCTGTTAATTCTATGCCACATTTTGTTAGCCCAAACACCCAACACACTCTATTCAAGCACCAGCGAGATGGATGAAAACCCAGCGGAGCCCCCTGTCTATTGCCATGAAAAGCAACAGAAGAGGGCGGCCAGACCCATTTACCTTCGTCAGCCTCAATAGCTTCAATAGTAGCTGAAGAGAAGAAGAGGAGGGTTGCAAAACGAATGAGAGAAGTGAGCAGAGGAGTTCATTTTGTCCCAGGAACAAGTCAATGAGCAGCAAAGACAGCCAATGCCGACAACAAAGGTTAACGTCATCTCCACATTTTTATGACAAAGGACACATGGATGTTAGCAAAGAGGGGAAGGAGGAGGGAGAGGAGAGGGATGAGCCTTAGCTTTTTGATGAGTTCCAGATCTGTAAAGGGAAGGTGACACATGTTTGTGGCAGTGAACGACCTCGTGGAGAGGATCGCATCTTTTGAGGTACTTTGAAATAGTCTGACAAAGGGTCTGACAATCAAATGTAGTGATAGAAAAAAATGAATACTGCGGGGACGAACATTGATAGCAAATACAAGACGATAAAGCTGGAAATATATTAGTTCTTTACTGTTACGCAAATAAGAGCATACATGGAGAGAGGAGAGTTGAAAGAGGACGGATGGGAAACAGGGATAAGGATTAAGTGCATGTGTGATTGTGGCTTTTATGGCTGTGGCTTAATTGTTGAAACCAAGCGCTGTAGACACATGGAGCAGCGTTACTGTTGTGTTGTGAGCAACATGAAGCAGCATCTGGAACTGCAGGATTAGCATCTTTTGATATGAAATATCAAAAGTGCTGGCTTACTTTTGCGAAGTGTGAGAAGGGGGAAAAAAAACCTTTGGTACTTTAACCACTTACCAATTTTTTTTACAGTCATCCTTGAGATCATAAATTAACATACAGTACAACTGTGTAAATCAGCTTTACACAAAGACAGGGATGAGGCAGGAGGTGACGGCAAAGTGACAGCTATACACTAAAACTACAGAACATACTGTCATGAGGATGAGTAAAAGGCACGAGAGCAACAGACTTTAAACAGAATGACTGATGGGAGTCAACATTACAGTAGAAGCACACTGGCGTCTGCCTAAAGGAGGGGAGCAATGTGATTCTACCAATGTTGCAACAGGAATCTCTGAACATCACTCTACCTTCACTGGGGTTCTCTTTAGGGTCAGCTGCTTCCAAATGGCTTATAAACAAATACTCTTCAACTTCCATATTCATACATGTTAATCCTTAGGACCACCATTGTTATGCAGGTCATCAGCAGAAACACAATTCAAGTGGTTTCAAACCCCAAAAATACAGTTAATGTTGGGCTAAAAGCTTAATGGATGGTATTTGTGTCTACTACTCATTTTCATTGGATATGCTCCATTCTATGAATTTGGAGTGTTTAGAGCTGTAGCCTCTTTGTTTGTTACTTAACGCACCCCTGAATGTACGAAGTATGTAAAAGTACCCATGTCTTTTCAGCAAAAAGTCAGCGGGGCTGAAATAGGGAGGAGCATCCCATCCTCCCTAACTGAGATACGCAGAAGTGCCAACTTTGTCCAGTTATTTCGTTATTTCGTTCCAATTTAGTCATTTCTCCTCCCACAGGAGGTCACAAATCAAAACGCAGTTTCAAACGGGCCCAGGTCAGTATCTGTTACATGATGACTTGTACATTTCATATGTTAAAGCTCGAACTGAGCGCTATTGTCCTTTATTGTGAAGGCATGTCACTTTTGAAATAAAAAAATAACACATTCTTAACTTTAAAAATGAAATAAAAAAAATAAAACAGACTCTTGCTCGATTCCGTAAACGTAGGGGTTTTGCTGCTACAGCCTTACTTGGTCTGGTTTGACCAGAAGCTTAGTGGCTAATGCTAGCAAGCTTTACGTAGACATTGCTGCATAACAGAGGATATTGAGACAGTTCGCTCACTGTATGACTCTACATGAGTTGTGATTCTAGTGTATGCTAGAGTATACGCTACTGTAAAACATAATGCAACATACTCATGCTCATAATGTCATTTTAGCTTTTACCATTATCCCGTATTGTTACTTGTGGCCACAGTGGTTGCTCTTCAGTAAATGTTACATACAGTCGCTTTAAAGTAAAGAGGTACCTTCTTATAAAGATAAGGGATTACTGCTTTGTGAAAGTGCTAGCTGATGTGTGAGAACCTGTGAGAGGAGAGAGAAGTTGTCTGGATTTCTGCTTTATTTTGCGAATGAAAAGGCAGACAGCAACTGTCCCCCTTTCATTCACAGTTGGTTGTGTCAATTCCAATTCATCCTTTGAATCACAGAGTGCCCCGTCTCTGTCCTGACAGAGCACTGCTGGGATCCCCAACTAGCACTCAAATGGACAATAAAGTGACCATTTCTGTCAGGAGTCAAAGTTAATTTGAAGTGTTTGTGAAGGCGTTTCCAGAAAGCCTTTAACTTCTTCACTGCGGCAGCTTGTCAAACTCATTAAGGGAGTGTTTGGAATTCAACATAGGAGGGTGAACTGAACTCTAAACTTGTCTCACAAAAAACGAAAAAAGAAAAATATAACACAACAGAATACTTGCACAACCGATTATACCTGCAGTTTCTAGGGAGAGAGGAGAAAGAAAAAGATACAGGTAATATTTGAGATAAAACCAGTGGAATACATAAAGAGACGGGGACGGGAAGACAGGGTATTAATGCGAGACATCAGGAGGGAGACACATTAGAGAAGACAAAGGGACAAAGAAAATCTGCTGAATGTATCTGGCATTGTTTGAGAAGAGGGGACTGTCGGCATAACTTGATATTTTATAGTCATTTATCCAGGAAAAATTACACTGAACTACATTAAAGTTGAAAGAAAGCTACACAGAGCATCTGTTATTGCTTTGAGTATTTAACTAAACATACAGTATAGAAAGGATGCTGACTGAAGCTGCCAGAAACATTTAACTACACTTACAGTATTACTTTGAGGCAGCAATTTGAAATTCCAGGCCCATCACTGAGGGAAAAGGGAAGGAGTCTGTATATACAGTATTCCCTAAACACTGAGCTAGCACTTTATTCAGGGTATCGCTGTGTAAGGGGAATTTATGTGCATGTGAGAATCCGTTCTGGGGGCCAAAGCAGGGGGTCTCTGGGTACTTGGTGACAGTCTTACCATTCTGCAGCTTTTCCTTGCCACCGGACAGCACTCCGCTTGGCAGCATGCCTGTCGGGGTCAGTCCCTTCAGCGTCAGCACGCTCTCACTCTCCTCTCTGAAATATCAACACAGAAATATACATATTATTTACTAGGTATTATTTCCTTGAAGCTCATTTTATCAGAAATATGTGCTTTGGACAATCTAATACCCACTAAATAACTAAAGCATAAACTGCTAATTTCTACAAAATAATGTCAGACATAATTTACACAAAAAAAAGCAGTAAAGTTTTTTGGTTTGTTTGCCACGTGGAACAAGCTGAAAACACAACATTGACATATTATCACCTTACAAAGTTGATGTAACTTACATACATTTGCTTATTTACACATCCAGCAGACATGCTGCAACATTGGCCTTTACGTTAGTGTTCATTCAGGTGTGTTTCTGACCACCTGAAGAATGTAAGTCCAATATTCACTCAGCTCTGTTTTGGTCTCCACCAACACCTGAGGGAAATATCTGGCTCTTTAGCAGCTAAATGCTCCACTATGTTCACAAGCTAGTTGCTAACGTTGTTTGTCTGTCTTTTGGTGCTGGGCAGGTTGTGTACAGTGAGTTTATCAAGTTTTTTTTTACAGAAAACAGTTGCCTGCTGAGCAGATGAGAGCGGTGCAACTGAACCAAAACAGTAAAGTTGCAGGCTGCAAAACCAAAACAATGAGCTAAAAGACGCTAAAAAGATCCGGATAGCTGAGGGGAACTGCAGAGTTGAGTGATAATTCTCTGTGGGTTTGTCGCTACAAATGACACCTTTCACATTACACATAGTCATTAGACCAGTTGTTCATATAAAAATATTGATTAGTGCAGCTTTAAATATTCAATTTAATCTCTTGTAATGGAGTAGTATTGAAAGTAACAGGACAATGGTAGAACATACAGGACACAAGGGACTTGTGTTTGTATACCTGAGCACAGAAAACACCCTGGCCATCTTGCCAATGGCACGGATCTTGTTGCGGATGACCTCCTTACGGGCAGAAGCTGTGGCACCTGTAGGGGTCAGAGGTCAGACACAGTCATACAAGCTGCGACTCATGCGTACTAAACCATATCTGGCGGAAGTGTAATCGAGACTCTATTTTCTGTGTTCTGTGTGTTTGTTTCAATCACTAAATGCCTTTATTCTTAAAAGGATGTGCAAAGACAGAACGAGTCTTTTGGACTATTAGTTTTTCCAGAAGTGCATCAGACGAACACAATGCAAACACAAAGTGGTTATTGAAGCCCGAAGTTCTGATCATACGAAATCATTTGAATGCATACACACATCACAACAACTGAGTGATTCTCAGCATTCAGTGCATTCATGCTCCCTGTCTGTATTGTACCACTAGATCTTCAATTTAACGCCTACATACTATTTTCCCCAGGTAGCACTTGTTACACCTGTAAATGGCCTGATCCTTGTCCAAACAATCCTTTTCAGCACGTTTGACGAGCACACTCTATATGAATTTTCCTGTGCTGTGTTTTGGTTGCGTAGACTCAAACAGGATTTTTCCTGGACTGGAAAACAAAACTTTGTTTAAAGAGACCCTTTTGCAGAATAACAGTTTCAAGGCCCCAGGGAGCCAGCTTGGAAAATGCACGAGTATGAAGGATGGAAATGATGCTGATGTGTGGTGAAAAGCTGGGTAAAGGAAAGAGCTGATAGTCTGATGTGTAGTTTAAGACTTTTCCTCTCATCCTCGTTTGAATATACCATTATTACTTCAAAATATATTTCTCCACAGGATTGATCCCCTGTAGTAGCACTGCTTATTTTAATGTGTGCAGCAAATACATTAATTTGGATAATGAGAATGACCTTACTGGAAATCGTTTTTTGTTCATGTGTCAGATTTAGCCTGACAAACTGTAACATACCTGACACAAACAATTACAATTAGATCAATAGAAAGACTCAGTAGTAGTGTTAGAAGGTGCTTAAAACGCTTAAAACACTGACGTTAGTTGAGCAGAGAGCAAGCACTGGACAGAAGTCTATCTACCTCTGCACACACCATTATGGCCAATGTTTGTACCTTTTTTGGGGGGATATATTAGCTGTCCTTCTCATGAAACACCCCCAGAAGAGAAGACAAGAGAAAGGACAGAAAGATCAGTGGATGGCTGTAGAATGAAAGAGGAGGCGGCGGAGAGGGGGCAGACGGTGAAATAAGAGGCAAGAAAGCACAACAGATGTAAAGAAAAGCGATGCCTTGAACACAAAACTCTGGAAAACATAGAAAAGAAAAATTAGATGAGGTAAACCAAGGTAGTGATAACATCACAGCATGAAAGAGAGAGAAAGAGGGAGAGAAGAGAGCAGAATGCAAAAGAAATAAGTGAAAAAGTAGTGAGGTTTGAAATATCAACATAATGGCAACTGGAAACCATGAAAACAATAGCAGATAAAGATAAAGAGGGCAACAAAAGGATTATCAGAGATGATAAGGGCACAGGAGAGGAGATCATGAGTGAGAAAGACAAAGGAAAGAACGATCCAAATGTCAACACAGTGAAAATTAACAAAGTATATGAGTGGAAATTGCTGTAAAACTGAAAAGGAAATGAGCTTTAGAGGAAACAGAAAAAAGAGAAAGTGAGGGCAAAGAAATGTGAAAATCGTGAAGATCGACTAAAAGCACTGAGTGAATGAGTCAGTGAAAAATGATGAGATGTTAAAGGACGGCTAATTATTTGAGGGACTGTATAATGTATGAGCTGTGCCACTGTCCAAATCAATATAAATTTGAATTTAGTTTTTAATTTTAATTATGTATTCAAAACTAGAATTATTATTATTATTATTAAATCTGCAATCGACTGCCACTCATAAGGACCCAGACGTTATTTTGGATTAATTAAAAATGATGGGTTGAGGAGTACAAGCACAACTTCTTACAACATACAACCATCATTTCTGCAGTTATTTTTATGACACTGAACATTATTTTGAAACCTGAAATCCAAATAAGCAAATACAAAACAAATGTATCTTTTTCAAAATTCAAATACTAATCAGAACATTTGGTTTGGTGCAACTCTTACACGATACATATCTGGACCCTAATGTACTTTTCTCTTGTTCTTTTACACACACTCCCTATTTATATTCCCTGATTATTCATCAGCCAGTCATCTGAACTTTCAGTCAACTGCAGGAACAGGTTGCATTTATGTGTTTCAAAATATGGTTGAAATTTGGCAATATCCTGACACTCCACCCCTGCGTGCTGTTTACAGAGTCACACTGTGTGCATCAGTAAACACAATGAGAGAGAGAGAGGAGGAGGGTGGAGGACTGGCGAGATCATTTCCTGTTTGGCAGTAAGGGGTGGGGCAGGCTGAGGGGTAACTGGTCATGTCATTGTAGATAAGCTGTAACCCGGGATCAAACAGATGACTGGAACTTGCCACTATTATAGGATGATAACTAATAATGACTAACTGTGCTGTTTAAAGCCAAGAGGACGTACATTACAGAGCCTTCTAGTAGAACAAAACACCTCCAACAATTGTATTTACGGCATTTAAACACTTTTGAGGCCTCGAATTGTAATGTTTTTAGACTTTTCAGACTTTTTTCTCTGATACCCTGGGTATCTAAATGAAGTATTTTCAAGCTGCTGAAGGCAGTACAACAATGATTCATTGATTTGGTTGTGTCATGTGTCAACAGCCTCTGGATTGTCTCTCTGTTGATGAATACGCTGAAGAATGTTTAAAAAAATTCAATATATTTAAACTAAGTGTTCTGAAAATAGGGCAGAGCAAAAACACAAAGAATGTGTGTGCGTGTGTATGAGATTTTGAATGTGTGTCTGGTACTCCTACTAGCAGAGGACTCCCTCTAGTGGAGGAAAGGTGAACTGTAGTGAGAACTGTTGTGGTTGGCGTCTTGTCTGCTTTGCTTACCGTCCAGCTCCTCGTCAGTCGTCAGCTCATCATTGGAGCAGATGCTCAGTACGTTCACTAGCATCTCAGTCACTGTAAAGAAAGAAGAAGAACATAGATTTTACAACATGGCACATGATTAATCATCATATCTGTGCATGTATTCAACATGGGTGAGGTGTCCGGGGAAGGCGTCCAGCCACAACGAGTCATGTGTGGGTAGTTAGACGGACAAAGATTCACCCGAGTGACCCCTCCACACACACCCAGTGAGCAGCATCCATCAGTGACAACATTGCTAGGGAGGGCCCTGTGCGGAAGGGTCACACCCAAAATAGGCTTCCTGGACTGAGTGCATCAGTCATAGTTGTGTGTGATTAACTGACACAGATGTGTCACAGACAGTGGCGAGCCTAGACTCTGGGGGGCCATCAAACCTAACCCCCCATTCCCATCAGTCAATTCAGTCAAAAAATTAATTCGGCCAATTGTCCTAGATCAAATGTCATAACTTACAGACTCTGGGTCAGTAAGTTAGGTGGGCGGGCCCTGCTTTCTCCTGATCCCCCCACCAATCCTAGAAGGGGCCCCACACGGCGGTGCACTGTATGGTGCCTTTATGGGAGGTTTAAGGGGGTTTATAGTTATTGCATTGCAAAATGTGCCAATATGAGTGGCCATCGGGGGCCCCTTTTCCCTATTATTTTTTTGGGGGGGGGGGTCCAAACATTTGCCTGGTTTGCCTCTTTTGATGGTGCACCTCTGGTCACAGGTATGACAGTGGGGTACCCTGAACTCAACAAACCCAAATGCCTGGAACAATCTTCAAGGCAGTATGAGAATGCAAAGCTCTGCTCATGTTTAGCAATTCTTAAACTTTCACTGACTTGCTAGCATGTCTAACTGATTTAGTAACTGCATGTGAGCAGTAAATCTGGCTCATAAATCATCTGTAGTAAGTATTGTATTTATGAACTATAATTGACTATACTGCACTGAGTGTCTGTGCTACATTTCTTGAGGCTGGGCCATTTTCATTACTGACTCGGGAAACTGAATTTTCATTCCAACTCATTGGTGCAAACAACATTTGGTAAAACTGCTTGTACTCAATGTTCTCATTTTATGTGTATTACATCAAAAGCATACTGAGAATGTATGCGTGCTGCTCACCCTTCTCCCCGACGAAGGGCAGGGACCAGGTGAAGACGTCCATGAAGTTGGGCAGCCAGTAAGGGTGAGGTGAGCAGTTGAACTGTCGGATGTTCATCACATTGTTCTCGTACTTCAGCACTGCCGCTGGGGAGGTTAAGAAAAGACGGTGGTTGTTAAAATATGTCCAAATATTTGAGGTTAGATATAATTAAATTCTGCTTTCTCTCCTTATTGTAACACGTGTGTATATAACATTAAATGTTGTGTCTATTTTCTTCTTATAAAGTCTCAGACAGTACACAGCAGTCTGAAATCAGGATTTGAGTCCATACTTCAACAGACCGAGAAAAAGCATGGGATCTGATTAAGGCTCAGGTCCATTACCAGCCTCCATCCTGTTCTCAACCACCACTTAGAAATACTGCATGGCCTCAGCCTCTGGTACATACCCAGGTACTGTACATATCTCTTTGTCAGTCCAACATGTTATTAGCCCAAGGAGAGTTACCCACAAAGTACTCAGCCTATAGTACCGAGAAACAAGGATGGTGGTTGGAAAATATCACCATCTGAGGAGCTAACAGGACACACATGAATATCGGAACGGAAATATCCAAAGAATGGTTAGAAGGATTGTTGGAAATAAAACTGAAAGATATTTTTCACTTGTAAATAAATACTTTTCTTTATTAAACTGGCTTTTTTCGTTTCGTTAGCTGGTTTGTTAAGCCATTCCCCGGGGGCTGATGCATTTCTTCTTAAAGTATTAAACAGAACAATGCCACATTAATAAACACTTAAAAGTTTTTTATGTGAAAAGTTCCTGGGTGTTTTTGTTGTTTACCTTTCCTGGTTAATGATTCATTAGCTGCAGGTGCTGTGCAGACTTGTGAAAATCTAAAAATCACCAATTGCTACAGAGCTCCATTTGGCTAAAAAACTAGCGAGAAAAGTGTGAAGTGGCCAAAACGCTGTCACGAACACCGAGACTGAACTGTAGCCTGGATGGAACTCAAGATTTTGTCAGATGCTGTCAGTCAACCTCTGGCTGATGAGAGTAAATAAGAGGATCCAGTATAAAACTACAGACACATTTTAAGGTGACGTATTAACATCAGCATTTGTCAATCTCTCACTCTGACAGAAGGACTAATATATGCACAGAATTGCAAACTGAGACGTTTTAATTGATGCTTGAAAACTGCACAAGCATCAAAATGAAGGTAGATAGGGTTTTGGGTGAAAAAAAAAATCAATCCCCCTTTTCCCCCTGCTGGAACATTTCCTCTGTGTATTGATTACCGCCCCCAGTTGGCAAAACATGTCTGTCATCACAGAAACACATGGCTCAGCATTTGGGCTCCATGAGGCTGAGCACTTTTCATTAATTAACAGAATGCCATCAATTTCTGGTGAGGAGGGAAGGAGAGAGTATCCAGAGACAGGAAGCTAAGCTAATGATAGGCAATGCTCATGATAGCAATGAACACAGTATGAGGATCATTTTCCAGGCAATCTGACATGGTCACGGAGCATGAGACTGTTTACTCCTACTGACCTGCTTTTGCCATCATCAAAGTGTTCCTTCTTATTCTGCTTCAAATGCTAAAATACATCAAAATGTACTGTATGTGCTGCATCGTTTCAAAAATGTATTTGACTAAGACTGCTTTAAAGAAATAGTCTGACATTTTGGGAAATGCGCTTATTTGCTTTCTTGCTGAGAGGTAGATGAGAAGCTCGATATCACTCTCATGTCATCAGGGTAAATATGAAGCTACAGCCAGCAGCCGGTTAGCTTAGCATAAGGACTGGAAACAGGGGGAGACAGCTAGCTATCAGTGACTTCCTGGAATCTCTTCTGGTTGCCTGGTCACCTCACGATGACAACAAAACTTCATGAAATAGTCTGGCCATAATCCCCCCGTAAAACCACAAGATGTCACTATATAAGAATTAAATAAACAAGATAGAACGTGTTAGTTTGTAAACTTTAGAGGTGCTGGTAGGCGTATTTTGTTACCTTTGAACAGAGCCAGGCTAGAGGTTATCCCTGGTTTCCAGTTTTTATTCTAAGCTAAGCTAAGCTAACCAGCGGCTGGCTGTAGCTTCATGTTTAATGGCAGGATATGAGAGTGGTATCAATATTTTCATCAAACTCTGGGTAAGAAAGCAAGTACATGTATTTTCCAAAATGATGAATTATTCCTTTAAAACACAAAAATTACATTTTTTGTTTTAAGGTTAGTTAAGTTTTTTTTCTTTCTACAACACTAAAATGAATCCCATCAGAATAATTAAAAGTATGCTACTCTCACATAAAAAGTCTACACATAGTGGCTTTTAAATTATTCAGCCAGTTATATTAAATCATGTAACAGTGGAGGCTCCAGTGGGTGTGGCTAGGTTGGTGTTCACAGTAAGGGTGTAGAAGGGGAAGCAGAATAAAAGCAGCAAAACAAATAAGCTGTGTGTTGTGTGATTAATTCACGCCTGCTGATTTAAAAAAAGCATGAGAAGGTTGAAATGGTAACTGGCCCTGTTTACCGTATGTATTTGGGGCCATGCCGGCATGAAGTATTAAAACAGTCATGGTACAGTGCATAAAGAAATACTATTTGGAACCAATTTCAACCCTCAGGATGCATATACAGTATTTCACTTTGTGCCATAATCAGTATATCAGTTTATTTTACAGAATTTTGTTCATAATCACATGGTCTCTGTGCAACGCTGACATAGAAACCACCTCCCAAACACTGACCACAGCATGCTCCACGTGACATCACCCATGATTAAGGCACAGTGTGAATATGGGTGCTGAGGAAAACATGAGAGCCACCAAACATAAATATATCCATGCTGTATATAGAGGCCCCAGCCTCTCTCATACACGAGGCCAGTCTGGTGGCCCAGATCTGGGGAAAGCGGACACCGTGGCTGGGTCACCATGGGGGACTTTCCTGCCTTGGCCTCTCTCGGGTCGGGAATAGCAAGTCATCAAACCTGGCATCCCAGGCAGCTATAACCTCGGTCAAACACAACACAACACAAATCAGGTCAGAAAACATCTTGCTAGGCTGGGGTTTGCCTCAGTGTGTGTGTGTGTAGAATCAATGAGGCATGGTAATGCATATAGTGCAGTAACTATGCAATCAAAGTGGTCCCTTAAGTATTGCAAAGCATTACATTTCACTGCCGTCACCTCTTTATCCCAGGCCGCACAAATGAACACACACACACATTCTCCAACACAAACAGAAAAATCTCTTGCAGGGGAACATCCATATACTGTATAATTAACATGGCGTTTATCATCAATATCAGCAAAACCCTACTACCCAGTCCAATAAGAAAAGCATTGTATTACTCTGACACACTCCACTCAGACAGGGCTGTGGGTGTTTATGCGTGTGTGTCGGCGTGCATGAAAGCAGTCGCACGCGTGGGCAGGCGTTGCATAAACATCACATACTGCATAAACATGGTCGAGGCACTTGATTGAATGCAGCCATGGAAGCCCGGAGGGAAAAAGGCAGAGCGGGGGAGAAGGTCAGCTCCCCTGCCGTCGCTCCTTCAAATCGGATTCCCTTTAAAGGAACAGAGACACCCGACAACCTCCCCCGTGAAAAACAAAACAAAACATGCTCGTCGAGCTCTGGGTATGAGCAGGGTCAAGGCCCACTTTCTCTTTTTGGATATTTCATTATACATGCAGATGAGGGTGACAGTCACAGGAGCACCACTTTGCTTCCCCATTATCAGAACATGCATTGTAACTACAAATGCACAATTATATGCAAAGTTATTTCTCATGCAGCAGGAGGGCACTGCTCTTGTGGCGACCAGCTGTGAGTTTTGTGTTGAACTCCACTGCTGAACTGAACACTGCATGACAGCCACTAGATGTCTCTGCTGCTCTGGTGGCGGTTAACAGGGTAGCTGAGGCCAGGCCTGCTGCCAAGGTAACACAGATATTGTGAGGCGACGCCCGCTCATTAATTATTCATAAGGGAGTGCCTTGAGCCGGTTTCCCCGGTAACGAGGACTGTTAAATCTGCTTTGAGATCAGGGGGAGATTCCCACTGTCCTGCCCTGATGCTTAATGCTGACTGAATATCTGTCTCTAATAGGCCTCTAGTATCAAGTTCCACTGGATTAGTATTCATGCCAACCGTTCAGACCTTCTTGTTCCATTACATTTAGTGCTTGACTTCCATTAGATGTCAGACATGTGGATGATAGGGAGTGATTGTTACAGCTGAACAATGCATAAATGGTTTCTCATTCATTTTCAGTTTATAAATTAATGAAACCATTTGCAGTAGAAACACAGAAATTGCAACTCCCATCATCAGTGTCTACTATGTTCACACAAGGATAGGGTTGGGACAAAACACCTTGTCATGTGTGTGACAAATTACTGTTTAGGGTAGCCTAAATTAGCTGACAACAGGTCATTTTTGATTCCAAATTATTTTGGATTTAAAACAAACAAAAAAAAAACTTAACTCAAAGTCCACTTACTAACATTTTCTGAAGCTTACAACCATATCCCACGGTCTTCCTCGGTGGACGGAGGTGATTTCTGATTTCCAATATGATTTCCAATATTATTAATATTATATGAAAATAAAAATCTTAACTAAAGATCCACTTACTAACTTTTTTTGGATCTTTCAATTTCATCTCATGGTCTTCCTCAGTGGATGAAGGAAGTTTTTGATTTCAAAGTATTTTGGTTTGAAAATAGAAATATCTTTAAGGTTGTTTTTCAATTTTTCATGGTTTGAAAAAAAAGTCTAGCTTTTACTCTTACTCTTACTTACTAGCTTTTTTCAGGGGCTTTCAACTGCATCCCATGGTCTTCTTCAGTGGACAGAATTTGCTCAGTTGTCATGGATATAGCTCAATATTGAGTAGTTTTCTTACTCAAAAATATGGTGAGAAAGGGAACCGTGATCAATCATCATCAATAAGCAAAATTGGATTCACAATTGATAAAATCTCAACAATACCCAACCCTACACTTGCACACTCTCACCACTGACCCATAACTGCACACATAATATACTGTAATGAGGTTTAAATCCCAGTTGGTACAGAACAAGAAGAGTCTGGCCTGCATAACATTACGTTTTACATTTTTCTTGTTTGATGTGGCATGAAAAGTTGTATAACTGAACAATGTTTACAGAAAACTGAAGGGAAGCCTAGTAATGACCAGAGTGATAACAGATGGGTGGGCATCTGCAGCCAGGGATACTCTTCTCGCTGGCACTCGTGATGAGGGGGAAAAATGAATTCCCTGCTGGGCTGGCGTCATCGCTGCCCTACCTTCCATCCTGCTATTTATTCCAGTGGCAGGGCCAGGAGCCAATCATGCCACTCCATTTCCTCTTTCTTCAAATCACCCATCTCTACTACCTAGCAATAAGCACATGGCCATAGGCTGGTAATTTAAGCTTCAGTCCATCCCTGTTTCCACCTCATCATCAAACAATAACACAAGAGAGGAAGGAGACATTAATTTGGTTATATAAAAGGTATGAGATGGATCCAACCCAACAAATCCTTCACTGTGTCAGGGGTGAAATAAAAGATTAAAGTCAACTTTGTTAGCAACGTCACTGTCATTTAGCTTTTATTCCATCCAAGCACCATAACCATTAGGATTCAGCTGTTGGCTTTCGGGACCAGTCAATAGTGATGAAGCAGAAAACATTCCATTAATACAAAACCGCAAGCAATCTCCAAAGTGTGTAACTGCCAGCTACACCACCCTCCTCTCCATCTCTCCTCTCTCCACTGCAGTCACTTCAGGACTCAAACAGTGAACGCTCAAACAGTGAAAACTGCTAAATCACTGCTGCTGTGTTTTCATTTAACACAGCTCCCCTGCAGGCTCAGGGGTGCAGGGGTCAGAGCTGCGATGGACAGCTGGTCAGCGCCTGACACTTACTGCAAAGCCAACAGTTTGACTTGAAAGGAAAAGGAGGGATGGGTGGCATCTTGAAGCTGGACTTTATCTTTATAGAATCACGTCCTGAGCATCATTCATGTGTTGATTATCCTGACTCAGCTACAAGTTCAATTTACTTCTGGTGGAGGAGTTTTTCCTTTTCCCGTTTGTGGTGCGTCATAGATATCCTCTGCCTCCTCCTCTCTGACGGGAGGTGCACCTCTCACTACTTTTTTTCCCCCCACGTGGAGAGGTCTCATTGGTTAATCTGGCCAACTCCCAGCACTATATTGAGGGGACTTGCTGATGCCTCCTCCCTCCCCTTCAAGATTTATGTGCCCACTCGATTGGCCATCAATCACGGGACATGCCCAGTGGGCTCCGAGCTCCAGCAAGAAGCTAACAGCAGACCAATTCATTACAGAGGCTTTGGTTCTACCAGTGAACCCCACCCACATGACTGATTAGAAGAGCATCAACAGGACTGATAGGGCTATATTGGTTAGCTGTGCCTGTTCCATGGAATTGTGTAACTGTGGGGGGAAAATGCATCAAGCAGAGTCAAGTAAATGATTGATAAAGTGAATTGGGAACCAAGTAATTACATAACCGCAACTTGTGAAGTTTTAAGAGCTTTAATATAAAATCTCTGGCAAGACCTTTAGCGTGAGGGATGTTTATTTGCTTTGGAATTGCTCTCTTTCTCTGCTATTATATTTGTATTTAAAGCCAAAGATCTATCTTACGATAGATTTAGCCAAAAAAAAAAAAAAAGGAGTTCCTCATTTTCAAGCAGACAGTGAATGATGAGAGAAATAAAGAACATGTAGTCCTGCTAGGTAAGATGTATCTGTGTGCCTAAATGAAGTCAGTTCTAAAAACAAGCACTGAGTAATCTTTTTCTTTCTGATAACCACTCTTGCTCTTGGAGGCATTTTATTAACTGAAGGTCAGCCAGTTGCGGCTAAGATCAGGGCGCAGACCAAATCATTTGAGATACTTTGACTGTTCCATATTGAGCTTGAGAGGTGCAAATGATTTGCCAGGTAATTGGTTGCCAAAACTAAAAACAACATGCGCCTGACATCGCTTTGTTTGTTTGTTTGTATTGTGTTGTGTTGACTGCGAGCCCTTGGAAGATTAGCTGGCATGGAACAAATGGGGTCCTAATAATAAACAACGAACCAGACAGGCAAACTGCCACGCTGTTTCTTGACTATCCTTATTGTGCAGGGAAGGAGGCATGGATGCAGCTCATGGGGAAGAGAGTAAACAAATGCAACCTAATCTCAGATCAAAGAAACACACCTGAAAATGGGCCAAAGGAAAACAAAAAAGGACAGCCCTCACTCCCTTGTGTAATATACTCACACCAGCAGCACTGCAGTATAAAGCTCTGTTATGGCATTTCATCACGAGAGGAATTGCAAAACAGCGTGCAACAGCACCATCGCTCTTTCCTTCCCATTTCCATTTCCTGTGGTTTGCCCACCGCCGCCCCCATCCAAACATGCCCCCACAGCCAAGGCAGATACTGTCTGTTCTCCGGGGAAAAGTGCTGACTCACAGCACAAAGGCAAGCCTATCTTGCTGCGTGGGCACCGTAGCACCGCATAGGGCGCCACCAGGTGCCAAGAGAAACTGCACCAGGCCATTTCACTTCACATCAGCTACGTCCCTGAATTGACCTGACCAAAATCAGTGTCACAGAGATTTTTGCCAGTAGCCAAATGCTACTGTAGATATATCCTTCCAATAAAAGACAAGACACGATTAAGAACCTTTTAAAGCTGCATTAAGCAATATTTTTGATATTGACACTAAAACAAAGGTCTCCCGTAATGTAAAAAGGTTGTTAGTACTACCAATCCCACTCTGAATCAACACTCCAGTCTGCAGCTCTGTGCTGCTTTCAGTCACTTTTAGCTTAATTTTTGATTTGAGTCCTAAAACGAATTCATAAAGCCTAGTTAACAATTCCCAAAAACAAACTCCCGCCACCTTATTGTATGCTACTTGCCCAGTGCAAAATGATGAAGAGCTGAAGTAAACGAGTGACTAGTGAAGAGAGTCCAAAAAGGGAACTCCATGGGCATTTTTTGCAACAAATATTTTGACTTGTCATTGCAGGAACAGCATAGGTGTCACTTATAATATGAATGAAGGCTCCAATCTATTGAAGCATCCCAGTAAGCACTGTCAGCCGGCATGTACAATACCCGGGCCCTGAAACTTTTAAATGGAATGAAGCCATGTTATTAATTACATACGAGCTTCAAAATGACATTTTGGAATGTCCCACTGCTGCCAATAAATCGTGTCAGCGGTTCTCCAACCCGGAACCAGCTGTCTGTAAATGTGATGTCGCCCTGCGGCAACTCATGAATATGACACTGTGGTATTCATGTTATAAGCCACTGAAGATTGATAATGCTATATTCCTTCTCCTTACCTTTGTTGTTGTAGACATCTAGGTAGTTGGGTGCTGAGAAGATGGTGATAAGGGATGGGAAGCCAGTGGTCTGACTCTTTCTGTACATGCGATATCTGGTGAAACGTTCAAAGGAGATGTAAGCATTAGTAAACGTTACAACATGTCATTCATGGATTAATCATTGGTGTTCAGCCCTTGGGATACGATTAGCGGTGACAGGTTTTATGGCCTCTTGTTTTTACTATGGCCGTGTGTTTGTCTTGTAAGCTGATGCAAGGGGGGCAACTCGCCGTAGTCTCAGGAGAGTAAATCCCTGTGTTATAGGTGAAACATGCCCTTAAGTAGTCATCACACTGAACCAACTCAGCTTCAAACCCAACCACTCTGATCTCCCAGCGAACGTCTGTGCTGTGTTTGGTGGTTTGGATACTTGGAATGGAATAGAGCTTTAAGTAAACAAAGTACTAACTCAGATGATTTATTTGTGGCACCACAACTTGCAGCAACTATTTACAGAGATTAAAAAAAAAAAAAGGTACCAAGGGCAAAGAAAACATAGATGAGACTCAATAACATTATTACACGTGTGGTCTAAGGTGGCTTGGGGCAGCAACCTCATCTGAGACGTGGTTAGGTGTCCCATATGACTACGCTGTGGGAGTGCAATGGTAAACAACTGTGTGCTGTGCATCCCACCGCCTTAACCTCGCTTATAGGGAGATCAGCTTGACACATCCACCCACCTGCCCGTTTTAAAAACCAAACTTTTCAAAGAAGGCCTGTCAGAGCCTTTGTTAGAAATCCAGGGTGCACTGTTAGTTCCTGATGAATAATAGACGAGTTGGGTAGTCGTAAAGCACTGCATGTGTCTGAATGTGAAGTAAACAACATACAGTATAATGACAATCAAACATTTTTAAACCACAGTTCCTGAGAATATCCGCATGAATCATACTTGTCACATCACCTCTGGCCAACTAACTCCTCACGCTGGATTCATTTTCATTTCTTGGATCAAAGTTCAGACTGCACCAAACCTGCTCTCCAGACCGGCTCCCCAGAGCACCGGGGAAAGCTTTTCATTTAATACCCTGGTCTGAATCACTCTGCCGTGTGACAGTGTGATGGGAGAAGACGAAATGCCACAACACTCACCCAGCATCCTGCGCTTCATGGGCCCGGATGATAGATAATAAGTTATTGTGTTGTAGAAAGTCACAGACTGCAGGGTAGCTGTTGAAAAAAGAGACAAACATTTGGTTTACTCATACATCAAGAAAAACCCCAGTAAGATCAAGAAGAATGATCAATAGAAATAACTAAATAAGTCATGGGTATTATTGATTGTGTTCAGAGAAACAGTGGATATACAACAGTTCAAATAGTTCAAGCTATATTTGTTCTAAAACCAACTGTGGCTCATAAAGAGGTATCTTTGAAAGGTTGGCTGTAAATGAAGGCTTTTATATCAATTCTAACTTCACCTGAAATTTAAAACAGACCCTTTAATGTCCAAAAAAATACATTTATGTGAGCAAAGGTATGATGACTCATAATCTAAATAATAACCCATAATATGCTTTTAAACAAGCTTTCATACTGTAAGAGGAGTAGGTGTGATCCTTCACAAATGGTGGATTTTATTCTAGAATGAAACTCAAAAAATGTCAAGTATGACACATGATTCATAGCAGACTGTTTCTTCAAGAAAGAAAGCGATCGCTGGGGAGTGTTAAAGCATGTTTTATGCTCACGCTGATCTATTCAGTCTGTGAGCAGAGAGACCAAAGACCTTACTGCCAGCTATCAAACTACAGTAGGGTTTCAGAGTTTTCCATGCTACAACCTTTCATTCCTCAGCACCAGATTCCACTGGAAATTTCCTTTGTTCACAATGAGAACGGCAGAAGACAAAGTCACTGGCAGAGAGCATTTCTTAAGTAAAATGTGTTGATCTTAAAACGGCATTACCACAATACTTTTGAGCGTTGCTTCTAACAAACACAATTAAAACCCCCGTGGACGTCAGGATTTGTGAATCGTGGGATGCTGTGTAATGAACAAAGTGAGTGACAGCTCACAATGAATGAGTGACACCTTTGCATTACATCTAAAGCACTTAGTGGATGTGGGAGGCTTTTTTTCCAACAGCAGGGGCTAAATTCAAAGTAGCTGGGTTTTTTTTCTTTTTTTTTTTTGCAGTTTCATTTCTAGAATTTTTGGCTGATTAACACAAAACTCAAAACTCAACTCATCACAGCTTTTCCAGCAATGAGGGGTGAAATCATAGGGCAGAAAGTGGATAGATCCATTACAATGTGTAAAGTCAAACTTTTGTCCTTGATCAGTGGTAACTTTTTTGATCAGTGGTAACTGATGTCATTCTGCCCCCAGTGATGTTAAAAGAAACAACAACAAAACAAACAGTACAATCCCAAAATAACAAAAACCTTTGTGGTTCAGTGAAGAAGTATATTGTGCTTGTTCAAAATATCAAAATACAGGTTATGATTTGTATTAATTTTGTAATCCTAGCTCAACGCCCCTGCAAAATCAGAGCACAACAATGAACAACACCCACATGCAGCAATCAAAACCAAACTATACGTTCTGGCTTCTGACCTTTCAGTAAAAGTACCAAGAGATTTAGGGTTTTTTTTCAGCAAACGCTGCACAACGAAACCAGCTGTTTTTTTTAAACTGCAATTTAGACAAGATTGGGTCTATAATCAACACAATACACTGTTGAGGTTTCGTAATGACTGTGCTCAGCTGTTGTGGAGTTTTGGTCAAGTTTGTACACTATTATGGCAGTTTTATTGCATCTCTCAATGTAAAGCCCTTTGGGGACAGGCTTGTAATAAAGTGTTGTATAAGTGAATTAACTTTAATTTGACTGGCTGTTTTTTTTTTTATCAGATACCACGCTTGGTGCAGGGGTAAATTATTTTAATTTTTAATTGTGTGAAAACCCATCATGGGAGACTGAATTCGAAGGAGTTATGAAAGGTTCATTAACAGTCTTGGTTCATGTAGACATGAGAACACATGCATTCCTGACAATAACAACAAACATCTGCTGGGAGGGCTGTGGAGAGGAGGGAGCAGTTGCCGAGAGGGAATAAAAAATGCAATGAGGTTTTTTTTTTTTTTTTGGGGGGGGGGATTAGGAATAGATGTTTTATTTCTCACTTGATTTCCTGCAGCAGATGCAAATAAGTGCCATATGGAGCCGTTCGGTAGACAAGATACATTTTGGCCTACTTTGTTTTTTTGGCATTTTGAGTTTAGAGCATCTCCCATCTGTCCAACAACAGGGCACAGATGTTAATGAGCTCCTTGGACAAAATGAGGAGTTGTGCAAGAAATGACTTCATCATGTTCAATCTAAGTCGTACTTTGCATGTTCACTATGTTAAAATTGATGCTTTTAAAGTTGGTCTATTATCAATAATTTGGATTAACACCAATTAAAAAAAAAAAGATGTAAAGAAAATCACTTCAGGCTGATTCATCTATGCTGCTGAGTGGAGGCTAAAATGAAAGCAACCATATTCGAAACATGTGCAATTTCATGCCTGAATTGCGTTTGTAAAAGTGTTACGAGCGTGCCCACGGCGCTGGTGGAAATTATTGGTTGCTGCAAGACAGAAGCAACAAAGAAGCTGATGGTTTTTGGGGAGGGGAGTTGAGGAATGGCTCTCCCTCAGTCTGGCTTAAACTGTCTCATAAATCCTGAATGCCAGCGTGACGCCAATTAGCGACCGTCCCCTGGGCAGATGAAGTGGAGGACACTGATGAAAACAAGACTCCGGAGGAATTTTGACCAAAATGGCAGAAGGTTAACCGGGATGCTGGTACAACACAAACACGTGACAGTCAAATCATTCGTTTGAGGTAAAAAGGCCACATACCAAACATTTCAGTGAAGTTACAACATTAGTGGGCAGACATTCTTTTTAACACAGAGCCAGTTGAGGATCTGCAGTGTAATGGTTCACTTAAAGAACCACAAAAGATGTAAAGACGATCAGGCAAAATATGCCCTCAGAAATCTACAACAACAGCAGTGCAGCAGTTTCATTTCTAAGCATGGACATTAAAATACTATTAAGTCAGTAGTTATGAAACACCTGTTATTAAAAGAAGAAAAACAAAAAGAGAAAATGCATATCAGGAGCCTCAGGACATTTCCGACTTCTTCTGCTCACTAGCCCCAGGCACGCCGGGGCCAAGCAAGCATCGCTTAGGCCATAATGAGCAGTGGGAGCGCTGAACGCACTTAGAGACAGGACTGTGCCGTGTGGTAATGTGCCAGTTCATTACATTTTGTGACAGTGCGAGCTGCCTGCTCCGAGCATTTCCTCTGTTTGTTCAGTTACTCAGCTCAATTGAAGGTAATGTGGGTTACATAAATACTGGCGACGGTCTAAGGAGGAGACTTTTGGATTACTCTAATGCACGCCATGTTCTAACAACTGTTGGTCTCCTACTCACAGTCGGGGAATTGCAGCGGTAAGAAAATGAAGAGATGAGAAATGGAAATTTGGCAGCAGGGTTTCTTGATTTATCAACTCTTTGACAAGATGATGGTTATTTATTTTTTTCCATTTATGATTACTGAAGTACTTCACCGACTTCCATACCTGTCTTTATGTTCAAATATTCTGTCTTGGAAAATGTTCGTTGTATTGAAAATCACTTTAGTGAATAAGGTTCCCACAGATAGTGCAGCCAAAGCTAATCAGTGGATGATTTATTTTTCCTAAAAGCAGTCAAAACACCAATTAGAATACAAGCTTTTTGAAATACAGCTACTAAGATAATGTTTTTAATTCCGTGGTCCCGATACAAATCATAGTGCTGGCTTACTATGAGACTGTCATATAGACGGAACGTGGAAACCTTTAAGCATTTTTTTTTTAAGCAAAGTAGTAAAAAAATGACCATTACAGAAATAAAAAATGGCCTAAAACATCACATTACTCTAATCATGAGAAACAAAACACTCACCTGTAGAAGTAGGAACAGCCTCGCACTGTGTTGTGTGTGAAATGCTCTTGGCTCTTCTCATTCCCAAAGTCCTCCAGGGGGTCGGACCACAGCAGATCGCACATTGGTCCGTATGCTGGAGGCTCTTTGAATCTGTCTAGCTGTGGAGGAAAAAGTAGGACTCTTGTCAGCCTGTTTGACTGGAAACATTGCACATGGAGGGTGCATACTGCTGCAGAGAAAATATTTTTGCTTCCTTTGTGAGAGCCACGTTAGCGGCGGCCGCTGCTGCTGCCATGATCACAATTTAAATCGTGACTCCAACTAACATGTTCGCTGAAGTGATTTTAAATTCTATTCAAGGCAGAAGGGATGTACAGTATGGATGACGTGTCAAAGACAGCGCTCATCTTTCTGTACCTAGGAGGCTTTTTTTTGGAAAGATATGAAAAAACTGGATGGCAGCCATTCTTTTGGAGCAATGAACATAAATTACTTTGCTTTCAGCCAAGGATAGCTCTTTCTCGAACAAAAGCTTGTGGATTACTGGATGGGTAGCATGATGGACACTTCAATAGAGCAAATTCTATTATGCATGCCCTCTGATTGCAGCCACAAAATCCATTTGGGACTATTGAATTAGTTTGAAAGCTGGATCCGACTCTTCAACATTTTTTAATCAGAGTGAGGACCGGACCGGGTGCTTACAATCCTTCGTTCCAAGTCCTGAGCAGACAGATCTGGGAGAATCACTTCATGCACTGCAGCTAAGGTTGTTATTTTCGCAGCACATCATGCTAAAACAAATACAGTTTCTTCCTCATTAACTTTGAATGAATACAGAAGATACATGAAGCGCACAGGAAGCTCAAATTTCCAAGAAATGATCTGTATTTTTAAAGTCATTAAGGGCCACCTGCTGTTACAAACACACACACACACACACACACACACACACAAACTGTAGCTTTATGAAATTATAGAGAAAATGGTCTCGAATCAGACACATACTTTCCTGATGTCGTCAAGATTTGTGATTTCTGGAGACAGTCCTCCGTGTACACACAGGAACTGCTGGTTCATAAGCGCAGCCAGGGGAAGGCAGTCGAAGGCGTCCATACATGCGTCATACACCCTCTCTGAATACTTAATTCTACCTGTCATGGGGGGAAACAGGGCAGGGAGAGGAGAGCACGCCAAGTCAAACAACGCAGCTCTCATACATTGGGGCAGTGTGCTAGACTGGGACGGAAAGGCTCTCCAAAGTGCCAAAAAACTTCCCAAACACATTTTAAAAACAGATTTTCACAGCGCTTTTGTGTTGTTGTTTTTTTCCTACTCTGTCTGAGCCCAACAGAAATAGTTCTGACGTGTGTAAATATCAAGAAGGGCAAAAGTCTGACTGAATTCTGTACCAGGCCAGAGGGCACGTCTAAGTGAGCGTCTGTGGTCGGTGGCTGAACTGGATGCATAATAAACAGCTTTTAGAAAGAATAACTCAATTCTCTTTCCACTCTCTGTACAGAGAATTACAGACCAGACTGCTTAGACTCAATTTAGATCAAAGGTAAAAAAAAAAAAAATGAAGTGCCAAAGCATTACTTACATTCCTGCTTAAATGTGAAATACTCTGTTAAATGTCTACATTCATGATTCCCACGCAGCAAAAACAGTGTTTTGGGGTAAAGGATCTTTAAGGCCCACAAGTACAGCACACACTGAAACAAAGAAGAACAAAAAGGATTGGGGAACAGTTAGCTTGGCATCTCTGAATAACACTGGAAACATAAAGCATCAGACATTGTCAATTGCACAGAGTGGCATAATACAAGCAGTTCTGCTTATGATGAAACATTTATGCGGTACATTTTGTGGCACGTGTCAGGCTTGCTGGAAGAGATGACAAACCTTCAGAGGAACCATCAGAGGACAGGCATGGCACATTCCATTAAAATATGTTTTATTAATAAAAATATAATGTTTCAGGCGATGAGATGGCAGGAAATATGTATCTAAGTAAATTCCAACCTGAAGTCCCAGATTAAATACAAGTATTTTGCTTCATATTAAAAATCTCTCTCTACATAACCCTAAGCTATGCCGTGACATTTGCTATCCAGGCTACATTTAAAGGTATTACAAAAGCCTATTACTGCTCCAATATCTGCAGCCTGATTTGATCTACGCTCAAAGAAAGCTATTAATAAACACAACTTCAGTTGGGCACATGGTGTGTGTGTCACGCTTGATTAGGCCCTCGTGAGGACAAATAAAACAAAAAATAAAAATACACAGACTCACTTCAATACTGAAATACCCTCTGTCAACGTAGTCCCCCAGGAAAAGGTAGCGCGTGGATGCTGGTGATCCTCCTACTTCAAACAGCTTCATCAGGTCAAAGAACTGCCCATGGATGTCTCCGCACACTGGAATAAGGCGGAAAGAGGAACAAAAACACACATCAGGATAACAGCTATTTGTACAGCTGAGAGACATCAGATGAAAGCCTCTGTAACTCTGTGAGAGGCTATTTGCTTATTTCCATATTTTCCATCAGATGTGAAGAGCTCCAGCAACGTATGATATCCCAGTAAACCTGGAATATAGGACCACAGAGGATGTCACACATATATGTAGTATCCCAAACTCTGAAACAACCTACTTCAGTGGCTATTTATAATTATAGAGACAGCATTGTATTTACTATAACATTTTTAATTTATTTATTTTATTAAATTGTGAATTAAAAATGTGCCATTTATTTATATAAACTGCTCATTTGTAACTGAAAAAGCCATCGTTATAGACGGACCACGGATCCTTGTCAGCTCTACAGCCCAAAGAACACGGGAACATAATGGCAAATCATAGTCTGTACCAGCCATTTAGCCCTGAGTCTCTATGGCAGGAGATCACTATGGTTAGAGGTCATGAATCACGTCACAAACAAGATCCCTTGTTTGTTAAGAGTGTTACTGCCATATTCCTACAAGCACAACTAGCCCAATGTGTTAATACTTGAGTGCACACTATTCTCTTTATAAAGTAATATGGAAAGGAATCACAAGAACTGGCTTCAGTGTGCATTTTCATGCCTTGCCTTTCCACCACATCCTCTTTCAGCCTCTTTATAACCTTGAGGTGTTTCAACTGGCTAGTAAGACTTAATTTGAACACACACTATCCTTGCCAAATACACTAAAAGTTCATTGGCTGAAACCTCTGGAAGGCTTTCAGTTGTGTCCATTTCTAAACATGTGCTGTTAACCGTGATTACAAATCTGGCTTGTCATAGCAATTACAAAACAGATAATTGCATCCGAATCCGAATGGCACTGACAGTCTGTTACTCCACTTGAATTCCCACGAATCCTAGCACATTCAGCACATTTCAATCCACTATATCGCCTGACTTACTTCAATCTAGAGTCATATTAATTCTATACACCTGCTAACAGCACAGGAGGCAGCTGTTAAATAGCGTCACGGGAGCGTTCCGGGGCGAACCCATCCGCGTCAGCAAATCATGAACCGCAAATCACTCAACCTGGATTGGTTTCCTTTCACCCTATGTGACCCTAACTGACCCTCTACTCTATTACTCTCTGGGGAGACAAGAAGAGCAGAGGCCACAGGAGATTTGCTGCTTAGCTGCCATTGACTGGCAGGGAGCATGTGTGAGGTCATCTGATTTAAAAGCCTTTGGTCAGTTTTCTAGATACTCTAAAGTGGGTTCAAGGGATCGGTTACACCTGAGCTTATTATTTATTATTGATAAATGTCATCGGTAGTTCCCAGCTTGTGGGTCCACTTTTGGACCATGGGTCCAGACTGGGATTTCTCGCCAAACTGTTAATAAAATTTGATTTTACCACAGAATATTTTAAAAAAATTATACCATAAAATAATGATCATAATGGTGTTTATTCAACTTTTCTCATGTTTCTTTCCCTATATTCATTAGAACAGTAATTCCTTTTAAAAGTAGACTAGGTTACAAATGAGAGATGCACGCATTGTTGCAGCTGCTGTGTGATGACTGCAGGTATTTATTATCAACCTATGGCGGTGGTGGAATGTGGAAAAAGTCTGCCGTTCATACGTTGCCCTGTGTGCAGTTGTAGCCTGTAAAACCTGCAATTCATTTTCATCGAGTCACTTTCTCTTATTCGGCATGAGTTTGTTTGGGAAACGCAAAACAGTGCTTGAAAGTGCAACAGTGGATTCTGAACAATATTTAACCATGCAGCTAAAACCTGCAGCTGAAAAGTACATCCAGTTGTATCACCATAATAACGACATTTTAAGTCTTTTATGTAGTAGCGTTAATTAGGTTTGGAGAAGGTGTCTTTTGGTTTGGAGAAGGTGTCTTTGTTTCAGTACACAAGGACACACATACTAAAAAATCCCGGGTTCCCGCAGGTATAAATGGGAGCAGATTTTGGTGAGACAATCCCTGGAGATCCCGGGATCTAAATTCCCGACATTCAACCCTACTGTCGCGGTCTTTCCCTGAGGAGAAGATAGCTTTCTCCGCAACAGTTGAGCACGACTGATACAGAATATATTCACCTTGATTTAACTGACGCTGAACACAAAAAATAAGAAAAAAAAGGTATTATGCAGTGAAGTACTAGCCTGGGTGGAAACCTGGCTTGAAAACAACTTTTATTCTCTTTATTCATTTTCAGGACTGCAGCTGTTATATTGCCCTGTTCTTTTTACAGATGCTGTAAAAAGGGTTTTAGTAGCTGGAATATGTCTGAATTAGTTGTAACTGCTATTGCAATGCTTTTAATGTTTGGTTAAATGATGGTTTTAAGCCCCAATTGCATTTTCTGGATGCAGTTCTTCTTATTTCATTTTATTTCACTTAAGACCCACTCAAGTAATTTTAGTTTTTAGTTTTGTGAAATAAACCTTGACCTAATGTCTGAAGAAATATTTGGACCCCGCCGTTACACCAGTTGGGAACCACTGATCTTAACAATATATAAGAAAGTCTACAGGCTGTCTATTGGTGTCCGATGTCACAGAATTTAATTTATACAGCCTGTGTGATTAAAACAGCAATTAAAACTAACAGACTTAACAGACTCAAAGCCTTTCCACTTCAGTAAACAAGTTTGAAAAGTCAACTTCTTCACCTGAGAGCTGTAATAAACAAAACAACACAAAGACAACAATCAGCAATATTAAATGTGAACACTATCGCAGTGACAGCAACGCTAACCATGGCCTCCACGTCTGACGTCAAAGTGCCGCAATCCATCTATTCTCCAAACAATCAGCTAATTAAGTAATTAACAACAGGGTGAATAGATTGAAATCTAACTTGAAAAGCACACAGACTTTGTTTCCATGAAGCTGTTTGTCGCTTTATGAACTGTATCTAGCAGCGAGAATTACAATAAGAGAGGCTGTGAAAAAGTCTTTCAGAGAGATACCCAATTAGTGGGAGCTGGAGGACAGTGTTGGAGAGCAATTATCTCGAGTTACGAGCCTCGCGAGACAGCTGTGAGAAATCAGCCCTCCTTGACTGTATCGTAAACCTCCACTCTACCATTTGTCTTTTATTAAACCCACACTGTGTAACTGTTTAGATCCACAGTGGGGACCAACTTGAAAAAAACAGGAGCCTTGTTATTTGTGTCCGATTTCTAAAGATGCCCTTACTCCCTCATGCAATCAAGCCAACACTACTACAGGCATGAAGCGCTGATCTATTTTAGATTGGTTGTAAGGTTCCTGGATAATTGATTTATTGGAAGAAAAAAATAAATGGCCTAAACAATGCTTGAATGAATAGAACTTGAATTGTAGTGTAGTGTTTTATTATTGTTCTTATTTATTGGCACTGTCTTTAACTGGATGTTCTAGACAAAATACTGCATCTCTTCCTGTGTTGGAGGTTTGGTCAACTGTTTTCTATTTTATCTTTCCTCCAATACCATATTGTTCTTTGCAAAACCAACCCCCATATTTTTCTTTAAATCAACAATAAGTGACAGTGAGCAGCCTGTGCATACAATTCACCCCAGCCACGAAAATACCATATCCTTCAATATCAATTAGACTTAAGTCTGTTGTCAGAAGATCAGCGTAGCCCTTTTTTATTTTTCTACTTAATAGAAACATTTGTCTTTTTTGGTGATACAAGAAAGGGTTAGGCCTTGTTTTAAGTGCCCTGATTGTTTACATCCTATGGAAAAGCCTCTAATTTGTGCAAAATTATTATGTTTCATCTTTTGATTTGTACGTGGCCACTTGTTGACTAATGACAGGCAGATCGAGAGCAACACTGCTGACGTTATTTCATTTGATTTAATGTACAATTCAAATCGTTTACGTGTGTGTATTTAATTTATGATTCAAATACTTGGTTTAATTGTGTGAAGTAAAAAAAAAAAAAAGCCCATGTAACTGTTTAAATAAAGTTTTAATTGGGGTAAACAATGTATTTGCCTGACACTCAATGAAGAAAATTAAAACCTGCATTATTAGCCAATTAAACTATATAATAATAATAATAATAATAATAATAATAATAATAAAGCAGTCATTAAAGCAAGAGAGCTATTTTCTTTATTCCTGAAAGTTAATTACGTAACGTCAAGATGCAATAAAATGTGAATATGTTTTTAAAAGGAACAACACAACTAGGCAATCCAAATGCATCTTGCTTGATCCAGAAGGGTGATGCTAAGGCTGGTTATTGCTATGGAAACATCCCAATGGCATCGAATCCTTTCAACAATGGCAGCTTATATCATAAAAAAAAAAAAAAAAAAGTAAGCTGCTGCTGACCTGATAAAGGACCTCTATGGGTATCACCAATGGCAACAATGCAATGTACCCACTGTGTAGAAACAAACAGATGGATGCAATAGGCAACCATGTCCTCTGTAAAACATTCACATTACACTGTGCTCTAGAGGACAATACTATCTGAAGGGATGACCACCAAGAGAGCAATTATTGTGAAAATGTAGCGTTTAGTTGGTGGTTTAGATTTAGGGCTACATTCAAAGAACAACAGCGAGCTTTTTTTTCAACCTCACAGTGTTCACAGGGAAATGAACAATATTTTCATGTTGTTAGAAGTCAGCGCTGCAGGAGGGAGTCCGGTGAGGGAGTAAGAGGCTGCTATTTCACCTGAAGCACCCGTCAAACACACTGTGTGTGGGAGGACTGCACCTCCAGCTGACCTTTTGGAAAGCTGTCACTTGCTGGCGAGGAAAACAGCGGGGTGACAAAGGCGATGGCGAGAGTTTAATCACCGGCCAAAAAGACCCAATGTGATGGCTACTGTGAATTGTAGTCAGTATCTCGGTCTGCGGACGACAGCGGTCGATGCAGATCAAACAGAAACGCTACAACGGCTCACTCCTCCGGCTCAGCGCTCTGCTTTATCACAGCAAACACACAATCCACCCAATCGCTCTGCTCCAGTACACCTACAGACATGCTTCGCCTCCCTCCCTCTTGTCACACAACACACAAAAAACGAGGTGAGAACCAGAGCCCACATAAGAAGAGCAGGTGGGAGTACATTATCTGGAGTGAGAAACAATTCGTTCTGGCCATCTCCTGCTTGTGTGCTAAAGTGATCTCCCTGAGTAGCAGCATATCAGCGGGCAGCAGCTATTGAGTGGGTGGTGGGCATTACACAACCTGGCTTCAGAACCTACACAGGCCACTCCAAAGGCCGGGGCTCATTGAGCGAGAGAAATCCACGGCGAGGCAGACTGTGCCAGATCATGTTTTGATTGAGACTGGATGATAACAATGCCCCCCCCCCGGTTTTATGATGGCACTCTCTGAGAGCTTCCCATCCTGCAGAGTGTGCATTTATGCAAAGGCGGAGGTGGGGCTTGCAATCTGTTATGATCATCAAACTGTATGTGATGTTTAAAAATCTGCACTGCAGAAACAATAAATGTTACAGCGTCTGATTTAGAGTTAGAGTTTTGAGACCAACTTCAAATGACTGTGTTGGTGTTGGTGTAAACCACTGCTTCCCAACCCTTTACAAACTCAGACCCTTTATATACAGCTTGTATACTGTGTGTCTATGAGCTCTGAGCAGCTCCCTTTTTGGATAATTTCATTTTTAGAGGCATGATGAGGTAAAACCTTCCACTATTTCACTTAAAATAAAATAAAAATTTGAGAAAAGACACAAAAAATGCACATCATTTTGTGCAGCAGAAATACTTTTCTTCTCATCTATCATTTTGGCAAACTCCTCTGATTTATCTTGCGAACTCAACCGATACTGGATTTGTGAGGCGTGTTTAAAAGTGTTAAAAAAATAAATCTGATAACGATACATCCGCCAAGAGTAATTTTTTCCCATAACCACATCGAAATTAAAAGATGCTGCACTACTTGCCTTCAGCATGGCAGTACAAGCTGAAAACGTAGGGTGAATAAAGCATGGTCTGCAGGAGAGCTGTGTGACGTCTTTTAATTCTGATGGATTAGCATTGAAGCTCACACACTTTTTTTAAATATAGAAGTTTATGTAAACACACAACATTTTTGATAGGGATTCCTTAAATTTGTTTTGTAAAAGGATTGTAACTATGTTGAGTACTGAACATGAATTTGTCAGTGCTCTCCTATGTGATGGAGATTTTTCTACCGTAATTTCTTGTAACTTATCAGCCGACATTTACAGCGATACAGATAGATCTGCAATAAGCAAATATCACCCCGGCCGATTTATCTGTCTAGCTCTAATAACCATATGAGCGTATTTGTGAGACTGTTGCATAACAACCTATTGGAAAGGTTTAATGGCCTTGCAATGCTGCACTGAGCAAACACACTTCACATTAAACTCATAAAAACTGCCATCCTAATCAAGGTCATAGTAAGACCTTTTTAAGGTGTATACAAGAAGTTCCACAACCAAGGTCTTAACATTTCCTTACTAAGAATACATCACAGTTTCATAAAAAAAAAAAATCTAATATTATGAAACAGCTTAAAAAAAAGGCTAAAAACACTAAACCTTAGAAGCATTTCAGATTCTACTGGTTACCTCAACATCTTGTGATAAAATATAATTTGTGACTCAAGTAAAACATGTTTCATTGTGTTTTAGTATGTTATGGTTGAGCACCCGCACTGCAAACAGGTGTATGGACAGTGTAGAAGCTCGCTGTTGCCTGGTGATGTGGCTGCAGGAGCTCTATTGATGGGTGACTTGTGCGAAGGCCATGGGAGCAGCTTGTACTCAGTGGCCTTAGCCAGCTCCGTTCGTCACACACCCCTCCCTCCACGAAAACCCCACCTGCCATCTGGCCCAACCAGGAAGTGACTATGTGAATGTGAGAAGCAGAGAGAGAGAGAGAGAGAGAGAGAGAAAGAGAGAAAGAGAGAGAGAGCTGACATGTCATGGTGCTTTACATCTATGATAAATATTTACTTACTAATTTGCTGACCATGTGTCATGTTGGAATTGGAGGTGTGCTAACGGGGAGAGACAGAGAGAGAGAGAGAGGGAGAAAGAAAGAGTCCCTGAGCATGACACAGAAAGATAAAACATGGCAGACAGAGGGAAGTACTGAGAGAAACAAAGAAATGTTTATAGAGAGTGGTGTGCGAGTTTGGGAGCACGCATGAGAGGGAAACACAGCAGGACTGCGAGCACGCGCAGCAGAGAAATCCTTGCTGAAAAGGCACTGAGTGGGAGAGGGGTTGAGACAGGGGTGTTGAGTGGGAGGGAAAGACGTGCTTCATTGCCGCGCTCGTGTACACAAGTGCACGCACGCACACACACGCACACACACACACACACACACACAGCTCCTCAGGATCCTCAGCTTGCACACAGAACAGAAGCTGTCCACTGTTTCTATGTAACACAACAAAGGAGGGAGGTTTTTGCTGGCCGAGCCATCGTTTGAACTGTTATAAAATCGAAAAATCGAGACATGTTAAGATTGTGACAGAGTTTCCCAGAATTTCAAGGACAATCTGACCACAGCGGAAGGTCAGCATTAGAGCATGTTTACACACAAGAAACCAGATTGTGATCAGGTTCAGGCAGGAAACCATAAAACATTTTTTGCATGTCTGATTAACTCCCTATTTTTATCATTTGTCAATAATCAGACCTCTCCCCTTCCCACTACCATACTTTCTAACAACTACTGGCATATTTTAAGTGTATTTAAATCATCAACATCTTATATAATAAACACGGTCACAGAGATTTGCTCCTGCACAGTGAGAGGACAGGCTCTGAGAAAGATCACAGCTTTTCCTTATTGTGCATATGTGTTTAAAAGTTCTACAAATAGTCGACTGTTTCGCTGTGGAAATTAGTTTAAACTGGAAGATCAATGCAATTTGGTTGAGTTTCAGTCCAAGCTAGAATTTAATTAGTTTGGATAGACTGGCATACGGCTACAAGTGCAGATTTTTTCCTTCATCCCTCTACATTGCGTCCACAGTGATTCTTTGTCATGCACATGAATCCCCTCAAAAACCTTTAAGAAAGCTACGTGTAAAAGTTACGTGCATACATGGCTAAATAATTAGGAATCTAGTCATGTTTAACAATATTTCTCTTAATCCCTTGCTTACGTGCAAACGCAAAGACAAATGCAGCAAATAAGGCTCATGATTGCCCAACCTGTTTGCATGTTTTTGTTAAGCTTCACTCTCTTTAACAGCTAGACGAGACGAGTACACGAGAGCCACACTTCTGTTTCCAAAGGGCCACGCATTCATGAATTTAAGTAAGTACGATGCCTGCCAAATATGAGCATAGGCCTCTCCGGACTATATTTTGAGAATGATCTCGTATTAGGAAACGATGGGTTGCCATAGATCCTTTGAGTAGGCCTGTGCCTCTGATTACAACAACATCAAAGAAGCCTCATCAGAAAGTCTAATGGAGGAGCAGGGCACTTGACCAGGAAGAAAGACAACAATAGATGCACTGGATCTGTGCATATGCATCAGCGAGCCTCCTACTACAGTATGTTCCTTCACAGCGGCAGGCATGAATGAGCTCAACTTCAGCTCCAGGGTGCTTCTGAGATAGAAATATTGTGGAAAATGTTTCAGCTTTTCATTCTGTTTTTTATAGTTTTATCACAATGGTTAATAGTTCAGGGAAAAAAAGCTAAATTAGTCTTGTTACCTTTTTTTTTTTACCTTCAGCTGAGTATTAAAACAGCAATATTCTGATTAGCTTTTCTGTGTCAGGACTGTGTTTTAATGCATGACTGAGTGAGTGTCACCAAGCTTGTTCGTTTTGGCAAATTGGATGAACTAAACCCGTGTGTTTCCTAAAATAAAATACACTGCTATGGCTAAGCTACGTGGCCCAAGTGAGGCCTGGAGGCACAATGACTCACTTAATTAAGAAAATTACGTTTTCACATGCAGTCCTCTCTTAAAAGAGCCCAGAGTGTGCATTTCAAATCGAACACTCCTGTATATGCAAGGTGTCTAGATCTCTTAATGCATAAAACAAACAATTAGGGCAATATTGATTGTGATTTGGACTCGTGCTGTCAGTTTCCGTGGCAGTCCTAATAATGACTGTCTTTAAAAAAACAAATTGACAGACAAGATAGGAAACGGCTGGATTGTCAAGAGTCGGAGAATATTCTTCTTCTTCTGCCATGTCTGCATGCAAACTGCGTTTTCATCTCTTAAAGTGGATCATCATCTGTCATTTGGTAATTGATGAAAAGCAAGCACAAATTCGATTCAAGTTTGTCCTTAGAGTTGTTAAGCAGTCGTGAAGTTTTAACTTTTGGAAATAAATACGGAAGAAGGCCTAGGAGTGAAAACAAAAGCCCAAAAGAACAATAAATACACGTTTAGGTGCAAAGTGAAATAAGATAATTAATAATAAGGACAGCAATCTAGCAAAATAACCAGGATTATCATAATTAACTGTATCAGAAACGCAGAAAGCAACGTACACACAACGAAGTTTATAATGAATTTTGAAGTATATAAGTGCGCACATTTCAGTGGCCTCACATCCCAGTGTCCCCTCTTGGAAAAATACTAATTTGTTGGTGGAGGCATTAAACTGTGTGTTTATGTAGGACTACAACTACTGCCTATTTTCATTGTCAATTAATTAATAACTTCTATCCAAATTTCCTAAAGCCCAATGCGATGTCTCTTAAATGTTTTGTTTTGTCTGACTAACAGTATAAAACCGGAACATATTCAGTTTATTATCACATAAGACAAAGAAAAGCAGCAAATCGCGGTTTAGAGGCTGGAAACAATAAATGTTTCGCATTTTTGCTAGAAAAAATTAATTAAACAACTAATTGATCAAAATAGTTGCTAATTAATCGATTAATTGTTTCAGCTCTACTGTGGTGGCAAACACAATGTGCCAAACTTGACCCCTGACCTGTCACCGGGGCCTCGATGTCCAGCAGGTTCTTCTCCGAACGCAAGATTGTGGCGCCCTCTCCTATGAGCCTCAGAGCCACCGCTTCCTCCACGCGGCCTTCCTTGGTTAGGTGAGCTTTCAGCACGTCCACTTTGGGCTTCCCCTCGCTGTCAAACACCTCTTTAGCCGTCAGCCGGTGACTGGGGGGGAACGGGACAGCTGCAAGGGGTGAAAAAAAAAAAAAAAAAGAAAAAAAAAAAACCATCATTACAGCTGATATGCTTTCATAACATATTTACAGTGCTTTAATTTACCTTTCATTGACAATAGGCTTATGAGGATACGCAGTTAATTCCACATCACTGAGCAAACGGCATTTAAGCTGTTTGATTAGCAGGTACTTTGTACCTTCCAGGTAATCGACTCCCTGCAGGAGAGGGAGATAGTGTTCACTCCCATGCTTCCAGCCCACCCTCTGAGACAATTTACCAGATTGCTGCTATGATCTGTGAGTCATTCAATGTTCAATATTTATAACAGACCCACACAGTTTCTAGTTGCTTGGGCAATATGCATAGCAAAAGAGATTCCACTTTGAAAATAAAGCATGGAACTGAGATAAAAATGTTGTTTTATTAGCTTAAAAAGCCTTTTATACGAGTTATCTTGCAGTGTTTTAATATGTAATATATATTTAAACATGCTCTGTTTTATGTGTATAATTAGAAGAATAAAGACACCATCTTCAGTCTGACATGTGTTTACTTATTTGTCAGTCACAATTATTTAAAAGAGTAAAATTATGTTTATTTCCCAGGGTCTTAAAGGCATCATGGAAATTAGACTAACCAAATCCACAACAAATCTCTGTTACTGTCAATTTCCATAATTAGTGGCTTATAAAAGGATAGCTTTTCACAGCGATTCACTGTGCTCTAGTAATTTTGGATACAACAGATGCATTCAAAAGGCCTGAATCCTGTTTGCATGCATGTCATTTGAAACAGTGAACTTTCCAATCTAATCACAGCATGAAAAATAGATGGTGCATATTTTCTATGCAAATAGCCCAACGAGTCTTTGGACAGACTTTTAATGAAAAGCAAGTTCTAACAAAAGAGCGGAAACCCCCACAATGCAGTTCTTTAAAATGGACCATTTTAGCAGCTGACATCAAACAGGTAAAAAGGAACTCAAGGCTTTTAAATGAAACCACTATTAAAAGGTACTTTTAGTGGCCTCCACCTAAACAAAAGCCGAGTGTGTTAATATTTCATTTTTACAACCCCCTGATGAGCGTAGCAAAGGTACAAAAAAGACATAATTAAAGACCACATCCTGTGGACTCCTCAATTCAGCAGCTCTGCAGCTTTTAAAAAATAAGACATGCTCTTAATTAACATCCACTTGCAGACTTTGCACATAGCATACGGTGCGACTAATGCACTAAGCCAGTAGCAAATACTGTGGAGTTGGTGGCTGTGTGTGTGTGTGTGTGTGTGTGTGTGTGCGTTTGTGTTAACTAACATCCTTCCCAAAGGTGACATCAGTGGTAATCAGACCTGCACTTTATCCGTGTCACTCTGCGCTTAGTGACAGACGATATTTGGGATCTCAACTGCAGTATTTAAAGCTTTCTAACAGGTGGACGTTGAAATTGCAGATTTACTGGACTTGCTCTAAATATTTTCAGCATTACCATATCTATATATTATCTATATAGTTTATATCTTAAACAATCCAAATCAGCAAGGTGCGAGACACAGGCTAATCTGACTGACGATAACTTACACATTTCTCTACACTCTACACACCGCTTACATAAAACTCTAACATTGCCTAAAGCCAACAAATGAAGTGGAGACTTATTTCTGATATCTGAAAGTCAACATTATGATGCTGGCAAGCTATATGGAAACTACGATTCTTCTACCTAGCTGATAATTATTTGCTTCTTAACTGATGTTTTATTGCTCTGTGTGACGTGCTGGAAGAATTGTGGTGTCAAACATCTTTATGCAACTACCACGATATTAATATATCGTAGGACAACTGCCAAGTTTATAAAAATGGGCTCTGAACACAAACTTTGTTCAAGCTAAATAAATACTCAATGTACTTAAAACAATCTTTTAAAACAATACAAGCCTAACGTCGCTACTAAAGGTATCTGGGGCATTCAGAAATCCCCATCTGAGATAGAATTACCCAGGGCCCCAGGTTGGCCTCCCCTGAGCACCTGCTGTGCAACTCTAGCCTGAGGCCAGGGCCCTGGGGCTTTTTGAATAGAACGACTACACCACAGTGGCCCCTGAGATGTTGGTGACATACACTGTGAACATTCGTGTGAACTATTATGGACCTGTTTTGGGGGCTTTTTCCGCCTGAACCGAAAGACGGGTCTGTGCTTTAAACATGACGGCTAGATGATTAAGAGCATAGAATATTAGGGGTATTGATTTTAGTTGGCTGTCATAATAAACCCCACATAAATGTGTATAACTGTCAGATAAGGGCAGAGGGTACGGTGCTTACAGTATTTTCTTTAGCCCACATTGTTAGCCAATTAAGCATTACTGCAGTCCACCACAGCCTTGTTCTTGTTCTTGAATCTGAACTTTATGAACAAAACTAGTTATTTTCAACTCTGTCTGCAAAAGTGCTGTTTGTGTGGATCGGTAGCTGGTAGTAGATGCATGCGTAGAGAGAGAAGTCATCAACACTGAATTGATGAACATTGAGTTTTATGAGGAAGATGCACGGGAAAAGCCCATATCTAATGGTTGTTAATGGTTATTTGATTTTGTTTCTGTGAAAAAATAGTTGCTAAAATTATCTCCACTGCTATCTCATGACACAATGTCAGCCTTTGAGTTGAGTTTAGATTGGTGTTCCCACACACAGTACAGCAGTTGGTACCATCGGAGTAGCCGTGGATGTTGACCGAGCCACATCTGCTCCCACTGAGGTGACAAAACATAACACATCCTAAAATTCAAACACTGAAGAATAACATTATTCTTTTATAGAAATAACCCGCGTGAAAGCTGTGGTTGTTGGCACACTGGCAGCCTCTCAACACATCATCCTGCCATTTCCTACAGTCATGACAATGGAAACACTGTGAACTTTCCCCCTGTGGAATTTCTAACAGCCCTCTTATTAACAGGAGTAACACCCACCTCTGCCAAAACATTACATGGCACATTGTAATGGTAGGTTCCACACTCTAAAGCAAAAGGCGTTACCCCCATGACAGAAATTAAAAGTCCTGAGATGGAAAAAGCACAATGGGGATTAACAGCAAGGAAGTCAAGGAAGAAAAATCATCAAACTTTTGTTGTGTTCAGTTATTTGAAGAAGAAAATAAATGGTGATGTCAAATATTGCATTACAAAACGTCCCACATCTTTCTCAGTCATTGCAGTAATTAACCATTCAAATATGAGCTACTGACAGTCAAATCAGAAAAAAGAACACGGCAAAACCTCAACCCTTTTCCTCCCAAACAACAGTATCAGGACATTCCCACACAGCAATTGCTGATTGTTGCAAATAACCCTGTGCATCTATCCTCTCTCATACAGAGCTTTATAGCTGTGAGAGCTTAAACTGACCCGAGGCTATCTGCCCGAAACCCAAGTATGACTCAAAAATGGTTTCCATTAGCCGGTCGCTTTTGCCTTCATTAGTTTTGCCATTTCTCTGTTCCCTTCTGTTATGTAACCGGGAAACTGCACTGCAGCCTTGAATCTAGCATGAGAGAGGAATCACGAGAGAGTGAGAGAGGGTCGGACAGGATGAAAACAAAACAATCTGGAGTCTGATTTAACTTTCCCTGGTAATTTGTCTCAGATTAGCATTGTAATTTCCAAGATACAAATTAAAGCCATCCATCAACCATTAGGTTTAAAGACTAGTAGACCTCTAAACCTCTGCATGTCTGGAGGGCATGCTAAATAAACTTTCAAGTTTATTTAACATATACTATCTTGTGCTTGTCAGAAACGTTTATAGCAACATTTAATGATTTCCTTCTTCTGTGGATTAGCACCGTGTCTTAGGTCGTGATCTCGCAAAGCTTTAGATCATCAACCCCAGCAGCCATCTTTGCTCATGCAACATTTGTGAGTAGAATAATTACCCCAGAATATAGCAGACATTCAGGTGTGATTCTTGAGAAATCTGCACCACAGTGCGCAGTGCATCTGAAACTGCTGAGAAGCAGTGAGAAAACGGGCAGTTTGAAATGTTCAGGTTGGTGTAGTTCAGAGCTAATGCGATCTCTCTGAGGAATGAGACAGCGGGAGGTGTGCAGTCATATGGTGCTGGACAGATCAGCTTAATTGGAGAAAGTGAGACAGACTGTTGCAGAGCTCACCAACCCCTGGCTTCATTTAGTGAAGAACATGGAGTGCAACCGTGTGTTTGGCCTGAACTGGCAGCTCAGATGTCTACAATTCCTGTATATCATCTTTCCTCCTGGCCGTGTCAGCTGTCTGAAAGCTGTTTGTGCTACACCTTACATTATAAATACAGAATAAACAACAAGCCGGTCACATCTAGTGATACGCTGGAGAGATTTACTTAGATCTACTACTGAGCAAAAAATGACTTCCAAACCACAAAACGTGCCTCTACTTTCCTAGCTATATAGCATCAGAAATTGTTTAAGAAGTGCTTTTATTAATGTACTCAAGCAATATGGTCAGTTGATCGATATCTAACTAGTGCCACTACTGACAGCCATGGTGCCAGTTTATTTTAATCAACTGCACAGCAATACCTATAGCAAACATTGACTGTGGATGCCCCAGACAGTCATGAAGAGCAATCTGCTAATAACTGCCTCTGTATTAAGTCAGCATTGTCCCAGCTGGGTTGGGATTGTGGCCAATGAATGGGCATTGATAAAACAAATTAATTGATACAGATACAGCAGACTGCTTGGCAGGGAAAGCAACAACTTTTCAGGGTCAGAAACCTAAACCCTGCGGTGCGCAGCATTTTTCCATCAGATGCCGAATTGACCCCCAAGAAATTGGTGACGGTGCATGATGCAGCAGGAGTCCTCGCGGAGCGTGGGCGAGACTCGGGGTTGTCACTGCCCACGTCAAACCCTCCACCCCCTTCCACCAGACAAGCCACCACACAAACAATTTTGCTCCCCTAAGACTCAGCATGACCAATGGAAATCTCAGCATGACCAACAGGGATCTGAGGCAGAACAAAGACTCCAGAACTATGTGTGAGTGCAACAAAGGTCAGTTCATACAAAGCATAGAATACCAGAAGTAATTTGACTGCATGGTCAGACGATATTATGCAAAGGCAGCGCAGTGTCTGATCTAAAGCGCGATACTGATCTATAACTTTGCTTCCTTACTTGCACAAAACAGCAGTTCACTATTCCCGTGATCCATTTGCCTTTTTCGAATGACGGTGCTCTTTGTCCTCAGGCAAGGTAAGTGGCTGGCAGCACAAGCATGAACTCAGGTCCAATCAGGTGGAAACTCACTATCTGATCAAATGGGATGTAAATACCAGTGCCAGGTAAGACCATAGATGGATTATGACACAACTGGCCCCTTGGCACATACATGTAAAAGGCCCCTCACCACTACTACACAGGAGCAAGACACCCAGACTTAAAGAGACACAAAACACCAACAAACCACGCAGCCATGTCTTTTGTGGTCATTTTGCATCTCTTTGTGTTTGTTTTGCGTCTCTTTGTGGGACATTTTTCAGGTGAAGACCAGTGGCCTGGCCCTGTGCCCAGTAGGCCCGTTCAGTAATCCATCCATGGGTAAGTCAGCACAAAAGAAGAACTAACACATCGACAAATGTGGAATTATGCTTCAGAATAACAGTATAATCTAGTTGCACTATATGCATGAGATGAATCTGCTATTGACAGTGCATAAATGGAAAAAAGAAATTCAATCACACTCAGACTTTTTCCCCAGTTGGAAGCCTTTTAGTGATGAAGCATCCACTGCGTGTGGTGTACGCACAGAGGACAACTGCCAAGTGTTGAATAGGGCACCAAGAGTGTGCAAGTCACTCTCCACTGATAGCCAGGGTTTGTTAATTAAATTACATAACGACATTCAATTAGAGCCGATATGTTTAGGAGTCCAGGATGAACAGAATGCACGAGCTTCTGTAGGCGGTAGGAAACAAAAGATGCGCTGTACATCACAAAGCACCTCAACTTCAAATGTCATCTGGCAGCAGCTTCATTGCTTCATTATTACACCACCACAGAGTCCATTCGGAAGCTGATTACCTGACATGCATAATGCAAAAGATATGGCCATCTTTGCTGACAACAAAGAACTGCAGCAGCTGAACCATATAGCGCATTATATTCACGAGGTGATAAATTATTTGCAATATGGTCTACCTCACACACTGGATACTCCAGCGTGATGTCTATATGTCAGGTCTGAAATTGGCGTCTCGGTTTTTCTACAACTCCGCCTCCCTCTCCAACCCATCTAGAAAGCCTAAAACACTGTCAATCAATAATTCATAAGTCAGCACTCCATAGAAATAATGCATTCCTTACACACAATTACCGCAATATAAATTCCAGTTGCAGAATGACGCCCACAGAAGAAATGGTATATTATAATATCCAAAGGATTAAAACAATATCTAAGAGGGGGCTTATGGCTGCCAGCTCAATTTAGAGATGATTCTTAAGCAAAGAAATCATAAAACAGAAACAAATGGTAGGCTAATCCAACAAACAGCCTGCTTTCTTTTAATAAGTCTACTGTGAAGAAAACTGCTCTTAGTCAGCATAGAACACATCAATCTCCACAGTTAGTATGATTCATAAAAGAAATATTCTGTACAATGATGGATGGTAAAAAAACAAAATTACTACACATGAAGTTGGGTAGCACCTTAAAAATGATCCTAAACTGAATGAGCAGTCGTCTGGATGAGAAGTTGCTTCATCGCACACTTTAAGTTGCTGGATAAAAAGCAAGTGTTAACAGGCTGGATTCTATCACTGAGCTGATGTAGCAGCACAGCTGAATCCATACACCTAGTATTTACAATGTGACTCAGTGCAGCAAAGAGGTAAACTACTCCGGCTTTTCCAATATTATGTCATATGAAGATGCATTAAATTGGAAGTCAACCTATAGAACATATAGGGCTCCCATCTGGCCACCGAGGACAGACCAGAGATATAAAAAGGCCAGCGGGCTTTAGGGCTAACGGTGAAAAGGTCACTTAGAAATTGGCGTGAACCTCTTTACCATGCATTAGTAGGGATAGAAGCCGGCCCTGAACGAAACGCTTAGCAGAGCTTAGCTTTGAAGCTCAGTGCTTTTGAGTCTGCCGAATATATCTCTGTGCGCAGTATGGAAATGGAGTGGTTACCTCTGTGGCTGAGACAGGAAGGAGAGTGGAGCAGACAGCACTCACCTTCCCAGAGACAGACAGACAGACAGACAGAGAAAAAGGAAAAAGACAGTAGAAAAAGAACCGTTGGCTGTGTCAGAGGAAATAAACATGCAAAAGGGGACGGAGCAGAACTGTCAACAAAGACTCAGGGGGCATGTATCAAAGCTCGATATCGTGCCATGAAGACAAGTAATGCTACAGAGCCCAGCAGATATTAAGGATAACATATTTAATCATTTGTTCACACAAATTATCGTTCCCTCGAATTAATAATTTGTACTCTTGTACTCCTTAATTTGCTCCCTGTAATTAATAATTCATGTTCTAAAATTACAAAATTGTCCCTTCAAATTACTCAATTCATTTCCTCAAATTAATAGCAAGCCAGTTCAATTGATTCATTCCATTTGTTCTTGTTTGCTAAACAGAAACACTCTATTTATACAATTGTGATGCTACATTGGATGTTGTTTGTTGTTTGATAGTCAGCTTTGGCTACATGGAGCACAAATGCAGCTGTATAATGCATTGAAAAATAAACTGTTGTTTAGTTAGACAAGTGCATTAAAAAAAAAGATATGTGGTTATATGTAAGGTTTTGGCTATTTATTTTGAGGAAGAACATATTGTTTCTGTTCCGTAAAATTCATGTTCACGCATTCTCAGTTTAATAACTTTTCAACTTACATTATCCTAAACTATTTCACAAAAAGGAAACACTGGAAATATTTGTTTGTTTATGCTGGCATGTACACATTGCAAGCTTTGAACATTAGATTTCTCTAACTGCACATTTTCACTACTTTAGCCTATGGCCTGTGGTCAATGTCATAACTAATTTTAGCTTTAATTACCATAACTTTCATTAAATGCTACCAGTGGACTATTACTGTACTTTAAAGAATTGCTGACCATCATCATCTGCTGCACTGATATAAGCTTTTACATCGTGTCAACAAACAGGAGAGATATTAGATAAAAGTGAGTAAAAGGGGTTGCCAGGGAAACAGAGCTGTAGAGTCCCAGTCTTAATCTTTCATCCATCAAAATATTGGCTTAAAAATGAGTCGCCGGCAGCGTGTTACATTCCGCATCGATCCAAGGCTGGAAATCTGAGCAGAAGCCTAATCATACATATTCCACTGTTACATGCTTAACAAAATTATATAGTAGCAGAATGTGGTAAACACAAACAAAAGGAGTGTGATGGTGCGCCTGACAGCTGTTCACTGCAATAACATGTGTAGCTGTCTGCACAGAGGTTCCCATCAATGACAGCTATCTAGGGATCCTCATTATTAAGATAGACAGGTCGTATACTAAACAAGCCAACAATACACCCAAGACCTGCATCCATGCTGCCATGGCTGTCAGGGTTATCAAAGCCATTAACCATCAAGCTCTGACAGAAAATAGCCCATAGCAGTGTTTTAGAGACCTGGGCGACAGCAGTGTGAGAGTGAGTGACAAGCAAACGCGGTAATCCTGCTGCTGGCTCAACAGCTTTTAGATGAGAAATGTAGAAAGTGTTAGCAGCAGCAGGTGATCAAAATGCACCGCTGCTCAGACAGCACTCTGACTAAGTCCCTGATTAATTAGTGAGGTTAGGGCTGAAGCGGGGGAGGCTGGCGTGGGTGAATGCAGGGACGGATGAATGTATGCATGTAAGGATGGATAGATGGGAGTAGGCGGCAAATGCTATGGTGGGGGGTGGACGGGCATTTTCTAAGGGATGTCCCTGCACTGGTTTTCTGGTGGTGGTTGGGGCGTGTGGCGAGCCATCAATGTAGCATCTGATCAATGACACAGTGAGAGGCCGCCAGGGACCTGGATCAAGGCTGGCAAATGACTACAGTGGATTTGGAGCTGGAGTGGGGGAGGTGCATGAGTCAGGGAGAGTGAGATATCAGTCAACGAAATAAAAATGCATGCAAGAGTCAAGATGAAAAAAAAAAAAAGTGTGCTGGGGAAAGAGCAGCTGTCAATCTATCAAAAACGATCCTCTCCCTGACTTACAGTCCAGTGACGGGATGTCCTTGCAGATTTACCATCCTCACACAACTTGTAGTCTACAGTAAATTACCAGCCATGCCCTGACGACAGACAGTCAAGTCAGTTCACCGTCTAGAAAGCCATATTAAATTTTGACACCATTTCTTCTCAAGGAAAAAGGGCAGTATGAAGGTACGACCGCTCTTACACTTGTTGGATGGAATCTATAGGGTTTATTTTTCAACTGACCAAGACACTCCGCAACATGGGTGGCTTTTGTTTCATACAGCGATGTAAGATTCAACTAGTAAGTCTGGTAAATGTAGGAAAACTGTGGAAATATTTGAGCATTGTATATTTCCTATTTCTTTCACAGTGATTCTTTCTACCTTAGTGCTTTTTATATTTACATAATGATAAATCATGTTAAAAGCATGCTCTGAAAACTAGAAATCCACCAATCCAATGCGCTGGATCCGATACTGACCTTATTAAGCAGATCCTGTATAAGCCATGACGTGGCCGATCCACATTCAATTTCAGTTTCTTTGTCAATGTCATTATAATGTCAGTGTTTCAGCCATCAATTACATTCACTCTGTCATGGATGGCTAGAGTTTTTAAGTGCCATAGCCATCCCCGGCCTCATGTCACCTTAAATAAAAAAGATTTTGACGAGTTCCATGCAGTGAGGTGCACAAATTAAAAATTTGGGAAAAAAGAGACTACTGGTATCAGTTCCGTAATGAGTTGAGGTATCAGCATTGGTGTTGGGAGAGAAACGGTTGGATTAGTGCATCCCTAAAACCTAGAACAACTTTCAATTGTGACAGTTACGTGTTACAGTTTTTGCCGTTATAATATTTACACAACCACAAGTTCTACACAAGCTGCCACATACATCAAAAGAAAAATCTTTGTACAGCTCTAGATAATAACATTAATACATTCATGATAAATGAAGACTCTGGCAAATTCAAACAATTGCAAATTGGATGGGATTGCATTTTTACTTCATGGAAACAAAAGTGCAAGAAATCAATAGCAAGAAGTGCGATTGGTATGACTTTCAGTGCTGGATTTCCTGACAGACCTTTTTCTAACGAACCACCTTGAAGTACCTCAACTTGTACTGTATTAGGCTTGATTTAAGAAACTGGGCATATGTAAATATTTCTGTATAATTAGTATAGTATTAGTATATAGACAGGTGTTAGAAAGAAAGGGCTTCCCCTTCGATTAGGGTATGCTTTTCAGTACAGGTAAAGGCACAACACAGGTCAGAGAGATCTAAAGTGTAATAGAACAGCAAACTCTAGGTACCAACACTGAAGTAATTTAGACAAGTCAGTTCCAACTACTGAGAAGCTATGATGAACAGCTGGGCTGAACATAGTTAAAGTGAATTATTACAGGCCATTACAAGTTCAGGAAGTGTTGTGTGTAAAGTGTTAAGGGCCAACAGGCCAGCACAAAAAAAGTTCTCAATGTAAAACGCCTCGCAGATTTCCAGGTTTGCGGAGACGTTAACACTCTCTGGCATTTCCTCTGAAAGCCACTCTGACAGGCCCTGAAGAAGACGTTCCCTGCTAGCTTTGCCGTGCTGAGGCCTGCCCCCCTCCTCCTCCACAATGCCGTGACACAGGATTAGCTTTCATTAGAGAAGGCGCTGTAATCAGCTTTGGAGCATAGCAGAGACGGAACAATGGAGGAGGCTGAAAGGATCTGGAAGACAGGGTGCTATGGGTGCATGCTCGGCTGTATGCAAACTATTCCCCCCAAATGGAACCTGTGGCACGTAACAGCCAGACAGTTTCATAGCCACACTTATCTGCATATTCTCCAGTGTTTATGCTTAAAAGACTGCTACCATGACAAACACAGCATAAATGCAACATGCTGATTGCTTCATTTGTCATTTTAGGGCCCTGACACAAGCAGACAGTCAGCTATAAGGCTCTGTTGAGCAGTTTAGGGGTGACCAACGGCTATAGTTTTTGCTGCCACAATGTTGACATTTGCCAGCCCTTATTGGCAGTCTACAGACAATGAGAGAGAAAGCTATCTGACTGACAGTTCAGACCACTGAATTTGTGATTTTACCTATGTAGTAAAGCAAAGCAATGTACAGAACGCATGTACATGTTGCAGGTCAACTGACTGTCGTGACAGAAGACATGACGTGACACTAAATGTGTGTCAAAGAAGATACTTAATAACTTGCCTGTGCCATGCACCTGCCACTGTGGAAATACAGCCATATTCTCATATTGCCTCCCTAAAAGCAAATAGACTGACTGATCACAACTCTAAACTGTCATTCATAAATCAAATTGAAGTAAATCGGGCTACCCATAAGGTCTGTGCTATTGTGTGTCTGGTCTTTGACACAATGATGGCATCTTTCCGCAGGTCTCCAAGGCTACAATTTCAACATTTTCTTCAGATGGTAAACAGAAAGGTCAGGCAGCTAAGAAAGGGATTGGTGGGCGTGTTTGGATTCCAGTCTGGACAAAAACCTGGCCTTGCACGTGCACAGAACCACCTTTGTGTGAGTCCTCCACCTCTCTCCATCATGCTGTCAACTGGCGCTTGTATTGGGAAGGACTGACGACACAGGTCTATCGGGAACATATGTCCCCACTAACCCTGGAGAGGTTCGCCAGTGCGCAGGCAGCCACTTTACAAAGCGTTCTTGTTGGTGGCTTGTTCTAAGAGTGTGTAGTGACATGCAGACGGGTGGCTGGACACGATACATATCCGCTGTGTGCAGTTCAACTAGAGTTGCAGTTCATGTCATAAACCCAGAAGTTTTCCTTCAAAAGCTTCACTACTAAGCTAAACATGTGAAACTCAATACTATAATGATACCATGACAGAGAAGTAAAAATACATTGCAGCATGCTACCACAATTAAACTGGACAGCTTTGCAGCAACTTTTGCAGAAGTGCTTTAAAATGTTGGTCATAAAATTGTCAGCTCTGTAAGCAAATTAGGTCTACATTCTGCACCTGGGATTAGTTTTTAATGTTGCTACTGAATGTTTTCATCTATTTCACTGCCTGCTACAGCTGTCAAGAGCCATATTGTGGTTCCTTCTTTTCCAGCCCCTTTTAAATATTTCAATCCACACATGTAAACCCTCTAGAGAGAACACTGAAAAGGAATTTCAGCTTGCAGAACACATTTGCTGCAAGTATCAAGACGAGTTATGTCTTGTTCATAGAGTATAACACTGAATCTTAATCTAGGATGGCATCCACATACGATGCCTTGAACATTATGAAGATCTGGCTGGCTGATTAGGGAATAACCTATGTTTTACACCTGTAAGAGGTCAAGTCCTGACTCAAGTTGTACTACCACATCTCAAATCACAAATAGAAATCTAGACGGATAATAATTACATGACTCCTGACACAATCTGATTCAATACAATATTATCTAATATTATACAATATGGTATGTAAATCAATAGAAACACGTTGTTACGTTCCAGAAACTCCAACTGACTTCAGTGTTTTCTGTACTCATTCACAGCTTGCCTCAGAGATAATATGCCTCAACAGGCGTGATCGCACCTCCCAAGGAGGGCTCGTTGGCAGCAGAGATGTTGGCATTTCTAGAATGCAATTACTAGACGCATACAGAGGGGATGAGGCCAGTCTATATTTGTACCCACACTTGGTAAACGGAGCATGCAAGACTTGAGGCTGACCCAAATAAAACACTGCTTGAACTGTAGATAACATTTCTCATCATTAATTAACCGCCCTCCCTTTCTCCTCTCAGCTGTGAAGGTTACCTGCTTGACTTGAAAGTGAATACCGCCCTGCCACTATCACAATGATCTGTGGACTGGGGCAAACCCTCCCAACCATACAAGAATAGCCCCATCACATATGTGAAATGGCATTCCTCCATGCTGTGTCAAAAGGACAAGGGAGGGTCAGAAATTGCAAGCAAAATTTAAAGCGTGTTTTAAATAAATGAATAAAGCTAGAATATCTCATTCCAAAAAGTACTAAAGGATAAGAATTCAAGTATGATACGGCCCATCTAATATTGGAACAAGCATCTTTCTGGCATCAAGTGTTTGTGTCCAAGAGATCCATGGTTGAGTTTTTATTTCTGGCAGACTGACTGTGGTTTTTCTGAGGACAGGTGGTGAGGCAATGGGATGGCGCAGCCAGCCACCTCCTCCCACCTCTTGCCAATACAACAGGGCCCCTAAGAGTCCCCTTCCTTTGCCATCGCTTCCTTTTCCCCCTTGCCCACGCCCACCTCTCAAGCCCATCTCTGTATCTAGGCCATAACTGCGCGGGTGTGGTGGGTTCTCCTGCCAGCAGGGGCACCTGACTGCCAAGAAAGTGAAGCAAAAAAACGGCACGGGGCTGGGATAGGAGGGAGGAAGGGAGGGCAACAAAGGAATTACTTCTCTAAAGACCAAAAGAATTCTGAGTCAGCAAGGGATATAACTCCTCACCAACCACACACACACACACACACACTCCCTGTCTCGCCATTCCCAGCCCCTTGGAGGAGCTCTATATATCAGGAGAAGCTGTGACGGAACCCCTGAAGTAGCTGCTATTATGCAACCCTTCTGGGCTAAAAGTGACTGTAAAGTAAATCATCCTTCTCTGCCGCCAGCCTGACCTCCATATTGCAGAGAAAGCACTTTCAAAATTCACTAGCGGAGTATTATGCTGAAGGCACCATCTGTGCAGGCTTTACTAGTAGCCGTGAGATTAAAGGCAGTTAAAGCATCACATTCGAAAGCCATCTCTGCAGGCAGCGTCCAATCAAAGATAAGGAGTGTAAGTAAGGGCCAGGGCCTTTATAAAACTCTAGGTGCTGCTGGGTAGTGTGGGTCAAGCAGTAGTGGTCTGCCTAGGCCCCTGATCCCTTCAGGCCAAACAGGCCTGCTACAAAGGTCATGTGTCCTTGAGGATCAGGTCAGTGAGTAAGTTCAGGACTCAGAAAGGGACACTTGACAGCTTGACTGCCTGAAGGGAGTCTGGACTCCCAGACTCTCTTCTGCTGTGGTCAAAGGCCTCCTGCATTGCCTTTGCTGTATATCTTTTTACATTTACAGTCCAGATACTGTAGCTCAGCTTTTCTAAATTCTTTACTTCTGTCAACTTTCAAAGACATTCCCACTTGGTATGTTCCCCTGCAGATACTTAGCCCCAGTTTGTGCCTCTCATTATTACAATTAGGCCTACATGAAAGTCACAGAGCTAAGCATCCATTTTTCTGGAAAATAACTACACGTTGATCTGTGAAAAACACAGAAGGTCGATGAACAACACTTACCGCTCTTCTGGAGGTATTTCCAGAATCCTCAAAGACTAACCATATGGATGAAAAAATATTCCATCCGCTGTACAATAAAAAAGGTTTTTAAACCAATTTCTCCAGTTGTGCCACTGAATCATAAGCCAAACAAAGATGGCAGCCATATGAAGTGAAACCATTTTTTTCCTTTCAGTTTAATTTGTCTATATTGATTGTATTATTTTATATTTTCTTTAAAAAATCGGGTTTATATTATACTATGTTGTAGCAAACAGGCAAGGAGATGTGTCATTTCTACATGCAAACAGAGACACAAAAGCATACGCTGCCATATATCACGTCAGTTTGCTGATTCTAAAACACACACTATATTTACTTCTATCAAAAGCAAATAGGCTTTATAAAGACACCCCATGCAGTGCTGCAGCCTAATACTGTGGAACTGCATAGCTCTGTACTGTATACACCATCTGTTAGGCTGAAAAGCAGCCTCTGCCCTCTTAACTGCTGGCTACAAAACAGACAGTACTCAAACGAATGTTCAACGCAGCTTACAGCTATTGTCTGCCAACGTTACTGTCATGAAGAGTTTGAGATTGAAAAAAAACATGAATTTGGTGTGGTGGAGGGGGAATGCTAAATTGATTTCACTCTGCCAATTGCTGCTGAAGTGCTGGCTTAAAATCACTTGGAGATACACTATCTGCCGGCCAACCGGCAGATTTGTACCTCAATTTGGCCGTCCCCACATTCCTCCAGGAGGATCAGATTACGTTCTATACAGGGAGACGGGCCTGAAGCATTATGGGTGTTTTGGTCTTACAACATGGGTCTGACACAGTTGAGCAGCAGCGTGAGCAAGCGAAGTGTGCTAAAGGGAATGAAAAGAAATGCTGAATGAATGGCAGATGGTGGCCTAGAGGAAGCATTGTAGCCATGGTTGAAAGCAGGGATGGCAGAAGCACAGCTCAAACTAAACAGAGGAAGAAGACAAGAAATATGTTGTTGGAGGGTGGCTGGAATACATGACAGAGAGACAGAAAATAGTTGAGCCAGTGAAAAAGAAAATAATCTGCCTCGTACAGTATGTCTCACATTTTTACAGGACAGGAAAAAAAGACTGTAGTAACTGTCGAGCCTCAGTAGAAAAGCTGTCAAAGACATTGTACTCTTTAGTCTTCTTGAGGCTGTGTCATGGACGCGGACATACCCAAACTTGTGTTCACAGCAGTAAGTGTGTGCCAGTGAGCATGATATACAAAGCAATGAACAAACTGCCAAAGAAAATGACAGCTAGCGAGCGTGTGCGTGTGTGTGTGTGTAGGACTGGGGTGTGACAACGGCATTAATTACCAACAATGGGCCTACATCTTGGGCTCAGGAGTTCACACAGAGTCGAGATTAGCTTGTTGAAACAACATGTCTCCCACGGTTTCGCGATCCAGTTTTCAATAAGTTTAAGAAACAAAAGGGAAATCAGTGGAATGGGAGGCTCCTGCTACTCACTTGAGTTTGACATTCTTTAGAGTCAACACCACACACACACGAAAACACTCAGACACATGTATGAACGTGCACAACAATGACAGCTAGCTAGTGCATCAACCACAGTCTACTGAGAAACAGGATCTCTCTGCATGCAATCAATAAAGCAAAATGCAACCATCCATAAGCGGCAGGCCCACTTGACAGCAAAAAGATACAGTAGTCCAGTCCAGTCCAGGACCCCCCCACCTCCTGTACTCTTAATGGTCCGATAGGGAGCGGGACGGCATTAAAGCTCAAATGATTGGTCATCGTAATATATGGCTCCCCGGCGGAGTTTGGACAGGCACAAAATCAATCGGAGCCCTGGGACACACTAACCTCTCCGCAATCTGGCTAACAGAGGCACACCGTGAGCTCAGACTGATGAGATATCCGCTTGCAACATGATCGCGCTCGCCTTGGCCTGGCAACTGCAGAGGCAAGCTCCGAGTCGGCTTTACTTCCAGGGCGTTGTTGTGATTGTCTGTTCTGCCTTGTGTTTCTGGCAAGCGACAGTCTGCCGTGGACTAACACGTAATATAAATTAAATCTAACTTTAACCAAGATGAATTGACCTTGAAATTACTAGCAGAATATTCCCAGAGAAGACTCACTGCTGGGGGGGGATGACAGCCAGTAATAAAATTTCACCCGGTGGTCCTTTTTGAGTTGACCCTGGGGCCCAATTCAACAGACAAAACACAGCAAGGGCATGGTAACAAATACACGCCACCTCTACAGTACGTCTACCCCCTACCTCCCCACCAACACACACACACACACACACACACACACACACACACACCTCAGTCACGACTCTGGCTCTGGTCTGCCTCTGCAGAGTGTGTTTTGAGTGAGTGGGCCAGGCAGCGGGCCTCCTCCGCTCTCCCCTCCACGTGGGCGGGAGTGACTGAGAGGCCTGCCATCATCAGCTCTGGGGCAAACTTAACCCCTGTTTGCCTGACTGTCTCATGACACATTTTTAGAGATCCATTAGTTTTAGCCATGGGCAGAAGAAAAAAAAAAAGCTTGATGGCAAATTCATGCAAAATTCACTTTTTAAAAAGCCATAATCTGGTAAAAAGTACAAAATGAAGTTTTTAATGAAGTCCTGATTTCTAAAAGTCTGAATAAAATTAACACAAAATAAATACATGGATGAGAAGCACGCCAGCCAGCATCAGGAAGCACTGTCGTGTCTCGTCACACAAATGCCAATCTCACTAAACAACATCCTGCCAGGTCAATTATAGAACAAGCTGACAGCCAACGAAAGATTTTTTTTCCTATAGTAGACTAAGATAAGCAGACACCAAATTCAACACCACGTGGAATAAGAGGGTTCATTTTCAGCCAGGTGGTCTATAATTAACACGTGTAAATAAACCTTGGGGCCTCGACTCACCTCCAGCTGTATTTGTATAGCTGGAGTTTCTCTCGCTCGTCCGCACACTGGGTACTTTAGCAAGCTAGCTAACAACACCTGAAAGAAAGGAAAAGCCCCCACCACCACCCACCCGGGGTTGTCTTTTCACACAGCAGGATCAACAGTGAATGAACAGAGGAAAAACAACGTGGCATATAACGCGCTTATTTACCCATCTGTAATTAGGGCTTTCCTCAATTAAGCTAATTTTTGTTCATTTGCTTAATGGAGCTGAGAAATAACAAAAAAAAATCCTTACTGTTCAAAGGCTCCATGCAGAACCCTGAGAATAGGCTTTGCTTTGCACAGCAGAGAGTGAAAATAAATTAGTGCTCTTTTTCCAAATGCCCTAAAAAAAAAAGATACTAAATCACATTACACCGCAGAGCCAGATGAAAAGAAAAGTAAAAGTGGCTCAATTGCTCTTACTCTTGCCCCCACTGTTACTCGAGGCTTTAATAAAGTATATCCATACCACTTGATTAAAAGTATTGATTGGTCTGTTAATTAAAAGGAACCGTGTATACAACATGATCTCTCAACTTGCCCGATAAAATCTGTCCAGCAGGAGATTCATTTCTCGAGCTGCGGCCGAAATGATGAAGTGGTAAATAAAAAAGGTGAGGAAGCGGGGTTAACCCTCCACTGCATTCTTTCGTAGTGCAGCAAATAACTTGGCAGGCTGGTAAACATGACATTCACTTTAAGTCCCACACATACTTCGCTTCAAGGGTCTCCTGGTTTATAATAAAAAGCGACCGGTGCTGAAAATGTCCTGAGAAAAAAAAGAAAATGTCACACTGCATTCGAAAACCTGAAGCCTGTCACTGACCAGAAACCGCTGGGCAACTTGTCTGAATGCCATGTTGGCTGGTGCTGTTCCCTGCGCCTATGCTTCACGCCAAAATAAACATGCAGTGAAATGCAGACAGTGTGCTACAACCAGAAGACAACAGCGAATTTAGTGAGAAATCCTGTTCTGCTCTGACAGCTGATATGCTTTATCAAACACCCTGGTGAAAAAATAAATACAAATACAAATAGACAGTAATGACTGAACAACACTGGCTGAAATGAGGAAATTAGGCCTCACTGGCTGTCATTGCCACGATTCGCTCCAATGGTTGCAATGGTTTAGAAGTTCATTTTTACTTTCTGGACTCATCCTGTAAACAAGCGTCACTGTCTGTGTTTGGGGTGTTCGGACATAAAAAGGCACAGTAAGGTCATCATAACAAACTCCCCCTGCCTCCTAAAGCTAAGGTTTGACTTTATCTGTCAAGCTGTAATGTTGGATAGAGTGTACAGGTTGCGTGTTGCCTGTGTTTCTTGTATGTTCCCCGACACACATGCCCACGTACTGGAAATGACAAGAATCTGCATATTCATCAGTTCTTCATAGGAACAGGTCGCATTTGCATCAGCTTCAATGTGTGCATGTGTGTGGGAGGGTGTCAACAAGTGCCGATGCCTACATGATAGCAGAGAAGAGGCGATCTCGACTAGACAGTTACCATGAGATACTGCGCACCCTTCCCGTGTCGTTCCCGCCCTGTACACGGGCTCACGAGTCGATGAGCCGACACAAGAGTTACAACATCCCTCCCCCTGTGGTGACTTTACTCTGCTTACTAATCTACTATTTACAGGCAGCCCGCAGATGGCTTTACTCATTTTACCCATATTTAAATACAAACGACCGCCTGGCACAACACAGGGAGTGTGTGTCTGTGTTTGCATCTGTCACACAGCAGCATGCAGGGGCTTGTCCCAAATCCGCAAAGGCAAGTCTCCCATTTAGCATGCAGGTATGTTTTCACCACAAGGCCTCCTCCTTCTAATAGAGATGAGTATGGCAGGAAAACGGAGGCCAAAATACTCTGTGTGTGTGTGTGTGTGTGTGTGTGTGTGTGTGTGTGTGTGTTCAAACAGAAGAGGTTTGTCCTAGATAAAAACGTTACCGTGGAGATCTTTTATTCGGAGGCACACAAAACATTATTCAGTGTTGCTAGAACTGTTTCTCATTTAGCACGCGGTTTGAGGCGGCTGTGTGTGTGTGTGTGTGTGTGCATACCTGTGGGCTGGGGTTAAATACATATTCAGGTAATTCAAAATGTAAACAGACTGCAATCCTTTTGCTAATGATAAAGCTAGAGGTGGAAGGATAAGAATTCATCCATTACACGGATGCATTGATTATAAATTATGCAGATTTAACTGCATCTGTCTGTTAAAAGAAAAAAGACCGAATCATTCTGGCTTTCTACTTTCCCATTGGGTCAACTTCTTCCACCACCAACATTAACAATATTGCATAAACAAGCAGTGCAGATGAACAGAGCAACCAAGTGATCCCTTAAGTTAGAGATCCCTACACTTTCCTGTCCCTAAAATGTCCCTAATGAGGAAGGTTTGATAAAAATTCACTCTGTAAACTTCAGAATACTAACAATCTATGCAACCACCTGTAAAAATTGATATGCAATGCCCTTACACTGTGCTACAAAATGCTAGATTCAGTGAAATAATAGACTATGAAGTAATAGTCTGTCTAAAATCTGCCTTCATACCCACTTCCTCATCTTCAGCAACCCTCAACCACTTACATTTGCTTTCACTGCCCACACACCTACACACACTCCCTCCCCTGACAAGTATTAATACGTTGAAACTGGTACTGTCGCTACCACTACTGGTGTTACTATTACTGCATTATTAGTACTGTTGAGAGGTGAACACTGTTATTGTAATTTCATAAAACTTTTTTTTAACTAGGCAGATTATTTCATTTGTTTACTTTTATTTATACAGTAAAAGAAGAGATATTTACATATGTTTAAAAGTAGTCTTTTGTAGTAGTGGTTTGTAAACTGTCAGACATTGCCAACTAATTGAAACGCCTTTTTTTTCTCTTCTGCAGAAGAATGAATTTTGAATGTAATTCTGCTGTCTTTCTCTGATTCACCTTGCAGAAGAATAATGACAGCCTCGCTTGCTTTACTACATGTGTGTTGTTTTAGCTAACAGTTACCAAATAACCAAATAATACTCTACTTCACAAAATGAAATTATGCAAAAAAAAAAAAAACAACTACACACAAATTGCTCCTGAATCTAATCATCATCCACTGAGTTGTTAATTGAATTGGTCTGTTTAGCCAGTGATTCACAGCCCTTGACAAAGCATTTGTTCTCAATTTTTGCTAAACAGTTTTTGGCAAAAACCCCATGACAGATGGTTTTCTATATTTGAACTGAAGAAAATCCGCTTTCTCAATTAACTAAAAGTGACCCATGTTGTAGCTAATGTGTACATGAGTGTACTCGTCGCTGTCTGTCCAAGCTCGGCCCTCTACGTGGGACTTGAGGTGTGGAAGCAGATTTACTACTCTACTGGCCTGTAATATATAACCCAGCAACCCAGTTGCTCACAGCTCACTGGGGGAGCCTCTCCTCCCCCACACTCACTGCACTGGGTGCCCAATATGTAGTTACATGTGTTGTAGACAGTGTATTGATTGATTTGTGACTGTGCTGTGACCAGAGAGGGATCTGATGACACACGACTCCTGTCTCTGCTCCAAATGGGTTTTGTTAGCCACTGTAGCTGATAAAGAGACCATGTGTTGGTGTCTGCCAGCCATGAAATGGGAAATGCTGAGGGCTTGTTTATACGGAGGCTGATTTTTATCAAATACAATAGCGGATGCCATCGTGGGTACAGGCAATCAAGAGTGGAAGTTTGTCTGTTTGGCCCTCTGCAAAATGGTACTTTAGTGGTTGAAGAGGAAAATGTGGTGCGTGTAAGGCCCATTATGAAGAGCCATGATAGTACAAAGCCACAGTAAAACTCCGTCCATCAACATATAAGCTACAAAACTGCTTATGACAAAACTGTACTGGTTAAAATGTATCAACAGTGTGAGTTCAAAGGTTTGCACATCCCCAAACTGTACTCATAGGCTTAGCAACAATCTAAAAATGCCAAGGTAGGTAAACAGTTTTTCTACCCCTATTGCTTTATCAAGACCCAACATCCATTTGTTCACATGAATTAGCAAGAGCAGCAGCTAATGCATGGAGTCAGATTACAACCTCTGAGCAGAGCCGCCTTTATCCCCCTATATGGAGCTTAATCTGTCCAAATCCGCCGCTTTGCTGTGCCCTAAATCCACAACAGAGCCTAATTCCTCTTTAATCTAATGAGCGGTAAAGGTGCACTTACTCCGGTTCAGAGTACCACAGACTGTGTATCTGACTATCACATCACAACAGAGGTAGTTCAGGTCTTGCCTGCTATGCCGTGATGCAATACGCGGTTATCAAAAACAGCCAAAAGAATCTCTCACATCACAGCAGACTAGGCAAGCAGATACATGACAGGCTCTGATCACTTGTTTGGTTATCTTCTCGTCCCTTGCAGTTTCTGCTGTTCCAGGTCGAGCTGTTTAAGTGGGCGGCTGTCAAAAGATGCTGAGGAGGAGAGGGCCTGTCCCCCCCCCCAGCCACCAGCACCCAGACTTCTTCACATGCCAAGGAGACATGACAGCAAACAGGGAGGGGGCATCCCTGAAGACGTGTGAAATTACTCTGACTAACGTTTTCTCATTCCGAAAAGTTTCAACACAACACACACAGAGCAACAGCCTCGCACACCCAACCTAAACCTTGCGAGCTCATTGTCCATGACAAGGTTGAAGTCTGGAAAGCAAACACTGAAAATCAATTGAGGCCAGCAGAGTGGTTTGATAATGGCATATGGTTGCACCATTAATAGTAATTGTGATCATGATTTTTCCTTCCGCAAATAATTAAACTTGATATGGGTATGATATCGACAGCTTGCTATTTAAGCTCCTGTTCTCGTGCAGCAGATCAAGCTCTCCATGTTCGCAGGTCAACTGTCTGACCAATCACAGGCTCTGATTAACTGTATGGAGGGCCAAATCCTTTGCATTTGGCTGCATGTTGTGGTGGCATAATAATATTCATTAGCAGTACTAGAATTATGAAGTTCTGCCACTAATGATTGCTTTTATTATCAATTAATCTGCAGATTATTTTTTTGATTAATCGATGAGTTGTTTGGTCTATGAAATGTCAGAAAATAGTGAAAATGTCCATCACAATTTCCTAAAGCCCAATAAGACATATTTAAAGTGCTTGTTTTGTCCAACCAACAGTCCAAACCCCAAAGATATTCAGTTCACTATCACATAAGACAAAGAAATGCAAAAAAAAAAATCAGCAGAATTTAAAAGCTGAAATTAGGATTCTTTTTTATTTGCTTGAAAAATAACCATCTGTAATATATGATTAAAATTGTTGTGGATACATTTTTTGTCGATTTCTGTCATTTCAGCTCTAGTGAAATAAAACTATTTAGTTCCCAAAGATGGATTAATAATGGGGATATTAATTATTTTATTATTATTTTATTTTATTTTAATATTTTAGCTATAATCGCGCAAGACAAAAGAGGCTGTACTCAGTGCCTCTCTTTTCCATTCACCCTTGCTAGAAACATAAGTCAAAAAATGGCATCTACCACAAATGGATCAAATTCTCACAGAGGAGATCAATTCTACCAATTAGAAAAAAAAACTACTGAACAGTGAATAAATTGCATTACAATGTTCAGTATCTTCGTATCCTCACAATAAACGCTCCCCCAAGGATGTTGGAACGCCCAATTGCATAAAGAGAGTTTGATGTCATCTGGAGTGCTTTGTCTGCGTCCCACAGAGCAGCAAACGCACGTCATTATTCGCTCTTGATTAAAATTGACTGCCTAGCAGAAGAAGAAATTAACACCAAGGGATTTCACCAAAATATGGCTATTTCTACTGAAATTTAAACTTTACAAATTACAGACACCGCAGTCTGGCACAGGATTAAAATCACAAACAGCCTCAGCAGTTATTATAAGTCACTTAACTTTCCCATAGTAATCTTATTCACATGCAAATAAAGCTAACGACAAGGTTTATGCATGCTAATGAGGAAATATTACTGAGACTTACTGACAACACCCCGAGGAAGATTCCTGGCAAATGGTAATTTCATATCTTTGTACTACACTGTGTTTGTACCTGATGAGAAAGAAACTATGATGACGCCAGATTATGAACATGAAGCAGAAATGTATGCAGGTGATCACATGTAAGGCAAGTATCAAGCATTACTTAATGTTCTGTTCTATAAATGACTCGGCTATCCAGCTGGGATCAGTGGCTGGCATTGCGCCGCTGTCACCACCGCCATCTCTCCAGCCCACGCATGTCTGAGCATGGGGGCCTCTCTCCTCAAAAGTCAAATGTCAGATGTTATCCATCCCCACTCATAGAGAAGGACCCGGCGCTACATCGGGGGCTCGGAGGCCCTGTTTCTCAGCTGGTGACGGAAAAACACCATTACTGAGCTCGTTCTGCTTTGGAGCGTGGTGGTTGTCATGATTGCACCATGACAACCATATTACTAACTGTTTATTTATTTTATATCTAACTGAGGGGAGCTCTAATACAAACTATCACTCTGCATACAACTGTAGAGCAAGACTTTGTTTCCACAGTCAATCGTAGGAATAGTTTATTGGCAATAATTATATACTCAAAAGACCAGTAGCTGCAAATACCTAATGTGTTGACTTAAGATACAAGTTCAATGAATGATGCATAATAATGGCTATATTAGGTGGAAAAGCATTCCTAATAAACTGATTAGTTGATCAACAGAAAATGAATCAGCAACTATTTTCAATCAATTCATTGTTTAAGTACTATTTCAAGCGAAAGTGACATTAATTCACTGGTTTCAGGTTCTCTAATGTGAATACTTGCTGGTTTTCCTAATCTTCTAAATATCTAAATATCTTTAGCTTTTGAACTGTTGGTTAAACAAAACAAGCAATTTGAGTATGTAAACTTGAGAGGTGGAACATTTTGATAGGCATTTTTTTTTTGTATTTTTTCTGTAATTTTATGGACCAAAGATTAATCGACAGGTTGATCAGTCGTGAAAACAGTCGTTAGCTGCAGCCGTATGGCTTATAAATGCAGCAAAATATCATGACCATAAAATCTGACAAAATAATCCTTAGTCAAATGCCGCTTAACCAGGTATGCCTTTAGAAATGAATGCAAAACTGCTGCAACGGTCAAAAAACAAGCAGGAATACAACAATATCAAACATCTGACTAACATACAAGTGATGGAGCTCATTAAATGTAGTGGTTGCATGCTGGAAATTGCTCATATATTTCAGTTTATTTCTGTCAGGGATAAAAACATGATGAAAACTATGCAACCTCTCCTGCCTCAGCTGATTAAACTCGTATGAGTAATTACTATGCGGCAGTGGCTTTCAGGAGCATTACGATAATGCATTTTGAAAACAGGTGGATGCAAAGCACTTATGATAAGTCGGACTGACACCTTGTAGCAGGGCAAACTAGGCAGATGAAAACAAATTACTTCACACCTATAGCCTGCAGTTATTTTGGAGAGGTGCTTTGTACACAGCCCGCGTCTGTGTTGTCATAATACTGATGCATTACCAAAACACTGACTTCTTGAAACTTGATGAATGAATAATGAGTTAAATTACTTTGCTGATCTCAACATCAGGTTGAAGAGTGAGCCCTTGAAACGGGGGCTCTCCGATTCCCTGACAGCCTCTCTAATGACTAATCAATACATTTTAACCTGATTAAGACCATGGCAGACCTTCACTAAGCAGAGGAGGGATGTACTGAAAAATACAGTATTGAGACGTGCATTACAATGGCATGACAAAGGGGAAAAAGTAGCTTCAGATCCATATAAACACGAGCCGCCACGTCTCCCAGTGATATTGTTAAATCTCTTCAAAACCCGTACTTGTCGTATCCATTTTTCATTGCCCTTCAAGTTGGTGGAGACTGTAGGGGGATGATCTCTTGAAATATTCATTAGAAAAGCACCCAAGACATGGTGTGACTCTCTTTTAACACTCAACCCCATTTTTTTCCTGAGCAAAACCCAACTGGTTAGCCCTGTACTTGCTACAGAATAGAAATTGTTGCAGTTTTGTTACACATTTTTTTGTTTCAAATGGCACAAGCTAAGCCTGAGAAAGCAGCTGGGTGGAAGTATATTTGCGATAGAGCTTAGCAAGCCAGAGCTCAGGCTTGCCTTTAATATAATGTATAGCCAATGATTCCACTCATGGTCTTTTGAACACTGTAGCATTGCCTTTCCTTCTTTCTCAACAACATCTTAATGTTTAATGGTCACTGATGATCTAATCATTTCAAGCGGTAAAACCCTAGCAACTAAGCCTGAATAAAATTACTCAACTATTCCCTCCTGTGCTTGTGCACACTGTGATCGCTGTACATGCCTGTTGTGATGTACTGGAGCTGGAGAGGATAATGGTTGCAACTAGTGCTGGATCAAAACCAGCCGGAGCAAATAAACACATTCTGTCACCTTGCTTCTGAGGAAAAGGCTTTGAATTTGTCTTCCAGCACGAGAAATCCCACTCAGAGTGACATAAAGTGGTCATACTTTAAAGCAGGAATAGCCTAGGCTTTAACACTGCAACTTAAGTGGAGTACTGCCTTCAAGTCAACATAAGATGTCAAGTGACATGAAACTGGGCAGGCTACATTGCTCCTACTCCGTGTTCAAGGGGTAGGTCGACTCGATTATGATCTTTATTGCATTCTTATGGTAGACTGCAAAGGTGGAATATCAGACCTGTAAACACAGAAGACAGGAAGAACCGCCCCATATGGCATGAACACTACACAAGCACACGATGAACACCCCCAAATGTGAGATTACAAAACACAGGCGAGATCAAGTAGTATTATGCAATGGTGGAAAAAAAAGAAGCAGCCTTGGTAAAAACTATGCTGGGTGATGCATGCAAAATGAGGGAAAATCGCCCTTGGGTTGAATGCAATGGTTGTGCAATACATCTATCTGCATGCATACTGTAAAGCTGTTCACTGTGTATATGAATCCAATGATCCTGCATCTGTCACACTGCTGGCTGTATTCGCTGCAAGAAAACAGCATTTACAGACAAGCGGCTATATCACGCCTCACATGCAGAATGTGGAACATTTCTAGAAAGATTCTTGCTCTGGTCTACAAACTGGAGTTACCCTCACTTCCTAGTTTACTGCTGCTGTCACAGCTCGGCTAACACCCTTCTTCCTCCATAGCCAGCAAACAATTTTCGACTACATTTGCTGCTGCTGTTTCTGCTGCTGCTGTTGCTGCTGCTGCTGCTGCTGCTACGACCGTGAATTCTTCAAGTCTGCTTCTGCTGGTCGGAGGGAGAGAGCTGTGGTAGCGTCTCGTTTCAGTGTGGCAGGAAAAATTACACTTACATTTCACCACCCTGTCCGTCGTAGATAACTTCGGTTCATCATTCGGCTTGTTTTCGGACATTTCCAGTGTGATATAATATTGAGATATAGCAGAAATGATACTGAAAACGGTCCCTGCGTTGCTCTTGCCGAACAACTCTTGAGTCTATCCGAGAAAAGAGACCGCAGTGATCTCACTCGGTCCTATCAGCGGCCAAAAATACTTGCAACAGGGTTACAATTTCACTGCTGGTGCTGTAGGAGCTGCTCTGTCTGATTTACTGTTACTCTGTATCAAGTTGTCTGAGCGCAGTGTGCAGTCAAACCTGCTAACCCACAGGGCCCGCCCCCAGCGCACACCGACTCTTCCTATTGGTGGAGAGCGGCAGGTTGCCACTCTGCCTGCACATTCACTTTGATCAAAGGGCTGCTTCTGTGTCAATCTGACCTGGTACGAATAACTGGTATGAATAACTTATAATAAAGTTATAATACATTTGTCGCTGGGTATGCACAATAAATAAATGTATGAACAAATAAAAAAATAAGTCAACATTTACCCAGATGTGTTCATAAACGCACACAGATCATGTATTAAGTTTAGCACAAAAAATGATCCATACATACATGTTTCTTCGGCTTTGATTGAAAATGTATTTGGACCTGGGAAATACATTCTCAGTATGGAAGCCTATTTCCACCAGATAAAAGTTACAAATAAAACAAAAGAATAAAATATGGTCCTGGTAAGTCTTAATTTCCTTTCTTAATGTATAAGACAACACACATTAATCAACATTTCTGTGAATGTGCCAGTGTTAGCTAGCTGGTTAATTTTCAACTGCACTTCTTTGGCAAGATGTTCTTAAACTAATGAACGTGTATAGTATTGACTTTCTTACTATCTTGTTATTATGACGTTGAGTAAGTTAAAAAAAATATGAGTTGGTCAAAATTATGAGATAAAAATTCAAAATTGTGAGATAGTAAGTAAAAAAATATTTTCAAGTAAGTGAGCCAAGATAATGACATAAAAAGTCAAAACTATAAGATAGTAATTAAAAAATTTGATTTGCATTTTTATTTTCCTCATGACTAACTTTTCATCTTTTCTTTTTTCTTTTACTGGTCAAAATGGGCTTCCATACATTAGGGTCACTCAAAAAATAATCTCATCTATATTATTTTCATTTCCCCCCATTTTTAATCAACGACGATAAGAGTAAAGAGATGTCTCGAGCTTAAACTAAAGGCCAGATTTCCATGAAATTTGCTCTGGATTTTCATAGTTCCCAGAGGATGAATGCTGATAGTTTTAGTGAGCCACTGATCTTTCTATATTGGATTCTTTTATACCTTTCCTCTAGTGCAACCCTCAGGACAAAGTGTTAACATTGCAAACAAGATATCTCACAATCTAACGGACAGATTTCCATTACATTTGCAGAGAATATTCAAGCTCCAATGAAGATAAACCATTTTGATTTTAATAACCCCATGTCCTTCCCTCCAGCACCATCCTCAGGACAACATTTGCAGCTTCGGCCTTGTTTGTTTACAGTGGTGATAACATTATGGATATTTCATTGAGGTCATGGTTAACCTGCCGTTGTATTTGTCTCCATGTCACTAGGTATGGAAAAGTAGCTGGCTTTAATAGCTTTATTGTCTGCTATAGAGGATGTGTTTTGTTCAGTTGAACTCACTACAGATGCAGAAGAGGACTTCATGTCCTGTCTTTGTGGTTAGATCAGAGTAGTCATACAGAAAATGTGAGCGAGTGAAAGTGTGTGGACCTGCATGCATGGGAACAGAATGATCTGTCATTGGTGAGTCACCAGGTACATGGCACCAGCAATTTGCATGAAGGAGACTTCACCTTTCACCCGCTCATTTTCTCAACAGTTGTGCATTTTAGTCACCCCGCTGCGGCTCAAAGGAAATAAATGGTGGCAAACTGCTATTAGTGAGACACTGGTGTAGTATGAGTCAGTTGTTTGGCAGGTGGAGGCACTTAATGAAGCCCTGAGTTTTACATTTCTCTCAATGAGGGACTGTGCGTGTGTGTGTGTGTGTGTGTGTGTGTGTGTGTGTGTGTGCGTGTGCATGTGCATAGTAGGTCAGGACATCCTGCAGCCTTTTTATCTGTGCCTGTATTGGAGACTTCCACACCAGATCATTAGTTTTAACACGCCTCAGGTTCTAGTGCTCTGCTTTGCACCCATGGCTCTGCAGACTTAATTAAACTGTGGTCAAGTCTGTGACTCAAGTTTTTCAATTTCTGAATATCTGTTGTCTGCTTGACATTGACCTTTGTGTTTATTATTTGCTCTCATGTAGACCTACTCCTAAAATAGTAAGCTATTATTTTCCATTATTTGTTATTTTGTGTGTGTTTTTGTGTTTCTATTTGAGTTTCAGTTTGGACTACTTCCACTGTAGCTTTGGTAGTTTATTATTCCATAAAAATATATAAAGTTATATAATGAGAAAATAAGGACTCCATCAAAAATTCTCCACCCAAAGTTCATTTTTCAAACTGAAAAACATAATTATACACCCAGTGACCTTTTTCATCTTACTGTGCCACCCTCTTCAGAGAATAAATATTGGACATTTGCTTTTTATGACTTCATATTTTATGACTACACATTTATAACTATCCATTTTGTGTACCAGGTTTGGTAGTGCCAGTACCAGTAACATGTTGACAGCAAAACTAAACTTGGATGACAAACTTTTGATGTCCAAATCACATAATCAGTTTTGGGAATTTTTTTCACCACATTAAAACTGTCTGAAGTACATTTAATTCCACTAACTAAACTACTTGGACTTGCTGCCATTGAACTTGTCACCAGAGCAGAGAACAGGCTGTTCACTTAAAAAAAAAACGATCTCATTTATTTGTCCATTTTGGTCTAGCAGGAAACTCCCTCTTATCTCAGCTCCTACTGACAATAGCAGCACTGTTTTCCATGTCACTGTGAAGTGAGACCTGCAGACAAACAGCACTGCAGCCATGAGCCACACAGGTAAGCTTACAGTCCCATTGCATTATTTATTCATTAATTCATTACTACATACATTTTTACTGGGGTGATGAAAATGATTAATTGCTTTAATATATACGTCTTGCTGATGTATGATTGTTTGTAATGCTCAGAGCAACATTTTTGGTTAATATTGGCGCAATATATCTTGGAACAATATTGAAAAATGTCAAAGTTAAATTTTTATGTTTTGGTTGTTTTTGTATATGTCGATGTCAAAGCTACACAAACAGCAAGATTTGCAATGACAGTTCACATTTCACTGCATCCTCTACAAACATTTGCATTTTAATATGCTACATTCAGAGTGACAGCAAAAGTGTTTTTCTGCTATGTGGGTTAGTTGCAGAAAAGTATGGAGACTCATTTGCTATAAATATATCTTATATGCAGCCTAAATGCTTGATTAAGGTAGGGGAGATATGATAAGTCATAGAAATTGATTGTGAATTTTTTTAACAGAACATGCCTTTTTCTTGTAGCTGAGGAGCTGTTAATCATCTATGAGACAGAGGCCGAGCAATGGGCCACCTACCTGCATTCTGTCTTCACTGGTCCCATCTCAGAGGCTGGGATCTGCTGCTACGACATCGCTACAGCGTCCAACCGACGGGACGACTTCCTCAGGCTGGCACAGTATACCTGCAAGCTCCTGATCCTTTCCAAGGGCATGCTGGAGGGTCTGTGCCAGATGCGGCGCTTCTTCCTGGCCCGTGTATTGAGTCCTGCAGCTCATGTGGTGGTGCTGCTCTGCGGGGTGGAGAGTCTGACCCCGCTGCTGGAGCTGGTGCCCCTGAACGGCGACGAGTGCCTGCAGATCTCCAGTGAACAAGATGCTCATGAGTACCTGTCCGCCGTGACTGATATTGTGAGAAAAGGTATGGCATTGGGTCTAAAATCTTTTTCATTTTGACTGTTTTGTGAACATTCAGATATCACTGACCACCTGTTGATAACACTCTGTCTTGAGCCCCATGTGAGAGGATTTCAGCTTTATATGATTTAGTACTGGCTTTACTACAGAAAGGAAGGTAAAAGTGCAAAATAAATGCTCCTACACATTGTTCCACCAGTACCAACTTCTGCAGAATGAATTAAATGTGAAAATTATTTGTATCATTTACTGGGGACCTCTTAGGACGCCCTCAAAGACCCCTGGAGGTCCCCGACCTTATTTCAGGAACCAGTGATGTATGAAATCCCACCTCAGTTTCCCCACAACTCCAATATCTGATTTGTCTATATCATTTAAATCTGAGAAGTTTTATTCCAATCTGAAGTTTCCAGTATAATTGTAATCTTGACAATATTATTTAGAACATGCATTAAAAATACCCACTAAAATTAATTCTAGAATGCTGAATTGGAGTCAATAACTTGTTTTAAAGTCATCATATAGGAGTTAGATGGCACTGATTGACCGAAACAAAGCAGTATATCAGTCTCAGCCTGTTTAACACTATTAACAAATATTCTAATGCATGGCAATAAAACAGATTTAGCTACGGTGTGCATCCCAGTCCTGCAAACCCAGAACACAATCACTCTCTTCAACATGGCCTTCCTTCAGGAAAAATTTCACATGGCCTTGCTGTTCCCCTGCCGTAAATGCGAGGGGGAAAAGAATGCTCATTATTTGTGAGAATCCCTGAGCAACAGCTTGGAAACCTGTTTACTGACTTCTTTTCCCGAGAATTGCACTGAAGATTGACATCCAATATATTTTAGCACCAGCTGCAGAGACATCTTTGGTGAAACTGTGTGTATCTCTAGCATGTCCTCATCCGCCCTGCCAATTATCCTCTGCCTCCTTCCTTGTTTTTCCTAATTGCACTATTTGTATAAAATCATAAAGCGGAGGACAGGGGCTTGTATTTAAACAGGTGTGTGCACAGGAGGAACATCTGATGCAAATAGCCACTCTTTCCTCTTTGGCCACCACTGACTACTCATCACGAGCCATGCAAATTCAAGTGCACTCTGCATCATTTCATTGCACTGATACAGTGAAGAGGTTCAGGCCAGGATCCCACGAACAGTTATATTTTAACCCACAAGTACCTTCCCTATTCATACAGGATGATGCTGTTTGTTTATTAGCACACAGGCAACAGGCATGTAGGTGTTGATGAGTTTTAGTGTACGGAGGTGAAGAAAGTGCACTTCATGACTGGTTTCTATGATAACAGGGAGCCACCCCTAATATAAATGAAAATTACAAGACCTTTTATGATTCTATTTCCTATTTGAATAACTCGAAATGTCAGTAATAACAGTATATACCAGAGAGTTTTTAATTTGATGTAATTTAACCTTATTCAATTTTAAATGACAAGACAAGATTCTATACAGCTATGCTAGCAGCTCTGTGAGGCCACTGAGGTACGGTGGTGTGTTGAGCTAAAGGCGTGCTAACATGCTCACAATGACAACGTTAACAGGTGTAACATTTACCATTTTCACTATCTAACTATAGTTTGTTAGCATGCTAACATTTGCTGATTGGCACTAAACATAAAGTACAGCTGAGGCTGATGGGAATGTCAATAGTTTTGTAGGTATTTAGTCATAAACTATTAAACCTTTGACCTGATAATGGTGCTAGATAAAAAGTTAAGGAATCACCAAGCGATTGCACTTCATCCCAAGGGACTTGAATGTGTGTAACAAGTTTTATAGCAGTTGTTGAGACATTTCCCTCAAAACCATAAATGAGAATCTCTTGGTTGTGCTAAAACAAAAGTCAGAGGATCACCAAAGTCAGTAGGATTCATCCTCTGGGGACCATGAATGCCTGTACAAAATTTCTTGGCAATGCATCTTTCATTTCAGTTTGGACCAACTGACCGAAACTGACATACCCAGAGCCACGCCGCTAGCATGGCTAAAAATGCACCTGGATAGCTTATGGTATCTGAAACCCATTGTGTAGACATCACTGGTGCAATAATTCAGTATGAGGTTCAATGTCCTATCTTTTGTAGGTGTGTCAGCGTCAGCAGCAAGTGACACCCCCTTGACATGCAAGCCATCTGGATCAGAGCAAAAGGCCGGACAAACTGGAGCCCACAGTGCCAGATCCAACGTTGTGGTCGTTCCTTCCAGAGTTCGATGCGGGGTGAGACAGTCATCTAGTCAGTAGTACGCAATTTCTTTTTTCATAAAGCAGCTCTAACATTGACTACACTGCAGTTCACTGTACTGTCTCTTTGGCAGAGCACTATAGAAGTGTTCATTCTTTTGAAAAATGAGACGGCTGGCAGCGACGCTGAGGTTGAGTTTACTGGTGAGAGTTTGATGCTGAGAGTGAAGCCTGTTTGCTGGAATGAGCGGATCCTGTGTGTCAACGCACCAGGTGAACAAAATAATAAGAAATAATGACTGTATGATTAACAAAATACTTATAACAAGGACATCTTTAGTCAAAAAAGTTCTGTTTTAGCACTGCCAGTGAACAGTTTCTGTATGTTTTCTGTTGCAGATTTTCCAGCAGGGAATGTAGGAGTGACCGTGTATAGTAATGGAGTGCCACTGAGCAAGGCACAGTTGCAGTACTACAGCAACATGGAGGAAATAACCTGCCTTCTGGCGAGGGCAGCAGACCCTGTAGATTTTATGTGTCAGGTAAAGCCATTAAAGGGCTCTTTCACTTAAAAAAATACCCATGTTTTAGTTGTTGCAGCTTATCTGAGTGTTATGATTAAATGGGAAATTCCAAAGTTCTTACACATAAAGGTTAGATTATTAGTCATGAGGAGTTCTGCACAGCCTGTGAAACCAGTTGCAAAATGTCTTCTGTGGCTCTAGAGGAGTTTTGTCAAGTCTGAAAAAACAGCCTTGATGATGTCATCAGGGTTCATTTGTCGTGGGCTTGGAGACTACACATTTAAATGGCAGCATCTTTATAAGGCTGGGTATTGAACCACCAACCCTATGGTTAGTGAATGAGGCACTCTACCTCCTGAGCCACAGCTGCCCATTTATGAGAGTATTAAAAAACTGGGGGCATGGAGTAAAAAATTTACCAGGCAGGGAGGGTCTAACAAATGAGTTTGACCCATACTGGGGACTAAAAGTCAGGACATCTAGGCCTCTTTGATTTTGACCTATCTTTCTTTAATCTGTTTGTTGTCCGTTCCCCAGCTTTATGGAAGTGCCATACTAAATGGAGGACCCCTTTAATAGGAGGTAGTAGGGGTTTTATTTTATTTTGGTGTATGAAATTGTAGTGTGGAGAACAGACCAGCTGGCAACACGGCCAAATGTTTCAGCAGCAACACTGTGATAAAGATGTACATTTCTAAACTTTATTTATCTGATGAAGACTACGCTGTAAAAAAGAAAGTAACTTTACAGTGTTGTTTGTACAGAACAAGCATCTCTATCACTCATAATCTAGGAAGTAATGTTGGAAACACATTTGAATACTGCGCTATTCTCTCTCTCCTCAATAAAAGTAACTCTTCTGAGGCACTTTGAATGTGTTATGTTACTTAATGACTCATCGTTATGTAACTCAGTTATAGAAATTAGTCAATCGGTGCCCCAAAACACTGCTTATAATCGATCCACTTCCAGCCATTAGAAAGAGGCGGAAAAACAGAAGATAAATTGAAGCAGCATATTCCTGCTGATGTTTATGTGCGCCGCTGTTTACCGTCTCCTCTCTGGAAATGTAGAGACGGCAGGTTTCAGCCTTCTTTCAGAGATGAACACTTGATTTGATTAGGTCTCTTTTGCTGAAGAGGCAAAGTTGAGCAATGCCAAGAGGAGAATTTGCCAAGAGAATTTCAAACTAAAAGTCTGGACTGGTACGACTGGACTCTGATGTGTGTGGTTATATTCAACCTGGCATCTTTATTGTGCCTCGATCGACTGTATTCCACCATATAATCCAAACACTCCCACTGTTTTAGATGCTGCCTTTGCTTGTTCATCAAATTCAAAATTTAACTTTAACATTAACTTGCTTGTGTTGAACTCTTCTTTGCAGCCTTGCCTCAACAAATGATTTCAAAACGTGGTCTGCTTGTGAACTGTCTGTCTCTCTGGATGTCAGGCTCTTCAGGAGTCCTCTGTGGAGAAGCTGGATCAGAAGTTGTCCTCCATGCTGTTGGAGGGCATGCCCACCGGAGGCTTTCAGGGACTGCAGTGTGAAAACACGCCTGAAAGAGGTACAGCACTGTGGGATTGCTTATTCTGTACTTTACATTGAAAAACATCCGCTGAGTAATCACACCCAACTTTCTGTAAATTATATTTGGACTTTTCGGGGATACATAAGCAAAGATACCAGATAACTATTTGCAGACAGTATATTTTATCAGAAATGATTTGTGCTCGACAGGAATTCTGTACGATATTTCATTGCAGTATGAATGGATACAAGGTATACCCGAAAACACAGTAGTTATACAGTCCCTAACTGTGTGGAAAACACTTGCTCTTTACACAGTTACTGCAGATCTACACATAAGTAACACGTCACTGTTGCCTTACCACAACAGGCTGTCCATTTAATTCACTCCTTTCCCTCTGAGCATGTGTTTATGCAACAATGTGGATTGGATATACTTCTCACAGTTGGAATGCGTTCCTCTTGCATGATGCACATTATCCACCATGAAAAGAAAGCCCTCCATGATTTCTTGGCTCATTATGTGGCAGATTGATGGCTTCATCAGCTATCGGGATTGATCCTTAACTCTGCTAAAAAGGGTACAGGGAAATGTTTCCATGACAAACAGGTCAATAAGTGCCTCCAAGCTGTCTTTCTTCGACTCCCCTGATTGCGTTAGATCGCTCACACTGCATCGGGTCAACTCCAAGTTATCACCTGTGAATGGAGTAATATATAAGTGGTGTAGTCTTTGCTGTCACCTGCTCATTTTTAGGCTTAACTGGACATTGTTAGTACAGTCAATTTTGAAAGATTCTTTTCCCCACCTAATCAAAACTGACAAATGTCCACATCAGAGCTCCACCATGCAGATGTACCATCACTCCTCCACTTTGCTGCCCAGTATGGATTCAAGAGCGTCTCCAGCCTGCTCCTGCAGTGTCCAGGTGCTGAGCGAGCACTGCACACAGCCAATCGCCACGGACAGACTCCAGCTGAGATTGCCAAGAGTCACGGCCATACAGAGCTTCACGCCTTGTTGAAGGAAACACTGGTAACTACTCCCTTATTAACTATTTGATACTCTCACCCTATCTACAGTATTTTATTTTTTTTACTTTATTTGGCTGTTGATCACTTTCACCTCAGTCCAGATGGAATTCATCCTTGCTAGAAAATATTATTTTAGCTTTATTGACCCCCCATACAATGATGACATTTCACAAAAAGGCCAATATCTGATGACAGCTTCTCATGTTCATTGATTAGTGAGCTAATTAAAACCCCCCAATGACATTGTTTGGGTATCCAGAGCTGGCTGGATGTAATGTCACCTAAATGGAATTCCATAGTGTTCAGTTACCTGCTGACATCTGAGGAAAACAATACAACGCACCTGACCTTAGCTTGTGAGATCTCACAGCCAGGGGATGCAGCGCAGCACTCAGGAATGCTCTTACTAACACCAACACAGCGTTAGGACTATGAGTGAGTGGTGCTTTATCAATAATGAACAGAATGGAGAGGATAGAAAGGTGGAGAGCAGCGAGAGTGACCTGTAAGTCAGGGGCGACCTCACTCCCTCGTAACCAGTGTCTTTTCATCCAGCTCATGGCACAGTTAGTACCCCCCACCCCACCCCTCATCCTGAATATGTTTGGCCTGTAAGGTTCCTAATTGAACACCCCCACAGAGACTAGAAAGGCGATGTTTGTTCATGCATACACAGTGGCTCACAGCGCAGGTCGTCTGCATACATTTAGACAATTAATGCAGCCACTAATGTCGTGATTTTCTTGCGTAATGGCTGCCATTTTTCCGTGTTAATATGAAGAGCCTCTTCCTGCTCAACATCCCATTTCACTGTGTATATACAGTAACACAAGAGCAGCACGTTTGCTGCAATCCAAATTTAATAGATTGCATGCATGCACGTCCCTTTGTTTGATAAACCTGGAGGACACTAGCATCATAATGTTTTTCCGATGCTAATTTCATTAGGCAGTGAGGACATTATCATTATGAAAAAGACACGATGCACCCAGTGGTATAGCCAAGATGGCAGGCTGAAAACACCGCATCATTTCTGGTGTGCCCTGCAAATACTTACAAATATTACAGATGCACACAATGCAAGAAACAAATTAACATTTTTGCTTGAGCATGATCGCTTTTTATGGAAACAAATAATACAGTTCCTCAGATCCTGCCTGTATGTATATGACTTGGACTATGCAAAAAAAAGTCAGTTAGGGTAAAGATGACAGTGTGTAAGCACTTCCAAGTGTTTCTGCTGTCACTGTGCCCCACCAGTGTTTCAAAGGATATTTAGCTTTTGGTGGGTGTGACATCTTTGTGGTGTTTTTGTACTTCACTTCCTTGAGACAGTCAATAGTCTGCTCTATCATTTTGGCCTTGCCTTTATTTGGAACTTCCTTTCTAAGAAATAAGCCTCATGAAAACTGATAACGTGCACTGTGGATTTTTCAGAGTAACAGGGACACTGACAGTGGTGGAGGAAGTATTTAGATCTTCTACTTAAAGGAACAGTTTGACATTTTGGGAAATACACTTATTTTGCTTTCTTGCTGAGAGTTAGATGAGAAGATTGATACACTACAATAACTGCATGGTAAATATGAACATTAGTGCCAGCAGCAGGCCAGCTTAGCTTAACATAAAGACTGGAAACTTGGATTTTTGAATGTAATTTTTCAATGTTGTGAGCACAAACTAAATTCCATTCACCTCCATTGAATTGGGGTGGAGGCAGAAATCTCAAAACCTGGACAAATAAAACCCAAATTATCAGTTTGGCTAGATACTATAGATAGCAGTGAGTGAGCAAATATGTTTCTGTCATTTGGGTGAACTGATCAATTTGCAAAAGACAGCAGCATACTGCTCATTCATTCATATGAAAATCTCTGCTCTTATCTCCCGTCTTCCTACAATACTGACAACTTTTAACTTCCTCTGATGGTTTGAATCAACCTATAGAGAATTCACCCTCAAGGGAAATTTAGACACTCCAACAGCTGTTGCAAATGTATTTATCTCCCTAGCAACACTGCTAATTGAGAGTGACTGCAGATGGAGCAAGGTCTGATCAGATTGCTCTAGTGAGTCGAAGTGCTCGCTGTGAGCCTGCAGTGAGTCAGCTGAGCCGACAGGGGACCAACAGAGTCAAACAGAGGTCTCCCCACAGGGACTTCAACAAGCCTATAGATGTAACATAACAGACAGATTCGACATGCACAACAACTGACATTTCTTTGCGGTTTTCTAGGAGGGTAATTAAAATTCATCTTGACAGCTGAAATACATGTGCTTGTGTAGTGCGTTAGAAAAAAGCACAAGAGTCATGACTGTGTGGTGGGGTTTTTTGTTCTTGCTCCTTTTTTTTTTTGTTGCATGGCAGTTTCATTAACTCATCTGCTGCATTTCCCCCACCTCCAATTAATCAACCCATGATGCATCAGTGATTTGGGCGTCAGTGTAACAGCACTTTGTCAATAAATCCTAGATGGATTGGTCCCCTGCTTCATACAGAGGCTGAATCACTCACTGGGCCTGCGTCAGATCTACTAGTCTGCCCTGGCACCACACTTCTTTGTTAATTAGCTGTGAACTGCTCCAGAGGGGAAAGCTGGATTATTCAGGGAGAGCATAACTAGAATACAAATATAGAAAATGCTCCACAGTTATCTACGATGTTTATGTCCTCAGACTGCAATATTGTGCCTTCATAGTAATTACTAACACAAACACATTGTCCTTATTTAATATTTCAATACTGGGTCACAAATTTGGAGTGTCACTTGGCATTTAGATGGACTCTGCGCTCCTCCCAAAATTTCACTGTGTGCTCTCAGATGTAGAGCAGAGCTCGATAAATACAAATTAGCTTGAAACTATACGGTCCTCCAAAGACTACAAAAAGCTATTTATGTAATGTGCTGCATGCTGTGTTTGTTTACAGTATCATCCTATACAAATGCAGGTGAACCAAATTAGGTCCACTCCAGTCCAAGGATTTGTTGATTCTACTGACCCTATTTTACATGTTAGGTTTGTTTGGTCAGTAACTGAACAATCATTAATGGAAAACTCCAGAGATTTGTTTATCATTTGAATGATACGGTCACCCTTATTCTGAGAAAGAAACATACAGTCTTCATTCCTCAGGTTATGTGTTGCATGTGTAGCGAAGTTGCTTCAGGGATGGCGATGTCAGTCCACGACTTTGGTCCAGACTGAAATATCGCAACAACTGTTGGATGGATTGCCATTCAAATTCTGTACAGATATTCATGGTGTCCAGAAGATGAAGCCTACTAACTTTAGTGATCCCCTGACTTCTCATCTAGTGCCACCAGCTGGGCAAAGTTTTCGCTTATCCAGAGAAATATGTCAACATCTAGGTGCTGGATTGTCACGGTAATTTTTATACAGACATTCATGGTTCCTAGAGAATGAATCCTACAGATTTTTCCTCTAGTGCCACCATAATGTTGACATTTGTGGTTCAGCTGTACTTTGTGTTCAGTGCTAATTAGCAAACGTTAGCATGCTAAATTAGTAGTCAGCATAGTAAATATTATACCTGCTAAACATCAGCATGTTAGCATTGCCATTGTGAGCATACTGATGTTAGCATTTAGCACAAAGCACCACTGTGTTTAAGATCAGCCCCACAGAGCTGCTAGTATAGCTGTAGATTCTTAGTCATAACGGCCCTACTATACATGTTTGGTTTGGTGTTAAAAGAAAACTATGAAGATAACACTTTACAGAGTAAATATAGTTTTACAGAAGTGTGAAGAGCTGAGCTGACCACTTCTTATTTTCCCATGCCAAAAAATAAGTTGGACAGATTTTGTCTGCAGGCACTTAAGTGATGGGTTCAGTGTTACACTGTGCAATCTGCCATGCATCAAACACTCTTATCCTGAAACCGCTATGTCAGAAGACAGCCAGCATGCTGGCACTGAGAGCCAATACTAGCCAGCCTGTGAATTGACCATTTCGGCTGCTGAAAACTGATTTACACTCCTTATCATATACTAGATTCACTTGAGATTTGCTCTCCCTCTAACGAAATCATGCCTGCTGTTTTGTCTGAAGCACTGCTGCTTGGATTGCGGCGGTGAAACTGAATTTGTCTGGAATGCCTGGGGCTCCTGCAGTTTCAGACATCTGTAAAATGATTTAGCATTTGCGGTTAGTAAATAAATACCCCTCCCCTGTCCAAAAATTACCTCTGAAAATACCACACTGTGCTTATGCACAGCATCCAACTATTATAATTCAATGTTCAAGCTGCGGTGGTAATTAACCCGTCCTTTCTACCTGTTGGGCCTGTTATGAACCTCTACTGTTAAGTAATGCATTCATGGCAGCCAATAAGTAATTTGCAGTACTGGGAACAGTGTAATATTGTAATTGAGTCATGAGTGGCTGTGTTGCTTGGAAACTGCACACAGAGCGTGACGGGTTATATGGAGGATATCTTGATCAAAGTGAGCTGTATCTCATATTCTGCAAAGATTTATGATTTGACTGCAATTTTTGTCATTGTCAAATTTAGAATATATCCTTTATAAATCCTGAGGCTTTATCATATTATGATAGAGTCTTCTGTTGCTATAATCTGTTTGGATGCAAAATCTACAATACAGCTCAGCAGCTGTTTTCATACATAGTTAAAACACAGTTCATTTGATTTAAAATACATTGTGGTTAGTGGAGAAAATTTTACCACATACATTCTGAAATAGCATTTTTTGCTTTTTCCTTAGTGGTTTCTCTGTCAAAATAGATACTCTAAGAAAGCTTTTCACTAGAAGTCATCTCAAAATTAATGATGCAACTCTTCAGTTCCCCACATCTCAATCAGAAGTTGAAATATGGCAGTAAATTATTATCCGTATCTCAATCTACTTGCGAATGCAGTCTAAATATCAAGCCATGGGTCTTGAATTGCTCACTAAATGATATGTTTGGACTGAAAGGGGAAGATTGTCTGATTTCATAATTACCCTGATCATACCCCTGTCTGTCCCTCAGCATGCTATTAGCAAAAAGGCTGACTCCGCAGCAGCTTTGCTGTCAGAAGGAAAACTGCTTTCTGTTAGCCAGCAGGCAGGGTTACAGCACACCTCTCTAATTCCTATATAGCCCTGAAATTGCTTTCCCACAAGTGAAGTCCTAACAGATGCGGTGAGAAACTTCAATTAATAATCTGGACAGTTGTTACATATGACATGAAAACACTGAATATTAACAGAGGCAGATACAGTATCAGCCTATAGTGTGACAGAACTTATAAGCGCTTAGTAGTCATCTTAGCTTTTATGTTTCATTATTGTGCCTTGGAAGGAGGATACAGGTGAGAAAATGAGCCGACAGGAAGGATGTAGTGAGCCATCCGAGGAGAGAATCTTACCAAAATCACAAGCCAGCATTGTATCATTTGTCAAACATGCATGAACACTGAGAGAAAAGAAAATCCTCTCTTACATAGCCTACAACACCTGGCTTCAACATAACAGATTAGACATTTCTTTCCTTGAATTCTAAGTCGCCTCTATTGAGCTGTTTCTTTGTGATTTGGATGAGGCATAAAACGCATCTCTTCATGCTCTGTTGTTGCAGAATATGTTCAACTCAGGCGAGGACAATGGAGATGCCAGTGTGTACGAAATGATGTGCACCGCAGGTGAGTGAAGGACTGATGGGAAGTGGAAGGAGGACAAAGGAAAGCCGGTAATGGAATTGTTTTGTTTTTTTTCCCCCAGCACATCATTATGCTGGGTTGCTGTTCATTTACGACCACTGAATATTTTCCCCTCGCTGATGGGCACACCATGTAGCGTTGCTTCCGATTAGCTGTGAAATGACAGTAGCAAAAACAGCATGCAGAACTTCATCAAGATACTCAAGCAATAGTGTAGTAAACACTTTGTGCATTAGGGACTCCTTCTACCACAGATGTACAAAAAGAGCAACAAGGAGAGGATAAAGAGGAGGAGGAGGAGGATATCTATGCACCACTGGGGGTGAATGATGAATATGACACCATCCTGAACTCAGCAAAAGCAGTGGTTATTGCCAATCGCCCACCAGCACCCACACCTCGGCCTGAGAGCACCCAGGTGAAGGAAGACAAAACCCCTTTCATCGCTCAAGGTAACTGACTTGTTGTATCCTCTTACCCCCTTTTTCTTCCAAATCGCAGATATGATGGAGCTGATTTGGAGTAAAAACAACACTGAGTTATGCACAGTGTGTGAAGGGGAGTTTGGGAGATCATGTGGGAGGGAGGAAGTGCCTGGAATGTGCATTGCCATTGTCAGTGGAGTGCTGCTGAATAGAGCGGAGAGGCTCTTTTGCGATGCTGTTTGTTTTGATCCCATAAACCACAAGAACATGGTCGCTCCCCGCTGCAAAACAAACAAAAGCGAGGGAAGAGAAAGACCCATTTGCCTGCGTCGGGAGCCCACAGTGCCTAACTGTTCAATTTCAGCGGCGTGAATATTTCATGAAGATGAAACATCCAAAAGTGACTGGTATTATTAAGGCTTATAAATCATTAAAACGGCCACGACTTCTCTTTCTCATCTTGTAAATGCACACATGCACACATGCATCCAGAATTAATTGTTATTACCAGAGATAATATTACACTCGTCCCTTGCTAACTACCAGTTGTGCATTCAAAACACACAAAAATGATTATAACTGTGCAACAGGCCCCCGTCCCCATTATGCAGCTTTTTTATTGAGCTTGCTTGTAACCAGTAAGCCAACTCTCTGCCCAATGGGACTTACACAGCAAAAAAGAAATTGAGTGCACCACTGAACTCTCTGCATCCCAACCATCCCCTCAGCAACAGAGAGGGAACTACGGGGCTGCCATCTGCAACCAATCTTGGCCAGACCAAGGCCAAGTCAGCCAGAATAAGTCATTACACATGTTTTCCATCGTCCTTGTCCCCAGAGCGCACGAGAGAAAGGAGAGGGATTTTGAGGTTTCCATCTATTGAGACAGTGGAGCTTCAAACCACACAAGGATCACATTTTGCTCCTCACTCCCACTGCCGCAGTGAAAGATGTGAGAGGAGAGATGAGGCTTGGTGGAGGATTAGGCGAGGAGCCAGTTATTGGAGACCACTGCACAAGTGGAAATAATGAGGAGATTTCTTTTGTCAGCAGCAACGTCCCGAGCTCGATGAGACTGAAACGCTGAAATGTGAATGAAATTCAATCCTACAGGGTGGAATTACTGCGCATGTAAAGTACATGGAGAGCAATGCACACACTCCAAAGCAAGGGCGAAGTAATAGCTACAGTCATGTGACAGATCCTCAGCGGTGCTCCACTCACAATTTCATTCTGAATTAAGCCATAAAGCCAGGTTTGTGTTATGAGCGAGGCAGAAAGGAGAGGCTGTGTTTGAACATGAAGTGGAAAAGAGAGACGCTGTCATGGAGGAAGCAGTCAGAGGTGGGATTATCTTGCAGGGTGTGGACGTTGAATTCTAATCCAGCGTTGGTCACACAGCCGCAGCTCCACCGCCTCCGACAGCTAAACAGTGTAGCCTTTCATTCTTAGTGCTCACTACCAAACCAAAAGCATCATTCAGGGCAGCTAATTCAAACCAGAACTGTATGTGTGTCTATCTCTTAAGGTCTGGAATAACAAACCAGGATACCTCTTATTTCACAGATATTTAGATTCAATTATATTAGTATTTTTCTGAAACATTAATAGGATGCTTTTTTTCCCCCCCTGCTGGCTACTCACATTTAGATTTCCACAGTCAATAGGTTGTAAGTTTAGGGTATGGCGCCATCTTGTGGAAGAATTGTTAAAATGCAGGAGCAGGAGCCACTGCTACAATCTGTAGCAGCAGCTTTGCAATGTTTTCATTTAGGTTAATGTCGCTCTAAAGATATTAGAAAAAAGTAGGACATTATACATGATATAGCTTACTAAATACATTTTATGGTATATTATAATATATAATGTTACTGTAATCTGCTCTGTGTTTACAGTGTTCCAGAAGAAGAAGACACCACAGGGCGACGCTGATCTGTACTCACTTCCCACTAAACAAGGTGAGTGTGAGGTGATATGGGACCCACTAGAAAAGGGTTCATCAATGAATGTCACACGCTAACGCTACTCCAGCGATTTATTATAGCACTTCCAAAACACTGGAGAACTCACAAGAGACAGATTACAAAAAGAATGGTCGATATCAAAGCAGCAGAGGCCGACACATCCTGACTTTTAGTCCCTAAAATGGGTAAAGCTTAAAAAACACTTAATAGCATCTTTTTGTTTTAACTTCCCTGCCTTCTACACACCCAGGTCTTTCAAACTCAACAAACCTATTTTGGAGCAGGCCTTGTGTTATAAATGTGTAGCCTATGAAACATTCAACAAAAAGGTCCGGAACCAAACTGGGGATTTTGCGGTAATATGGTATGTGTCTTCACCACTGCGCCTATTTTCTGAGACTTGAGTTTTTTCATCTGCGTATTAATGCACAGAGGCTTTAATCATCACTCTCTGCTCTAGTTGGGGGGTCTGGCTTTATCATTCACACACAAAAAGACAGAAATAACAAAATGTGAGGTACACTCTGGTCCCTTCAGCTACAGTAGGCAATAGTTATTTATTTCTGTTTGCACTGTCTCCAAAAATGTGGCTCTATTTCCCCTTTCTGGACAGAATTAGTATAATAACTTTGAGAGCAGCAGATTGTAATGTTTTTTCTACTCCTAACAGCACTGTGCCAATGATTTTTGCTGACTTCTCTCTAATAATTACCTGTTGAAATGACCTCCTGGGTGATATCAGTTAACGTTGACATTCTTATATGATTTGTGGTGTTATGTTACATTAATTAAAACTGTAGTGATTACCATGGGGGGGAATAAGTCATTGCAGCAGTAATAGGCACACCAACAGTAAAAAAAAAAGCAATAAAAAGAGCAGGTAGCACATTTAAACACATTCGGGTGCCAAGAAGATTAGACAAAATTAAAGTGTGAAAGCGACAGAAGAGCTGCTACATTGAGCACCTACGGAGATACAAAGCCATTTTTCTGCTTTGCTGTACTGTTGGTGACACTGAGTGACAGATCCAAAGATCATCCCAGTCACCCTGAAAATGACTTCCTATCCTCGTGACTCACTGACGTTACAGATGTGCTGGGCAAAATCACATTACCAACCAATCCCCTCTATGAATGCCATCTGGAGTGGGTTTATATAGTCTTTTCTTATTTCTGTCATTCAAAACAGGAACAAACAGTTTAATTTATATTATACATGAGATCCAGCTTGTTAACTTGCCCTCACATGTGCTGTAATTATTTTGTGTTTTTCATTTTTCATTTTTTTTTTTTTATCAGATTTTTGCCCCCGATTGCCCCAAGCAGCTTTTAGTTGTTATTGAGTTGTTGTTCATTGCAGCACGTGGGCGAGACGACAGCATCTCTTCCACCTATGACACCTTTGTGCCAAACCAGACACAGGGGCTCCAGCAGCTCATTGAGCTCCAGCAGAGGGTGAAGGCAGGTTCGCTCAGTGTGGACGGGGCCCTGGAGCACTTCAGCGACTGGCAGCGGGTTCAGAAGGGCATGGACGCCATCCAGCAGGTAGGACACTGTGACCACAATCACACTTCACACTGGACTTGGAATGAGGAAGCATGCAGGACCAAACCCTAATAAAACTAGAACCATCTGTTGCTCATGCTATGCCATCCCGCAAAACAACCTACTCACAATTGAGCAAGAAACCATCTTCCTTAGAGTAAAGAAAATGGCCCAAATGTTTTGAAGGTCCCACAGAGAGGAGATGTTGATGAAGGGCCACTTACCACTGCTTGTTTTGCACACATTACTTTCACAGTAAAAGAAGAGAAAATGGGATTGCAGGTGTGGGTGGTGTGTCACTGTTTGCAGCTTCTGTTTAACAGCCAAACAAAAACTGATCAGGGATTGGTCAGCTTATGTGTCTGTTTGCTTTGTCAGCCATTGGCTACTGATTGATTGATGGAAGCTTGGGTTTATAAAATGAATTATATAAGTAAAAATTTCCTTGCAGATTCAAAACAAAACAAAAAAGAGTCCCAGAACATTGACATAGGTATTTTTGAACATACTTAATAAAAGTTACTGATGTGAAGTGCTGTGTGGCTCACACAGCAGGACACAGAAACAGACCCATTGTTTAAAAAGAAGATCAAACTAAGAGTGCGCCAGTATATACACCAAATGGCTAATTAGGGGAATGAGGGACAGGTGTGCAGGCAGGTGATGATCGGGTGGTTGAGGAATGGTGGGAAGAGCTGAGGACACCTGCTGGGTGGGGAGGGAACGACAGGATTTGTTAGAACAGACAGACATGGCAATTCCATTTAGCTGCTTCATTGTTAATGTTATTAGTAACACCTGTGAGTTTCCTACTATGACAAGTGAAAATTTTGACTGTGAAAAAGGCTTGTCAGACTTATCACATGTTTTTAATGTAAAATGTGAAAAGTGACTACTAACTATAGCTGTCAAACAAGTGAAATGACCTTCACTCTTTCATACTGCTGTGGTTATTGCATTTTTAGACATTATTTGCAGAGTTTTCCAGCGGACCTCCATGAAGTTACCAAAAGATTTATGACTGAACTGCAAAACTTTGCTCTGTTCCTTTTCTTAGCCTGTAAAAACACAACACAGACAATTTATGGAAATGTGATCATTTGTAAACGAATGGCTGTTTCCTGTATGTCGGTCTAATATTAAAGCACTGATCTTTGTCTCTGCAGGAGAAGTTGAGTCAGCTGCGAGCCAGTGTCATCAACAACAGAGAGGACGATGACGGTGTCTATGGTAAATATTCCTCCAGCCTGGATATGCGGGTTAAACTTTGCTGTCATCACAGAGAGGCTCCACAGAGCTCAGCTTTCCTGGAACTTTAACATAAAAATAAATAATATGCAGTGCAGTTAAAGTTACACTGAAACAAGTAGCCACCTTACAAATGACTGTATTAAACTGTATACTATAAATGGTTTAGAAACTCTTCTCTTCCCGCAGATAAAATCAACATCGTTCATCACACGCCAAGTGAGTCTTTAAAAACCTATCTCAGTGTGCACAGGAAAACAACCTGTGTTTGCATGCCTTTGTAGTTTCTCCAGTCCCAGTTGCAGTGGTGGGGAATTAATCCTCAGGGAAGTGTTGTTTAATCAAATCCCCAGTGCCATGTTTTGATCTAGTGAGTTTCACTTGCACTAAATGGGAGTCTTTTTATTTTCTTTTACTGAACAATTCTCTGTTCAGCTGTGCATATTGGATGATTCCCCTCCAGGTGTTCCAGTGAATGAAAGTCGAAGAGGAAGCCAAGCAGTGGAGTCTGATTTTTACAGCAAGCCACTTAAAGGACAGCATGTAAGTTTACTTTACTTGTCGACTGAAAGCTTGGCAGAAGTTAGCATAAATGTATTAATATAAAGTTCTCATGATACTGTATATTTTTGGAGTTGCAATAGACATGAAGTTACAGTAAACAAACATAAAGGCCTGACAAACCAGTGACAAGTATCCCTCTGAATTGTTCTGCAGTCAAATTTCTTTTCCAAAGCTGACAAACGGTGAGAGTCTGAGAGAGACTGCAAACAACTGGTGAATATGAATCCAGTTTTTCTGTTAATAATTTCTAATGAAATAACCTTAGCTCATCAAGCTCATCAATTGTGTCACATTTTCCGTATTTACAGGCTCCATCACTCAACAGAGACTCTATTCTTCCACCACTTATATCCAGTTTAATCCGTTTGAATACATAATATGCCATTTTAATTGTATTATTAACAAAGTTTTGTATTTCAAAGTAAGATTTTTGATATATTTCCTACTGCTTGTTCAGCTCTTATTGCCTATTTAAGATATTATGGAAATAAATTCTGGTTTAAGGAAAAAAGTATCACATACAGTATATAATATACAATGTGTGTAACTTTACTTTTGAAAGCAAATTTACATTTTCAGTATCATTTTAATCTTAATTTTGTAAAATGTCTCATGAAAGTTTTCCATGTCAACAACTACCTTTATTTTGAAAATTAAACTACTCAAATAAAGACTATTTCTTACACATTAAATTCAATGTGACCATACTGGCAGTGATTTAGCTACTACAAATGTAATACATTTTGTTCATGAATCTTTCACACAGTTAAAAAAAATGAAAGTAAATCAACATCTAATAAGGTTAAAATGGCGAGTGTAATAGGTTTGTATGGGTTTGTGTTCCATGGAAAGAGAATCAATTTCCCAGCAAGTCTTGGCCTAAAAAAACCCTTCACATCTTTGCCTCTAGAGGGCGCTGCATCTCTAAATATACCCATCACACTCACTGTTTGAAGCAACCAAAGACATCTGGCAAGCACGGAAGCACCTGCTGACCTCCTGATGGCCGGGAGGCAAGCTATGGAAAAAAAAAAAAAGTATCCATACATGTTTATGAATGTAAACGGAAAGTAAAAATCCTCATGCAGCAGGTGAGAATATCAATGAAGGGCCTCTTGCTGTGCCTGGTTTGCAAACAGGAAATGTATTTAATCTTGGATTGCATCAGCCAAGACATGTCAAAATGAATCCACAAATAAAGCATGATTGAAATAAAATGAATATTGTAAAACTATTACAGCTCAGCTCACTGGGATGAATAGAAATGTCCACAGAGGGGTGCTGTAACAGCGAGTGAGAGCAAAATTTAAGGTCAAAGGCTTGATTTTCCTGGGAAACTCACTCTGTTCAGCTGCCATAGTGCAGGCATCTGTGTGTGAAAAACAGCTTTATAATAAATAAATAAATAAATAAAGCCTAAAGAGGCCCTTTTAAAATGACCTCCATTGGATTTCTGAATAATAAACATTTGCTGTATATACTTGTCAAAAATCAGAATTTGCTGTGATTTACAAAACTATTCAAGACTTGGCACAAATGCACACACTCTCTCTCTCTCACACACACACACACATGCACAGATACCAGTTTGTTGGTACAGCCCAGCCTGTGCCTGAATGAATGAATAAGAGCTGCATGGGGAATTCAGTGAATGCATGGCTAAATCCAAGCTCAGTCTTGAAACCCAGGCAGAGGCTGTGCTGTGTGCCAGCAAAGCAGCTGGGTACACGCCGGGCACATTTTTCTGTTCAATCATGCTCTTTGTGAATAATATGTATTAATGCCGTCCCTACTTAGACCTGCCAGTTAGCCTTTGGAGATGATCCGGCTTCAGGACCCCATGGCATTTGAGGCATATGTTTGCCTGTCACCTGCTGAGTATATTTCAGTCCGTGCGTCAGGCATGGCCACCGAGATAGGCCTGGATTCATCGTGTATGCAAATATCTGAGAGCCGCCACAAGGAATGATTCCCCTGTCGCAGAGAGACAAGCAGAGAGAGAACTTCAGTGGCATGTGTCGCCCACACCAAACATGCTTCTATGTGGGCCGAGCTACATCAAAAACAAGTGATCAAAGAGTCACTGTTTTTCAAAACCCCGTACTGTATATCCACTGTGAGAAAAAAAAAAAAATCATGATATTTCTGAAATGTAAATGATCCAAACTCGGCTGTAATTATGATATAATCTGGTTGACCAAACAGTATGTCTATACTTATCAGTGAAAAATAACAAAGTGCATTTATTCAAGCACTATATTTAGTTACAGCATTTTACCTGAGTTTCTTCCTGTTGTGAGAATAGATAGATAGATACTTTTTTCTATTCCACATTTATATTTTGTAACATTTTACAACTAACAAATCTTAAAGGGTTATGGTAATAGGTAATATAGGTGAAAGGTTTATTTTATTTTAAAGTTTTGCTTAGGTAAGATTTTGAATGCTGGACCTTTACTTTTAATGGTGTATGCCATTGTTGTATTGCAACTTTATCTTAAGTAAAAGACGTTATTACTTTCCACTGTCTACAATATACGAACCTGTGTGAATGATTCAGTTTAGTGCTGATTTAAATCAACTTTTGATTTTAACATTGCTTAAAACACATGGCCTTCTTAAAACAGTTTATTGACTTTTTTTGCTACCTGGACACAGCAGAACAAGCTGTAAACCAAATTATTGACATGTCATATCACCTTATAATGTTGATATGTGGATATTTACCCATCCAGAAATCACAGGGCAGCATCAGCATTCATTTGGAGCGGCGTTTCTGTTCACCAGACGAATTAAAGTCCAATATTCACTCTCCTTTTAGCTTTGTTTTTTGATAGAAATATCTGGCTCTTTGACAGCTAAATGCTTCACTGTCTTCATCTACAACACTACATATATCTACACTATTAGAGCTTTTTTTTTTTTTTTGCTAAAAACAGCTGCCTGCTGCGTCTGTAAACAAGGTTGATGAGAGTGGTGAGACTGAACCAAAGCATTAAAGTTGTCGGCCGCTAAAACCAAAACAATTATGCTAAAATGGTCCGTAAATCTGAGGGTAACTGCAGAGTTGGGTGATAATTGTCTGTGGGTTTGTCACTATGAACGACCCCTTTGACACTACACAGTCATTTGACCTATTGTTAATATAAAAAATGTGATTAGTGCAGCTTTAACTTTCCCAAGACAGTTTTATGCGTTTGCTATTATACAGCATCAGAAAATTCTGTAAAAATCTTGACAAACTTCCCAGTTGGATTTCCTCTTCCTCTCTATTCCAGCAGCAGGCTTGGTCAGATAGTGGGAAGACAGGATTATACAGTCAACGCATCAATAATATTGTTATGACACAGCTCTTAACTGGTGATGGCCTCTACCAATTGAAACATGAAACGCCAAGCTGTTGCCACAGTCATCTGCTGAATCCTTCCTGCATCCCAGCCAGACACCGCTGGTTCCACACTACTGCAAAAACACTCATGAGAGTACAAACAGTGGGATAACGTATCAGGGATAACTAGTCTACTGAAGGAGCATGCATACACAACCATTCAGAACTTCTCCAATATGCACCTTGGCATGCATGCAACACACACACAGTGAGGCAAAAAAAACACACATACACACCTCCCCTCCTTGCTCGGTCCCGTCTCCGGCCCCAGGATTAGGGCAGAGGATTGTGCACAGCTGCTCCCCAACATCCCCGATAAAAATCAGGCAATTTCACAGTCAGTGGCATTCTTTCATCCCCTAATCCACACCCTGCATATAGTATAGATGAACCTCACTGCGATGAGAACAAGCTGTTCTGAGCTGACCCCCCCGGTCAATGTGGACACCTTCGATTGGCTATAGAGACACTGACTGTAGGTTCCTGTAGGTTGCAGGAGCAAGAAAGAAGTGTCCGATCCAATGCTGCATATTGACCTTCGCTTCTTTTTTAGCCACTAATTAGATGATTTTGTGTCGACCATCAGCCATCAGTCTTGCAAGCAAGGATTACAGCTAATACAGAAGTCAAACAAGAAAAATCTGTGTTTTAGTTAATAATGGTTTCTGAGATTTAACTAATATGTTGGATTTTCAAAATATCAATAAAAACAAAATTTCAAGACTCGTCACCAATTGTTACAGGTTCAAATCCTTTTAAACTTTAAGAATGAGCTAAATTCCTGTTTGCACTTATATAAACAGCCCACTCCTAGCAACAGCCTTGACACGAGTAGCCATCGTTTATAGAGACTTTATTTAATGCATTTACTTAGTCATTGCATGCCATTATTCTTCATAGCTTTTCCCCTTCTCAAGTTATTCACTTCACCCATTTTGTCTGACCCCGACCCCCATTTGCAGAGCGATTCTTCATCAAAGTTCAAACAGAGGACAAAAAGGTACTTCACAGCAAAAAAGAGAAGGGGGAGAAAAAAAAGTATGAATCAAAAGGCAAGGAAATGGAATTCACTGTACAAACGTCGGGGGAATTTCAATGTCCGCTGAGGCACAGTAGAGCTCTGTTCGGTCCTCGCAGGCTGTGGGGTGAAAAGAGCAGCAGCCACAGCAGGGTACATCTATTCTGACAAGTCCTTACACACACTGAAAAGCCTGAGCAAGGTCTATTTGTTTAAGAGGCAATAGACCCAGCGGAAGGATGCTGAAGCTTTAACACGATAGAAGGATCATTTTATGGTTTTGCTTTTGGACGATGTGAAGGTAACCAAGTAAAATGGAATGTTTCCTGATTGCTGTTTGAGCATTAACAGTTCAGGAAACATGCTTTTTGAAACTTAAGTTTTTTATTTGAATTTGTGCCAAAAACCACATTGAACACAGACGTTTTTTAAAGACTGTATCACTATAACAAATTTCACTGGAAATAAAGGTGATTTGACCAGATGTGAACGAGGACAAAGGTATTCTGGAGAGATAGAGGCAAACCTCTGTTAACATCCTGGGAATAAAATATTAAAACACGAGAAAAGCACAGTTATCTGTTGATAAATCACTTGAAAGTCTTCCCCCTTCTTTTAATTCTGATTTATGCAGAAAGTTTGGAAATTTCTCTCAAAGAGGGCAGCACCTTGCCTATATTTCCAACAGTGACTCCTTTCTACGCACGTCGCTTTGAAATGGTTAATGGATGTAGATAATATTAACAATGTGATTTCTTTTTTGATCTCCGAGGTGAAATTCTGGATTCCCTTAAACTCCTCCACAGAGGTCAAAGGTCAGTGTTGGATTCAAAACTGCTCTCTTGGGACTGGTAGGGAAACAGGACTTTTACTCAAAGACTCCTTATAAGAATGCTTGTCAGTACCACGGCTTAGAAATAATCAGATTACATTACTATTGTGTGACTGATTATGAAACAAGGAGCCTAATAGGTTTATGTGATGAATTAAATTTTAAAATTAACCTTTCGAACCGTGCAAAATGTTTGTTTACATATAATAAATTATTAAGGAGTATTAGAATTAAAATTAACCCTCATTCAGTCTCTGCTTTACTGGAGCACCAATGATTTTGAGGTTCTGTGCATTCTGTGTGAATTGTGTCCAGATGGTGTTGCTGTACTTTTTGCAGAGCATAAAAATGTTTCTCTGCTAGTGATTGGACATACTAAGGACATTATGTTGTGTGTGTGTGTGTGTGTGTGTGTGTGTGTGTGTGTGTGTTGGAAATTGATAGTGTCATTTAATGTTGAGTGCTGTTACACAAACTGATTGTGTCTATAAGGTATTTATACGACAACTGTAGTGACAGTAATATTATGAATTATGAGTTTCATGAAAAAAGCTTTAAAATATTTTTTTCACTTTCTTCTGAAAGTTTAAAGAATAAGACTGATGCTATTTTATATTTTCCTTATTGGCAACAAATCCCATGACGAGACCTATTCAATTTCCCCTTCCCTGCCTGTGGCTCTCGGGCCCTAGCCCACTGGTTCCTACTGAATGTGTAATTCTTTTAGAAAACAGGCTATCAAGTATATAGTTTCATATAGGCTCAGCAATTTCCTAAAACAGCTGGGCACTGTAGTTTTTTTGCAAACTTTACTCAAACAGGAGTAAAGTGCATTTGTTGGGGACTATTTTCAGCTGCGGATGAATACACATTTGGTGTGCTTGTGAGTATTTACAGCAGCAGGACAGTGTATGTGGGATCGACTTAAAATAAACTACAGTGCCCATGTTTATTATAAATGAAGGAACACGTCATCCAGTTTTAATGGTTTTTGGAGACAGGGGCATAGGCCTAGTTTTAACATTGGTAGGGACAATTTCTGTCTGACAACCAATATGCAGACCCCTATATGGAATGACAAGATTGTTTGAAATTGTTAAAAATGTTGGTAGGGACAAATTCAGCAACACTTTGTCATTGGGAGGGACATTTCCCTACCATCCATACCCAAATCTACACCTATCGGTGGAGCTCTATGTCACAGAGGAATAAGATATATCAGGCTAAGTAGAATCAATTTATTATTGGCTTTGGTCTCTTCATGGGATTTGTTGACAATACAAAAAAATATAGTATATCACCAGACTTATCCTGTAAGTGTCTCAATCAGACAGCACTTTCTAGATCTTTCTATTAAAGCTTGTCACCAGCATGGAGCAGATGAACAGACAAAATATCTTCTTCCTCTTCCTCTTATATTTACCCAAATTAGCCATAAGATGGTGATATGCTACCCAAGAGGCCTTAGGGTTGTTTATTTCGTTACAGTATGAAAATTTTGCACATGGAAATACACACTCTGATCCCACCAAAGACTGAAAAAAATACTGAACAAGGCTATTGTGTTCCAATGTTTACTCAGAACAAATTATGCACGCCCACAATGTATTGTGTTGTGCTGTCAGGTATTATCGCTTCATGTATCAAGAGATCAAACTGGTGGTGAAAATATATCTCTACATGATCAGTCGAACAACAAAGACAACAGTCAAGGCAAACGTGGTGCCACAGGTGTTGCTTATCCACTTGAGTTCCACACCAGAGCGAAAAGCTGCGCCGCTTTCAGATTACCTTCCATCTATCTCCTCTTTAATGATGGAGTAACAGCGGCTACATCCTGATTGATGTTGGTGAAGGCCAGCAGCACCAGGGCTGATCCTCTCACCTCTCCCCGGAGCATGCCTCAGCCTAGCATCTGCTAAAGGGCACAGGACGGTGTACCTGTGCCCTTGTCCCGCCCCCGCCTATTTGATCGGGGGCCAAGAGTGACCCCGTGGAGCCTGCCAAGAACCCCTGTCTGTGGGCCCCAGGCACCAGACTCAGGGGCCCACACTGGCTCCTCTGCTTTTTGAGGCTTTGGGAAGATTAATAGGCCTCCTCTGTAGAGCGCCTTTGTGAGGCAGCGCCCAGGCGTGTTCAAGCTGTTGGGTTTGCAGGAGACGAAAGGAGCAGCGGCTAATTCCTCTGCAGGTCAGTTTGTCTGTTGCTACTCTGCATTTTCAATGACTCAGAAAGGTCACATCCGCACTGGATAAGCCAGAGCACGAGCCCCACAGTCAGCACCAACTTAGGTAGACATCTTGAGATCAGGATAGATGACATTTTTACTTTCTCTGTTAGAGCTTGTGCCAGGAAATGGCAGAATTTCTTGAATTCATCTTTATCGATGCTGCGATCCTGAGCAAAAGCTCCTTTTTGCACATGATAACCCACTGGATGATCCTGCAGCCACAGCTGAACAATCAAACACACATCCACACAATGCTGTTTACCACCAGTTTAATTTGGATTATGGATTAATGGTCAAATGAATGACAACAAACATGCAAATGTACATATCATATTTGCTCAGCCGTTTTCAGCAGGGGGTGCTAATCATAGGCAAATACGTGGGTCACCATGGCGAGTGGTGAGCATCATCGCGGCTTTGTCTGTCTCATAGAAACTCAAGCCCTGCAGATTTTAGACGGGGAGGTTTGTCTCCTCACATATCTCCTCACAAACCTGCTGCAAGTACCAAAACCCAAGCCAAGAATTTCCTTGAGTGTACTTTAACACCAGGAGAAAATGTTTTTTAAACTAAAGGTTTCTGGATTTTATGCAAAGGCTTTTGGCCTGAAACCATTTTAATGATTTTTCTTCTCACTTGGTTGCAGGTGAGGGCCTTTGATTCTCGTCATGTCACGCCTCCAATAGTGCAGCCACCAATAACAGTCTCTCTCACCCTCTCCCTCTCTCTCTCTCTCACCCACACACACACACACACTTCTGGCTGCTCCAGGTGCCAGGGTGTGAAAGGATCAGCCAATCCCAGCACTCGTCTGAAGCTGGATGGTGGCCATCGTGTTATTAAAAGCTACGGGTGAGCTTTGCTGCTCGCCTCTCCTCTGCACTCCAAACACTTTATGAAAAAATAGCTTATGAAACAACACAGCGTTGGGTAGTGGGTAAGCTTCCCAGAGGGAAAACATGAATTTGACGTTTCTGTGAGTTGTCTAATAAGCCAATGCACTGAATCACTCGTACCACCCATTTGCATGAGCTGATAAGGAATCAATTTATGGGTCATCATTACATGATTGATGTCTCCATCTCGCTGCTCTCTGTGTCCAATGATAATCTTCAGTGATATTATTTCCATAAACATCATTATCAGATCGAGGCGTACTATGTCCTCACTGAGGACTACTGGAGAGCTGAAGTGCCTTTGATGAGATGAGATCACATTTTAGAGGGAGCTGCCTGCTCTTTGCCTGTAGCCAAAAACAGCCTAATTGTGTTTTGTCCCATATGTGAATTATTATTAACGACGATTCATTTACTACACTTCCTTTGCCAATTTCCTAAATTAAAAAAATACCATGTTGAGATTTACAGCGCACCCCCCCCATTTTCAGCGCCGGCTTACAGCGTCACCATGGCAACTTCCAATCAGCAAGGATGGTAGAGCCTGCCGGCCGTGTGTTTGGCGCGAGGCTCTGAGAGGCGCAGGTGGAGCACATATGGAACAATGGCCTAGTGAAAAAAAAAAAGAAACACTCTGCCCGCCTGTATGTGCCAGCAGTGCCCATTTTAATCCCACCGTTACCTTCTAGTGCTCTCTGATGGAGACGTTCTGCTGCAATCACAGCCTCAGACTGCTGCTGGGCCCATGCCAGACTTCACTTGACAAAGCCAGATCCAGTGTGCTTTTGTAAAACAATGTCTCCAAGAGTCGTGGATCCACCATCTCTTGATCATTTAGTGCAATTGTTCCTCGCCGTCCTTCTCCAAAACATAAGTGACCTTGGCAGGTCTTGATGCAGAGAGATTTTCCTTCCTGATTCCAGTTTCATGAAGCTTTGTCATGTTTTTAGTAGCTAATATCCACCCTAATAGATGTTTTACTGTATGTTGGTACATTTATGCCCATACATACATACATTGAGGCTGGCTGTTAATGAAATTGTGCCTCATATGGCTAGTAATTGGGGTAGTAATGTTATGGAAATCACTAGCATGTGCAGTAAATAAATCAATCATCCAAGGGGCCTTATCTATCACTGCACATTTAAGCAGTCAGCTCCTATGTAGGTTAATTAAAGCACAATGGCCGAGGAGAGGACCTGGCACCCGTCCTGCTTATGTTTAAGCCTTCTCTAGGCCCGCTGGGCTGGAGCTTTCTACAGCCAGATGAAATTTGCCCATTTTATCCACCCCCATCCCCAGCTGAATACATAAATCATCTGTAAGGGCCTCAGCTTCGACCCTAAATTCCATGAACAATGGCGTTTGTCCGCAAATACCACACATAATTGCTGGATACTCTTCAAAGCATAAATCGTGTTTCTTTGCACTTATCTAGGGGCATATAGCACAGATTTTTGCGACTCACTTCATCTGTTTTTTGGAACAAATCAATTAAGATGTTGTGCCACATCCAGCATGGATATTGGGTAAAGTGTGCCACCACTGATTTGCTTTTATGTTTGGTCTGAGCTGTGAGATAAGGGTGAATGGCATCTGTGTGTTGGGTGGAGGTTGGTTGGGTAACATAGAAATGTCAAAGTTCAAGCAAAGGTATATTTCAGATCAAAACTTCTCAGTTTTGGGCAGTAGCACATGCACTAGCTAGAGTAATGTGAATGCTTTTTTCGGTATAGGAGGGGATTACAAGTTGAAATTCAGTAATTACAGTACAGTTACTTACCTCAGTTACACTTGGGTACTTCAACATTTCGGGGGTTGGCTTGTTTGTTGTCTTACCAGGAGTTTGATGGAGGGTTGATATGAATTTCTTCTCTGTGTGTTCAGAGGACAGGTGTTTACGGGATGCGTTAGCTTAGCGCAAGTGCTGGAGGTCTAGGGAAGCTTTAAGGAGAAGAAATCCACGCCCTGGTAACTCAAAAATTGTCTTATTTACAAGACAACGTTTGAGTTAGCTGCTAACTACTGTAGCCTCCGGTAGCTTTACCTACATTTGGTTGGTAAGCCTTCACTCAAGAATTGGGTGGTTTTGATCACCTGGATTAAGCTAACGTTAGCTGTTAGCTGTTGATGGTCTGGCTTCTTGTTAAACCACAATGTCTTGTTTTCTATTTCTATACGTGTTGAATACAGTTACTTTTGCTGTTAAGTAATTAGAAAAGTGACGTAATTACTTTTTGTAATTACATTTCTCAACACTGCTTACACTGTACATTTTTAAACAGTCAACAGCTCCTGTGAGTATTTTTGTAAACCCCTTTAATTTGCAACCAAGTCAAAAACAAGAGTCCGGGAAGGTTTCTCACCTCTTCCCTGACCAACTGGACCAACTGATTAATTACAATCTGAAATTCATGTCATATCTCCTGCTCAGAAACATTTTTATATACTGTATAACACAGTTAAGATGGGTGGTGTCTACTAAGAAGCAATTAGAAAGGGTTTCAAGTCAACATTAGTGTCATCCCAATGACTTCTGTCTCACCCTGGGAGGATCAGAGCGGAGACACCAGGCCGATGCAACTCCTAGTGGCCCTCGGCTGTCACTGATAACAACTGTATCTCATTATCCTCCTTGTGGGGGCCAAGGAGGTAGCGGCGACCGTAAACACCATCCTCCTATCCTTCCACAATGTGCCGTTCGCAGACAAAAGGCACTCTCGAAAGCTTGAACCTAAGCCAACAGCTCTATTCATGTTGCCATGTATGGCAGATGTCTCGGTGAGCCTATGGAAGATCTATGTTGCTCATACAGACAACTGCAACGCACGCCGGTGTCTCGAGGCATCTGCAGTGTGTGAGGAGTTGAGGTATTTTATTTTTCTGTATTGATATGGTTGATTTTTCAGTTCATCTTATCAGCAAATATCTGATTAGTACAAGTTAGTAGAGCGAGTTAAAGATGGTAAACACTAGTCCAGTCTTTTATATCTGTGCTTTGGCTGAGCTTTGGCCTTTTTCTTAGGATCCCGTTGATTTCCTTAGCACTTTACTTGGTCACTCTGTGGTCAAAGACAAATTATAAGATAACTATGGATCTTTCATTGCAGCTAAATGCCTTAATTAAAATGGAAAGTAGAACTGATGTGATAACCCGAGGAACCGATTAGTCGATCAACAGAAAATTAGTCAACAATTTTGAGAATTGACTGATCATTCCAGTAATTTATCAAACAAATACGCCAAATATTTGCTGGCTCCAGCTTCTCAAATGTGATGATTTGCTACTTTTTTGCGTTTTATATTATTTTAAATTAATATATTTGGGTTTTGAACTGTTGGTCAGACAAAACTTAGGACTTAAAACTCAGGAAATTGTGATGGGTATTTTTTGGGTGGGTGATAGAGAGGAGATTGTGTGACCTGGATCCTACCGGTTCTGGCAGCACCTGGTAGTTGCTCGATGTCTTCCCGGATCCATACTCTTCATATGTTTTGGTATCCTAATATTGTCATTCTGTTTGTGGTGTGATGTAATTTTACTATTGTGATTTCTGTCTGCTCTATACACACAACATCTGTTGCATGTCTGTCATTCCTGGAAAAGGGATCCCTCCTCTTTTGCCCTTCCCGAGGTTTCTTCCTTTTTTTCCCTCGTTAAAGTTTTTTGTGAGGGACTTTTCCCTCATCCAAATCAAGAGTGAAAGGACAGAGGGTATTACTTGACAATGTTTAATTATTATCTGACAATTTATAGACTAAATAGATAATTGACCAATTACAAATATAATCAAGAGACTGACTGATTATGGAAATAATCATTAGTTGCAATCCGGAATGGAAAGTTTTCAATTTTAATTGTTGCAAAAAAGGAAACGTGTGAATCTGTGATTCTGTATCCTTTCACTCTTTTTCCCTTTACTTGCGTTGGAATGCATCCCAGCATGCACTGGGTGACAGGCAGAGAAATACTCCAGACAGTTCACCAGTCTATTGCAGTGCACATAATACGGTATGTATTCATCCAAACAGGCTTTGACTGTTCAAAGCACATGAAGGAAACCTACACATACACACAGAACAAGCAAACTACATGATACAATAATTCTTGTGTACGTAACATTGAGAGATTATCTACTGGCCATATCAAAAGTAAAAACTACAAAAAGTTGCATCACTAATGTGACAGTGTTTTCATCCTCCCTACAGTGTACGATTACAATAATAAGTGCAACCCTCAACAACACAGTTGGGAAATTCATATTAAGAAGTGGAATTGTATGAAAATCAGAAAACAATAGCACCATAATCAGCACACAGTTAAACATCTCCGTCAACAACCTGAGCCATTATTAAAAAGGCAGACAAATCAATCATTACTGAGTGTGGCACTCCTGCTTTCATTAGAAAATCATATAGATTAAATGTTAATCATAGCTAACTCTATACCAGTGGGCTTCTGCCAAGATGACAGATGGACCATTAATGAGAATAACGAGGGGATCTTAGTCTATACACAGATATGGAGATGCAACAACAAGCATAACACCACACTTGGCTTCCAAAAAACTGTTATTTAGACAGAAATAGAGAAAGATAATCAGTATGCACATACAGAATTGCTTCCTTCCTAAAGTCAAAGAGTATTTGTTAAAAATGTGTGAGATCACTACAATGTGGAAGCAGACGTGTTTTAAGATGTTTTCATAGTGGGCGCTGCCACAGGAGACTGAGGGAAATTGGTGGTAACACCTGTCACACACATTCAGCATCAGATATTAGAATCCGTCTCTTTTACTGGTCTGCGAATGATGAATAATTACTCTTGTTTAAAAATCTGCCTATTAGCGCTAACCAGGTTATATTGGACATCTGTCTCAGAGAGCTGACTGATATAATTGGCTGCCATCATATCGTGCTTCTCTCTATAGCAAAGCACACTGGCATGACAGGCGTTGAGAAGCGCCGCTGCTGTTCACTCTGGCTTCGTGACGTAGCTCCCACATGTCAGTTTCACAAGTGAGTCAAATGAAATTGTACGGGATGAAAGTTGCGGCGAAAACAGAACACATATGTCCATGTGTGGCGCTCAGTGGCATGTTATTGGCACAGTGTTTTCATCAGGTCTGATAACATATGTTTAGAACTCAGGAGGCTTTGGGCAGGAGGGAATAGCGCAGCGTTTGAAGTCAACTGCCGCATTAAGCAGAGAAGCGGCACAGTTGTGTGGAGATGCTCTCTTGTTCAAAGGGATGGAAGGAACCGCTCCGGGGAGCGTCCAACATCAAGAGCTGACCCCGGCACTGTTTCCCGCTACCTTCTGCCATGCGTCCCGCCGCCGTATGCTGTGATTCCCAAAGACCGGCAGGCCTGTGCCATCTGGCCTCACTTCGGATTCCCCGGACACATATTGGGAATCCAAACTATGCCACCTCCCCGTCTCTCCCTTCCCTCTGCGCCCTCTCCCTCTGGGTTGTCTCTGCGCCTCCACTTCATCCCTGCTTGAGTGTTGGCTCAAGTGGAAGGGGTCTGCTCTCCAAGTGATCCCAGTTGCCCTTTTCCTCTTTAATCCCCTTGTGATGGGATCCAGTAGGAGCCCTTTAAATTCAGAGGGAAACGGTCGATAGTTTTTAAGATGAAGGAAAATCCCCAGAGGGCTATCCACCTAGTGTAGTCTGTCTCTGTCGTAGGGTGCTTGGCTCATTACATGACCTTCAGACTGCTTTTTTCTGAACTGCTGCTCTTTGAACAAGCCTAAAATTTCACTCCATCTCAGCCAAAAAAACAAGATTCATACAATTCAACACCTCAGATTAAGAATGCTACACATTGGTTTGCTGCTGCAAATCTTTACTGCCCTTCCCCTTCCAGTTTAGAGTGACTGATTGTGGTGTTAACGTGTTTACAGAGGCACACAAAGAAAGAAGAGGCTGCAGGAAGAGAGGAGCAGTGGGCTGTACAGTATGTTCTGTAGCACTGCCACAGATTTCACACTCTTTTTGTGTGTCTCTTTCTCTTCCTCTCCTCTGGGCGTCGCCTCAGTGGGGAATTCGATTCCCTAATAACTGGGGAATCAAAGTTGGACAGCACCACTGCTGAGAACCATAAAGGAAGCAGTGGAGTGGCTGGCCATTCATTCATCCAGGCCCATTACAACGTGTACCAGATGGACACTGCACGTCACCGGGTGACATCTCAAGACAGCCGCGGCCGCCTGCCTGCCCGGCTTGGAAAAGATGAAAGTTATGAGGGAGACGGGAGGCAGGTTGCGTCAAACAGAGACAGATCTGATCAACAACTGCACGGAGATGAAATCAAAGTGGTTGAAGCATGTGGCGTGAGGCATCTGGTATTCTAGCAAACAGAAGCTAGCGTAGCTGCCAACACTTTCAGGGAGAGTTGCCTCCCCCACTCGGCGGCCTCAAGCCAGTGGAAATGCTACTAGCTTGTGTTTTAAATCCACAAGAGGTGTATTGTTTGGCTGTGTTGTCCTAAGGTTATTTTTTGAGAGTGGGGGGCGGGGGGCATTTTTGCAGGTAGTAGACACACAAGACATACATGTTACAAAGGTCCTAGGTTGGATTCAAACCAGGAATTCATGTTAACATAGTACACACGTGTTAGACCACCAAGCTGCCAGGATGACCCCTGTGCTAAGTTCCTAACACAACAAGTCTAAAACAGTAGCTTATTTATTCAAAGTAAATCAATAGCAAAGGTGACATTAGGAATTTATGCTTGTTGGAAAGACGCCAGTGCATCTGCTCAAATCCTGGGCCATTTTTCTTATCTGCAGCGGGAGCCAAGATCTGATAACAGATTTTTAGAATGGTCTTGTGGTCTGTTTTACATCAGCAAATATTGCATTTTCGTCCGAGATAGTGGATTCTTACAAAAAGCTAATTACAGTATCCCAACAAATTAAAACAGAGTTGATATAATGTGGGTTTATGTGCTGTGTAACAACATTATGTATGGTGTATCTGTGTACATCTGCACGTCAGGTGTAAAGAACCTGTCAAGCCCTCCTGGCGCTGATTTTACATTTCATACTACTTCCTGCATAGAGCACTGTGAGCATCTGATCCCCTAATCTCAGAATGCCAGCTTTCACTCAATGTCATCTGCCAATGAGCTGCAACCAGGCGCCCATCCTGCCTCTGGCACCAGAACTGCACCCATCCAGCTTGTGTGCGCTAATACCCACCGTTGCTAGGCTACAACGAGAGGAATCAAATTTAGGTGGCTTCCACAGCTGCGCTGTACTGTTGTGCACCAGGGGATATACATGGCAATATTCCCAGTATGCACCTGGATGGAATGAAACAGGAAGAAGTGGAGAAGTCTAATCTACTAGGTACAGTAGTGGCTGTTTGCCCTGCGTTTGTCCCGAAAGTATGTCTGGAAACAAGAAGAAATCGCATTTCACATTATGGATTTTCAGATTTATTTAAAGAGGCCTTGCACTGTTGACCAGGTCAATGCGTGTTATGTGTTTTACTGACAGCTGGAAGGTCAGAGGGGGGACTGAAAGTATTGGGTTGGGAAAAGTGGGATTTTATCTGGAAACTGTTAGCTTCTGGTCTTATTGCAAGCACTTTCTAAAATGGTGCCATGAGGTGTTTAACTGAGCCATGGAATAAACAGAAACATATGTGATTTAGCAAAAGTTGGAGTAATCTTGTGATAACACAAATCTAAAACAGTCAGGTTTTCTCTATGGAGTCAAAATGCTCCTACTTTTAAGCTTTCACTTATCGTACTTCACAAATGCTATGATCTTGTCCTCTTTTAATCAGTTCATTGCACCACTGAACGCTCTTTGCTCAGATCTGTGAAACTACAGAGTTTTGAACAATTGGCTGCAAACAGTCTCTCCAACATGCCAAAAACCATAAAGGGCTTCTCCACAGCTGACTTCCTGCATCTTAGTTTCAATGTAATCACTGAGTCGCGCTGCTCAGACATTGTTAATTCACAGGGTTCACGCAACTGTAACAACATCTTAACAATCATGTTTCCAAAGAGGTCTGTGCCAAAGGCTGAATTATTAGATCTTGGAAAACATGCCAGACTGACATTAACAAGACACTTATGAAACAGTCATCAAACAGAAGGCCTTAGTTAAAAGAGAATTAATTAATTAATTTACAGTACAGTGGACTCTGGTGAGTATTAAAGCTTAAAAAAGTAACAACAATATTGCATTATCTATATTGGATGCATCCATTAGATATTATGTGCCCCGAAACTTTCCTGCAGCTCAAAAACTTCTATAATAGTTAAAGAAACAGTTCGACATTTTGGCAAATACAAATTTGCACATTCTTGTTGAAAGTTAGATGAGAAGATTGATACCACTCACATGTCTGTACACTAAATATAAGGCTACAGCCAGTTAGCTTAGCATAAAGACTGGAAACAGGGGTTAGCAGCTAGCTAAAGCTACAATTGTGGTTTTACGGGAGGGGTTATGTGTCTTAGTTCCTGACACTTCACGGTGTCGGCTACAGGAAGTCACTGCACCCAGCCAAGAAATTAGTTTGACACACAACCACCCATAAAACCACAACGTGTTTTCACACTTTGGTTTTTGTACAAACAAGATATAACACGTTAATTAGTGAGCTTTAGAGGTGTTTGTAGGCACATTTTGCTATCTTTGGATAGAGCCAGGCTAGCTGTTTCCCCGTTTACAGCCTTTCTGCTAAGCTAAGCTAACCGGCTGCTGGTTGTAGTTTCATCTTTAGTGTATAGACATATCTTCTCATCTAACTCTCAACAAGAAAGGGAATAAGTGTATTTATCAAAACGTCAAACTACTTCTTTAACAAAATGGAATGTATATTGAAAATTGCAAAAAAAAAAAGAAAAAACTGTCTCCAGACAGTATCTAAACTTAAAAAATTCAGCTTCATTGAACTGAATTTGGCTAGATGTACAAAAACTAATTTCCATTGAATTCCTTGTAAAAGCCAACTTCACTCAAGTCGCTCATTTGCCTCGGACAAGGAATGAAAGTGAATGCAATCAGTGAGAGTGTGTTCCAATTTTGCTTTTACTCTGCCTTGGCATATATGGACACGATTGGTATTCTTTTCACGTGTAACTTCAAAGCTGGACTTAACCAGTGGGTGGAGAGCAATCATTTAACCCAGGCTGTCAATGCACACTAATAAATGCACAAATAGACTTTATTTTGAAAAAGGGCCAAGTTTCTGGACTTTGGAATCCACCCCCTCTTGGATAGACTTACACCTCCTCTGCTGCATTTACTGCACCCACACACTTTAACTAACTAAAACCTCATCCTGGATCTGCATCGTGGTACCAAATGAAGGAACAATTATCTTTGCTGTTATCTCCAAAGTACATCAGGAGCCATTAGAAGCTGTATATTTGATCAGTATTTTGTAGGTTTATCTCTAAAGTGAAAAATAAATCCTTTCCCTCCTCTAGCTCCTCCTTTCCACTGTGAGCCAGAAACAGATGCTGGTGCCACCATGTTGCCAGCTCTCCCAATGGCAGAGAAGATGACAGGAGCTGCCAAAAAAAAAAACTCAGTCTCCTTCAGTGGAGGAGGCTCAAGTGATGTTCAAGTGCATCCTCTGAAGGAAACTCCGATTGTCTCATGTGTGAAATAACTGGAATACGAATGTGGACTTATATGAAACAATACTTGAACATTTTTGGCATCATTATCAGACAAAGTCCTTTGTTTGAAAAGAAAGCACACATGTGATTCATTTCCTATCCTGTTTATTTCGTCCTTTTCTTGTTCTTTTATTCAACTTACTTCCAGGTAGAAGATGAGTTGTCGTGACCAAGAGGAAGAAAGTAAGAAATCCTTTCAGACCTACATGTGCCCTTTTCCTCTCATCTGTACTTAGTGCAGTGAGTAGGAGTGTATTTATTTGGCACTGTGAACTGAATAGGTGAAATGGGCAGGTGAAGGAGAGCTGGCAGAAGGTTCATTGTTGTTCTATTGAAATATAAAAATGTAAAAATGATGAAATCAGTTGCTTAAAAGTATATGAAAATGTACAACTTTTCGGTACTTTGAGACCTCAGCAAGTACATTTACTGAAGTAAGTACAATTTTGAGGTACATACTTTATTTGACTACATGCATTTCCATTTTGTGTTACTTTATACATATACTCCGCTACATTTCAAAGGAAAATGTTGTACTTTTTACCCCCCAACAATTTTTTGCCATTTTACATATAAACACACATGACTGGCTCATTAAATATTAGGTATTGTTATAGATTTAAAAACCCAGCAATATATAAAATAGTTAAAATGAACATCACCTTGACAAGCTGTGACATTAAAATGTTGCATACATGTTGATGCATCAGTACTGATAAACCAATAGTATAATACACGCTGTGTGCTGTACTTTTAGTTCTAGTACATTTTGCTCCTAATACTTTTGAATCTCTACTTGAGTAAAATGATGAATGCAGGGCTGTTACTTGTAATGGAGTATTTCTACATTGTGATATTAATACTTTTATTTATAGGAAAAGATCTCAATACGTCTTCCACCTCTGCTGAAAGAGGGACTTGTTCAGCGTTCCGAAAAGATTCAGGTCATCCAGGTCACGCCGCCCTGCCAACAAGATGGCAGCTGAGTCGTCCCTGCAATTTTTTCTGAACTTTTCTTTTCTGCTTTGAAATGTGCTGGTGAAGTGTTACCTTTACTTAAAAAAAATCTATAATATTTATAAAATAATTCTGCACATATTACCTGTCTATAGTTCATAATAGTGATGACGTTTTTTCATCTCTCTGAATGAAAATCTAGAGATGACACTAACTGCAGATAAGTGATCATCAAAGTGGTGAACACAGTTTTAAGCTGACTGGAATTACAGCCTTAGAGTAGTTTAAAACAACAGCCAAGTTGCTGTATTATGTTGTACTAATGCAAAATTGGGAAAAATGCTGAAATCAAACCTAGTGATAAATGTTAATGCATATTATCTAATGGCATGTCTCAAAGTAAAGTAAAAAAAAAAAACCCTCATGGCTAGTTATGTCTTTTATAACAAACTGAGAAAGACGTTTGATTCAAATTACCAATTAAAAACAACTCAGACTTGATTTGATATGTATTATAGGGATTACCATTGTTCTGAAGTTTTAAAAATTGATCTATATTAGGGAGAACAATTATAAGAAATAATTTAAAATTAAGTACATGCATTAAAAAAAATTAAGAATAAAAAGTAAATAAAGCTAGAGTGAATATTATTTGATGGATGGAAACATCTTTAACATACAATGACCACTGTTGGAGGGCTTATGAAATCAAATAGCTATATATTGCCTGTGGGAACTGGCATATCTGAAGACCTACAAGCTCGTCTTTCTCACACACACATGCATACACACACACACTCTCACGCCCCATGTGAACACTCATCTTTAACGAGGGGAGAGGTGAAACCGTGCGTGATTGTTTTAGAGAGGCTGCCCTGAAGGCACGTTATCGCTCAATGTGGGACTGCTTCTCCCAGTCATACGTCCTCTCTTGTTGATTGTGCAGCGTGGATCAGCAGCAACAAAGGCATCATTAGTGGGGCTAATTATGAATGGGGGGCCCCGGTAATAATTCAAGGGCCCATCGGTGCAGCTTGAAACTGAAGGGAGAACTTCACAGATTCAGTGGTGGCGTACTCGGCCCATCTGCCTCCAGTTCCCAGCCACCTGCCTGAAGATCTGACCCACGTCAGCCGCGAGGATGGAGCACCATTACAAACAAGAGAGAGGCAGAGGAAACATATGGGTTTTATACATCGCTTTAATGAATGATTTGCAGTGGTCATTAAAGCTCTGGACAATTACCTGGTTAGGGCATGATGGCCTGCCTGGTAAAGTGTCTAACAATTGTTAATTTTGCATTTATTTCAGGATCTAGGGTCAAATCATCTCCCCTCTCTCACGTGCTGGAGCTAGGAAAATGGCATCCACTGTTCATGTCAGTAGGTTCACATTTGCACACACGCACACACACACACAGTATATGCAATTAAAATGATTCATTTGGGGAAAATAATATAGATAGAATGAAAGAAGAAGTCAGTTTTCTGAATGAATCTTTACTTCCTGTGGAAATTCTAAAAAAGCTCAAATAAAGATTTTAAATCGTCTATTCGGTTGTACACTTGTGGATTTGTCTTTTGCTAATTGTGTAATTGTGATAGACTCATAGAGAAGTGATCATTGTTTCCGCCAGAAGAGGGCAGTATCCATTTTCTTAATCACATCTCAAAGTGATTTCCCCCTTGGCCAGAGCAAGCACAAATATTGCTCCAATTCCAAACCACACAAAAGAGGGAATTTGAAAGTAAACAAATGAGCCCGATGGGATGATCAGCATTCTCAGATTCGCAGCATAAACTCTTTTCCCATGGAGCTGGCTCATAATTTCAACACAGGCCTCGGATTTATCTCCCAGCGCTTGATTCATTTGGTGACAAAGCCCTGATTTATAATAGCTCTCCGATTTGACATCTTTTTTAAAGAAATTCCAAAGAGGAGACAGGGTGAGATTAAAATGCAACTTAGGGAGCGGCTCCAGGGCTGTGAGGAGCCACAGTCGCTCACATTATTTATAGATGCTGAGAGTGTATATTGTATCATTTTACTGATACTGTTGTAAGTTCAACTAATTTGAAATGTGAGCCATTTGGACAAACTGGAGCTTTAAAGTATTCATGAAATCATGAGGTGTAGCATAAAGTGAGGTGGCTGGAATGCAAATCAAGGATATGGTTTTCCTTCCAGATGCTGATGAATAACATGGTCAAGCATACAGTGTGTTCAGTGACTCTGTAGCATGCTGATATGAGACCTGATAAAACTCAAAATGCTATTTTTACAAAGTTAACACCCACTACATCTTCCAAAATGAACCAGAGTGCCATGGAGGGCGTTGATGGAAGGGCGTCCAGCTCAGTTTGAACTATATTCTCTAAATCAAATGTGAGTATGTTAAGTATTGCCGGGCCGTCCAGGTCACTCATTAATATGCAAGCTCTAATTTGGGCCTCCACATATAGAAGTCTTTTCTGAATGGAGCAGCTAATTTGAAAATAATCTAGAGTGGCACACAGCTTTTGTCGGCGATGACATCATCCTGTGGATTATTCACGCAGCTTGCAAAGAAGGTTTCCCAGCGATGGGTTCACTACTAGTTATAAGTGCTGCCTTGGGGCAATGAGTCCTTTCTCTTTTGTTTTCTTTTCCGTCTTTTTTCCCCCCCTGAAATTCTTATACCGAACCACATGCTCAAATGCAACATTTTACAAGAGTGAGTGACAAAATATTGTTGTAAAAATTAAAGACCTGAACACGCACTGTTAGGACGTCGTGTTTTGTGCTACTCTCTGCCTCGAGAGAGTTGGTCATATTTGTGGCTTATAATGCAGAGCTGCGGTGAAGACTCTCAGTTCCAGAAGCAGTAAGGGACTGATGGTGAAGAGAAGAGAAGCTGAAACACAGAGTCACAAAAACACAGGGCTGGTTTTGATCTGGATTCAATGGCCTGGAATAACTGGCCCCTGAAGAGCTCTTGTGTCAAATAGTATCTGTGACAGGGAACAGAGAAGGGGGATAAACATGCTGCATTTAACATGTGGACATAACACCTCCCCCTCACACCATCTGGAGGAAAACAACCTCATCTTCAACCACTAAAAAAGGTCTTGTTTTGGTTGCATTTCATAAATCTTAACTAGTCACAGATTCTGATGCCACTGGTTCTGAATAAGCTCAGCTTCTTAAGGAAATGTTGCAAAAAAAACAAAAGCAGCCGAAGCTACAATACAAGCATCAAAATGTTCCCTTTTAACCACAGGCAGACTATCGTGCTCGCAGTGAAAAGCATCGACAAGTTGGCTGACTCCCCTCTCCCTTTGAATCGTCCTCTGCTTTGTAATGTGAGGGTGTTTGGAGGCAGGTCAAAAGGCCCTTTCAACCCAAGTCCTCACCTACTTCCTAATGAATTCCCAGGGTCCATCAACCTGCGGGTGCTCCCATACAAGCTAACCAATGATTACACCTTGAGGGGGAGAGGGGGTGGGTGGAGAAGGAGGAGGAGAGGCTGGTGAGCTAGAGCATCCCCAGTACACACACACACACACACACACACACACACACACACACACGCGCACATATACACAACCTCACACACAACCACCACCACCACCACCACTACCATCACCCCCCAGATTGGAGGCAGGTGCAGCAGCAAATCAAGCCTCATTAGCTGCACCTTCTGCTAGCGTATACCGTGGACAGATGGAAGCTCGCCCTCACATGTTACCTCACATCAGATGGCAGTTGGAGGAGGGTGGCTAGGGGGTAACAGGGAGGTACACTCGCCCCCTTCTGCCGACACTACTTCCTCCGAGCTACAAGATGCCCCTAAGTGCAGATCCAGCACTAGAATGCTCCTTAACCTTAATCCTGCTGGCAACTACTAGTTTCCAGAGAATATCTGACATCAGATCAGTTGTAACTTATTCCCCGTCAGGCCTGGCCCTGGTTAGAGAGGTGCATTCCTGGCCCAAGGAGGAGTCGTGGACCTGCAGAGGCCCCTGTGGCTGTGTTTCTGCCGAATCCATGTAAAAAGAGCTGGGAGCATGTATGCGTTAGCATGCGCAGTCATATGATATGCTAAGACACACTATGGGGCCACCAGGTAAGCGACAGAGCCTCGACTGCAGGGTATCACATCGCCCCCTTGTCCTCATGGCTCTGACACAAGATCCTGAGCAGCTAATTGAGGCAACAGTGCAATTCATTGGTGCCAGGCCCAGTGTCAACACCTTCTTCAAGGTAACAGCTGATTGATCTCCAGTCCGCTGGGGATATGGGCAAAATGTGTCAAGGGGAGGCCATGTGCAAATTGATGCTGTCTGTGTGATAAGAAATATTGCACATGTGCTTTTCAGCACAGAGAAAGGTTGTCAGAACTGGATGGGTTTAGGATGCTGGAATTTCCTGTTGAGCCCCTGGAGATGTCGTGGGTCTAATAAAGTGAATCATCTGGGAAGAAAGATGCCCACGCCATGACAGACAGCATCCCAACCTAACACCAGTTGTGAGAAGGTTTGTGTTTAAACAAAACAGGAAAGACGAAGAAAAAAAGGCATCACTTCTAGAATCTTCATCAACCCAAGGAGAAAGAAGTCACAGGACTGGATACATTGACTGAAAGCACAGTGCATTAACACCACAGGTAACTTTTAAGTGCTTTATCCAGATAATGAGGTCAGGCCCAATTTTATGACTTAGATAAGTGGTGTTTTGGCAAGTCATTATGTATAATTAATCAAAACTATATATTCTCAAATTTAGTTGTGGGCTTATATGACTAAATTTAGGTTTAGGTTTGCAGGGATGGGGATAGGCAAATTCTTAAAAGGGTGGTGTTGCAGGAAGAATGAGGACAGTGGTACAATAGGTACTTTGTCTAGACTTGGTAGCTAGCAGCGGGGGGGGTCACTGCGGTGGTAATGGAGCTGTGGCATTAATGGATTAAACTTAACCATTTTCTCACCGTTTCCTGCCGCAGCAGGCAGCTGTTATCAGCTAATAACCTCTGATAAACCCACTGTACACTACCTGCCCAGCACCAAAGGGCGGTCAAACAAAGTTAGCGACTGGCTGGTGAAGGAAGCGGAGCATTTAGCTACTGAAGAGCCAGAAATTTCCCTCAGGAGATAGTGGAGACCAAAACAGAGCTAAAAGGTGGGTAAATATTCGACTTACACTCATCAGGCGGACACAAACATGACTCCACATGAATGCTAATGCTGCTTTGTGTCTGCTTGATGAGTAAAACAGCAACTATTTGCTAACATTTTAGCCATATCAATTTTATAATGTGATTATGTCATTGTTGTGTGCCCAAGAATGTATATAAATGGCAGGAATAATCTGTACCAAGCTGTATCTTGCAGTAAAAAATTCTCAGGGTCATGTCAGGTTAGCTCTGCATGTTCAGCTCAACCTTCAGTATGACTGGAAGCCATATTGTTTGACCGGCCTTAACGCTCCTTCCTTCTTCCTTAAGCAGCTTCCAGCTTCCTTCTTCCTTCCTTAGCATCAAGGTGAATCTTTTAAATGCACCGTAAACATCATATATATTTCCTAATGTCAAAATCTCTGAGAACATTCGTGTTTGTAATGTCAAGTCCTTGTGTAAATGAACTCCGTCCGTCTTGACATTTTTAACAACATTAATTTCAATCAAGCTGCTGAGGAGGTACTTCTGTTTGGCTGGGAGCTAATGAAGAGAAACAGACACACATATGGGACTCCTTTTTTCTTTTTTTGTTTTTGTCATCCTTCGATCTACACCCAGATCCATATGCCATATGGGAAAGTGTGGATGAGAAGATCCGAGAGCTCAGTGCATGTTCAGTCTCTCTCCAAATGCAGCTGAAAGAATCAAAAAAAAGTCTCCCTCTCTTGTCGTGCTCACTCCCATGGGCACATGAAAGTGAAGGTTACACTTGCAGCCCTTTTAATGACAGCCCTTTTCTGAGGGGTTCTGTTTCATTTAGAGAAAATCTTCATTGTTAGTCCGTTGCCTGTTGCCAGGTTTGAACACACAGTGCCATATGCTGTATGCTGCCTCGCTACCTTACTTCTAAACCAAGGATTTCAAATTTGTCATTTTGATATGCTTCACAAGCAGACAGCCTGTTTCAGGTGGGCTGATGGTCTTTGTTAATGTTAAGTTGCTAACAGTTGCACACTAATACATTTTAAAACCAAAATGCAATGCAGAGAACTGTCTGGGGACCCCGTGTATGAAATACTGCCTTCGTCTTGAAGGTTTAAACCAAGAACACGCATATTGTATCAGTCTTAAATTAAACATACAAACATTAGTAGAAGTCGGTTACAGTTTCCAGCTTCAGAGCAGAATTCTCGCTCAGTCACATCGATGTGCTTCAGCCAAGATGAAGTCTGGAAGCCATTAACAGAGAGCATCGCAGGGCTTCAGCAGAAAGTACAGTAAATGTTAAGCAGGTGAGGGATTCGAAAGCTATAACGATGTGAATTTTACTCATCAATCTTCTACAGAAAAGAAAAAGATGGAAAAAGATTTTGTTAAGTCTGCAATGTTATTTTCACGGTCGGCACAATTTTATTTTTTATTTTTTATCTCACGCACTTGAAAACATCTTTTGTCACTCTAAAAATGTTAACTGAAACGTGCTACAGGAACCATATCTTTGCAGAAGAACACAACCTGCATGCATTATATAAATAAAGTACCCCCCCCACAACATAAACAATTATTCCAGCTAGTATTTTCACAGGTGGGAGTGCAATATTATTGTGCCAGAGTCTATACATTGCACCATTCATCACATAATTAGATTTTCATGAAGTAGATTGCCTCCTTATTGGCTGTCACTTTGACTCTATGCTTTCAATGAGAAAAGCCCCTTCTGTGGTCTGTTCCATCAGCCCATCTTTACTTTGCATACCTGCCAACACAGCTATGAAGAAATTACCCTAATCATCGTAGTAATTAACATCAATAATTATTGATAGGGCCACAGACTGGAGGGAATGATGGACAAAAGAGTTGGTCTCTTTGTTGAGCGCTTTGAAGCCAGTTTCCTGGAAGAAGCGTTGTTTCCGCTGCTAAAAAGTCCAGTGAGCATGCTGTATAGAGCGAGGTATAGGAGCCAGGTTGATGTCATATACTTGCTAATGTAGAGTGCCAACCGGCAACAGCAGGTGACCCCCCCCACCCAACACACACACACACACACACAAACACTCCAGCACTGCCACCCCCCCTTGCATCTCCTCTCTGTTTGCCAGGAGTGCACCTGCAGCTTATTATCCAAGCCTTTAGGTTTATAATGTAGCGCAGGTGCCAAAGTGCCAAAGCACCATTGTAACACACACGCACACGAGTCAACAAACATAACAGGCACCAAAATGGGCATACACACTTGCAGATGTGCAATGATTAATTAATACTATGGTAGGTAAATCCTAAACATTGTTTCCTCGCGGTGTTGGGAAACACAGGAAGCACATATGGGAAGAGTCAGAATAAAGGGGAATACAACTTAATTTAAGAATTCATATATGTTGTTACATTAGCTTTAAAACATTTTTTTTTTAATATTGTGATGCCAAATTTCATTGATTTATTTCTCAGGCATGATACTGTCGCGTACTATATATAAAAGGGGTAGAGTTGCTCTGTTGTTTTTCATTCTGTATTGTGCAGCCATGGGCAAATTCTATGTGCAATTTTGTACAGCTTATACACAAGATGATGAAGCATGTATATCTCATACTGTGAACACAAGCCTGCACAATTTAGGGTTCTTAATTGTAAAATGTAATGTGAGAAGTAAGTGGCACAGGTTAATGCTGAACTTTGTTTCATTACCCTTTTTCTGTTTTGTTTTTTTTTACTATTTTTACTGTTAAAATTGAATAATCTGTACATTAAAATGTCGATTCCTCAATAGAATGCACTGTTTTGACAGATTGTGTGTGTTTAGTCCCTGAAAGCATTTGACCATAACAGGAAACTTGATGTTATGATTAGAATTTTCTCATTATTTTTGTAAGTGATGACTTCACATCAAGTTTATATCTGTGCCAACAAAATATCCTACTTTAGCAATCTTAAAATATTTTGAAATGACTTTGTTATGTGTGATAATGACATGATAATTTGACATGATTTTACATGTCAGGGTTTGATGTGATGAGGAGTGCAGGCAGCAGAGAGAGGACCCAAATGCAGACAGATTGGCAGACTGGTGCAGTTCAGAGATTTAATAGTACTCAATTAGCTTAGATGCAGGTACAGGTAGGCAGACAGGTAAATGGTAACAGGCAGGTCCAGGTTTGAGTGACAGAAGCTTGACAGCAACAGGACACAAGGAAATTAGGATGAACCAACAGTGAAACAAAGCAAGTGGACCGGTATATGTAGGTAGTGGTTGATGAGACAAGTAAAAACAGGTGAGCAGGTGAACCAGCACAAGTCTGATGAGGTTAGTGAAAACAGGTGTGTATTTGGTTGGGGCAGTCAGGTGATGGGAAAGGAGGGAAAGTCTGAGGGCATCTGGTGGACTAGCGAAGAAAAACACTGGGAAAACATAAATGTGGCTGGAGAGGAGGGACGGTGACAGACCATGACAATGCAGTAGTGTGCATTAGGGTGCCCCTGCCCTATATGTGTTGGGTGCAAAAGTTCATCAATCCTGTTTTTGCTTGCATGTTGCCTCTATCATGATACCAATTTAGCCAAAAACACAGAACTGAAAACACTTTTTACAGGTTTATACTGTCTGTGCCATCCAGCATATAAGCCCTGCCCTGGCCCTCTCTCTGTGCCTCTGTTGATCACCCTAAAAGTGTTGGTGCACACTACTGACAAACTGGTGATTTGATTTGGTTTAATGTGATATATGCTGATTTGATACAATGTGAAGTGATGTAATCAAAAACTGAGGGGAAACGCTCACCCAGTGGGGCTCTAGTGAGGTGCTGGCTCGCAGGCAGACATTAAAAAGAGAACAGAAAGTCACATACACATAACTCTGAGGTATTTATTTATACTAACTAGGACATTTATATTAGCCATGAATGAATACATGTCAGGTGTTATTTTGACTTTTGCCCTGTTTCTTTCTGGTTTGTGTGTGTTGTTCTCTTGATGATGTGGACATGTGTTAGGCTTTCGGCTGACCTCAAGTTGATTGCCATGATTTGTAACACCTGTCCCAGTTAGTATAAATGCCACAGGTGAGTACTGTTCTCATCCTGAAGAAGGCTGATTTTTACAAGTTGAAATAAATACATCAGTTAGCTTGCTAGTTAGTTTGCGTTCTCTTTGAGCGTGCGGGGTGATGTGATAAAATGTGGCATGATATGGAAGCCACTCATTTGCTCTCCTAAACAAAGAGGTCAAAGGTCAGACTCACGTTCCGACCAGCGGCTGTGTTGCTCAAAGACACTTCAGCAGTGTGGATTCTTGCGCCAACACAAGGGCATTACTGATGGTTACCCCACTCCCTATGAGATATTGCTTAAAAAACAACAAAAATAATCTTCTTGCTGAACTAGGTCTGGTGCAGCCCTCGGCATATGCGCGTTATGGTAGTAAATTAACATATATAGCAAGTAGGTCCCTCGTCCAGCAGATAAACTCTCTTTACTGCAAAATTTTCATGCCAGGCCTCAATATTGTGCAGCAGAGAACAATTGTGTGTTTGAACAAGTAATTTCCAGTACGCTGATATTGTATATGTTTGGGAAAATCGAAACATACAGCGATTTAAAAAAGAAACTTTGTTGGTCTGTATCTCTACCCACTTTGTTTGGCGATGATTTTGTGTGCTGAATTGATGGGAAACCACAGGGAGCTCCAGGCGGGCTGAGACACTGACCACAGGCACCTCGATCCAGACTCAGTGACAGACCTTGTGGTGACATCTGCTTTTACTCAGGAAGAGCACTTCAGCACTTAATAAAGCATGTAATCACACTGTTGTAACTTGGGAGCAGACAAAGCAATGCAGGCGCACAGTGAACGCTTCATGTACTGACTTCGTCCTTCAGAAATGTCTGTTTCTGCTTATCTGATTTCAGTTTATCAGCAACTTTACATCAAGAGCCAAATGAACACAAACAGCTACTTAACGCCTTTATGATTGATTACAGGTCTTTACTGCACAAGCAAGAAAGCCATTTACAACAAAATACTACTGTAAAGTTGTTGGTCTTTTTTTCCTTCATACACCTGCATGCAATTTTCTACATGTAAGTGGACAGGAAAAGGCAAGGAGTTGTAGTTAACATTTTTAATCCCGATGTAATTTAGGAGGGTGAAAGCTGCATGTCACAACCAACAAAAGGGGTTTTGTGGGCTTCATGACAGCTGGGTGTTGCAGTTCCTCTTGTTGTTATCACCCAATAGGACATGCTGATGAGGCGGACAGACCATGCCACATTGCTGAAATATTTTGCCATCTAATGACACGCAAAAAAAAAAAAAAAAATAAGAAAGAATCTCCCAAGTTGTCTCTCAGGTTTTGCACAGACAAAATGTTAAGGCTGCACCCGCTTTGCAGTGCACAGGCAGGCTAAACTGAAACTCACTTTGAGTGTGTTCTCTGCATCTCTTCTCATATTTCAGCTAAACTGCCTCCTCACCAGGGCCAAGGAATGCATCAAGCGCCATAAATCAGGGGCTTGATAGGAACTTGGCGGCCGGACAGCAGTGCAGAGAGCTGTGTTATGTAGCCACAGTACAGTAAAGATGTTTTAAGGTGAACATTACCATCTTGGAGGAAGAGAAAAACGAGGGGGAGGATACTTTGATTCAGGGGAGTTTTGTCCAAATGACAGAGCAATGAAAGCCCCTCTCACCTCCTTCAGGCCTTTGCTTTCCTTTACTTAGGAATACAGGCCTCAAACCCCAGTCTGGCGCTGACTTTAATTTTATTTATATTGTACAGTTTGGACTCAGGAAACAGGTCATTTATGGTGAAAAGTGCGTGCAGGTGGGTTTGCTTGGGTTCTATCTTTCTTGTCATGGTGAGAAAGAGGGAAAGAGTTCATGTAAAGGAGGCAGCCGGCACTGTGTGTGCCAGGTTTGTTTGTCACATCTCCGCCTGTCTGCGCCTTATGCAAATGGAGAGGGGGCTGGGAGGGACCGCTCCATGGGAAACTGCTGGTGCTAATCCAGCATGTTGAACAGGGGAGGAGTACTTTTCAATAAAGCACCCCCCCCCCCCCCCCCACCCCTCTGTCAAGTCATACACACACAAAACACACATACACACACACACACACACACACACATGAACAGCGTGTTCTCATCCTATGTGCGTGTATGCTTTCGAACAAACATCACAGGGACAACACAAAGACGCACACATGAGTTCGCTTCCCCTCTCTCTCTCTCTCACTCACACACACACACACACACACACACAAACACTGAACACCTGTTTCTTTTCTGCGCATCCAAACAGACATGCTTTAATATGTGAACAAATCCCACGATCTTAAGACCCACTCTCAATCCACTGGGTGTAATACCAGGGTGCTTTCAATGAGATAACAACAACCCTCAGTGTGATCGGCCTGTACTACCACCTAAGGATAGACTAATAACACGCTCCAGCCGCAGTCCATGACTTAGACTATGAAATTTATGCAAATTTGTGTGGGAATACACAGAGCTGAGAGCACTATTTAGGACTAGTGCATTTTCAGACAGCCCTCTTTTATTCCCCGAGCTCTCCTCAACTACATTTTTGCAAACAAACGCAGGCGGTTGTCTGAGATCCTGAGCGTTCCTTCATGAAGGCTAAAGTTCTTCAACGAAAGAGACGGGCCTTTGTGAAATTTCTTGCCCACTGATATCTCCAAATATATTTTAGTGAAGCACACCCAACTGTCACAGCTGTTATTAATTAGTTAAATAAATAGTTTGACATTTTTGGAAATACGCTTATTCACTTTTTTGCTGAGAGTTAGATGAGAAGATCAATACTAGCCTCATGTCTGTCTGTTAAATATGAAGCTACAGCTAGGAGGGGGTTAGCGTAGCTTAGCATGAAGACTGGAACCAGGGGGAAACAGCTAGCTACAACTAGCTACTGCTACCCATGTAAAAACCACAACTTGTTGTTTTTTTACACTTTGGCTTTTGTATGTATTAAGCAAAGGACAGAACTGTTTCCAGTCTTTATGCTAAGCTAAGCTAACCATATGCTGGCTGTAGCTTCATATTTAGCTTAGAGACATTAGACTGATCGTGATCTTCTCATTTAACTCTCAGCTAAAATAAGAGAATAAGTGTATTTCCCAAAATGTTGGACTATTCCTTTAAGTGGAGTCCTGCTTACTGAAACCTCTTCCATTGTGGATTTATTCTCAAAGAGACAGATTTGATCAATTTCAAAGAAGTTCATGTTTTGTTTCCTTTTTGTATTGAAATCATGAGCTCTACATTGCCTGCACCAAACGCTATAAATCCTTCCCTAAATCATAAACCAATGAAAAATCTGCGACAAATTCTGCCTTAATGACTTCCTGCTAGATAAAGTGCATTACACTCATAGTTTGATGCCAAAAGACGAAAGGATCAGATTAATTCATTACCTGATTCCAGCAGCGCACAAGATGAATATTATATTCCTCCAATAAAACTTAGGGATGTGACAGAGTTCTTTGTGCTGGCATTGGCCCGTGTCCAACAGCCCAGTCCAGCCTCTGCACTCACAGGGTTGTGTGAGAGTACTCGCTGTGCTTTTTTCCCCTGTCCATCCTCCCTTTGGTACACAGTCAGACGCACTTCGGAGAACCGCAAGGCGCCGTTACCTCTCCTGGATCCATACGGGTAGAAGAAGAAGAAAAAAAAATGGACAAACACAAAGGCAATCAACAAATCCCCTTTGCTTGAGCCCTGCGAAACATAATAGGCCCAAATCATCATCTATTTAGCTTCGTCAAATCACTGACAGCAGGCCTTGATAAAAGAGAGTGGAAAATATGTAGGGTACGGGACGCTGCCAAGACCCTCACCGACTAGAGCCCCCTATTGAAGCCAGATGTTGACTCAACTGGCCAATTTTGATAAATGGCATGATGATTACCATTATAGATCGGGTAATTTTATATCAGCGCGCCACATTGTTGGTCCTCTTTAATGATAGCCAAATGAACTCTGGTTTGTGCCCGAGGCCAGGTGGGCTTTTCTGTGATGGGTGTGCAGCATGCAGTGCCTCAACCGGCCATCAGGTGGGCGCCCCTGCTGTGGACAGGGCGCCAGGTCTTGTGGGCACCGCTGATGGTGCCCGTAGTTGTCATCAAGTGTCCAGCTGAGCCCTGAGCCCATCACACAGGCCCGTAATGAGACTTAATTGGTGCTTTAGCCTGACTTTTGCCTCCCTCAATGTCCTCAATCCCATTAGAAATGCTAACTAGATCAGAGCTTCACGTACTTGACACAGTGACCTAGATGGATGTTACCTCGTATGACCCTCTGAGGTCCCAGCAGACTGATTCTTCTGTTGTCCAAACACTCTAGTCTGTCTCCCATTCCTCAAGGATTGAGGTATTACAGTAGATTAGCTGGAGTAATACCACGATGGAGCACGGGTATGTGGGGTCATGGGATCACTCCAGGACATGAAAACTAATGTTTGCTTTCAGGGAAAACTGTCACAGACACACTTCTGAGAATCAACGAAATCCAATTAGTTTAATACTTAACGTCAAATAGTCGTGTTTTCTTTGATTTGGCACTGTCCTTATTCCACCCCTGCAGCAGTTACTAACCTTGTTGCTCTCTCAGCCTGGTTTTAGAGACTTTCCTGGGTGAGGTGATCCTGGACGTCGCTACAGTTATTGGGCACTTTAATACAGTCAGTTCCCCTCATCTGTTTAAGGCACCGTACAAAAATTACTGGGCTGAATCTAAAAGAAACAAAAACAGAGAACGCAACACCATCCCCATGTGTTATTAATATTTTCTTTGAACGCTACTCTTGGCTTCCAAAAAAACATCTCAAAATAATAAATCTATGGGAAACATAACAACATGGTGAATATTCATAGTCAGGCTATTTTTGAATAAAGAACGGCTAAGTGGCTCTGTGGCTTCTGATGGACTTGAGCACGTCAGTACCATGGATTCCACTTAATAAAAATATATATGAATTGGGTCAGATGATGCTATAGCCTGATATAGTCAAATCAATTACATGACGCTTGAGTCACATAGCCGGGCGTGATAGAGCCGTTTCTTCCAGGCAGCTTCCACAGAGCGCAGCATTAAATATCAAAACCAAAGCCAACTTTGTGATGTAACTATTTGATTTTTTAAAATTTCTATTTATTTATTTTAAGATAAATCTCACAAGGGAAAAATTAATCTGGGATGAGGAAGAGTTGAAAGACCATGTTGTGGTCCCGCAAAATATTCAAACAACCCTTCCCCTTCTCTGACACCCCCCCCGCCCTCCACCCTAATAACTTTCATACAGTCCCTAAATCACAGAGAACAATTCAATGCTTTTTGTATTTCCCTGCAATTTCCAGCCAACTGGCTTGAATACAGAAATGTGGCAGTTTACCTGTTCATCATACATATGACTGAATCTGATGAACTTATATATATTTCGGTCTCAAATTGCAGGCATTCAAAATCAAATATGATAAAATAAACACAAGAAAGAGCCATAACATAAAAGTCATTTTTGTAGCATAGCTCATTTTATTGTTTAAACAGTTTTGCATAGGAAATATATCCACTTCCAGTAATTGACTGCAGTAAAAACAGCTGCTAGCAGTATAGGCTGGATATAACAGTAACAATCACAAAAAGTTGAGCCTTTATTTACACTGATTTTAATCTTGTGGCAATTTTAGCCCCTGCACCAAATGTAACCAGCTTGAAGGCATCGCCTAATGCTCGGCGTTTCTAAAATCAATAAAAGAAGGGATATCAAGGCCTTCGCTATACAGTTCACAATGGACACCTGTGGCTCCTAAACTGTCAATGAAAAGATAAAAAACAAAAAAGGTTTCCAAAAAGTCCTCTAAAACGTACATTCAGATACATACATAGACCTTTGCACACACTTGCAGTGTAACTACGATCACTACTGGAGACTGTTTACATATTGTTTTGTTGGTGTTGTTGTTGTTGTTCGTTATATATAATTCCACCATGATTCATGAAGTAGAAATGTGTGCGCAGAGGGAAGTAAAAGTGCCACAAGACCCAAAAATAAATCAGCCCTGCAGAGAAAACTGGTGACTAATCTGAAGAAAAGACATTATTTCATCCTTTCACTGCGCTTAATGTAGCACTGACACCCCCCCCACCCTCCCCTCCCAGAAAGAAATAAAAGACAAAAAAGAAGAAGAGTGAACATTTCCTCTCAAAATTTGAACAAGCTTGATGTGGGCATTGAGGGCTGACATAATTTGAAAATTAATAAATCACAGGGAAAAAAAAAAAGCTCCAAAAACATCAAAGAAGTAATAAAGAGCATATTTCCAGATGAGTTTGCCACATTCTGTTCTGTGTGATGGTGGTTTTCTTGTCACATATGAAAGTAAGTCTATCACATTTTACAATTATATACAACAGACACTTGGACAGCTTGAACAGGCACTGCATTGCTATCTTTTTGTCTTCTTTTGGTGAATGTTACATCCTGTAAAAATGCTGGTTTTCATGTTTTTATAACAACCTGATGCCGAGTGACTAGCCGCTAGCCAACGTATGGAAGGTGTGTATTGCTCATGTGGGATGAAAATGAAGTTTTAATGCTTCCTCTAAGTCTGCATGTGTACGCCTCCCTCAGTCCCCTACAGAATGCGAGACATTCAGTTTGAAAGGAAAAATCACACATATTGCATGAGTGCCACAGGTCCTCCTTGCATAAAGTTGTCCTGTTTCTTGGTGACCGCAGTGATCAATGACATAATACTTTCTAAAATAAGGTCGTCGTGAGCATCAAAATCTGCCTTGAATACAGCTCTTGAAGCTGCTGATGGGTGGAACACTGATTCAAATTTCATAAAGTTTCAAGAGCTTTTTGACAGGCTACATTCACACCCTGCGTAGCAACAGAAATACGAAACCATGCCCAAACACACTACCTATTATCAGCTGGAAGGTACAGTGCCCTATTCTGAGGCTCCCGCAGTTAATGTAATGTTTGTTTGTAGTGTTAATAAAGGGTTTCCTACATCACATCAGGCACAGCCAGCATGTGGAATGTGCAAAATGAGTGATGCCATGATGCTGTTACTGATCTTTAAAGAGATTTTTTAGAGCGTCGTCTGCATATGAACCAAGTAGACGGCTCAACATTGGCCAGCCGAATAGGAACTATATGTCGAAATGTAGCACCAATCGTCTTGCAACATTTCCTCTGACAAGAAACCCAAAGAAAAAAAAAAAAGAAAGAAACTATCTGAGATTAATCGAGGACGTTTTTTTTTTTTTACCCTGCTTCTCGCTTAAGGTCAGGTGCAATCTGGGGCCTTTTCTACTGGTTAAGTGACATCACCTCCCAGCTGCTACAAGAAACACACTCACACCACGATCTTGTTGGACAAGAATTCACATCCATTTCCCAAAAAAAAAAAAAAGAAAAAAAAAATCACATCACACTCGCTATGGCCACACTAATGAAAGTACAACAATTCAAATATTCATGAAGTGTTTCCCAAATGGAAATATCTACGCACTAACCAAGATCAGAAATAATAATATTAAAAATAAAAAAAGCCTTCATTGTTGTTGTTTTTTTAATATTTATGGATCTTTATAGAATATCCCTCCCCCTTTTTTTAACTTTACATACAGAAACACAACAACTGATGAAAACACTTTAGATTCTACTAATTGGGGAAACCTGGAGAGTTCTAACTCAAATCCAGCCTCCAAAACAAATAAACAAAAACCCAAATTGAATTCGTTTTTTTTTTCCTAAAATGGAATTGACTCATTTTCCCCCAGAATTGAAGATTTACAAATAAGGGCTTAAGAGAAGAACTCTCGAGAAAGTTTACAGTGTACAAACTCCTGTCCTAAGGCAGGCTTTTTTTTTCAATAGAAAGACCCTCATCTTCTCTCATTGTGTAGTGTCAGAGGCACTCGATCACACACCCAGCTCACAAAGTCACACACACACACGCGCGCGCGCATGCACACGAACACCCAAGCTGCCAAAGCAGAGTTCAACCCCACAGACTACTGCTATCGACGCAATCAGGATATTTACCTTTATGTACAGTCTCCTATTCAAATAAACACTAACAGCACAGTGACCCTGACACATTTTTATCACACACACACGCAAACACACACACCCTCACAAACACACTTGGGGACAATGCACTTCAGTGGGGTTTCCAATGGCCAAAGGCTGCAAAGCACTTATATAGTTTTCTTTTAAAAGAAGAAAAAAAAAAGAATAAAACAACAAAAAAAGACAGAACAGTGCACATAGAACGGGGTGACTTTTTCAATTTTTTTCTGCATAAGAAATCTGGGTGAAGACGGAGAGATTGAGCTTGACTTGAGGATTGTTTTTTTTTTTTTTCCTAAAAACGTTTTCTGCTTCTTAGCCCTCTGCTTACGCCGGAGAGAGAGCTCCCGGTAGTACCGTCTCTCCGAGGGGAACTTCTTTCTTTCACGATTGTAGGGAAAGAGTGCAAAAAAGGTGTCATAGCAGCAATGGAGGCGCTGCTCTCTCAGTGAGAAAAAGTCATTTTAATTTTTAGCATTAAAAATGGTAAGATAATGATTAATATAAATAATGCCCTGGAATACGCCTGAGAGATTTAGTTTAAGACTAGGTTCAAAACACTGTACGGGGGAGAAGACGATTGCTTATGTGCTATTTATGTGCTATATTTTCTTCTAGTGGATTCTATTTAAGCTTCTACTGGGCCACTGGACAGGAAGTCAGAAAACGCCGTGCTTCTGTGGTCCGATATTTACTTCAACACACTCTACAGGGCTCTGCTGGGGAAGTATCTCAGGAATTGACATATGTGCATATCGTATATACATTTATACAAATCTACTACTTATAAAATACTTTCTAAAGGCTTGCTTGAGCCTGTCTGCAACTGATTTGGACAGGTCTCACGAGCATTAGTCGGTGTGTGATTGTTGCGCAGGTCACAGGCCACTTCACTGATGTGTTTAAGGCATCTACTTGGGAATTGCATTCGGTGACGTCTAGATTAGTACGGCGTAGTGTTCGATGAAAGCACGCAACAGCATCCGTTCTACGTTGCAGCTTTAAGGGAATCTACGACAGAATGGGGTTCTACGCAAAACGATTTCTTCAAATGATTGTCATACTCAAGTCAAGCCGTCTCTCCTGTGAAAAAATGAGCTCCTTCAAGGTCACATGCTAGCACCCCAGGTGGAAAGTTGAAAGTATGAGTCACAGTAGACCAATCAGTGACTTTGCAGCCGTAGAAAGACCAAGGGTGCATTTTTTTTAATAAGTACTTCTAGAAAAATACCACCCCTCCCCCTAAAACTCCCGAATTCAAAATACACTGGAACACATCTCACCGTCATTCGGTAGGCCTATATGCTAAAGAAAGACAAAAAAAAAAAAAAAAAAGACCTTGTCATACACTGCATAGAAAGCAGTCCCCACTTTGGTCAATAAAAAAGGAAAACACCCACAACAACAACAACATCATCAACAACAACAACGACAAACAACGATATCAACAAAATAAATGCATTACAATATTGTCTATCTCCAAACTAGCCTCTAATAATTGACGCATCTATAAGCACTACCTACATAGGCAAAACTTGGTATTGCATAATTTTCATAATTCTGAATTCCACCCTCCACAATAGTAACTGGAAGATGAACAAAATGAGCATTGAAAAATAAGGAAAACAAAAGATGACAGGTTATTAGAAAAACCACCAAAATACTGAGAAAAAAAAAAACAATGCTGGTTGATTACAAACTTTAAAACGGCAACTATACACAGCCTTGATATGCAATGTAACTGTGAGATAGAGTAGTACATGAAGTTAAAAATCAACAATTTCATTCAGAGTACAAAACAATTCTTATCATAAAAATGTTAATTTTTTTTTCTATAATGATAAATGCAGCAAAAACAAGTGTAGTGATGTCTCTATATTCAAAGGCAAGGCACGTAATGTGGACTATATGTCATCGTGCAAATTAAGAGTACTGGAGAGTTTTTCCTTGTATAAATATGTCTGGACTGGAGAGGCAATGGCTGTGAACATGCCGTGCACAATTCTAGATTTCAGGGATTTGCCACCACCTGGATTCATAATTTCAGTTTTCAACCTCTTCCACTGTAGAGTTAACCTTGCACAAACTAGCTTTACACATAAGCCTACTGTACATTTGCATGAATTGTACATGTCCATGAATTAACACTTTGCATTCCATATATATTTTTTTGTAAACATAAGCTTTAGAAGCTGATGGCCAAATGCATATGCTCTTGATCTTATCGTGAACATTTAAAAAAAAAAAAAACATGAAATGCCATTTTTACACACTATGTGTGTCTCATTTCTTTGCTTATGTTCGGTTATTTTTCCCCCAAAATAAATTTTAAAAAAAACTCTGCATAATGATGGGAAGGGCTCAAAAGAAGTGCTGGTTTTGCTCAGCGCTGCACAGGTAGCTTAGTGCTTGCCTTCAACTGCCTTTCATGCTTGATGTTTTTCTCATGTGAGGAGACGGATATGTGACTGAAATCAAATTCAAATGTTTTCTTAAACATTTTACCCATAAAACCATTTAATATTTATCCCCCTTCCTTTAGAGTCTAAGGGCTGACAGACTGATAGCTTCCCTTCAAAAATTCAATTGCACTTGCCTCTATCGAGATTTTCTTATTCTCCGCCTTTTTTAAAATCCTTTAGTAGTTGCAAATTCTTTAATGAGGGGTCCAATCTCAAGCCTAACATTTAGTGTTTTTCAAAAACCGCATCGAGAGTTCTCACCGTTCTCACTCTCACCGTAAGTGTTTACATTAATTCTTGAAGTGAGTAGCAGTAAAGAAGTAAAAGTCAACACATTCTCTGAACAAAAGAGTCGTATCACAGTAAACTGAAATCAAACGGAAGAAGAAACACTCTGAATTCACAATTTTCTTTTGTTCCTATGGTGTACACAGTGAATCGTTTGACGTGGGAAAGCCTCTTTTCAAGAGGTCTGAGTCGGAGAGCTTAGAGTCTCGGAGCCATCCACCAGGCAGAGGTTGTCGATACGCAGACCTCTTCACTTGTGTGTGTGTGTGTGTGTGTGTGTGTGTGTGTGTGTGTAAATCAAGATTTTACATCTTCCCCCAACATGGAAAAATAGTAGGAATTGCCGCTAAGAGACTAGAGTGTCATGCAATAAAACATTAAGGCATCTATACATCACAGTATTTGAATGGATTGAAAAGTTCTGCAAACACAACAACTGACTGGTGGGTGGTGGATGTGTGGGCTGGGCTGGGGCGAGGAGACAGCAGACCTGAAGCTTTTTCTCTTCTCTTCCCTCTGAACCAACCCTCGTCTTCACTTCACGGCCAGTGTCCTTCACAGGGGAGGGACGGGAGTGGGGAGGGACATGGAAGGGGGGAGATTGGGAGATTGGGAGGGGAGGGGGAGGGGGACGATTGTGCAGCTCGTGCTGCTTTGCTGGTTTCATCCATGGCTGCGGACACCTGTTAGTGCTAGCTCTGCACCACCAACACCCATCCACCCTTGGGGGTCATCCGGCCTCTGTGTGTTCAGTTCCCTGTCTCAGCGGGGACCAGGGGCTCACCAATGATGTTTATGCTGTAGTTCTGGTGGACATTTGTTGGCAGAATCGGAGTCCCGTTCGACACTTGGAATGGAACTAAGCTCGCCCAGGTACCAGGACTGTGGAGAGAGAAAAAAAGACAGAGAGAGATGGAAAGATTAGTCACATGCCATTAACTTGTTTGTGCAGCATGCAGTCAAAATCAGATTCTTTCTTTCAATTATCCTGAACACTGCTTTGCTAATGACCAGCATCACTGCTCTGCTGACAGTCATCAAGGTTCAAGGTCTTATTTTTTGTTTTGTTCAGACAGAGGGGTAAACTAAAAGGAAAAATGGCAGGAGTAGCTTGTTTATCCGAGCCGAGGTGATTCCACTTGATTCCCAGTGAAGGACATCATGTGAGAGGGGCCGTGACGCAAGCCCACGTCTCTGCATTGCAAAACAGCAGTATAGAAAAGCACGAGAGGGAGAGTGGGATTGGTGGAGGAGGGCGGGGGGGTTGTGGGTAAAAAGTGTTGGGGGGGGGGCTCCCTATACAAAGCTGTCCCATCCCTATTCATCTCACGCTAATGGCAAAACAACACAGTGATTGTTCCTGGGGAGCAACGGTGCTAACTGAAAACGCGAGCGGGAACAAACAGCATGTTGTTCCCGTGGGGTGCTGCACTACGTAGATGTCAGATAATTAGCCCCCCCACCCCCTTCTCCCCCACAGGCCCCCAGTGTGCACTCATCTAACACCCTCCCACCTCTCGCATCACCCCCGCTACGTCTGAGAATACCTGCGTCGCACATTTTTTCTATCCGATTCAACAAATAACAAACTTTTTACGACGTGATAGAGTGCGACACGGGAGCGGACAAAAACCCTGGACGGATCCGTGACAGAAGGATGACTGTGTCGGGAAGACAGAGAAAGTGTGGAAAATAGTGGACAAGAAGAAATGTTTAGGGAGAAGGGAGAAGAGGGATGACAAGGAGGAGAGTTGTTTTCAAAAAGAAACAAAAAAATAGACAAGGCTTAAGTCCGAAGATGCTGGTTTGCAGAGGACAGACTTGAGTCTTTGTGAAGCTTCACGACCAGACAACACTGTCTGCGCTCATGAAAGCCACTGATCAACCAGTCTGCATTTTATACAAATCACTAGTTGCTGCTCTTTTACTTAAAACAATGGAAGTGCAAATTCAATTCACCTCGTGGCCCTAAAAAAGTCAGACTCTTCAATAAAGAGTGAGAGAGAGAAAGACAGAAGAAGAGAAGATGCATTCAAAATAAAAACAAACATCACTCAAGTTTTAGACTGTGTTTGAGTGTGCAAAGAGTTAAAAACAACCTCAAGGCTAATCCTCTCTAGCAGTTCCCCCCCACCCCCATCCAACCCGTCCTCATGCTATCCTCTCTCTCCTGCTTTCTTCCCTCCCTCCTTCTCTCTTTCACCCTGCCAAAAATCATCGGATAGGAAAGGGGGGATTAAGTTTTTCCTACCTTGCTGAACAAAGAGCGCACAGAGTGGCCAAGGGCTGCAGCTTACTCTTTTCCCCGTTCGCGTTCTTTCTTTCTCTCTTTCTCCCTCCTTCCATCTCTCTGTGTTTCTCTTTCCTTATGAGACTCCTCTCAGGTAATGGCTTACATTAGGGGGACCACACAGCTACAAAAGCGGACTCGCGGGCCTTTGTGTGCGCTAAACTGGCAGATCGGTTTTAATCTTGTTATAATCGATGGCTGTCAGTCTGTATCTGCGTCCCATAACCTAAAGCTGCACCGGGCAGGATTTTGATGTAAAGAACTCCTCTACTATCAGGCTGAATCACAAAGTGATCCTCCCATCACTGCTAATTGAGACTTGCAGATTTACCTTTTTAGTATGACTGAACTGAATACAAACGGTGTCCTCCTAAAAAGCAGCAAGTGAAAAGAAAGCCTCTTCAAGGATTGATATTTTGGCTTCTTGTAGCTTTTAATTCATTTGGTATTATGTAATCACATACAGGCCACGTTGGAAAGGCAGTTTTTTGATGCCACATTACAGGAATTCTGGGTATTGTTGTTCCAGTTTGTCAAGCTGTACCCCTTTCGCTGCAATCTGGACCCACCAAGATGGCCAAACATTTGCTAGTGCAATTAAAATGCCTCTATTTCTCTATATTTTGTCTCCACACAAGTTGTTGCTTTATGTTTCTGCACTCCAAGCAGCTCTGGACAAAAAACAAAATCTGACCTCCATTGCTGTTTTTCCTTAGGTAACCTTCAAGATGGCCTCCCCTTGCCCTGTCCAAGCTCCCAAACCTCGCTAATTCTACTCCCTGCAAGCACAGCCGGGGCATACAGCGTGCTTCGTTTAAGGATTAGCTCCCTAAATTAGATTATCTAATGGCATCTTAATGGATTGCTGACCCATTTCCTGCACAATGGCAACATGCGAGTCTGGCAGCGTTTTAATTTGGGGGCTAGTACTGAAGAGGCATTGCGGAGCGCTCCGTTTAAAGGGCAAGCAAGATAAAAGAGACGTCCGACTGATTCCATCTATACGTTGAACACTTTTGCGCAAATAATACGTCAAAGGGGAAAAAGTAGAATAGAATTACCATCCCAGCTTTGTAACAAAATTAGCTAAATTCAGTTGGGATCTATTTTATCTGTGCACATTACTGTACACTCTCATGGAGGAAAGAGGAGGAGTTAGCTGGTGTGTGGGTAAAATAAGAGACCTCGAGCTGCTGCAGGGGACATTTTTCTCTGCTACCTCCACTGGCCTATTAGGAGGCCTATTGAAGGGGGTTCTGCTGTGTGCATGTGTTTGTAAAAAAAAAAAAGTTTGTAACTTCAGCAGGCACAAAATGAGCTGCACACACACACTCTCTTTCTCACTCACACACACACACACAGATGCTCTACACTTCCAGGGAAAAGGAGACGTAACAGGAAAAGGCTTAGCTCAGCTTGCTCGCTCTGCCATGGTGAAATGGTTCAGGTTTTCGCCCCAGAGAGGGAGACATACAGTATGGAGGCAGGGGGAGGGTGAAGGTGAGGGGGGGGGGGGCTTTCTGTAGCTTTAAGTTAAAGAGAGTAAAGCATGACTTCAGCATAAAGTCAAACAAAGCTAAAGCTAAGCTTGTTAAAAACGTGGAACGTGAAACATTGTCACGTGGCCAAAAAAGCTGACCTGAAATGACTTATTTTATTCCAAATGGTTTGACTTCATTTGTTCTAATTAGCCTCATCACAGTTGGTGTTATGAAATGAGAATATTTTGTTTTTGTTGGGTGCGAATCCAAGAGGAAAGCTATGCTTCAAAACCTGAATCGTTGTGCAATATTTGCCATCTCTCAGTGAGGAATAAAAGAGCAATGAAATATAATCATGACAAATCTGAAATAAAGCTTTAATATGTGTTGCTTTCACCAGATATGGCATGAAATATTAAGTTTCTACTTTTCAAAGGCAAGGATTTTGTTTTTTTATGGCGCATTTAAAAAAAAAAAAACTGCAATTCACACAAAAATCTCTTAAACATAAATACAAAGATCTATTCTGGGGAAACTGAAACATTCTGTAACAGGATAGGATAAAGCTCAACCAAATCCAATTCTCTCTTTGTTTGAGAGCAAAAAATAAAAAGAAATCTAGTAAAAACACTATAAATTACTAAGGTGTAGGTTACTAAGGTGGAAAATAAAGCAAGAGTGAATAATAGAACAGAAAGGGAGGGAAAGACAACACAAGAGAGACACAAGGAAATGTCTTTTATCAAAGCAATGCATGATCTCATCTTAAAGTTCAAAAGGTTAACCTTTGTGGTGGAGTACACCCATTCAGTACTAACACTTACAGCCACAGTCCTGATAAACTACATTTATATGTGAATTTATATGTGAATTTCTAAAATGTAAGGAGTAAGAAAATAAAGACAATAATTTATTATAAGGTGTTATTAATCTAAGTTTGTGTGTGTATGTGTTCGTGTGGTGTAAGAGAGACAGAGAGAGGGCATGAAAGAATGAAAAGGTTACCTTTGCCAAGTAATCCCCAAAGTGTCGTCAGTGGCACTGGGGCCATAATGCCTGCCGTTTTGAGTCACGCTCCAGTCACACTTCCTCAGCTGTCAATTGAAACCTAGCAGTCAGATCACTGGGCCAAGACAACTTCCACTTCAGATGACACTACAACTCAACACTGTATACACAAATGCATGCAGAAGAGCCTGGAGCAGGAGCAGCAGAAATAATAAAAAATAAAAAGACTCCTCCAAAATGAGTCCTAGCTGTTACTGACAATGATAAAAAAATAGCGAATGGAGTCAGTATATTCATTATTGTGTAAAATTAAAGCTATGGATAAAACAGACACAAAGAAAAAGCATGCAATCACAGTTAGTGGTAACAGCTAACCTGGAAGTGAAAAGTTAGTTAGTTGCAAATGTGAGGGGCATCATATTGGTAGTTCATCTGTGAGTGGTTACTGCTTTTCAAGCTGATTAGCCAATGAAGCCATGCAATCCACTGGATGCATGCGCCCTGTCGATAATCACCGCTTCAGTGTGAGTGCACTTTAAGATTCAGGAAGGAGTACGCATGCCCTCAAGCATGCAGACTTTTTCTTTCATTAGCTAACTGTTTTTATTGATTAGGGGTCAAAATTAAGTTAAACAGCACAGACGCGCACACACACATACACACACATGCACACGCACACTAACCCCTTTTCCCCTGCCGTCTTAAGACATGCCAACCTTACATACAGATTACAAATTACTGCAACAAAAAAGCCACACACAAACTGTGTCTCCTTTGCATGCATTATGCAGGCGCACATGTCGGCAATCCAGCTGAGAGCTACCTCTGCCAATACCAACCTAACCTTGCCCTGTGGTCAACACATTCATTTAGTAATGCATCGGGATAAAAACTGCACTGTTAGCACTCTGCGTGCAGTGGCAGACGTTTTGCAGAGGCTCTTAAGAGGGATTTAATCAGATAGACGCACACGCTGAATATTCAAAGCCATTTGCGGCGGTCGAGAAATGTCGTCTTTCTCCTCTGAGCACCTGGGCGAACACATCAGGAGACGATGATGGTTTCCTGCTTAAGCCATACTTAAATACAGTGATGTGTTTTTGTTATGTGCCTTGATTTTTTTTGCTGGAACAAAAGTAAAGTAGTGGCAAGAAACAGAGAATTTTAGGAGTTAATCTCAAAAGCCTTTCAGTGACGTAATGACCCTCCATTTTATTACAATTTGATGTATCACTTTTACTTGATCAAAAGCTGCTTAATAAACCTGAATAGGAAACAATGCATCTTGTTCCATCCAGTGTGTTTTCTCTGTGTTTATCGAAGGTTGGGAGACTAAACCCCCGCGCTCTCCCGCCTGACAAAAGCTTGGAGAGAATGTGCGGGGTTGGGCCAGACGCTCGGTGCCACCGCTCCTCGAGGGGCTCGCCATCTGTCCGCTGGCACCGACACATCAGAGTGGCACGGGCAGCGGGGAAAAGGGGGACGGAGCCGGGGAACGTTAGCAAACAGATGCGGGCAGATTGTGGATTAGGATCCTTCCTTAGATAATACCAAATGACATCTGATCACGGATCTCTCCCTGCGGAATGCTAGATGGTGGCATTCCCTCGAGGGGTTAACCAAGGCGAGGGATGAATGGAGGGTTTTCACACATTCGCTGCCTGGGAATCGCAGAGCAGGTGTGGGAGCGTGTGGTGGTGTTGTTTTGTTTTGTTTTTTTCATTTTTGAAGCCTACTGTGCGTGTGTGTGTGTGTGTGTGTGTGTGTGTGTGTGTGTATCCAAGGACTTCTATTTTAGTGGTGCCACATTTTAAAATAGGCACTGCTCTGAAAAGCAGCTTTACTACCAAGTTATCAGATGGCTATTAAGTTATAGTTCATAGTAATAAAATAATAGAATTATCATTCATAGTTTGGAATTAACACTGTATTAGCAGTTTGAACAAAGATCAGGAGATCTATGTATATGCTATATTATTTTCTATATTTCTGTTTAAAAAAAAAAAAAAAAAATCAAAGGTAGCTCTGACAGCAGCAGAGGTAGATGCAGTGCAAGTCATGGTCTCTATCCATCATACAGACAGGCAGACAAAGAACAGTGCCCCTCCATGGTCCAGCCCCAACGGTGACCACGTTTAAACCTCTCTACACATATGTGTGTGACGTGTTGCCCTATTCCTACCAAGCCCAGCGACCAACGGCTGCAGCTAAACAACTAAAAGTGTCAGTGAGCCTCATGGATCCCACACAATAAACATCCCACCGCCAGATGAGGACAGTGACAGAACATTCGGTGAAAGTGTTTAGTCCCGGGGGACTTGGCTCGGTGTCGGTCCCGCTCCGCGAGACCAGATCCAAGGCCGTTAAATCATCCCGCAGAAAACAAAAACAACTGTGACAAGCAAAAGCATGATGAATCCATGTGAAGACTGTTTAGAGTTCCCTAAGCCGACGAAAACATTTATTCATCTTGATATAGCATGTAATAACCTTCTAGAAAGGTGTCACTGTTGTGCTTACCAATTCTTCTTTCATGTTTTAAGTCACTGTCTTTTTGATATTACTTGTCTTTGCGAGGCCTAAAATGCTTTTTGTCTTGTCAGTGCAACAGTATCACACAGTTATGTTTTAGGATCATTCAATTTTGGATAATTACAAATTATCAAATAAAAATAACAATTTTATTTTATTATCACACCGTATTTCTTAGGAGGATATTTATATATCTGGCTGATTTACACTTCAGAATCTAAAACAAAAAGGCTTTATAGCGTCTGGGGGCAAAGCTTTGGACAAAATTCAACAGCTCTTGCAGCTACGCTCAGACTGCTGCTGTCTTGTGTAGTCACTTTGTGCCCCACTGAAAGAAGTAGCAGGGCTACAAGAAAATGTGGAAGACAAACTGCGCGACATCAGCCAAGTGAATCCTCCCTCTCCTCCTCCATCTCCTCCCGAGTGGAATAAAAGCATCCCACGACTGCTGACAAACATTCACCGATGGGGAGCAAGAAAGCCAGAGAGAGAAAAAGAAAGACTGAAAAAGGAGTGAGGAAACAGAGGCCAGCTTTGTCATTTTTACTAAACATTAAAAAAAAAAAAAGCGAGCTGAGGAGAAACCCAGCGATCATTATGTAGCCGCGTGCAGATGCATTCAATTAGTTGTGGTTGGAAAAGCCTTGGCCTGAGACCAGCGCTTTCAATAAGATGGGGTGGGGGAGAGCACTCTCTCCCGTCCGACAACACCACAACACTCCTAACCTCACAGACACACACAAACACACCCAAACACGCACACACAGACCCACATGGGGTCACCACATCTGTCCTAGGGCCGCTGCTGGGGCAACTGCGTGACGCCAACTCTAACTATTCAGCTTGTGTACCGTAAATGAGGGAGTGCACTGATTACATGTGGTATGTGTGTGTAAGAGTTTCTAAAGTAATGTGTGAAGGAAACAGAGTTACACCATTCATCTTCTGAGTAGTGGCCACACAATGACAGTGAAAGTGTCCTTTTCTACTAGGATTTCAACTCAAACACACACAATAATAATAAAATAATAAACATTCAGGAGAAAATGGAGTAGCTCACTCTTGTTTTGAGATACATAATTTTTTATCTGCATGGATTACTGACATGAGGTTAATTCTACACTGCTTACAAAGTGTATTTTTCACTTTTTAAAATATATAAAATGGTTATATTCTACTCAAATTTAGCTAATGGACATACTGAGGATATTACTGATGGATAATTGAAGGATCATTCAAGGATCCTGGAAAATAAAACTCAATCGGAAGTGAACTAAAAGTTTGGCTAAAACTAACATAGCAGTAAAAAGAAAACAGCCTTGTACTATTTAAATCAAAAAAGATTTGATTATCGCTATGACCTGCTATCTTTAGCCGTGTTAAGCCTCAATCCTTGTGAGGTCTGAAAAATGATATGTTGCAAATTTTTTATGCCAACAGTGAATGCTATGCTTGACCTCAGCCTATGAGTGCTCTGATCTGATCTAGAAGCGCTCTGATCTTACGAGACAGTTTAATGCCTCCTACAAATCAAATTCAGAGTGCGACAGGCTTTTGCAGAGGGCAGGGATTTCACATCTGATGTGCGGGGAGATGGGGGACAGAAAATGAAAGGATAAGAGGAGCAGGTGAGCTGAGTGCTGGAGGGGGGAGATCTCACCTGTTGCTGGTGGAGGAAGGCGGGATCTCTAGGGCTCAGGCCTACAAAACGGTTAGCCGTCGGGGTGCCAGGGGCTGAGTAGCCTGGGTAACATGCCATCACAAAAACACAAATACATGCTTACATTACAATGAGCATTTCAGGAATTTACACGTAGCTGTTGCTCTTATCCAGAGTGACTTACAGTCAGTCATTAATCAACATTACAGACAACCAATAGGAAAAAATGCACATGGAGTCCCACAAGGTTCAATTATGGGCCCACTCCCATTCTTCAGTAATTTAGACATTTTGCCAACTAGCAATGGATAATTTTCCACAAATACAATTTTGCTATTCTTGTAATGATTTTTTATAATTTGAAAATCTTATCATGGATGTTTTACAGATGTATTTTATACTGTAAATGTTTTAGTTTTAGAATGTCATATATAATTAAAGAGCAACTTAACACCAGCTGAAAATCTTGATTTTCTGTCACCCTGCTACAGTGATGTAGATGTGTACTCAAGGGTGTGTGAGCACACCATGACATCACTGATGGGTGTGGTTACAGAGCATACTTATGACAACACACAACTACACCCATCAGTGATGGAAACAGAAGTGCAACAGGCTTGAAACAAGATTCAACAAGAGAGCGCACTGAAAGACTGAAATACTGCTTTTTAGCCCAGCATTAAGTTACTCTTTAAGCAATATTCTCCTTATTACCATTTCAAGTTTAGATCCTTAGTGCTTTTACAATATTCCTGCAAACACTGAGCTTTCATCCAAGAGCATAAGAAGTGAGACACAAATGCACAAAGCAAACAAATAATGTAAAAAAATGTAACCCCCCCCACAAATATTGGGTCTTTAGCAGCAATTGTTAGAAGATGTAGAACTGTAGGGTGCTTGGTGTTTGGTAGATGGTGTGTAGTAGGTGATGGATAGTGGTTATCAGTACTGGATTGTACAGACTCACCTTCTGTGGATGTGGTGATGGGCTTGGTGTCGGGCATGGAGAGTGAGACGGGTCGCACAGTGCCGTGGTGTGGGGAGGGAGCCAGAACTGGGGTGAAGTGGCCTGGGACCTTTCCTACCACCTGACCACTGCTGTTAGGCTGCAGGTGGGGTACAGACAACAAGAAAACACATTTCAGCACAAGTATTTTATTTCAAAGAATGACTTATTTTGTCCAGATTTAAGGGATGTTCATGCCAAACGTGTGTGGAGTGCTTTACTCCATCTCTGGACTTTAACAGCTTTTGTTTTGGTTTGTTTGGTAAGATGAGAACAATGGTGAACACCACCTAAAATATCTAAATGACAACAATATCCAAACTATGTGCAGGAAATGTCCCTAAAATGTACAGTTCAATGGTCATACATTGACAAATATTAATATCTGCCAGTAAAAACAAAACACACCAAAACAGGGAAGTTAAATTAAGACAAAAAGCACAATCATGCTTTCATGATAATCATGCTAAAGGTGCTCCAAGAACAAGAACTGCATTTCTTTTGTCTGCCACTGAAACCTCTAACCCTATGTGAGGACAGGCAAACTGTGTCCACAGTGACTTATGTTTATAAGCTCTTGTTCGCTTGTAAATGTGCAGTTGGGCAGATCTCAATAAACCAATACAAGCATGTAACAAACTACACTTTTGAATGGCCTATCCCCGTTTCTGGAGGAGTTAACTCATCTTAACTGCTCTGTTTGATCTCACAGACCTGAAATCAGCAACAAAAGGTGACTGGACCGCTCCCTCATACACTTAATGCTCCGCGTGAAGAAAAGATTTCAGTACTTTCAGTCGCTGTGTTGTCACAGTTGTTACTAAAACTCTGGGGGGCAGGAGCAACAATAGATCCTCAGTCACTGACGATGGATTTCCTACATGATTTTAAACAATGATTTTAATGGCGCTCATAAATGGAATTTAAGAGGACTCGGGCGTGAAAAGACAGAGAGAGCCGCGGAGTGACCTGTTACAATGGTGTGAATGTGCGAGTAGAGAGAGCGAGGCAGAGAGACCATATATATAGAGAAGAAAATAAAGGAAGCTAGTGGGAGCTACTCTTTCAGACGGCTGGAGACTGTCTGGGGCGTTCATTTCAGGGCCGCCCCAAGTTCAAAACTCACACAGGCCTTTTTGGAAAAGAATTGTGTCCACAGGGTTCCCTCTTATGTGAATAGAATGTTTAATTAGAGTGTAATATAATCTGCGTTAAAGCAAGCATAAAAACATTCTGGCACTCGTCCATGGGATTATAAGCGTTGTTATTTGCTCTCTCCCTCCCTCCTCCCCCAAATGGTCTTCCAGCGCCCCCCCCCCCCGTATCTCTCCTTTCTCCAGCACCCCAGCAGAGGGCCAGTTAATTCTGCACAAGAGCCGGGCCCCGGCAACGGCAAATATTTACAACCTTTATCATTCCCCGCGTTTTTTCTCTAGAGTAACAGTCCCCCCCACCCGCGCTCCATCCCTCTAACCCGCTCCCTGCTCTGGAGATGGAGCCGTCTACGAGGCCTTTGTTTACAGTGAGAACAGCGGGGATATAAAACTCACATAAATATCACACTGCTCTCTCATCTATAGAGACGCCTGCTCTCGCTCTCTCCAACACACTGGCCGCAGTGTGTACCCAGAATGTATAAAAAGCCCTAAGCTATTTGATTTACTACAATGTCTTGATACAGTTTTGTACGTCACATGTGACTGCAATTGCAACGGTTTGGTTGACTTATTCATGGAGACATTGGGTTGTTGTTTTTTTTAGCACGACTACAAATATGAGACTGGGAATGTACTGTAACCTTTGCCATGAGCATTATATCAAAACAGAAAATATACGCTTCTCTGTCACAAGAAGTGGTCCGCAAAGTTCAGTCCGGGGTTGCCTGCCAAATGAAAAGTGGTTTAATTTAACTATGATTTAATTCACTGTAAATTATTCTAATTAATTAACTCTTTTTATGATGGCTACTGTAATTATAGGTTTGTCTCTGAGCGCAGGCAGCCCAGTACTAAATGAAGTGTGTCATGTGTCCATTTAGGGGTTCCCAGGACAAGCTTAAGGGCTTAAATTGTGTAATTTGGGGTTTGTAAAATCTCTTTTTTTTTTTTTTTTTTTTAGATTTTCTGGACATGATAAAACCACTGAGAAGAAGCAGATTTTATAAACATGTCTTTCTAATCCTGGCCATAAATAAAGATCTTATCTTTAATCTCTTGAGGTCAGATTGGAGTAGAGCTGAACAAGATAACAAAGAGCTACTTGAGGCCATGAGTCTTGCCAAACTAGCCTCCGACTTCTGGCCTACAAACTGGCTCCTTCAAAGCCAAAAAAAAAGAAAAAGGAAAAAAAAAAGACTGACCTGGCTGCTCTGTGGGCTGGACGGGTCGTATGACGGCACGTAGCTCTTGAGGGGATCAGCAGGGTTGAGGTGGGGTGGGTAGCGGATGGTGGTGTGCGAGAAGTAGGGTGAGGGCGCCGGGGGCAAGATAGCCGAGGCAGAGAACTGCAGGGGCGAGTGTGGAGGGGGGCTCCTCGTCGATATAACTGCAAGACAGACAGAAGATAGAGATTGAGTGTTTGTGAGGCGGAGTTAAGATAAAGTGATCATCATCGATCTGAGAGGGTGAATGAAGTATCGGCATCGATTTTTCCGACTGTGTTTATGAGAAAAAAGTTGATTAGGGCTCCGGATTTAGCAAGAGGGCTGTTGGTTAAAGTCACCAGTAACTCACCACTGTGTCCTACACCTGTTAGGCCTGGGTGATGAGGCTGAGGAAAAGTGCTGAGTCGTGGTGAGGAGTCCTGCGGGGAGGTGGGGCTGAAGAGCGGCTTCTCTGGCTTCTTCATGGTAGGAGAGGACATGTCTGCTAGTGGGAAAAAACACACACAAGCACGCACAGACACATAAATACACGCTCACGGTCAGAAAATTTGTACATATTCAAATTCGTTCAAGTTGTAAAAGTAATTTCAAGATAGGACTAGATGGGAGAAACATGGAAGTGAGGAATTTGTCCCAACATCTGCATTGTGTTGAACATACTCTTAAAATAAAATGAAACAAAATGACTTCACTGGTGCACAAAAATAAACATTGTAACTTTTTTTAAGCTTAACTTTAGGTGGATTTTAACTGAAAATTAATCAAAACATTTCCCTACAGCTTCCACTAATGCGCCCATTTCTCATGAATGAAAGGAATTAAGTGCCAAAATGAATTATGGTTGAAATTAAGCAGAATTTGATCTGCACAGGATTAGTATTACCAAGGGCCCCTTGTCTTTAGCAAATGCAGCAGACAACGGAAAATGTATTTTATTATTACTTTTGCAGACATTGCAAAGGGTCATTATAATCTCTGGAATTATTACAAATCACTGGACATCCCCAAGAAATACGAGTCTGGTGAAAATTCGGCTTTTGTCATGTCTGAGAAGACAATTAAATCCATTCAACTGATGCGCAGTTGTAAAGCAGCCGGTCGCTCAAATAGGATTTAAGAATTTCAAGACCCTCACGTAATCTTAAATAGAACATTACCCTGTAACATCTGCTCGCTGCGGCCTTACACGGTGTCTGACAAGCTACTGTAATTCCCCATGAATAATCCTGGAGGCTCAGCAGAAGACATGAAATTTGTTTAGAAAATGTGCGCAGTTCTATAAACTAAAAGTATGTGCACAAACTCTTACAAGTTGCTCATTATTGCTGCTCTACACTTTCGTGAGCAATGCTCTGCTGTTACAGCCGTGCGGTTTCCAATTTTCCATGGTAGGACACAGTGTCTGAAGGGAACGTGATAACAACTAGATGCGAGAGGCAATAGCCTATGTCTGCTCGTGCTCCTGCTATGAACATTCATCATAAGTGCTTTTCTGGTCTGCCACGGATTCTCAGGGTGTATAATTTTCAAATCATCCATCTCTTTCCCCCAAAATAAGCGATACAAACCCCGTTGTTGAGGCATTTCCATAGTATTAACTGCCCTTCCCTCCCTTTCCCTCCCACAACAGGGAAGGATCCACCCGAGTGACGGGAAGAATCACTCATCTCCAGAGAAAGAGAGCGACAAAGGTGGCTGGAATTCAGGGGGATTTCCCAGTCTGAGGTTGCAAGAGGATACAGGCTTAAGTGCTTCCATTTTTGTGTCAGAGGGAGAAATACCTCTGAGAAGACTGATATCACTGCTTAATGTTTCCATGTATAAATAGGACATTTCTGCACTGGAGGTATTCAGCTTTTCTTCTCTTCTGCTAATTAAATCCTTCAGAGAATCGGCTGGACTGCCTCGGGAAATTAAACTGGACAATTAATTACCAGAAATTAAACACTTTAAATAGTTTAAATAAAAAGCCCAACATGTTTTTTTTGCATTAAAATCAGTCTAGTTGTCTTTCGGTATCTAATATATTTTGGATTAAATGGGTAAATGTGTACCTTCGCATAAAAAAATCCCACAAAAAAATCAATTTCTTACTTTGTAAAAAATATACAAGAGAGAAACAATTTCTTCCTCTACAGGATGAGGTTTTGTGAAACGACAACCATGTGCGAGAAATGACCGCTTGGCACTTGGGAGGCCTCATATGGGTTTAATATCACCCCACTTCTCATTTATTCTCTCCTGACAGAATAATGGCTGTCTTTGGAGACTTTCCTACCCACTGCTTTCCCTTTCTCCTCGCCCCAAAGTGTCTAAGTTTACGCAGAGCAATACTCGCAGGCCTTGTGCAGGGGGACAGGCTAAAATTTCATGCACCCACATTGGGCTGTGGTTGAATCCCACCAGTGCTGTGTCTCTCGTGTATCATCTGGTGTTTTCCCCTCTCAGCCTTCCTACTTATTATATTCAAATAAAAAAAAAGGGGACTTGATAGTAAAACAAAAACGAGGAGGTGTACAAAGTTAAAACAAAAGGTAAAACCACAGGATGCCTTGCTGAGGAAAAGGTGGGACATTTGTCACAGTCTAACAAAACGTTTCCTACCACCTCTGTTGGTAAAATCCAGAGGCAGTGCGGGCAGCAGAGTGTGGAGAGAAGTCAGCAGAGAGCGAGAATGATCCGGAAACACGGGACAGTGAGGCCTTAATTAAAAGTGTGACGGGCTCTGCTCTGCACCGGGAGACAACGTAATGAGACATGCAAGCTGTCCCGTGAGGATCTCGCATGCAAGACAGCGCGCTTGTTTCTCTGGTACACACACGTCTCTACCTTTTCTTTTTTTTTTATCCGGATCAAATAAGCCCTACGTATGAGCTCATTAGGTGAGCTTTAGTTCTTAATTCCCTTCTAACTAGTCCTGCCTTAAAGCCGGCACATGATCATGAAAAACTCTACAGATGGGAAGCTTCCCTAAAGTTCAGCCAATATGTATAGCCTGATTTCCTGATGAGAGATCATCTGACACGTTTGCCCTGCGGGTCTAATAGCTCCACATGAGGTTTATAAACAGGAAATTCTCCATGTATATGAAGAAAATGATACACCCAACATTTGAAAACTCACAACTCGCACTTGAATTAAGGTTTTATATTATAAAGTTTATCAGTCATGAAAATAACCGTGTCGAGAGTGTCGTTATTTTTTAGATACCAAGCTGTGAATTTCAGCTGGAACAGTTTGTTCTATAATGGACACTCCACATTGTTCCATGTTTCCTTTGTGTAAGCAACAGGTGTGACATATTTACATTCAGACAGCAGTTCAAATTAGTTTAAACATTCATATGACTGTTGATGCCTGGGGCTATCTCTGTCGTGGTATGTATTTTAAGAGGGTTGAACAGGTTCATGTGTGGAGAAACCAGATGCAGTTCAATAAAAGGGGTAGCTTATGACAAGGCTGAGCGTTAAAGAGAGTTCTGCTGCTGTTAAAAAACAATGTGAGGTGCTCACTTTGATCAAGTCTGTTTGCATGAGGACGAAACGAGTACTTCTCTCATATCCGTCATGTAATTCTGTCAACGTGCTCTCATGCAACATTAGAGCCGTGCGCAAGACTGAGGTCGCACAGGGCTGCCCCTGACTCTGGATGTTTGTGTGACTGTATGAATGCGATGGAGGGTGTTGCTGACAAAGTGCGTCCATGCCTGACAAACCTCCCATAGGTAAATAAGGGTGGTCAAATAAAAACAGGAAAATCACCTCCGTCTCTATCGTGCCAGTTTGCCCGACTGCTGGCTGGTGAGCTGGGTGACGAGTAGAAGTCAGGTCCTGTCGGGCTGGTGTCCATGTTCTCGTCCATGTTGACGGTTTTGGGCCTTTTGCTGTGGGACATGGAGAAGCTTATGGTTTAGCACAGCCAGTCATTTTTGATGTCATGACTTTCAGGATTGCAGGATGGCGTCTCTACTGATATGTGCCAGTTTGAGTGGATGTTTGGCACAGATTAACTTGCATTGTGTGATGGTTTAGTTTAAAGGAATAGTTTGACATTTTGGGAAGTACACTTATTCACTTTGTTGGCGAGAATAAGATGAGAAGATCGATACCACTCTCATGTCTGTACGTTAAAAGCTAGTGCCAGGTGCCATGGTTCTTAGCTTAGCATAAAGACTGGAAGCGGGGGAAACAGCTAGCATGGCTCTGTCCAAAGCTAAAAAAAACAAACACATTTTCTTTGTTTCTTTGTTTTTTGTACTGACCAAACAAACAAGATAAAACATGTTAATTAGTGAGCTTTAAAGGTGCGGGTAGGCGGATTTTCTACCTTCGAACAGAGCCGGGCTAGCTGTTTGCCTCTGTTTCCAATCTTTATGTTAAGCTAAGCTAAGCTAAGCTAAGCTAAGCTAACTCTCTCCTGGCTGTGGCTACATATTAAGGGACAGACAAGAAAGCAAGTAAGCTTCCCAAAATGTCGAACAATTCCTTTCCCATGCAATGCTTGATGTCTTGGACACAGGACACTCACTGAGATATTTCTGTGTTAATAATAATATCATCAAACTTTGTCCAAAAAGCTTGTTTTGTTGCTGTAACTTCCACTGACCTGCCGGGAGGAGAGGACAGGGAGCGATGCAGCCCCACGCTGGAGTTCAGGTCATGATAGTAGGGTTGGCTGGGCATGTCGGCCATGGAGAAGTTTACCGCTGCACCGTGGGTGATGGGCACTGCAGAGGACACGGAGAAAACAAAGAGAGACAAGCTATGCTGTAATCACTGCGAGGAAGAGAGTTCAATGTCAGCACTGTTGTCAGATTGAGTACTGTGCCTTTCCCTACCCTCGCGTCTAGAGAAGCACGATTAATTGCACAAAAGCTTGACTGACTGTTATTGACGCTTTGTGTTTAGAGGCACTGTGTATCAAATTAAGTGCTCCCTATTCACAGGTTAACTGTCTGACCATCACAGGCATTTCTGCTGAGCACTCTGATTAACAAGTCACTGCTTCCCAAAGTGGTTGTCGCTGCAGGTAAGAACATTTTCACAAGCAAGTTTAGCTGCTTCCTATGTATGGACGAATCTCTATTTTATTATTATTATTATTATATTATTATTATTGAGTCCGGTTTTATTTATATGTGGCACTAAGAAGACACTGAATATACACCAAATATGTAAATTTAAGCAGTAAGACAACAGCGTATTTTATTGCTAAATGTGTCATCCAGCATCTCAGTATCAAATCAAATCTCAGTAAGCTGGAACTGAATTCACAATCATGACCATTTTCTTCACTTCTCTACGGTCCAGTATAAGACTCAGCAGTCACCTCGCATAGTGATTTACAGGGGAAAAGGTGTTGTTTTTCTCACTGCGGTCAAGGTGAGGGATATTGTTTCAAGGGAGGCCGGGCCAGTGTTTACAGAACAAAAGCAGTTCACCACCCATCCTCACTCTCTCACTCTCTCTCTCCCTCTCTCTCTCTTCAGTGTGTGGCCCGGGAGGCAGCCTGCAGCTCAAGCGGTTGGTTGGTTTGGAGTCGATGAGAGGATGGAGTGTGTGGCGCCGTCTGTTGTGGTCTGAGGTTCACCACTGGCACGATCCCTCCGCCAGCCTCCGCCCTGGCAGCCCACTGTAGCCCTGGCAAAGGCCCCTACCCGCTGCTACCCATACCGAGCTGCCTGTGGAGGAATGCATCCGGCCCGAGGATGCCGAATACAACACCATTGTTTTGTTTTTGTTTTTTTTTTCTCATTCATGGCTGAGGATACCCCCGACCATCTCTCTCTGTGCTGGTTTCTCTCTGTCGCTCTTTCTCTCTTCTTGGCTCGGCTCAATATTTGTGATGCCACTTGGCTGCCCTGCCAGTCATCTCATTTAATAATCTGGGCTTTGACTTTTAAGCTAAAAAAAAACTAAAAAAAACAAACAGTAAATTAAACAATGATGCTGCAAATCATTTGCCACACAGTGTTTCTTCCAGCAGATTACCTCATCTTTCTGGGTGAGGGGGTAAGAGAAAGTGTACTGTCTTCGCAAATTTAGATCAACAGTTTCATTTGCCCGTGCATGCCCACATTTTCTTTTGACAAAAATATTTTTACACTTGCAGCCGAGGCTCTTGTTGCATTAATGAAAGTCCTCGTCGAAACGGTGGATTGCAAGTCAGCCTTGAACTCCGCAGCTCCCTTTGATGGACTTCAAAGAATGTCTCAACAGCCTGGAGAGTTGGGAGAGAAGCACGATGACGGACGAGCGGCTGCTTAGATATCTTCCCAGGGAGTGACCGGCTGAGTGAGTGACAATTCCTGTGCGTCCGTCGACCTTTTTAAAATTCCAGCTCGACTTTACTCGGCTTTGGTGAAACCGGGGATGGGTCACATGAGAGCAAACACGGCAGCGCAGCGGCCATCTGGTCAGGGGGCAAATTAAACACTAAACAAAAACACAGCCTTTTCATAAGATATTCAGTCTCTGAGCACCGAAACGAGTAGGTTCTGCCTTTCAAAACATGATGTATGAGACAACCTGGTCCATGCCCCTACATCAGAAACACTTTGATACAGTAGGTAAACAGAAACCAAGGTCAGCTTTAAATACTATTTGTTCTTCTCAATCCATTCACATGTTAATGGCCAAACCAAGTTGAGAGTTTGACAATATCGGTTTTTGACAATTTTGAGGATTTCAAATGTAAGAACTCTGTGTACAGGAATTAAAATTCTTCATTTTAGTAGTTGGAAGTTGAAGTGTATATGACAAAAGGGAATTCATGCACAGATCTACATTTCTGCTTCCAGAGATCACTTTAGGGTCTAACAATTATTTTCACTATCAATCCATCTGTCAGTTATTTTCTCGACTGATCGTTTGGTGTATAAAATGTTAGAAAATGGTGATCATAATTTCCCAGAACCACAGTTGATGTGTTCATATGGCTTGTTTTGTCAAACCACCTGTCCAAAACCCAATAATATTCACTTTACTATCACATAAGACCAGAAAAAAGCTGTAGTCCTCACATCTGAGAAGCCGGAACTGGCATTTTTTGCGACTTGAATGATAAATCAATGATCAAAATAGTTGCAAACTAATTTTCTGCTGATTGACTTACCAATTAATTGACACATTGTTTTGGTTCTACATCACTTTAATAATTAGACATAGTAGTGTGTTTATTGCCTACTTTAGTGGAATTGATTTCTTGGTCTTAGCTTAGTTTAAACCCCCTCTGAACCTAGATCAGACTGACATTGTCTGCACTGAAGTGTTCCTGACTGCAGCACTGAACAGTGAATTACACACCACTCTGAGTCTAACCGTAGCACTGCAATTGACTGGTGCATACTGCAACACGCAGACAGCACAGCACAGCGCAGGTATGTTTCTTTTAAACACAGGTAGTTGGGGGTGACTGGAGCCGCAGGCACGTTCCAGAGCTACAGCCTCTGCTCAGAGGCAGTACAGGTAAACGGTGCCTCGGGGGTGCCTGAGGACTCCTGGAAGAACAACCGTCAACGGCTTTGCGGAGGGCAGACATGTCTATACAGATGCACACAGGCTGTTGCAGACGGCTGCGCAGTCAAGTGTTCTCTTATTGCAGAGCGGACTGGCCAAACTGGATTTACCACACTGCAGTTGTGTGGTGGATTTCAGTAAATATACAGAGGTTAGGATTCGTAGAAAAGCTGTGTTACAGGTTTCCTTTTGTGGCAGTTGAGAGTAAATACGCATCTATTCTTACAAATCAAATAATTGTTTCTGTTTATATGAAAACACCTAAATACATCAGCACGTGTGCAAAACATGAGGACAGATTTAAAGTCTCACAAGTGCTTTCAGTTATATTACCAGATTAGACCTCTTCTCAGGGCCATGTGGGCGTGATTGACTGACATCTCCCTGGCTGTCATATTAACTTGGTTGAACCTGTCAGGGCAGGGAAACTTACACCTTCAACATTCTTATAAGTACAAGGACTTTGGTGTCCTCATGTGATTCCCAGCATGGCTCCGCCCAGCTTCAACCTGAGCAGAGGTCTAACCGGTGATAAGTGAAAGAACAACTGAAAACACCTCTGTGGGTGTGCAGGGTGCTTTACAAGTACAAAAGAAAATTTGTACTTACTTCTGGACACTCGCACCAGTTCTGTAACACTGAAGACTCCTGATTTGATGAAGCTGTCTTCCAAGTAGACTGTAGACACAGGGACACACAGAGAAACATGCAATCACCATTACTGTGTCATACTTGTTATTTATTAAATACTTCCATGCCAATTGAAATACAGACTTAGAATTAGAGTTAATGACATTTTATATTTAGAAGAGAACACAAGATCATACAAAAACAAGAGGACTAAGATGAGGTCATCAGTTAATCACAGACAAACGCGCAGGTACAGATCATTACACAGGCAATGTCACCCCATGATATTTCTTAAAGAAACTGTAAAAATAGACCCTTCATTTCCTAATTCATTTCATAATTTGTTTCACCTAAGTCAAGCATCTAAGTCATCTTTATTTCACCCTGTTTAAATGAGATTTTAGCTGTGGATTGTTGACTTGAAAATGTGAAAAAAAAAAAACTTTGGTTACTGTGTTTGTTTTTCAGTTGAAGCGTTTACACTAACAGCGTCACACCATTCTGCGCAGTACAGTAGAGAGTGGCAGGACAGGTGTGTGAGGAGGAGGGAGTGACACGCAGACTAAATCTCCTGCTGCTCTGAGTACAGCGAATGAGCCGCAGCCTATTTGATCAAATACACAAGCAAAACAAAATAACCAATATTGACACTGTGATGCTAAGATACAGTATTACAGCAAGAAATGGCCACCCTAAAGAGTCATTTACTGCAGTATTGGTATTAAAGATAAGTTTGAAAATGTGACATTGCTTCACTCTTTCCAACGTAAATAAACTGTTTTAAGGCTTGGAATCAAGGAACCCCTTTGGAAGCAAAATGAGGTTGTTTCAACACAGCCTGGTTTTTCTTCCTCCTGTTTTCAGAAAACTATTTTTAGACTGAAGAAATGACACAAATGACAATGCATTTTTTTTTTGGCATTGCTGAAGCATCAGCAACACCAATCAGAGGCTGTCAGTCAATTAAAACAGCCAGACAAAGTTATTGACACCCAAATGACTCCGGCTTGGCTTTGATGCAATGCCAAGCGCACTCGGGACGTGCCAGACAGATAGGCGGACAGCTCGATTGGCACCTACAAAGCCTACTGCCTCCAGTGAGCCAACGGCTTTTGCGGGGAACCGTGCCACTGATGAGGGCCTCCGAGGCCTGAGTCATTGGCTCGCTAGCATGTTTTCCTTGGCACCTGTATCAGCAGAACCTGCTCTTGAGGTAGAAAACTAATTATACTTCTCAAACTATTTTCATTCCAGCATGGTGACGACACAGCGCAGGTCAGTCCAGGGGAACAACAGAGCTGTCGGAGAATATTCTCTACAGCTCGGCTTTTGCTGGCTCCCCTTGACACACTCAGCTACCAGCCAAAGGTGCAATCTGCTGTTACATTTCCACTCTCTGTCTCTTTTTTTTTTCTTTTACACTGTGTTACACTGGGATAATGACGATTCAAATTTAATGATCCAATCAAATTTTATTCCTCCTCAGTCCATGCAAAGTTAGAAACTATGGCCTCAGACAGTGGGTGTCATACAGAAATTGAAAAATGAGTTCTAGTTTTATTATGATTTACAGCAAGTGTGTCAATTTGGTTTATCTAGTTTGTACTGATGGTCCCTTTTTATGCAGTTCAATTCACTTTTTAAAAAAGTCATACTTAGCTGGAAATCTCATGTTTTTGTTGTTTATAAAATTGCCGTTTTTATATAGTTGGCATTGGACCACATGGGACAAAAGACATTACAGTTACATGGTATGCCCCTCAGGCTGCTACAGTACTTTTTTTGTTTTGTTTGTTTTTTGTCTGCAAGTCACTGAGTCCACAGCAGATCAACCCTATTTAAACTAGGTAAGTTATGGTGTACATAGGCTGCTGTACAGTGGCCGAGCTGCAGAGGAACAATGGAGCGATGACAGGAGGGAGGAGGGAGGACGACTGCTACTGTACATACCTGGAAGAGGGTTCTTGCCTGGCTCATTGTTACTGGGACTTCCTGACTGCTGCGAGTCTGCAAACACACAGAGAGATGGGAGGAGGGGGCTTAGTGTAGCACGAGGACAACAACATGCCATCTTACTGTAACACGGTTTTCTTGTCAGCATTGATTATTTCCAGCAAAGATAACCTGGCGTCTGGGAGGAAACATTGTATTCTGTTGCTTATAATAAAAAATAAGTCAATCAGAACTTTTACTTTATGGATTAGCCGCCCTTTTTACAGTTTGACTCACACCTTTGGCCTAACACAAACTCTCTGAGGTCTCTGTTAAAATTAAAATGAAGAAGTAACTTCTGTCAAGACACTCAACAAGACAAAGTGTATTTCAGGACTTCCTGGGTGCGTAAATGTTTTTCCTTATCTACCAGTCAAGGAGAGCACACCCGCTACATTAAACAAGACAATTTTGTTTGAACAGCATTATCATTAATGGGAGTGCAAACCGAAGAAAAAAAGCTCTGTCTGACACAGGATAGCCTAAACTTTTTTACCGGCAGACCTCTGGGTAATTTTTCAAATGGGCTGGGGGAGTATTAAGGAGGGGGATACAGAATGTGTTCGGTCCTGCTGTGCAAGGTACAAGCACAGAACAAAAGTGGAGAGAAGACAGGAGGGGCGGGGAAATACAAGGAAACATGTGTGGAATTCTTTCCACCGGCTTTGGTATGAGACGGCCCGGACTGACGTCTTTTACCTCGAAACCTCACTGGGAGGGGGACCTATTATTCCTCAACAGTTCCTGCTCTGGTTGATCACTGACAGCCACAGGTGCCTTTTCCCTTTGACATCACGCAACAGCAAAATGAACCGTATAAATCACTGTATGTTAGAAAGAAAAAACAACTGACTCAACATAGCAAGGCCTTGCAAGCATACATGGAGCGGCACTGAACGGCTGCCGCGGCAAACAGTGAGCGGCAGTGTCTGAGTGGACTCCCCATAATGATTCAAACTGGCCCAAGCCCACACATGCCCTGAGACAGAGAGGGCCCAATGAGAACCAGCAGGGAGATTATGATCTACGCCTTTAACACGATAGAGCCGAGACAAGGCGCTTGAGACAGTGAACTCAGATACCCTCGCCTTGCAACAACACCCCTTTTCCTGCCGCAGCTCTCATGAGCTGTGTTACAGAGGCAACGGAGAGAAGGGAAGAGAGTGGGGGGGTGGGGGGGTGGAAGGGAAAGAAGGAAAAAAAGTTGAAAGATTTATCCCTTTCTTGCTCTCTCTCTGTGTCTCTCTCCCTCTCTCTCTTGTTCCCCCTCTCCTAAATTTGACTATTAAACAGCACTGCAAAAACAGAATGTTCTTGGCCGGAGCTCAACAATGACAAAGTAGGGAGGGAACAGGACCATACGTTAAGAGGAAAAAAAAATCCCCTCTTTCCAGTACGCTTAGTCCTAAAAACGTACAAGTAACGTATAAGTTATGTTCTTATAATACCTCTGTACTGCTTCCTAAAAACGCAAAAACATAAGCGTGACGTGTGTTTTCGCATCAGTAGTCCGACAGGTTTTAAGGGATCTCTGTTAAATCTCTCATATGCACCCGCAGAACAGTTTGAAGATGTTATTATTTTAAGCAAGTTAGGGCTGCAACTAATGGTTATTTTCACTGTTGATTGTTTCTGTCTGTCTGTCTGATTCTAGAAAAATGAAATATGCCCATCACCATTTCCCAGAGTCCAAGATGACCCTTGTTTTGTCTGATCAACAATTCAAAACTCAGAATATATTACATTTACAATGATATAAAACAGAGAAAAGCAGCAAATCTTCAAATCTGAGAAGCTGGAACGAACAAATGATTAGCATTTGGCTTTGATAAATCACTTAAACGACAAAATTGTTGTAGATGAAGTCTCTGTTAATCATTTCAATACTATAATCTGTGTTACATTGCAAGTTGTACACAAGTTGTTGGCCTCAGCAAACTACAACTTGCTTTTGCCTTGTACCAATAAGCAGTGAGTCCCTTAAGTTGCCCCCTACACACACACACACACACATTCACATACACACAGTGTGTAAAGCAGCTTTTGTGGGCAAGCGGAGGTTTGTGTGGATTTGGCACAGCACATGTCCATAAAGTGATTGCAGGGAGCTCAGTGGCCTTGTCTCCCTGTCTTCTCTCCCCCGACCCCCCACCCCCCACGCCACTTTCAGAGTCATCCATCAGTCTAGTTACGACTGCCAACTCCACGCTCGTGCCCTGAGAACTGCTGAGAGTGAAGGAAATAGGCAAGGGGAGAGAAAAGAGCACCAGAGAGCAGAGAGGAGGTGAACGCTGAAAGGGTGGTGAGGGGAGAAAAGGAGCACGGGGGGGGGCGGAGGTGGGAGAGGCGCGCACCGGTTCGTTTAGATCGGATCAGAGTTTTGTGTTTTTAGTTCTTTCTTTCCCGTCTTCGAGGGCTGAACAGGCAACCACGACAAAAACGAGCAGATGGTGGTGGCAATTAGAGATAAGGCAGCATCTTCCAGCATGAGGCCCCACTGTAGCACCAGGAGAGACCACCTGGATGACTCAAGGTGGGATGCGAGCATATGGCGCATCTGCCAGACCTGGAAACACCTCCCCTGTTGCATTACATTTTACCTTTGACCAAAGAAGGGCAGCTTCATGCTCCTTCATCTTCCTACAGGGTGATTATATTGTTTAGAACAGTGCTTGCACATTTGTCAGGCCCTAAGTGTGCTGATTATATCTTCTAAACACTTTATTTTCAATCGAATCACTATTGTCACGCAACAGGCATTTAAATAAGCCTCAATTTTAAATGATAGACGGGTAAAAAAAAAATACAAAAGGTTGGATTTAAGAACAGATAAACTGATTGTGAATTAAAAAAAAAAAAGACTGTTCAGAAAGTGGCTGAAATAAAGTAAAGAAGTGGGATATTAGGAGCCTGAGGCCTCGTATCTGTATCTAAAAGGTGTCCTGTGCAGAAGCCTAGCCAATCCGATAGTCTTCAAATAAACAGTAGTGTAACCTGTAAATAAACAGTTGCGGTCGAGGAGGCTGGGCTTTGCCCTGGGAGCTTGGCAGGGCTCGATCACAGGGCCAGACACCACACACACGCCCTCTAACACACACACATACACATAAACACGCACATACACACACGGCCCTTTTCCAAAAACAACATTTCTTGGCACCCTCCGTCCCGGCCACTTGTTTAAATAAACAAACCGGTTCATGAAGGAAGTGAAAAAACAGTACCACGTATGAATCAGATTATCTGCTGTTACTCAGCAAAAAGAAAAAAAAAGCAAGGGGAAAAAGTAGAAAGAGGGGGCTTATGGGTATTTTGGATGTGTCCACGAGTTCTTACACCTTCTTGTCCGGTGGGATACTTATCATACCACTGTAACGATTAGGGCAATTAGGGGTAATGGCAACAGAAATCTGGCTCTGCAACAAAGTTTCTCAGTGCTTGTGAGGTTTCTCCACGCCCAAGTGTGTTACTCGCCTGGATTTTATAATCACTAAAACACTCACACACACACTCTCCCTAACCCACCCTCTCATTTTTTGGCATGATACCCATTCTGTTCCCACTAAATCGCGAAACACACATGCACATACACACACAGCGTGGATTAAATTAGCCACATAGTTTTGGGAAACTTTTATTTTTTATTTTTTTTTGACAGTGGCGGTGCACGTTCCTAGCCCGCAAACACTTGCAGACACATACAGATATCCTCCACAAAAAAACAGTGCGCACGCGCGACACGCACACCCTGCAGATGCATACTGCTGTCGACATTTCAGGAGGAGAAGCCTGTCTGGCAGCCATTTTATGCCGAGCGGGGTTCTGTGCACATGTATAGCACTCTGGCTGCCAGAGGCATGGGTCCCGAGCCAAGACGCATTTCAGCAGCCTGGGGAGGCGAGGGGAGGGGAGCGCGGAGGAGAGGTGGAGAGGGGTGGACTCCCGGAGAAGTAGGGAAACAGAGAGAGGGAGAGGGGCAGAAAATATCGACCTAATTACGGAGCAGCTCCGATGCGTAATGTTTCGACAATACAGCTGCTCCTGAGTAAATATTTGATGTGGCCGAGCAGACTTTCTGCTCAGTGTCCTCCTGCTTTTCTTTCCTGTTCCGCTGAAGGAGACTCCAGTTTGTCCTTCCTTGGAAAAGGCACAGCCGAAATATGCTTGCGTGTGTGTGTAGCACAGGGTCATGCAAGTCTTGACAGTATGCTTAAATGACTGTACATGTGCCGGTATGGAATGTGTGTGTGTGTGTGTGTATATACGGGGGTACTTTGTCCCGTGTCCTCCTCTGCTCCTGGTTTCTATCACTCACAGCTTTGGCGATGACCTCACACTATACTCGGGCGGGCTTCCAACAGCCGGCAGAACCTGCTCTCTTCTCCAAATCTCTTTCTTTCTTCTCCTCACTATCTGTCTATCGCTGTCCCTGCGCCTGCAACAGTATCCGTCCTCTATTGTATCTTTTCATACCCGCCTCTGTGTATATCTACTATTCAGTGTGTATCCATGATGATATCGCCTTATCCGGTGATAACTGCACACTGTATCTTTTTTGCAAATGTCTTGATTTTTTCTCTCATATCTCCTTTTTTCAAACACTTATCTCTTTCTTTCTTTTAATGTCTCCATCTGTGTTGGCGCTCTCCCCCCTTTGCCGCCTTTTTTTTAACGTCCCTTCTCTCTCTCTCCGTTTCTATCTCTTTGTCTCTCTATCTCTCTCTTCTCTCCCTCCCTCACGCTTTGTTGTCTAAACAAAGTGGCCTTTATCAGGATGAGCCGCAACCCAAACAAGCCAAACAAAAGATATGGGCGAGGAAATCTGCCCGCAGAAGAGGGAGGATCTTACCGTGCCAGCCATTGTGTGCCAGCCTGCCAACTGGCGATGCCCCCCCTCCGCCACCGACCCCTCCCCGCACAAAAACACACACACACACACACACACACACACACACACTGAATTCTGGCATCTAAACCCCCTCCCCACCACCCGGACTCACGCATGGCGTTCTGCAAAGGGCTGGCACCTGACCTGGCCGAAAGGATAGTGATATTGACGCCGAGGGTGAAGGGAAGACAAATGCTCCAGCCAAACGGGCCGCCATCTTGGGGTGGCACTGTCTCACAAGGAAGATGCGCTTCAACTTAGCTGTAAAACCAAAATTGAACTTCCTGGTTTAATTTGGTAGTGGAGGGTGTTGAACTTCTACACTTTCTGAATACCAAGTACTCTCTTACGACCTCTCACATGCATTATTGTTGGATTTATTATCAGTGATACCTCTGCACAGACAGAAATGGATAGTATTGTATTCCCTTTGACAAACTATGACTATGTTCCCCCATTGGAGCCTATACACTGTGTGACACTGTAATGATTATCTCATAATTGGAACAAGGCAAGTATTTCTTATTGGCTTAAAGCAGCACCTGGTAATCCGGATAGCTACCCTATCAAATGACTGCCACTGACGGGGAATGCAGGTACAGTAGGATGAGTTACACACACACACACACACACACACACACACACACACTCAGGACGAAAGAGAGAGAAAAGCAGGGAGAAAGTGAGAGGGGCAAAGTTGAAACGTCTGTGAGAACAATGACATTTTGCCTTCTTTTCTCCAAGCCAGACACCACAGACTTGTTCAATAGAGCAGGAGGGGAGACACACACACACACACACATGCACACACACAGTAGGACTGTCAGGGTTTTGAGACTTATGGAATCAAGTGGGATCCCAGCCCAGACAAGAACAATGAGAAGCTATACAGTGTGCGTATGTGTGTGTGTGTGTGTGTGTGTGTGTGTCAGTTGACTGTGTGTGACCCAGCTCACTTGTATCTCTCTGTGTTCGTGTGCATCTCGCGACGTGAGCATGCACATGACCGCTGCCACTTCGGTGTGTGTGTGTGTGTGTGTGTGTGTGTGTGTGTGTGCGTGCGTGGATCATCAGTGTGTGTGTTTGTTTCTAATCGGTGCATACTAATGCCGGTGAAGAGCGGGCCCTCTTTCTCTCCGCCGAGTCTCTGTGCCTTCTCCTCAGTAAACTCTCACGGCAGTGAAAAGAGGAGAGCATTTTAACCGAGCCGGGAGGACAACAGGCTCCTCATTGAGGTCACCAAACAGTGTGGACGGGGAGGGAGCGCATTCAGTGGCGAGTGGGCCTTGAACAAGGGACTGAATGGCCTGACGGATCATTAGCCACACCGGCCCGGGAGAGGAGAAGGAAGAACCTGGCAAGCTCAAAGGGATACACAGCCACAAAACCAAGGATGCAGATGAGGGTTAACCCATCTAAATTCAACTTCCCCACCTTTTAATTTGTGAAATAAAGTTTAGCCACCTCTACGCGGATGCATATACTGTGCATACAAACACAAAAGCAGTAACACTCAAAGGCAGCACCAAATGCTCACTCTGTGTTCTAGTATTACATGTGCACACACTCATTTAACCCACACACACACGCTGACATACATGCACGCACAAACAGGGGCACACACCCAGCATCCCGCGGCGAGCTGATCTGTGCTCTACATGTGCGATGCAATCTGCGGCCGAGCTGCAGACAAACTACACGACACAACGCGACACAGTGGCTCATCTGTCCCATGAAAAATGAGCAGGCTGGCCTACAGTCAGCACACTGCGCCCCACTTAATGTTTCCACCTCCTCCCACTCTCTCTCTGTTTGTCCTTTTCTCACAATGTGGCCTTTCCTTTCACTTGTTTTATTACATTCCTTTTACTTTTCCTCTTTCTGTATCCCTTTTCATTCTTTCTATTGCTGTAACTTTCCTCTCAGCTCGCTGCCCAAACTTTTTGTGTTTATGTGTGTGTGTGTGTGTGTGTGTGTGTCAGTTGACTGTGTGTGACCCAGCTCACTTGTATCTCAAACTTTTTATCTCCTTCGCCGCACCTGGCACCATCCATTGCATTAGGTGTTGCAGAGCAAAATTATTTGGGCTGAAACAATTAGCCAATTAATCAATCAGTGGACCGGCAGGAAATCAATCCCTAACAATTTTGATCATCTTATTAATCATGCAAGTCATTTATTATGCAAAAATTCCAAATGTTTGCTGGTTTCAGCTTCTCAAATGGGAGGATTTGCAACTTTTTTAAGTTTTTACCATTGTAAATTCAATATCTTTGGATTTGTGACCCAAAACAAGCAATTTGAAGGCTTCATTTTGGGCTCTGGGAAATTGTGATGGGCATTTTGAACTATTTTCTGTCACTTTATAGAGTAAACAACTAATTGATTAATTGAAATAATGATCAACAGATTCCCTGATAATGAAAATGATTCTTAGATGTAGCCTTAAAAGTGTTTACACTTAAAACAACCACATGGATTAGCTGATTTTCTGAAAGTGTGGTCTCATCATTCACAAGTTTAATCAGCGTAAAGTCTGGCCTGTGAGAAAAAAGAACTTTGCATCTGCGTTGAAACAATGGGCCCATCAATGGCCGACCTCGGCATCTTTTTGGTATGCACCAAACAAACAATTAGCTTTGTTGCGGCGTAATTGACTGGCAGGACCGGGTGGCATTTACATTCGCCCGCTGTTGCCACCCTGCCATTCGACGAGGCGGGTGAAAAAGAATAGATCCATACGAGGGTGGAAGGTTGGCCACATCTCTCTGGTTCGAAGACACTTTTTTTTTTGTCATGGTGGCAAACTTCCAAGCAGGAGCGTTTTTTTTTTATGCACGGCTGTGGAGGAAGGAGGGAAGGGAGGGTGGAGTGAGGACGAGACTATAGATTTAATTATGCATGCGTGTTTTCTCATTCATTGTAGTGGTGGGAAGGGGAGAGGGAGAGGGTAAGGGGTGTGTGGTGGGAGGGTTGGGGGGAGACAGACCAATGACATTCCGTAGTTGTAGTCCTCCTACACACACACACACACACACACACACACACACACACACACACAAACACACACACAAGGAGCAGTCTGGGAGCGAGCCGCTATAGGCTAATGAGGTGACACTCACCGTCTGGAGACTAGCCAAAACAGTCCATTAACTCCTAGCCAGTAGTTAAGAGGAGAAGAAGGAGAAAGGTGGTGGTGGGGAGGGTGAAGAGGAGAAAGGGGGAGGCGGATGGGTGGTTGGGGGGGTCAAGCGGGTGAGGTGGGTTGGTGGGCGGAGCATGTGAGGGGAGAGAAAAAAAAGAAGAGAGAGTCTGAAGTCTTTCAGGATGTGAGGGTGGGGGGTATTTCTGCAGTTTTGTAGTTATGAATGAATCAGCGGGGTGGCTGGTAGGGGGGTGGGGTGGGGGGCTGTGCACGAGCGTTCACTGTCGGCGATTATGCTCTGTGGAGGCAGCTCTTGAGGAAAAGTAAGACTGTGTGTGTGTGTGTGTGTGTGAGATGGAGTAGAGGTGGTGGGGTGGGCGGTGGATGCCGCGCGAGAGAGAGGGGACAAGGGAGATAGATCCAAAAACCCCCAGTCAGGCAGACAGACCTTTGACAGAGGAGCTCTGTGATTCGCCTCTTTCATCTTTAGAACCCCCCCATCCAGTCGGATAATTATGAGACAAATGCACTGGACCCCTGCTGCTTGAGTGGCAATGGGCATAGGAGGCCAGAAACACAGAGAGAGGGTTCAAACCTGCACGTCTCGACTGGTCTGGAGGGAGGGGGGGGGGCAGAGGGAATGAGAGATGGTGGGGTGTTTAGGGGTCTGGGAAATTCCCCACTCTCCCAAGAGATAAGTTGGCCCATAGATCATAGTTCAGGGACAGCCTGGTTGTGATACTAGCAAGGCTTAACTGGTTTTAGCCGCCAACTTCCTTTCAACTTCCACACAGAAAAACTGCATTGTTTGTACCTTTCTGAAAAACATCTGAAACACGCTCCCAGATTTCTGACTTGCAGCTGGCGGAATGTGCGACTGAATCAGTTCACAACATGTTGTTAATAATGTATTTGATGGCGCTCTGGTCTGCACTGATAAGGGAGCACAGTTAGGAGCTGCAGTGGTACCTACACATCTTTATCTCACCCAAACCACACTTACACCCTGACAGGCTTACCCCTGAAGAAAACACGCATACAGAATTAATTTGTATTTGACAACAAATTCCAATGAAAATAAGTTTGAAAATCTGTAAAATTACTTTGAATTTATGTGAAGATAATTAAAAATTTTGCGGACATATGAAAGTAAGAAAAAGAACAAGCAGAAATTAAAACAAGCTCTTATTTTATAATGTCAATAATTTTCAGTTTTGATATCTACAGATGAAAATAACTGAAGCTGCTTTTTCTTTGCAGTACAATTTCATTTGCAAAGTCACTTAATTCTGACTCAGGCCTGTGTAATGTTGTGTGTCTGTGAGGCCTCTGCCAGTGATGTGTCAGTGATTGTCAGCGCTTACGACGGCGTCAGGCCTCAGCCAAGGGGGAGTTCCCACTGGCGAGAGCAGCAGGCCGAGCCAGGGCGACTGGGTGCTCCCTCACAGGGCAAATGGCTCTCCTCCAGCTGGGCGAGAGGCCACCGAGGATCCCTGCCACCCATTGCCACTGTTTGCACTCTCTGAGCTCTGCCAAGCGGGCAGCGGTAAAACGCACACAAACACACACGAGTGCACACACACCTTAAACTGGGGACGTGGAAGGAATTATCCGATCATAGAATGCCACCACATCTAAGACCAGATCTTGGCCCAAAACAGACAAAGAAAACAAAGCGTGCACTCATTCAGACGATTTTGTTGGCACTGCTCCCCTGGAACGGGACATAGGGTGGAGAAGGGGGGAGAATCAACCACAGAGTTTAATGTGTCATTACAAGCATAAAAACAGACTACTGACATTGCCAACAGATGTCAAGCCAGTTTATTTTTGCCATTACAACTCCAGTAGGGAATGAAGCGGCAGGTGCAAATGAACACAGTCTTGTAGCTACTTCTTTACCATCCAGGCTACTGTGCTGCTGCATCATCATTTCTCCTGATCTGTTATTCAGACATGCATAATGGACTAGTGCTGCTTATCAAGTCCTGTTTTGGTACTGACCAAAATGTGTCCGTAGCAGAGTACTGAAGTACCAAGGCATCGAATGTCTGGTCAGATTCGTAATCTTGTTTACTTATTCTCTGATCAGATAATTCCTGATTTAAATTGGAATTCATTTACTTATAGATAGAGAAAGTCAGGTATTGTATAGGCCCTAGTATCGAAAATTGTTTATACTCAATCCTACATGTGGATTAGATATTACTTGTGTACCACATGTGTAAGGACAGGACCTTCTGGCAAGGTGTAGACCAACCTTTAAGAGCCTATTATTTGTTCTAATAATGCCCACACCTTTCTGGACTGACGGAAAGATTTTAACTCTTTAGGGTGTACGTTGTTCAGATGCAGCAGGCCGATAGAGGAGCTCGTTGGTGGTTTAAATGCCGGCTGCTAGCCGCATGGCCAGTAAAACCCCTCCTTTCCTGTTAATGAGCCTGGAGACGGGGCTTTCGGAGGCCCCCAGTCAGAGCTGGCCCGAATCAAAGCATCCGCGGGGATCGAGGCTGGGGGGCAAGAGGGTTTGTTGAGGGAGCTTGGTTCGGGTGTCTCCACTGGCACAAGACCAGGGAGTGAAACTTTTAGGGCATTGAGGGAAATTATAGAAGTAATTTCATAAAAAAAACACTACCCTTATAAAGAAAAGCACTGGTGGTTCTTGTGGAACGACAGCACCAGGTAAGCCCTCATTTGGTGAGCCATAGTGAGATGCAGTGCAGTGGTTTAAAAAAAAACAGCATCATAAAACAGGTTCTCACATAACTCAAGAGGGAGTGACAGCGGCTGTGCCCGCCACAAGGTCAGAGTGTTGGCAGTCATCCAGAGACAGTGGAGCTCCTCCGCTCCTCATGGAGCCTCCAACTGTCTGGAGATATCCAGCTAACAGCAGTTAAGGTGAAAACCATCTTTGCTCTTTGTGGTTGTAGGTCCCAAATGCACAATTCAAACACAAACATCCAGAGACTCAATACAGTCAACAGCCTGTCACTTACCACAACAAAGCACCATATAATCATGACAAAACATCTTGGTCTTACAGGAGATCAAAATGCAAATCTAATCTCTCAGGTTTAACGGAGGATTCCCTTTGCCAAAGCACAAGAGTATGATTTATAAATCATCCTTATGTGTGTGCTAAGCGAGAATTCACAGCCAGAGACTGAGAGAGAACTCTATTCCACATTCCTGGCAAAAAACAGAGAGCAAATCTGCTCTGTGCTACTAAGGCCTGCTGGGGCAGCCCCCTCTGCCACTGCAGCAATAACAACATGTGGTTTGGCTGCACAGTGCTGGTTTACAGTGGGAAGAGGAGAGGCGCTAAATGAATTTCATATTCTGTTGTTTGAGAGTCATAAACAATGTTACAGCAAAGCATGGCATCCAGACAGGCGGCCACAGTGTTTGGTCACATGGTTAGAACACATCACATCAGTAGCTTCAGAAGTGGGTTTTTGGGAATATATCATTATTCACGGCGAGTATTGAGATATTACTAATCAGATTTGCATAGCAAACTACGTTCCTATTGAATACACTGTATAAAAGAAAGGTGTGTATGAGGCACGCACACATGCTGTGTCCTCAGGCATGGCAAGCCTGGTCCTCTGTCGCTATTTAGGACGAGAATGTAAAGAGCCTTTGTTTCCAAATGATTTCTGGGTTGTTGCCAAAATGCTAGGATGATATGCAGAACTGTCATCAGGCCTCACCTGGCAAGTTTCTGTTTGTTTGCAGGCACCTTGAATATTGTGGTTTTGTGATTACATTCTTGCTATGATAAAGTTAAGAAGGGAAGGCTTTCTGTTAAAGCGAGTTTAAGTCGGGCTGTTCTTGCAGCGCTGCTTCAGCCTTTCCCACGAGGCTCTCAAACCATAATCTCTTGAAATATTTGCACAGATGACGGCAGCACTCGGCTGTTTTGACATGGAGCGAAATCCAACAGTCACTTTTTCCATCACTTTTCAGTTTAGGAACAGGAATTCCCCTTTTGCCGCTTTCCCCTGTAACCCGCCCGCCTCCCACCAACCCATATAACCCTCCCTGCACTCCTTCCTCCACTTCCTCAGACTGCTAGGATTTATCCACTCAGGGCCACACTGCAGGGGCCTTTACACCCGCCTCACAGCCAGCTCCCACAGCCCTCGCTTTCCACTCGCCCAAGCATGTTGTTTTCACTTTATCTGGGATGCCAAAAGTTCATTCACTGAGATCAGGGGTGGGTGGCAGGGAAAATAGGGTTGGGGTTAATGCCGCAGGAGGATGAGGAGAGAGGTAGTCCCTGTTCTGCCCTGGTTCGGCTCAGGAAGTATGGCGAGCAGGTCTGTTCTGTTTATGTTATGTTTCTGGCAGGGTTGTCTCTGAGCTGTGAGCAACAAGCTATAGAAAAAGTGGCCCCTGTTTGCATTTGACTGCGACTTGATTCCCTCGCTCATCACGACTGCTAACCCGCACCCCCACCGACACTACTTCAAGCTGCAAGCAGCAGAAAAATATACAGCACACAGACTCACACACTCGCACAGATTTTCCATTTTACCTCTCCTAAACCTTTAAGTGGTGCCTCCCGGGTGATCAAATGTTAACAGAAATATTGTGCTGTTGTCATCTGCATTGATTATGTTTGCCTCCGGGTGTTTTCCCATTGTCTGAAGTCCTCCAAACTCAACTATCCAGTCCTTTAAAATGATCGTTCACTGTGCTCACTGACTCTTTCTTTCCTCCCAAAAACGTTCTAGTGACTTTTTTCAACATCCAACCACCAGAATATTCACAATGCTGCAAATATATTCATCATCTTACCCATTAGCCACTGTCATTTTAATTTAGTTACACTAAAAACCCTAAATCTGTATTTTCTTTCTGCAAAAGGAAGAACACAAATGCAATACATTATTCAACCTGAAATACATTTGAGGATTTCAGTGATATTACATTTTACTTGCACTGAATTTGGTGTGGAATCTGTCCAAAGGTCGTGAAAATATAATATGATACTATCCTGATACCGGCCACAGTGTTGCATAATGAGAACAGGAAGGAATATCAAAGGGCCACCACTGGAGCCGACTCTATAATCCCCCCTCCTGGCAAGCATCTACATATATACATCTCTCCTTGCCTACGTTTTTTTTCTTTCTCCTGAGGGCCTGCTTGATTGTGCATGTAGAAAACACTATCTCTTTGCTGACACTGACGGCACAACGGGCTTGTTGCAATCACAGCTCTCGTAAGGTTGGCATCCCTGCAGGAACACTTCCCATTTGCGGTGCGGGGCTTGGTCCAAGCCACTTGAACTTGGCAAGGCTTACCTGGAACAGCCTACCCGTAGGACTGCCACAGACTCTCCCCCTCAGCCAAGGCAGGAGGCCTCACTGTAAGCTACAACAGCTGATGTCGGCCACGCCTCCAGAAAACTGTCTACAACTGACTTCCAGGTATTTATCAAGGAAGAAGGAAGTGATAAGTTTGTATCAACTTCTCCCTGTTGAGCTGGTTGAACTGATTGTTTTCAGTAAGTTTTTTTAATCACTTAAGACATTAAGGTCAAGTGTAAGCACTTAGGTGAAACCTTCATATATAATTTGCAGTATAATGTATCCTAATTGTAGGAAAACCTGTTTGTAACTGGTTTGAAAAAAGTTAACCAAACATAACAAGGTAGTACATACAGTACAGAGGCTACAGTTCCTTTCACAAAGGACAGAATTGTGCATACAAGGTGACTTTTTTTTATCAATTGAGAGAGAATTACACAGATCGTATGACACCATATGGAATTCTTTTTACACATAATGTATTTCCTTTGCAGCCGCTGTGAAAGGCGAGGCCTACAGGGAGTCCTCTTTAGGAGGAGGGGAGAAAAAAAAAGCTGTATATATGGTGAGGAGGGAGGGGGGGTGGGGGGTTTAGTGGGGCGGTCCAAGCACGCTCAGCGAAAATATGCCTCATGCACTCGTTGAACTTGGGGCCTGCGCGGGCTTCTCTCAAGGTTACAGGAGAGGCCTGTGCGGAGAGGAGCAGGAGAAAGAAACCATGCAGCAGCAGTCCACACGCAACAAGGTTTCCACTGGTTTTTTTTGCAGCTTTCACTTTGAGCATTGCTTCATTTTCAGTTTCCCATGAATGCTAAAACATGTGCAATAGTTAAAAACTTGTGACATAACATTTTATACATCCAGTTAATAGTATCCCCAACCACACATTTAGTCCCTGACTGTCCCTGAGTCTTACTGCGAGTGTCTGTTGCTCAGATAACAGAAGCAAGCGATCGCCTTTGACACCAGGTTTCCTTCCCTCCTCGGACCCTGCCGGGACCCGGGCCATGTATCCGCTGCCGCACCCCTGAGCCCTCGACCACACAAAGGTAGGAAGCGGCCGCTGGAGCGGGGCGCATTGTGACGAGGCCACTAAATCACCTCTCGTTTTATCCACCGCTATTTGCGCACGTTTCGCTAGAGGAAACCATAAAGACAACACAGCCTAGTAAATACATCTGAAGAGGCTTGCTGGAAAGAAGGGAGGACAGGCTATTAGCTAATTGAATGATATGGATAGTTAGAATATACAAGCTTTTGATATGATACAACTACACACAAACACCTGCACAGTACAATCTAATGTAGTCTAGTACCATAGCAGTGCGATAAATACAACTTACCAAGTAAATGTCAAGTTATTGCTGTTGTAACTGTGTTAGAGAGGTGCTGATTCATCCATATAACTTTTGAGGTTATAGTTCGTAGTGATGTATAGAATAAAATGTGTTGGGGGTTGGGGGACAAAACAAAACATTAGGTACATCTTTTACATCATTTTCTTTATCTCCATGATACACCTGAAACAAAATATTAGGTCCACCTCAACACTAACACTACATACAGCCTCCAAACGTAATTCATGGCTAAGATTATACAGGTCTTATTATAATGTGTCCACCCTCTTTATGATATAGATATAGAATTTTACGAGGGTAAATCACTGCAATGCAGAGTAATTGCATATGTGATGGTATACAGCATTTAGGACTGTAAAATGAATGTGTCAGAAAACAATGTAAACAGGGCACTTGAAAACTTCTTGCATTTGACTTCACCCTCACAGAAAGGGGTCAAAGGGCAATAGGTAGTAAACACTCAGCTGAAGGAACTGGTCACTTTGCCTTTCCCCAAGAATTAGCAGGCCATTAGCACCTCGTAAAAAGGGCCACTTCTGTGCTTTACAACAGATTAGGCCTGCTTTCATACAAACAGCCAAGCAAAGTGATTCAATGCTATCACATAGAGTATGGAAAACAGGGTTCCAGCGTATGTGAAAGAAAGAAAAGCCACAGAGGAATTACGTCCACATAGCCTACTTCAATGCACAGATGTTACTTTGATATAAGCTTATTTAAAGGACCAAAAACATTTCTTCACAGTCAATCCCAGCTAATTTTCCAAAAAAAACAAAAAACAAATTAGCATAAGATGAAGTGGGTCATTCTCATGTCTTGATTAAAGTCGGCCTCAGCTTTGCCCAAGTGGCCAAGCAGCAGACTGCAAGTTCATCTTTGCGCACTGAAGGCCTTATCGGGCCTCTTTCGTAAACAAGAGGAGGAGGAGGGGGGAAAAAATAGCCCCGTGGAACATAATAAAGAGCATCAGAGCAGCTATAGAAGAGAATCAGTCGGAGTATTAGAAGCCACTTGGGGTTGTCAACGTAATGGCTTAGATGTCACTGGAGAACATCTTCATGGACGTAAAGCGGGCAAACAAATTAAGAGGGATGAGCTCGCACTTGGTGGATTAGTTTTAGATTTATAGAGGCAACTTGGAACCAATGCAAAGCAGAGAGAAAACAAGTCTGTCAAAGCTGTGAAGACGTCCACATAGTTACAGTAACTAAAGCACATTTGTTAATAAATGACTGAAGTCAAAGCATGTAGCACTATGTAAGACTTACTGTAAAATTATCTGACTGTGGAGCTGTTCCAGCAAAGAGGATCTGAGGTACACTGCAAACAGGCGCACTTCTCATTAATGAAGATTGCAACCTCGTTTTCCTTAGTTAACCTTGGCAACTGTAGTACAGTCTGTTCTGTACTCAACTGTACGGGTATGACAGTATGTGTGTGTGTATTGTGTCCTGATAGCAGGTTATGTATACTGAGCAGTAGCCCTGCAGCAAGCACTCGCTCTCATCAGCACTTCATAAAACAAGGGTGTGGTGGAGGTGCTATGCGAGGAGTGTGGAGGAACCTATAGATTAGACTTCGACTGTAAAGGTCATGGAGTGCGTCTATGTCAGCAAGGGACAATTTACAAATGTTTAAACTGAATGGCAGAAGGCGCAAATGTATCCTCTCTGAGAGAAGATGGGAACAATCCTCAAAACATTTCAATGCCTTGATGATTCCAGCAGTTGAATTTCATTCCTGGCTGCAGGGACTTAAAGAGCACCGGGTCGTGAGCAGCCCAAGACACTCAGCAACCCAAAATGTGAGACGATGAGAAATGCACATGCGAGGGTATTTTTAGGCCAGTGCAATTTCTCTGTGACACATTTACTGCGAAGGACCTCGAGAGTGATAACACGCACAAACCGCAGTGTGCTGAGTAGAGTGACAGCAATACTTGGAGCCACAGGAGAGCCGTAATGCCAAGGCGTCCTCCGGGTGCAGCCCTCGCCGTATAATCCCACAACCTACTTTATGGGGTGCGCTCCCCTCTTTTGCTGATGTGTGGATCATTAATCACATTTCGTATCAAAGGCCTATCTCTTGCCACAGATATTCATTCCCAAAACTCAAAGCTATGTATGTCAGATACTCCTCTTCACCAGAGCAAGCGGCTCAAACTTTCCACGATCAATTGTCAAGAGAGAGGAGCTGATTAAAGTATATAAAATGTGTAATAAAATAAAAACATCCAAATCTGTGGTTTAATACTTTTTAGCTGAAGCACCTCCATGCTAGTATTTCTGTGCTACCATGTGAAAAGACTGAAAATACACTTATGGAAGGTGCTTTCCAACGTCATTAAAAGAAGAAAAAAAAAGTATGATGGCTTTAACTTCAATTTAACCAATGCTACTTAAAGCCAAGCTCTCAAAATTCTCGCTCAGCACGCAGAACTGGCACTTGAGACATGAAAGGGCAGCTGCGACGTTTGGTTTACATTATATCTTAGTGGTTTCCACATTGTGGCCAGGGGATAAGCATCGGGAGAGGTTTATCTCTGTCACAGTGCTCTATGGAATATGTAAACACTATGTGTAATCAGTGCTGCAGTGAAATGGAGTGCAGGGGGGTTGTGGGAAAGTGAAGTGCTTTAGGAATAAACCACCATCTTACTCCTTGAGCTCAAGGAAAGATAAGACATTGGAGAAAATGCTGCAGAACCTCTAAGCCTATATGTTGGGTTTTTACAGTATACATGGGGTTTATTTCAGTTAGAAGGAGGAAAAAACTGTATGCATTTTTCAAATGAGCAAAATCAGCAAGTCTTATGCAGGCAGTATTGTTAGTAATTTAGATGTTAACTTTCACTCTGCTGAAGACGTTCACTCTCATCTGCCCCCATCTCCTCCATCTCTTGGCTTAACTGTGTCAGCGTGTCTTTGTCCCTATGATCCACCCTGTGAGGCAGCGCCGCGCCTTTTTGTGGAGGACGGGTACTCGTTTCAGACGAAGAGCCTCTCTCCCGTGTAGAGCCCAAGTTTTAATATGGTGTCCAATCAAAAGTGATTAAGCATCGCAGAGCACAAACAATGCTGGCCCTTAAATCTCTGTGAACCCTCTTTCACTGGCGCGAATGAAAGAGCACTCTGTCTGCAGCAGCAGATGACAGACGTGCGCTTGAAGATAAGTCTTCTCCATGAGCCCTTATCCTACGCACACCCGCCGTCCGACCAACTAAAGAAATAAATAAATAGATTACAAAACGCCAAATACAACAGAATAGGATCCCACCTTGAAGGCATCAATAGGGAAGTGAAGGGTGTATTTTGCCAGTAAATGTTCCCTTTTACAGCAAAGTGCCTTGAGATGATAGCTAAAACCAGTGGCACCAGACAGGCCAAGTTGAATGAGTGAGCCACCATGCATAACTCAGCTGAAAGGAATTAAGTCAAACATATACGAGCAAACAAAGACAGTAAAGCGAACAAAAGCCTGAAACGTACAGGCATGAACACAACTTCTAACAATAAATCACTAATAAAATCAGCCAGCTGCCTGAAGTACAGTGTCTTTCACATGAGAAAGAATTATTTCAAAAAAGTAAACTTTCCTTCGGGAAAAAAAAGAAGAAAAAAACGAAATTTCCTGCAAATCATCATGTCTCGCACATAAATTACCAACAATCACAATGCATGATGTATGCTGCATGTAACACAATACCCTGAACAAATGCATTAGATGCATGCGGTCCCTGCAAGACATACGGCAGCATGAAGATTTAAGGAAAGCTGGATACTGGGGGCAGCTAACTATCGCCAAGAGGATACTCTTCTTACTGTGCCTTTTTAAAATGCCAAGAGCAAGAGTAGTGTTGCAGCTTACAATGACACGGTGGTTGGACAAATGTTTCATCATTAATATAATATGAACATGAGACAGTGGTGCCTAAATACATGTTTTCAGCACATGTAACGCAATCTTACATCTGGTAAGCTTCCATTTGTAGTGGACTGCCTGGGGAGAAATATTGGCTGGGTACAGTCAGGTCTAGGTTTAGCAGAAAATCCTTCAATGAAGAAAATACTTAAAATTAGATGTTTGTTCTTTATAAAATATAACATATAATTTTATACATTTTGCTTCCAAATTATCAAAATATTACAGCATCCGAAAGGCAGTACTAGCAGGGATCTATTAGCCCACATGAAGGATTCAATAACTGCATACACATGCAGACACATTTGCAAACTTGATACAGAAAGAAGCAGAGAAACGTCATCACTGGGAGGTCATGAGAGGGAGGAGCTGGCGCTATGACAACAAGACATCAGCCGTCTGCAGCCTGCTGCCGTCAACAAGTCAGCATGAGCACTACCATCTGACTGGGCTTTCCTAACACTGCCCCCATACACTCAGCCAAAACTAGCTATTGCTGCTGCTGTTACTGGCTCCTGCTTTCAATTTCACTGGAGTGGGCCAAGTAATGGCTTCAGCATTTTGTGGTCTGCCGACACATATGGTCCGTGTAGCGATCTGGTCCGGTCCCATCGATCGTTTTGGGACGTGCGGGAGATGTGGGCAGAGGGAGACAGACACAGCCCCAGGGGCCGGCCACAGTTATGGGGGGGGGGGGTGTATGGGTCTTGTTATGACTGCCATGAGAAATGAGAATTGGGCTCCGTCGGGCTACCACTGCAATCAGTGTGTTGCTGCGGAGTGTGAAATCCACCAAATAGTACTTGTTCATTCGTACCAGCAAGCCTTTTAGAAATAAAATGCGTAGGAGGTGCTGTACTACAGCTCCTGTTATCTTCAAAAAGGCCCCCAGTTACACAAGTCTTGAATTTGATATGATATCTATGTAATACACTTTATTCCAACTGCTTTTTTCCATCCACTTGTTGGGTGCAGGGTGAAAAGGCTTACATGTTTCCCAAGGATGCTTTGGAAAGGTATGACCATATGAGGACTCGAACCCACCTTTGACCAAATGGGGAGAAGCTCACTAATAATTAGGCTAGCCTTCCATTAACCCTAACAGCCTCCAAAAAATAATGTTTACAGTAAAAACAAAATGTTTTCTAGTCATAGGATTGACCACATTAACCTTCTCTTACGTCACCACTAATATCATTGCTGGTAGTTAGGCTGCATGACCTAGATTAAAGGTTATTTGCTCAAGTCACAGAGGCAGCTCCTTCGGCTCGCCCTTGTTGGGTTTCCTTATCTGGGTTTGTCTGGACAAATCTTGGACACAAAGCGCCCATTTTGTGCTCCTCTCTGGAGATCCTGTTACACTGTTCCAGACACGACGCGGTCCACCAGCGGTGCCTCTGGGAGCATGGCGTTTGGCGGGGCGGCGCGATTAGGTGCTTCCTCAGCTTCAAGCATATGATACATGTGCACTCCTCTTACGTCTCCGAGCGCGCTTTTGTGCCATGATGGTGTAAAATGATCAGCGAGGGGGTCAAATGATGTCATGGTGCGAGAATTCAGATATAGCAACTCCCCCATCCTTGTTACCAACCAAAGAAAATATACAAGTGGATCCAACAGTGCTTCAGGATTCCCCAAAGTCCATGCTCTGATTGCTATGATAATTGCATTATTGCTCAAGCACCTTCCGCCTGTTACCACTTGAGATATACCAGGTAATTTTCATGTCAATTTCCTGGTCGGTTCAAGGTGGGATTCAAAGCATGTTACAAAACAATCCTGAATCAAAACATGAAATAAATGATTGTTGGACTTAACCAAACAAGAAGATCCTTTTGGATACTAAGAAAAATATTGTAAGTTGTTGCTTGTCAATGGTACTGACAGAAATAACTATGCCTCTCCAACAACACACATGCATGGCGAGTGTGTGGATACAGATGCCTTGAGGTTGACCTAGTGGCCTTCTATGCTCTAGAAGGACAAAGTACAGCTATGAGAGCGAGCGAGGGGCAGAGAGAAGGAGGGAAACTGAGAGAGAAAAGAGTAGTGTTCGCTGACCTCATTCTGACAACAAGCCCGGGAAGAGCCTTTCCCTGGAACCGTTTCGCAATAGCACTGTTGTTTATACAGGTGGTGGGTGAGTCGAGCAAGATATGCAGAGAGCATGCGTTTTGCAACACCTCATTATGAATACTAAACACATGCAGCATGTCAAATTGCCCAGACACACACATACACAAGCAGTTTATCCCCGGTCGAAAGTGTGGCTTGAGTTTCGTTTTAGTTGTGACATTTGCAGGGAATGCAGTCATTTTGTAGGCTGCGGCCAATTTATCCCTCTTTGTTTGAATTTCAAAGTCAAGTTGCTTTACGCGATCCAAGAGCTGTCAAACACTACTATCCTCGGGTATCGTCCAGTGAGTGCTCGCCTCCTGGAACGGAGGCCTCTGGTTGGCTCGTGTGTTTGGCTGCGGGGCCGTCTCCTGCAACAACATCCACTTGGCCAGAGTTCAACCCACGTGGAAGGCTACAATAGCCCAAAGGTGGCTGCCCAGACCATTGTTTATGCAACAGCACACCACTGCCAGGTTAAAGGGAAAAGAGCAAGACAGTGGATAAATATGCAGGGCTCCTGCCTGCAACAGAGTTATGCTTTCTGTTAATCTTTCCTGTACAAATACAGATTAGTAATTGATAATAAAATGCCTTTATTATCAAACGGTAGATTTCTTTTACTCTTGCTAATTACAGTTTTGTTAAGATTGTTTTTACCATCACAAAAAAGCAGGGAATTAACTTAGTCTTAATTCCCCGCTTTTTAGCGCATTTAAAGTATTGTTGTCCCTTAGCAAAATGCTAATGATTACAGCTTAATTGAACATGTTGCTATGTAAGAATCATGCTATTAATAAATAATATATTGGAGGTAATGACCTATGCTTTTAGATTGTGTTTGTTTTCTAGAAGAAGTGGCACAATGTTCCAGTGACACAAAATGGAAATCTGACACCTTAACCAAAGCCATTTAACTTTAATGAAATCTTACCCAAACTAAATAGATTTTTACGCTGTTACGCCATAACAGTTGAAGCCTGACTACAAACCCATGCATAAGTTAATGTAGCGCCTATCTTATTTTCCCACTAACCAGCAAGGTGAGCCAAATCCATTACATCTTAGAGAGATGTGGAAAAAAAAAATCCACACACAACAGCTGTTTGGTAAACATACCAAAGTAATTGTTCCAAATGCCTTACTTTAACACAGATTAAATGCAATTAGAGGCTGTTTATCTAACCACAACAAGCCTCTGTGCCAAAAGAAAAACCTCTGTCATTGTTTCTAGCAGTTCGGCTCAGAGGCATTACAGCTGGGAATAGGATTTCTTTCAAAAGTAGCTTCCTTATATGTACATGAAGGAACTTTTACACACAAACAAAGCATATGCTCATTGCATAGGAAGACTATAGGGATGGAAAAAAATGGTTGGATGGCTAAGGCAAAGGGTCTTCTGAGGTGAATATGAAGAATTTAGGTCAGTGCAGCCGAGACATTTAACCAGCTCAAGCCGCTGCAGCCTGGGTGGAAATAGCCCGGGAGGCCAGAGAGAGGGAAACCAGTGCGTCACAGCTCCCGGCCCGATTCCAGGCTCCCCCCGACGCAAACAAGAGCCATAACTTCCCTAATGATCCTAGATCATGTACGCCTCAGACGCGTTCCACCAATAGGGAGCGCTTCCTCTTCACCTCTGACCTCAAAGTGGGTGTTTCTACCTTTGACTCTGCACGAGGTTCAGAACATGTAGGCACAGCGCTAGTGTGGTGGGATGAATAGTTGGCAAAAATGTCATCTGTGAGGTTTGAATGTCCCATTGTGAAAGATCTTTAATCCAAGTGTGCACAAAATCTTACTGCAACACTCCTAAAATCTGGGAAAAAAATCCTATTTTAAGACCTAACAAATCACTTAATATCTTAAACATTTGCCAAATCTGGATAATCTGACACTCTTGTTTTCATTTTCAGTCTCTTTCTGTCACACAGTGACAATTGTGCCGTGATTCAGAAGTCCACCACCACACACACTCACACACACGCACACACACATTGTAAACAGTCTTTATTGAGACGTGAGTGCTTGTATAAACATAGCCAAGCCCTATTGAGGGTCCAGGGCTGGGTCGAACAATAAGAGGGGGAAAGTTGCTGGACGTTCCTCACAGACGGTGTGTACAAAATCCAATTATCAGAGCCACGGCATTAACATTCCAGCAGTCTGGCAGGTGACGGCTCCGTCTTTTCAGCCCCCCCCCCGACACACACACACCACCAGCATGGGATAGAGTCGCCCGGCAGCACCTCAACAATACACACACACACATGCAGCCCTCTTCAGCTCCCCCCTTCTACGATCCCCCAAGTATTGAGACATATATGGAGGAAAGAAGGCAAAGAGTGGGGAGGCAGTTGGTGGTGGTGGTGGTGGCCGGGGGGCTCCACCAGCGACACTGGTCTTTTCTTCAGGAGATCAGCGCGACCGGCCTAGCAGGCAGCATCAGTCAATGGGGCATTCTTCTCCTTTCTGTCTCTGGGTGAGAATATGTTGATCGCTGATAACGTTGCTTTGATTGCCATAATGGGGAAACCACTTTTTGTTTTGAGCGTTTGCCTCTAAACAGTGCGCGCTTTGTCAGCCCTGGGTGATGTTAGCGGCATACAAGATGGCGATTAAAAAAAGGTTCAACGGTAAAACAAAAACAATGTTGTTGTTCTTGGCTGCAGGGCGAGTTGATAATAGATTAAAATAAAGTCTGCGCCTACGGGCCCCTCAGTGACAAAAAGCGATGCAACTAACCCAGAGACCAGCACTTTGCAAACTGCAAGTTTAACCCTGCATTCACTTAAAAACTCACAACACTAAAAATACTTTAAAAATGTATGTCTTATTTAATTATACCCTCTAACTCCTCTAATTATCCTCTGCACCTGCTTTTAGCATTAAACTCTCTGGTAACATGAAGCAGGCCATCATGCATCATTAACAGTTGTTCTTTTCTTCACTATACATAAGTACATAAAGTCCTTATCACTATGGGATGTGGTGTACGTGATAGGGTGCATGTGATATGCAACGCCTCTGCCTGGTGTCCTGCTCTCTTGTCAGGTCCTATATATAAACATACATCTGGCCCCCATTCTGCTCTTTCCATCATGTCATCTTTCAGAGAAGGCTGTAAGAGATACATACAGTACAGTACAGTACAGTACAGTACATGGCGGTAAAGTAGAGCTGGAACAACTGACTATTTTCATTATGGATGAATAATTTCTATAGTGAGAGTGTATAGAAGTTTAAGAGAGATATGGTGGGGCATGCCAGCAATCACTATGTGCATTTCTGTATAATTTCTGTATTATTTCTAATACAATTATTACTTTATTAAAGCATTTTAAGAAATGCCTCTTGACAATTTTCAGTTTTTACTCCACTTTTGGTTTCACCTGCCCTCTTTTCATAACTCACAGTAACTAAGAACTCTACTTTGTCCCCAACAGAACTCCTTTTTTTTGTTTCTATCCCCCCTCCCCTCTCTGTGTTTCACTGTCCTCCTCTGCGGTGAGATGCTAGTCAAGTGTCTTGTGGCTTTCTCCACCCTCACCAGAAGGCTTGCGCGCGGTTAATTATTCTTGGACGGCTGATGAAAAAAGTGAGTTCTTTCTTTCTTTTTTTTTTTCATTAGCTCAGCAGCAGTTTCCCATTCATAATAGTTGGCACTGGTTTCGCACTGCCTGCCAGAGATCACACCCCAACCATTTTCATTTTCCTTCATCCATTTGTTTCATTCATGTCATAGATTTGGCAGAGGCCTGCATCGTTTTCCTGATGGCCGTCGACCCTTCAACACCCTTCTTTTGAGTCTCAAACTCCCGTTTGTGGCTTTGTTTTGCATCAGAGTGAAGACTGGTTTGGTTTGCATCCAAGTGACTTTGTTTTGAAAATTACAGTATTTTAGATTTTGGAATTATTCATTGTAATCTAAAACTGAATCGAAGATACTTAAGCAAGGCCATGTAAAGCGCTCCTGACATGCTCTGGGATGGAGAGAAAGACTTCACACATTGAAACTTTTCCTGGGAAAGTGGATGGATATTGTGTGTGTATGTGAGTAGCAGTGTTGGCGATAAATCCAAAGTTAAAAAGAACCATCAAGTAAAGAGTGTGAGCTAACATCCCCCTGCCTTCATATAGTACTACCCTATAAGATTGCAGAGGTAGTGAATGCACTGTGTAAAGCACTCTCCCCCCACACTTTAAGTGCATTACACAGTGCATTCAGTTATCTGAGGCCCCAAGAAACAGCAGTTTATCATCATATAACCTCTGGAACTATGCCCACTGACAGGAAAGCTAGATCACACATACACACACATTCAAACACACTGCTCCCACCTACCCGTTCAGCAGCCACTTTGCTAAATCTATCAACTGCAGCTGCGTGCATGTGTTTTAATGCACACACACAGGCTGAATACACGTGAGTTCATATGAGCATCTGAGTCCAAACACTCAAATGTGCTGTACACATAGCCTGCAGATGCAGTGTGTTCTCTCTCAGGGCTGCAACCCAATCCCAGAGAACTCCAAAGTGTCAAATAAAATGCAGGCTCTTTAGCGCCGGGAACCAGGATTCCCAACATGAAAACAAACAAGATGGCTACCGTGTCTCCAACCCAAGCAGGCCTTGCGGTGTTCACCAGCTCCCATCTGAATGGAGTTACGGCTGGCTAACAGGAGTGCAGAGGAGAAGAGTCTCCTGGGGCAGTTGGCTCAGCGAGCAGGACCAGAGGATGGCTGCATCGTGGATTAGGGCCCCACAGTGGTCCATTGTTAATTGGGCGCCATGTGTGAAAGCTACAGAGAGATTAGTTTGTACAGCTGCTGCCATTTGTCATAACTGCCCTTAACAAGACACACATGGCAACCCAAGTTACAGCCAGAGGTTTTACAGAAAAAGGGGAGAAAAAATGTCTGGTGAGCGTCTAACAGTTTGTGGAACAGACCTGCATAAGCAGATGAAGATGGTTCCTGGGAAACACCAAGCAGACTCAGCTGGAATCCCAAAAGATGATGAGTTTGAGCATTACTCATTTAGGTCAACTAAGGTCATTATCATAACTGCTCAAAAAACTATGTTAGGCCAGTAGAAATCCCAGACCACAGGTTGCAAACAATTACATCATGGCCCTATTGGGCAAATCTCAAATTAAACTGTGTTTTACTAGACAGGCAACAGTGGGACGCTAGAGAAATAACAAGAGGGCTAGTGACTGTTATAGCCTGATGACCTCTTGTTAGCCAAATCTCCTTGGTAATGTAGGCAACACCATGAGGTTTAAGAGAGGGATGGTGGAGTAGAGTTATTTCTTGGTAGGAATCTGCAGTGTAATTGTGGGTTGTAGGTCTGTGCACATGTTGGAGGCCTAATTACAATCTTGACTTGGTAAATCCGGAACAAGCTTTTAAAGCACTCTCACTTTCAATTTTTGCCCAACAGGTGCTAGAGCACTCTTGTTATTGAGAAGTCGCAGTTCATTGAATCTAAATGCAGTCTATTTAGCTGAAGTGCAGGTGAGCAATAATCTGATGTGTGTGTGCAGTAAAATGAGTTCATTGTGCATGCACATGTATGTGGGCGTATGAGTGTGAACATGTGTGCATTTTTGTGTTGGCATATAACATTTTGGAAGGGTTTTTCTAAAAGTCCGTGCAGCTAAACTACCAGCTGGAGACTTGTGCCAGAGGAGAGCGCGGGCCAATTTGAGAAGAATTCAAGCTATCTGCAGCCAGATCATACAGGCTTTCAGAAGGCACCATGGTAACAAGCCCCGTTCTTACCCAGTAAAAATAACGGGCTTCCTTAACCATCCCGTTAGTGCTGCAGCGGGCTTTAACCACAGGGTCCAGGCAGCACTGGATTAGCTTGTTCCTAACACAAGCAGTTGCACAGTGGCCAAACAATTTCATTATTACTAAACCCATTGACTCAGTGTTTTCTGCTGGTCAAGAAATTATCCAAATATCTAAAGTCACATCTAATGATATTTTGTCATGGCAAAAGGTAATACTTGTAGTAATTGATGGTAGTTTTAAATTGGCAATGGCTCAATTTGGAGTTTCTGGTTGTGCATGTTGTGTTTATGTCATGCCTAAATCTAATTCTCACATATTCATGTGGAAATCTCTAAAGAAATTTGGAAAAGGTGCATGTTTCTATTTTTCCTTTTATTCACTGTATCAGTTTGTTGTTTTAATGGCTTAATGTAAAGAGGCAGTGTGAAAACCAGATCTGTCACAATGGAGGAAGTATCTCTGTAGAAAATCTGTAACATCTGCTGGTTTGGTGATCCTGAGATATGAGATTTTCATGTTGTTCCATCCAACAAGGAGCCCATATTTCCTCTCCTGTCATTCCCTCTATATGGCTCATTTTAATCACTGCTCAAAGATGCTGTCTTTCGTAAAAGATTGATCTCCTTGCCTTTTCTGTTGTTCTATATAAAACAAATAACCATATTGGGCAACCCCCAATATGGTTATTTGTTTATTACACTGAATATATGGCATCTTCTGCTGATCGAGAGTTGGTTCCTAAATTTGGGAGCTTTTTGAGAGTTGAACCTGACATATGTGAGGGAGGAGTGGAAGCTCTTTGGCTAGCTTTGACAACTCAATGGGGCGCTGATGAATCCGTCCCAAGCAGGCCATTCCCAAGCCCCAGACACCATATCCCCTCTTTGACCCGCTGCACTGACATTAGAAAGAAATCCTCTGGGGATTCGCCCCCCCACCCCAAACAGCAACATGCCCACCCAAAAGTACATTTTGCACAGCGCTGCGATGGCGGGCCTTTCTTTTTCTGTCCCGCTCAGGTCTTGTCGAGCCGTCACAGTGATGGGCCGTACTGTACTGCCAGACAAAAGAAGAGACAACCATCACTCTGGGCCACTGATCGGCCCTGTCTGGACTGAAAAGACTTTGATGGGGCAAAGCAGGGTGGGGGGTGCTGCACAGAGAAGTTAGTGTCTCCTGGGCAACCACTCTGATTGTCTGTCCCTGCCCAAAGTTCCCCATCACACCCCACCTACTACCCCTTCCCATTTTTTTCTTCCCTTCATTGGTTGTTCACAAGGCTCCTTCCTGTGTAAAGGGGACTGGCTTTTGCATGAAAGTCTCACTCTGGTACTTGAGGGTGCTTTTCTCCTGGTGACTCGAAAAAATGCGAGGTCAAAAAACATCTTGACACAAATTCTTCATTTAAGACCTCTGTTTCTTCTCTGTGAACCTTTTTATGTCTCTTTCCACTACAGACCCTGCTGTCTTACATGACCAGTCTAGCAGACAGATGGGACAAGAGTAAGTTTTTCTAGCAGTTGCGCTAGTATGATGGCAAAGAAGAGAGGGCAGCCATTGGATGGAGAAACTCAGGCAAAGCAGGGAGGGCCTGCTTTGTAAGGCAGGACAGTGAGGTACAGTGTAGTGCCTGGGATAGGGGGTGAAAGTACCCATTTGTCTTCATTTGGGAGGACCGGCAGACAGGGTGGGGGTGGGGAATCTATCCAGGAGGAGTGGGAGGTGCCGGTCCTCCAGTCAAGTGGCCTCGGGGGGATTTGAAATGCATTTGGGGTCCTCCCCAAAAGCCTGGGAAAGTGTGGTGAAGCTGAGATCTTAACCATAGACTAATGACACAAACTGCAGTCCTTAACCAAGTGTAGCCACTAACGCAAAACTGAGTCTCCTGCTGAAATACACAAGAAAAGCCTTTTCAACACAATGCCCGTGCCTTAGAATGCCAAAGAAAGGGCTTGTCCCATTTTTTGACGGATGCAACAGCGCAAACTGTGACACAAGCAAATTAAACACACTGTAGCAGAGCAAAAGAGGGAGTTGTAAATTTTGTTGAGAAAGAAGGCATCCACATTTCTCAGTGGCCTCTGCTCCGAGTTGCCTTGTTTCCATGGAGATTTATGTACACATGGCACACAAAAGAGGGCTAAGGAGGTAACACGGCCTGTTTAAGCCTTGAGGTATTTGCTCGAGCAAAACCCCGCTGCTAATAACACAAGCTTCATACTGAGCCAGGCAACCTGGCTGCACTGCACACAGGTTAGTGTTTGAGAAAGAGCAGGAGGGGAAAGAAGGCAGGGGAAAGTCAGATGGAGATCACAAACAACCAAAGATCCTGGAGAGGGAGTGAAGACATTAAGGGAGAAAGAAAGTAAGCAAGAAATAAAGAAAGAAAAAAGACATAAAGCAAAGAGGGAAGAACGAAAGCAAAGACAGCGAGAAGCAAGAAAAAAAGAAAGAACATTGCAAAACATAAATAGCTCCCGGGTTAAGAGAAAAAGGATCGGGTAAGACATTTAGTGGGAAGCGGAAATCAATAAGGCAAGCGGTGAAGCTGGGAGCGAGTTCTAAGTGGATTAGATTGAGAGAATGTGTTCGATAGGTTATGGCTCTGAGAGAGAGGTAGCCAGACACCGCAGGCTCTATTGCATACTAATAAGGAAGCCAGAATGGAAGCTAAGCGCAGGGTTGTGCAGTTCAATCTGAAGAGTTTTTCTATATGGCTTTGGAGTCATTGGTTAAGGGTTTTCCCAAGATTTGTATTTTATGGTCTTGCTGATTTTGCTCTGAATGTTCACTGTTAAAATTCATGTCTAAGAATAAAATTCCACTCAACTTCCAAAAGAACCATTTGAGCGGCTTTTTCCAATATCATCTCCCCAGGAAAACTTACAATTAAAGGGAGCTGAATAACTTGACTTAACCCAAAAAAGCGAGACAAACAGTAGTGTCCTTAACGCTGTCTGCTTACAACAACTTTTGTTTCACACTCCTGGCAAGAACCCAGCCACCCTTTCTCTGGCCAAGTGCCTGGGCCTGGGACAGCTGTCATGGTCGGAGTCTCTGGCTTGAGGGAAAGCCAAGGAGTGAGAAAAGAAAAGAGACTGCGAGAGAGAAGGAGTGAGAGAGTCATTTGGCCGGGCAGTGTGCCGCAGGGGTGATTCCTGATGGCAGAGGAGGATAAGGGGATGAAGGGAGGGAGGGATGGATGTTGTGCTTAGTCACAGACCTCCACTGTGACCCAGAAGGTCAGGCCTCCGCACTGGCCGCCTGACCAAAGCCTGTGAGGCAGCCGGGCGGAAAACAAGGTGCAAACAGTTACCCTACGCAGCGTGGTGAGCAGGCAGGCCAGTCGTGAAGATAGGGACCAGCCAGACTACCCAGCCTGAGGGATTGGAGAGGGGGAGGTGAGGAAGTGTGGGGAGTCAGTGGTATCTACTCCCCCTCACTTAGGCCAGTGAACCAAGAGACCACCGGCCAGACCAGAAATAGTGGTGGGGGAGTGGAGACAGAAACAGTTGCCAAGAGACCACCGGTGATCCTGCGACGGCCGCAGTTTGACCCCGATTGAGGAGGTCAACAGGGGAGCTTAGGAGCAGCTCCCCCCGCCTCCTCCCCTGACCACCACCCCCCCCAGGCAAAAAGTCTTCCTCCTCCACGTGCCCTGGCCTGCAACGGCGCATTTTCACTGATCTGTTTTGCTCAATTAAACTTCAGAGGACACCCTGCCACATCTCTTTGCAAAGGTCACGACCCCAGGGGCAGAGGTTAAGTCTGGCGCTCGTAAAACAAGGTCTCCATTAGCATGGCAGCATGTATTCAGAGGTAATCCATCCATTTCCACAAACTATCATGACAGTGTGAAAAAAAAAGTTACATTACTTGCGGGGAGGGGGAGGTTGTCAAGGTAATGACGTTTTATGGCTGTGTTAACTTTCAGCACCAGAGTAATGGGAAAGCGGCTTGACCTTGACTTCTTTAGTCTCCCATTGGACTACCTCAGCAATCCTTTTCTGTCACGGGTTGTGAAATCCACTGACAACTTTCAAAATTCTCAGAATTCTTTGTAGTCATTTCAAATTTGTACCCTTCCGACTTTATTCTACTTAAGCTACCTTGTCGAATTAATTTATAATTGAGGTAGTTTCGGAAAATGTACGGCAGATCATTTCCATAAAACTTTCCAATATTCCTCCAAATTCTTCAATTGGGTTTCTTATGTATCTTAATCACATATCTTTTTAAATCATTTTACTTGCATATTCTATTAATTGCAGATGTGTATTAAGAACAAGACAATTAAATATGCAGAGCCAAGGACTTTCAGTGAATACATTTCTACATTTGTTGAGGAAATAGTGATGAGCAGCATAACAAAACCAAATACAAACGAGGCCTGCAGTATTCTAACATGTCCTAACATGACGATTATCTACATGCCTTGTTACAACAATTCCATCAAGCTGTCAAACTGGATATGCAAAATATGAATCCAGGTGGGGAGAGGCGATGATTCAAAGAAGAAAAAAAATATTGCACTTCTTGTTTTATCAGATAAAGATAAAACAGTGCATTGGAGCACAACAGCAGTGTGTGTGTGTGTGAGAGAGAGAGAGAGAGCGAGAGAGAGAGAGAGAAGCCAGGGCCCTGTATTGAACACGGCCTGCCAGTTGGCACAATGGATGCCACAACCCCCACTCCCAGCCCCCAGCCTACTTCCCAGCAGGCATTCATCTGGGCATGCACATGGGTGCTACAGCCCTGCCTGGCTAAACGCGTCTGTGCCCCAGAACAAGGGGGCTGAGTGCCCTCTCTAAATTCACCCAGCACACTCGCTGCCAACCCGCCGACCTTTTCTCAGGCAGCAACCCACCAGAATCAAAAACAAATACACTGAGAACTTATTGATTTTTGCCACAAAAACTAACAAGAAAAAAATACTGTTGAGTAAATAACGGCAGCAACATATTTTATGTTATCCAGTTATATAACATAGCAGAAGTGAGCCACTGCCAGGTAGCAGGACAGAGAGAACCGTATTAAAAGCACAGTCCGGACCCATTATTTTTCCAGCCGTTCGCACAAATACCAGATTCTGTTTCAGGCAGAGCCGTTTGCTAGTTTCTTTGTGTTTGATTGTATGTTTGTTTGTTTCGTGCAGTTGCAGCAGAACAAAGGCAGCGGCCTCCATTCTGCCACTGTCGAAAAACTTTCCAACGTGCCCACTGCATTGCGGATGCCAACCAACGAATCAAAGGCATGCTGCAAGCAGACAAAGAGGGTTTGATGCCAACCTCCAAACCTCTAACAACCATTACTGGTGATTTGCCTGCCTCCCTGGCACAGTGCAAAACAAAATGGCGCCGCACCACACGCTACCACAATATGGCTGCATTGTCTGGAGATGGGCACTGCTTGGTAACTCGAAGAAAAGGAAAAGACGCTTTAGCTTGCAAAAACGAAATGAAAAAAAAAGCATGGCCGTCTCTGTGATCCCGGTAAAAGAATGCTATTTTGTATTTGCCAAAGTTTCGACCCAACAGAAATTTTCAGGACAACGGTAAATAATCGCTCTGATCTGCAACGCAACGTTGAATCCGAGTGAATTTAATTCTCCGGCGAAAGAGAACATGATGCTCACCATCTATTTCAAACACTAAAATTAATCTTTTTGCCTATTATTTGCTCTTCTTCCATAGCGGACACATTTTCCTAAAATAATAGCTGGTGAAATACTGTCCATAATGTACAATACGAGCACTAACTTGTCATTTAAACGGTGTATATGGTGAAAAAACAGCACTAAAGAGCCATTCAGTTGGTACTGAACAGTTAAAAATGCAGCAGATGCAAACTAGAGAAGCGGTGGCATCCTACAAAAGACACAAAAGAGGGTCTGATGCCAACCCCGGTGCCAGTGGCAACCATTATTGTCTGTGTGCTGTGCCTTCTGCTTTCCCTGGCACTTATCAAACACAAAATGGCGCTCAGGGTTTGATGATAATGAGCTAGCTATACCACCATTCCCCCCCCTCAATAGCAAAGTATTGGTGGTTATTCTGTGTTGCAGCAATAGATTTAATACTGGGGAATTTCAACAGGGAATACTATAGGGGAGATTCCTATGGTGTCAACAGATAAAGGGAGGAAGTTCAAAACTGTGAGAGACATGAATGACTGAAATTGAATTCTATACTGTAACAACCCTATTTTGCAGGAGAAACAAAATGTTCGCCTTAAATTCTGCACCCAAAAAAAATCAGTGTCCAAATAACAATAAAAAATAGCATTGATTAGAAAATTTACATCTATCTACACAATATTTTCTCCTGAACTTGTGCCTTAATTACTGTTCCTCTTCTAAGATTCAAAAGTGATGTTTCTGTCATGAAATAGTGGGCGAAAATTCACAATTTGTTTATTCTATCAATTATTCTATCAATTCTATTTGTCTATTTGTCAAATGTACAGTTTGGAAGACAGATTGTGCATTGCAAAGCTGCTTTTCAAAACCAAAATTCCAGTGATACATATTGGCTTAAATTGTCAGTATGTTCATCATCTCAAATGTTTCAGTAAATGCCAGTATTTTATTATTGTGCGGCATTCTTTTGGTTGTAAATCAAAGGGGAAAAATAAATTCTAATGATTCAATTCAGGAGAAAATGGTTTTAACACATCCATTCAAAAAATGTGCGTGTCAAAACCTATTCCAGTACCTGGCAACGCATTTTTTCAGCCTGTTATTTCACACTGTGCTGAAAAAAATGCTCAATTCAGTCTTCACATCGAGCACATCGCTGTGTCCCCAAAAGGGCTTAAAGAAACCAGCTTTTCAGGAATTAAAAAAAGACAGGTTTCCATTTCAGCACAAACACTGTCACACATCACATGATTTATAACAGACAAATGATCTTATATACACTTAAAAACTACCCTTATATATATATATATATATATATATATATATAAAATATCAAAAAGGCCTAAAGTGTACTCAGAGCAACGCTGTAATGTGACTTACTATCAGCAATACGTTTATTAAAACGAAAATTGTTCTACTGTGATTTTTGACAACAGAAGAGTTTTAAAATTACATAATGGAGACAAAGAACATGATTTTTTTTTCACATAGTAAGGACAATCCCAGTTTTTAAAAATATGCTGTTAATAAACACCAAAACTGGAATCCTGGGTTAACTCTGAGTATAAGAAAAATATACTACTGGTGGGTTCATTTTAATTTAACCAGTCTATACTGAAACTTTCAACAAACGTCACTTTTTAATATCCAGACAAATAGAATTGACGTACAGTGTGCGTGCAATTGTACAAGCCTGTGTGGGTGTGTGTGTATGAGATAATACATACCCTCTCCAAATTACAGTAACTGAATAATTACAGAACATGAGTAGGAGCTGCTGCTGGAGTACAGCAGAGTAAAGACACATTTAAAACATGTTCTAAGTTTAATATTGATTACGGATTGTCTATTTGTTTATTAACGTAGTAACCATATAAAAAATGTATGCTGCATATATACAGTATACAGTACTGACAATCAAGTTGCTTGTATTTATTTGTCTGGCCAGTGTGGTGGTGATTTCTGCCAGTCTCAGCAAGACTGCCAAAAAGTAACACATGTGACCCTTGACCTTGCCAAGCCATCATTCACACATGCGCGTTAGCTCACACACACAGGGAAACAAACACACACAGCATGAGCTTGAACCTACCTTGGTCCTGGACATAGTATGCTAGAAACAAGTCCAGCTCCTTGACCGATACTGTTATGTGGTGTGGCTGGACACAAAGTGCTGGGTTGGTGCAATGTGGAGACTTGACAAGGCGTTCCCCGTCTGTACTTTCCAGAGGGATGCCTTTGAAGAGGATGACCATCACCAGGTCCAGACGCCAAACTTTGTCGGCCTGCCGCAAACAGTCGATCCGGCGGATCTTGCCCTTCTGGTCTGGGTTGGATAGCACACAGCACGGGTGCTTCTTGCCCGTCACGCTGAGGACAAAGTCCTCCCGGTACTCCTGCCGAATGTCCTTACGCAGCTTGGCCAGCAGCCTGGATGCCCATTTCTGCTTAACCTCGGGCTTCTCGCTCAGAAGCTCGTCCTTCACCGCACGCTCCTCGTCCTTGGACATCCGCTTCTCGTGCTTCTTGAAGTACTTGCGTTTTCTGGCCTGGAGGTTGAACCACGTGTAGGCAATGGCACGGACGTGAGGAAGAAGTGCCTCGATGAAGGGATGAAATTCATCCTGGAGCATCCAAGGGACGCAGTGAGGAGAGGGGAGAGAGAAGGAGAGAAATGTAATCAGAAACTCATGTCATCAAACATGCAGAAGAAATATGGGTTTAGTCAGCTACTAATCTGAGGCAGAAGGGAAGTCAGACCACAAATAAACAATTCCTCTTAATCAGTCACATAACATCTTATTGGCAGTTTCAACAGCTTTAAGTCGAGATGTTTCTCTTCACATAGCAACACTGGTTTTACCATCCTAGATGTATCTGGGCGTACTGCAGGTATGACAAGGATATTCCACTGTTTATATCAACTGCCAGCACTACAATAGCACCAAGCCCGGTGACTGAATGCACTCGCGTCTCCGCTCTCATTTCCCAAGCATGCCCTGAGCGGGACTCCTGTGCTGCTGCTGCTGCTGCTGCTGCTACAGGGAGCATGCGTCCCTCACAGTTGCATTTCTCTTATCAAACTATCCACATTCCAGCGTGAACTTATCCCATGTTCACGAAGGACGGAGGATAAGCTGGAGGACCAAGTGGGGTGCAGTCACAAAATAGGAAGTTAAGGAGATTCCCATTCTCCTGGCATATACAAACAGCCTCGTATGCAGGCTGCATGTTGAAAATGCATTAAAAACATAAGCGGAGGACAAAGGCGGCACGTCAAACGAAGCAACTGTGTGAAAGATATTTGCATAGGTTGAGTTAGGAGTCGATTCAAAGTTCATGCCAAATATTTTCAAGCATTGAGATTAACACACAGAATGACACTTGCCCAGCTTCATTCCAAAAACCTGAGGTTAGTCGGGGATATTAAAATCATGGCCTACTTTTGAAAATTTCCATCTCTCTTTTAATTTAAAAAAAATGTTAACGTTAAAACTTATTTTTCTGATAAATTATCAGACTCAGATTAATATTAGTGAAAATATTTCCAGCGCTAATTTGACTTTTTCATGTTTTTTTTTGTGTATTCTGCACTGTGCCGTAGTACACTTTAAACCACATCATCTTTAATTCTAAACTGAAAAAAGACTGCAAATATGAGTCAAAAAAAGAAAACTTTTTCAATCTGCATTTGATGGAAATTCTATTGATCCTTACAGCTGAAAAAAGCTAAATACCAACATTTCTAAAGTTCACTGGCCTTTGGGCAAATTATAATAATCTCTTAATGCTTGTTCTCTGTAGGTGAAGGAGTGTACAAGACGGTGTGGATGATTTAGGAGTCATGAGAAATTATAGCAGCAGCGAGTGACATGTGGAAACATTAACTTATCTTTGTTTTAGGTCATTAAAATGTCAAATTTAATAAGTATAAGCAGCAGGCTTTTGAAGAGTTAAACCACATATTGTTCTTTTTGTAGGCAGCCAGGCAGGCAGGCTATAAGAAACCACAGAAATACACTCCCTGTCCGTGCCTGCCGCTGGTGCTCCTCTGAGAAGTCACGTTTCTGGACTGCACTTTGAGGCCAATAAAACTCTGCTCCAGTACAGTAATGTCAAATTATAATCATTTATTATACAGCGTGAAAAAAAATTTTATTCTCTACAGATTCTAGTTTTGAAATGTATTATATTTACTATGGATACCTATTCATAGTCTTTTAGAGAGGCAAAAAAATAAATAAAATAAATTCAGAACTCCTTTAAATGTCACCTCCTCACTATAATGTTGCCAATTAAACTGACAAAAGTAAGCAGTAAATGCAAGTAAATGTGCTCGGCAGCAACTGTTTCTGAAATCCTTTTCACTTGTGGTTTCCTGTTCAAAAACACCTTAAATATTCCGTTAATTTTTTCAAGCAGGCTAAAGCCAAACGCTGTAAAGATAAATGACTTGGCCTGGGCCTATGCAGTGCACTTCAGCTGGGGCCATAAAAGCACAATCCTCTTAAGTACAAACTAAACCACATCTCAGTCAATCACTTACTTATGCCAAGTAAAATATAAACAGTAAAACTGAGTCAGCCAAAACAGTCAGCTACTCTGTCCAACCGCTGAATCAACCTTATCATTCGTTTGATCTTCCTACTGTGAAAGTGGCTTTATCTCCCTCCAACTTCACTTCCCTAAAGTATAGGGGTTTTACTCTAAATAAAAAATATACACGTGGAAAAAAAAGTACAAACACATCTCAGGCAAGGCTGGGAAGTGTGTGTGAGGTTATTGGAGGACGAAAATAACCTAATTAAACCTGAGAGAAAACGAGCATACAGGATTATCAAGATGACAGTCTCGGATTGCTGCCTTAAAAATCATCTTTACGCATAACTTTACGCACACAAAAGGACACATAAAGATTGGCACTTCGATTACTTTTTAAGTTCCTACAAGACTATTAAATGATTTTTCGTTAAGGCTTTCGTTGGAATCTAAGATCTCGAGAGTAAAAAATCCCCACAATTGTGGCACAAACACGTGCATTTTGGATTAACAACATCGATTTTGGTTAGTTCTAACGCTATATTTTCACTTACAAGGCACAACTTTATTGTTGTTATGAATAATGAAAGTATTTCCCAAGCAGAGCCGAACCTGACGCATGCACAGAACTTTCAATTCCCTGGCCACAGTCTGTAACAATCGTATTACAAATATGCAAATCATAGCAAATAAATGTATATAAAAAAGACACAAATACCTGAGTGAGACAAATTGGAGAATACATGACGAGACGGCTACACAGAAAGTGAATGTACTTGGACTGATTCCTCTGATCACTTTATCGCGCCATTCCTGTACCGATGTGCACCGCGCAAGACTGTGGAGCAGCTATCCGCGCAAAACAGTGAGAGATTATCCAAGAACATCCATGAATTGTTGCGATCCAAAGATTGTCGTCTCCGCGGAGAAAAGGAGATATTATGCAGGAGATTTTTTTTGTTTTTTGGAAAGTTGACATGCACAGTATGCACATGCAGATTCTACTCGTCGAGCCGGTGCAAACGGGGCTGCTGCGTACTCCTCTACTACACAGGCTCTTTGCGCGTCTCGCTGCTGTGATATCTCGTTCATAAAAGCATTGTGGGGAGCTTCAGAGGGCGCCGAGTGTGTGATGTTCACCCCTGCTTTAACCAAACTTGATATGAAATCGACCGGTGCACCTTCGGTCCTGCGCGATTCCAGCAAATCAGACCCAACTTTTTTCTTTTTTTTTTTCACCCACGTAATTACACAGTCACACTCCTCCTCCTCCAAACACACAACCCCTATCCACCATCCAGCACCTTCTTCGCCTCCTCGGCTATCTGAAAACACAGCACACAATTCATTTACCCCCTCACTCCAGCAGATTTTTTTTTTATTAGCTTCGGGGACTTTGGACCACAGCCTCGGTGACATAGAGACGGAAGAGGGACATTTCCCTCCGCAGCTCTGGCACCCTTTACCTCCGAGCTCCGTGTCAACAACAAGCGCTTATTACTCCTTTTCCAGTTTAGATCATTCAACGCAGTGTCTGTGGTTCGCAGTAGAAACAAACTTTCGATCTCTTTAGTTTGTCTGTCACATTGTAGCAAGGAAACCAACATGACCTCACTTTATTCGCATTAAAATGTTCTTTAAAAGTTCCTGAAATAAATCATGATAAGATAAATAGTATCTAAGATAGAAGATAAGGGACAACTTATGAAAAATATTAAGCTTTTTATTTTAAATACGGGGTCTTTTGAAGACCCCAAACTGAAAATAATATTTATTAATTTAATTGTTTACTGCAGAATTAGCCCGACAGGTAAAAATGACAGCTAGCTTGAAACTTTGACATGTTACAATTAGTTTATAGAGGACATTTTGTTTTAAATTGTATTATTCTATTATTTTAAAATGCCATTTTATAGCTATGCCGAATAACTCTGCTCTACCTGAACAACTTTTTCTTAGAAAGTTGTTAAACAGATAGGTGTATATCAACAGTAGCACTAATGGTGAAAGGACTGGAAGTTAAAGCTTTTGTGACTTTGTTGCTGCAGTGTGCGTGTGTGTGTGTGTCCTACGGAGATGTCAACAGTCCACATAGAGTTAATTTGCCAAATTAAGGGGAATGGGATGTTAACATAGGCTGCCGGAGAATCTGTGCCAAGTTTAGTTCAGTTTTGGCCCGACCGTGCCAGTGTTGTGGTCCGTGTTAAGTTAACCCACTTCTCCACATTTCTCAATCGTCGCGAGGACAGGACAATATTACAAAACAATGTTATCACAAAATGGTATCATCACCGTTATCACAACATTTGAAAGCAATAATAATCCACGTTCACGTACCATTGCACTGTACTGCATGGATTAATAGGGAATCCTGGAGCCTGGTTGAAAACACACAAGCCGGTAGCTTCACATTTCTCACGTTCAACTTTGTGCTTTGGAGGGCTTTCTCTTGCGGTGCTCGCAAAAAAAAGTCAACACCGGAAGACAATTCTTTGCAGATAGCGGTGAACAGAAGTTTGGAGCACCTCGCGTTTTTTTTCTCTTTTTTTCTTGTCTTCCTTCCTCTTCAAGTCTTACTTTCTTGGATCGTTTTTTGGGGTTGTTCAGTGAAGTTGAACGCGATCCAGAAGAGGCTGAGTTTTCGACACTGGGCTGGTCTCCGCCTTCACTTTCACTGCCTGACTGACTGCCGCCCTCCGGCTCTCAGCAGTAACTGTCAAGTCGGATATAATGTGAACAAGACGATTTCCGGTACGGCTTTTCCAAATAAAACCCTTATTCACAGCAACTGCTTGAGCAATTTCTCTTTTAGCTAATAGGTCTATTATGAAACATTCATACAATGCCAATAAACGTGGAAATGATGTGTAATCGATGGAAGATTGACATAATTATTCCTACATATGTTTTCATGGCTCAGTATGAAAGCATGCCACTGCCCAAAGCAAACCATGTATCTAAAGAAATGTCAATTTTTCATGAAATAGGCTAAGATAAACAGCAATCTTTTTTAGCTTTGTGACAGTATGTTTTTAGATAACTGAATTGGTTTTAGAGGGTTTTTTTTGCCCATAACATCGTCCAAACCCACAAAAGAGTAGGACTTCAGTTTATCTGAAAACCTAAAACTTTCCAAAAAATAGAGAGCCAGTAGTTTCCACTGGATAGTGTAGGTAGCTTAAATGTTTGTTTTGTAATGTTGTGTCTTAACGTAGCTAGCATTAACTATGAGGTTATAGTAGCTATAAGGGTGTTAATGTTGTTAATACTGTAAATTAAAGGTGTAGCCTAATAACTCTGGTTAACCCTCTCTTATACCACAATACATGCTTTTTAACCTCAAAAGGTGACACAATCTACCTTTTACTTTGAAAGCAAAAAAAAAAACATTTCCCGGTGATCATCTAGCTGTTTCTCTGTAACTTGACACAGCTCAGTTTTGTAATAGTGTTTGCATTCTTGCCTCTCATTGGTCAGAAGCGGTGGCCCCGGGTCTCTCTACCCTGGGCCCCTCACTTCCGCTCCTCTGACGTGCTGTTTGGGGCTTGACAGAGCCGCTGCTGGACAGTCAGCCTGTATAGCGATGCGGTCACTGACTGATGGGGGAAATCACTACACTGCAGTAATTACTGCTTTACATCATGCAGTAATGGGAATTATATTATTATTATTATTATTATTATTATTATTATTATTATTATTAGAGGAGTAGTGGCAGTAGTAAGCCACTACCAATTTCTGATGTACTTCACATCTAGCAATGCTAATTGCATTTTACGAGTCATGTAGCTGCAAACATGTTCACATGGGTATGGTGATTATGGCATTTTTATTTAATTACTGTGATTTTTAAATACCATGATCCCTATATTATCCCTATATATTATGTTGCTTATGTTACACTTACTGTTATAAGTGTTAGACTCATAAAATTGTCATTTCCTCAATCAATAAAATATTAGCAGCAAAAATAGCATTGAAAGCACGGATATGGGTACTATTATACAGTAATCTAACCATAATATAATAGTATTCTAATGTGTCATGGTGCTCATTAAGTAAGAAGAATAACAGTGATAGCAGCAGTGGTACGCAGTGTTGTAATAGTAACAGTTTTAATGTAAGTACTGTAGTATAGTAGTAATGGTGTAATGTTTCCAGAGCAGGCTGTTTAAAAAGGATAACCTTGTATTGATTAATCATTCACTGGATGCCCATTGCTGTGTGTCAGCATAACAGCGGGCAATGTGATTGCATGACTTGAATGGGTAGCCTGACAATAGATTTTACTGCTCTCTGGTCACTGTTATCATGACATTAACACAGTATTCACACCATCTAAAAATGTCAGTGTCATCATGTGGGTCTAGTATCATCACACACACACACACACACACAGTGATCAGTTGTGATTCCCTTCTAAAAATAATTAAGCTAAGAGCATTCAGTTGTAGCAGAAATGGCTATAAATTGCTGATCAATGATGGTTTCAAGGCCAAGTTCAGTCTGATACTGTTGGTGTGTCAATTCATACTGTGGCAACCTTGAAGCCAAGCTATTTGCTGGGTTGGGGCTGAATAGATCTGTCTATTATGCCTTCAAAAACACTCCTTCAGACCCCTTCTAAATTGAAATTTCAAGCACGCTCAATACATTTTAGAATACTTCACATTATCTAGTATTATTTCCAAGAATGTTTTACTTTTAGATTTAGTTCATTTTACTAATTAATTTCTGTTAATGGTGAGATAGCCTACCACGAAAGGCTAGATCATTACCACATACCCTGACTCCATACTGTCTCTGCCTCCATTTATCCAGCATTGGGCTATATTATGCCCGTCTACTGGTGCACGTCAGGAGCCTTGGCAGATTCATCCCTCCGAATGTGGACCTACCGCCCCCATGTGGCCACAAACACAACTGCTAGTTGCCTGTTTGGGACCCACTGGAGAATTAAAACTGAGGTCCTGTGTATTTTGTAGCTCTAACTTTAAAAGGTGGGGATGTTGTAGTGGCATTTAAGACAACAGAAGTTACACACAAGCCTAGTTTCTCTATTTCCGTTCACAACTGGGCTAAATGAGAAAGACAGGTTCATCCTACAAAGGTCCAAAATTCTTAATGTGGTTATTACTGGCAGAATAATGGCAAATGAGTCCTTATAATAAAAAGAGTTATCTTATTACATGTTAGATATTTCATAGCCACAAATGAAAAATATTAACTTTCCTTGGATAAAACAAAACACTAATATATGTATGTCCCAGTAAGCAATGACAGTGTGACAGTGAGCCAGCATGCAGAATACCAGTGTCTTTTTTATACCATTAGGTGGCGATATAGCAGTGCTGTTACTGTAGTGACCACCTGTGTCATCTGGTTATAATCTGGTACTATTTATTATATCAGTATGAGTGACATTTAACTTAATGAACCAAAGTAAAGCCAGGTCAGAGAGTACAAAGTATGATTCTGATTCTCAAAATTCACATATTTTGATGTGGTATCCAAATAAGCTGCAATGTAAAGATAACCATATATACAGTAGTACTACAAGGCTGCTGCTACTGCTACTACAGATAAAGATAGTGTGAATATAGATGCTTTTGTCCATTAAGCTTAGATTATTAACTCAAGAGCAGTACTGTAGGTACTTTACCAACGCCATTTCCTACCAATTGCACCATTTCCTATGGGCCTTTCACAACAGCTGTAAGTAACTTTTCATGACAAGACAGCAGGTCAGCTGGTCTCTGCTAAATCCTTCAATATTCTAACCTTTAATATGAACTTTTAATTAAATACTATTTCTGACCATGACGTACTTACCTTCATGTTCTGTTCCCTCCTGAATTCTTAAGGCTCTTTCGTTAAATGAACTTGCAGGTGTAGGAGGTGAAGCAGATTCTATTTTATTCTAAGTCTTAAACTTCCTTTAAAACAGTATCCGATAAATGCATACAATGCTGCAGAAGCAACTGTAAAAAAAAATTAATTTGAAGAAAGCACATTTAATATGTGTAAATGAATGAGTGTCACTAAAATAAAATTCACCCATTGTTAACATGGATATCATATCAAAGAGCAGCAAGCAACACCAGCAGAATGCCCTGAGCAGAAAGGGTCAATTCTCCCAGATCACGTGCGTTGGGACAGACAAGCAGACCTGACAAGTGATCATGGAGCACAATAAAAGCTCGCCTGTAGTCAGACAAGTAAATAAATATTCAGAAAGAAATGTCAGCCTGCGTTGCCTCTTCAGCATGGGAAAGGCGCGGGTTGGACAAGGGCTCTTTGTCTGACACTATCAAATTAACACTGCAGAGGGTGCACAGAGAGGTGCACTTGAGGAACGCTCTTACACTGAAGGGAGGCTAAATTGCTCTTTTAGTTATTCATCTCAGCAAACAATAATATTATTTTTAAAGCCCATTTTGATCACTCCTCGCCTTCAAATTCCTTGATTCTTTGCAGTCCAGTTGAAGTATAACTGGTTTTAAAACAGTTCAAGGATCAAAGTTACAACTGCTGGCCTTGAGGATCACATTCATTCGAAATTAACATTAGTGCCAAGGATGCTCTTAGCACATGACAAACTAATTGGAGAATGACAAAACCTTTTATATCAAATAGCCTTTTCCACAATCTCCCTCACTTCTGCAAATGTGGTCAATCTTGACTGAGGCACAGACACACAAAGACACAAACCACAACTCCCAAAAGCAATGCAAAATTATGGCACCGGAGGTAAATTCAATTTTAAGAGAGTAACCAGCAGAATGTGATATTTGGGTGGGTCAGACAACGTTGCAGTTGGAGACTAGACATGGACTTTTACAGACAATGTAACAAGTCTGCAGCTGTGGCATCATAACATTTAAACAGGGTATTACAAGTAATATTAGCCTTTTTTTAAAGTTGATTTTGCCTCATAGTGATGTTCTTAACAAAGCTGATTTAAGAAGAAGAAGTCAAGACAAAAGAGCTCTGCTTACCATCCACCACGTCCTAGCTGACATGTCATAACAAAGCTGCCATTTAATGGACCTCTCTGTCAGTTTCCCAGCCATCACTGTGCTCCCGGCTCTCGTCAGACGCAGCGGTGGAAGATAAGACACCTAATCAAAGGGGCTTCAGTGCAGGCATGCTGTGCCACATGTAGGCCAGTCCCTGACACTGTTGCATTATGGGAAGAAAAGAAAAAACAACAGCAACAACTTCCAGTGACCAGTGACTTGAACCTGACTGTGATAATTACGAGAGCCATGACCCTGCAACCCTCACCACCCCCCCCCACCCCCCCACACACACACCAACCTCCTTCCCCTCTCCACCCCACCCCACCCTCTTCTCTTACACTTGTTCTCCAAAGTGCTGAAAGTCACAAATCAGATGGCGATGCATTACAACAAGCTGGAAACAATTTAGATGGACTTTAGAAGAAACGTAATCCAGACAAAACAGTAAGGAATTAGGTTATTCTGCTGAAAAATGTAATGTAATTTCCCCACACCGAACATTTTAATTTGGATGTGGTTGAGAGCAGGAGCATCATTCATCGTGTGATATTTCCCAGACAGAGTCAGAAGCAAGCCGATGGTGAGTCAGTGCTGACATTCGGCCTGCAGTCTCTCAGATTCAACCTCATCAACCCTGTTTTTGTATGAGCAACAAACCTGCCAGTGCTGGGAATTATCCACTAAAGAGCCAGGGCAGCTTGATATGACTGTGTGGCACTGAGCTAAAGGTCATTTAAAATAATGAGATGTGTCAAAATACTGAGATCTTGACTTCTTCTCTAAAAATGCAGCTGTGAGGGTTTCGTTAAAGGATTATCTAATGTCACCGCTCTTATTCAAAGGTGGTTCAAAGCAGTCATGAAGATCAAGCAGTCATCAAGAGACCTGTTGCATCAAATTTCCCCTCAGCATCAAGGCTTCTCTGGAACCAACTGTATTTTGACCCATGAATTAAGACGTCTGGCATGTCCATGTAAATGTTATCTGAATGCCAGTTGAAAAGACCTTTTCTCCCCTGCCACATTCCAATCCTCTTCACTGAGGCCGCTCGGTGGCAGCTGGATTTCCCCACAGGGATGGTGGGTGGACTTAGCAACAGTAACTTAGCATTAGTTACAACAAATAGGAAAAAAAACAGCAAATGAAGACAAGGATTTCACTTCACTATATTGTAGTTTTTGGCACATACACGCCCAAGTCACAAGTTATTGAACACTATATTTGAGCATTTAGGGTTAAATCTCACAATATACGATTTAAAACTTAGAAATACGATGGAAATGAAGCAGGATTTAACCACTCTAATTAGGCACCTGCAGTATACACAACTTGCTGTATGTTTGTCTTACAGCTGATTGCGCTGTATAGCTGCTTTAAATAAGTACCTGTTCACAGCTGACCTTTTCGGTGCACCTGACTTTAATAAGGCACTCATTAGGAGTCTAATTAGGTGCTGGCCAATTTAAATGGTTCTTAAACACAAAGAACAACAAGACACTCGGCAGTCATCATGGAAGGCAAATGTCAGCTCACGGCAGAGAAAAGGCAAATGAATATTACTCTGAGGGATGAAAGACTACAAATGTAAGGTCTCAGTGAGCACTTTGGCTTATATTATCAAAAGGAAACTTGGAGGAAATCTGATTTATAAAGCCATACTACTATTTTATTCCTTAATTAACACATTATTTAGCATTTGAAAAAAGTAACTGGTTTAATATGTACAAGTACCTTTTAAACCTTAATGTTCTGTTTCGAGTACAGTAAACACCAAAAATAATGGATTTTCATATTCTCTATCTGCGATTGGTGTTAGTTTTTACACAGCATTATGTTTTGTTCATAAGAGGTTTAACAGAAAGGTTGTCCTCTGGAGTCTAATTAACCCCAAACATAATTAAAATCACTATGTAGGATAACATACTGTACATGTCTTTGTCAGTGAATTACTTTTTGGCAAACAAATGGAATTCTTGTTCATGCATATAGCCCATAACTTAGAAAACATGAAATATTTCCTTATTTGGTGGGATAACAATGCTGTTCATTTCCATATTTTGTCACCTTCATCAAATATGCAAGCTCGAATTTGTTGGTTTGTCGCAAAGGGAAGTACTTTCATACATATTGGGTTTTAATAAGCTCAGAAGAAAAGAAAAAGAAAAAGTTGAGCAGATGAAAAAACAACATTTCTGAGACATTATTCAGCAGACCCAAAATGTGCTCTTCATTCTTTTGGAGAAAGGACAATGTTCAGGGCCGAGCTCGCGCGAGGGCCGCGTGCACCTTATTGATTTTGAGGGTAAAATCGATACATTTCATCATCTTGATTGGATTAAGTGTTTCAAGTTCAACTTTTAATTGGATTTCTACTTTCTACAGTGAGAGCTTATTTGAAAATCAATAGGCCAATCAATACCTCCGTGTTCAGGAAGTTCAGCTGTGGAGCTGAAAATGGAGGCACGTAGCAGACACCTGCCACTAGAAACTCACCCACATGAACCGCTGAGGTCTAAAAAATCTAATTATGCCTTTTTTAATAGTGAAAGAAATACAAGAATAATTTCTTACTATATCAAAGTGGAATCATAGAGTCAGTGAGAAATTCACATTTTATTTAAAAAGTTGATTGGATTGATTTATGGGCCGTTTTATGGATACAGAAAATTGGAGATTTCCTGAATGATAAATCACAACAACTACACATTGTTGATTGTCAAATATGTGGGATCTTTGCTGAAGCACTACACAAAAAAATAACTGATGATGATCCTAATTACCAAATCATATAGGATATGTGGCTCATATGGATAGAAATCTAAAAATGATCATGCTACCCAAAATTAGTGATCCGATAATAAATTCTATCTTCCATCTCCGAGACTTAATCCTTGTCTAGGCTTGGCAAAATGGCAGCAGAACACGCCAAGCCACTAACTCCAATCCTAGACAGGTAAACAGCCTTGTATCTGAGAGATAACTGTTGCAAGCATAGTTTATGTTTATCAAGCATGTGGCTAATTATTTCTTTTGTTCAGCCAGATGTCATAGACTGTAAGAGTAGCAGGTGGTCACTTATTTAATTAGTCCAGTTGACCAACCATTACCAGAGATTAAGAGCACATTTAACCCAGGCCGCAGCAGGCTGCTATTATCTAGACTGGATTTCTTCAATTTTACTATCCCAAAGCCCACACAATTTCCCCACCAGGCTCCTTAAAACATACAGGTGTTTTTGTTTTAATATATTTTATTATAAAAACTGGCTTTGATATTAGTTCTAAAAACAACAACAGAAGTTGAATTTATTCCGGGATCATATTTTTGTATTTTTTATTTATTTATCTGTACTAATTTACTATCTTCAGAGATATTGTAAAGCACCTCCATCAAGATGAAGCATCAGCCATAATAAGAGAGATGAAATAAAAGCTATGTTTTGTAACATTTAACCCTGATAGTGTATTTTAGGGATGCTCAAAGTGTGGTCTGGGGGTCATGAGGTGCCCTTTAGGGAATTTACGGGGTCCCTGAAAAGAAGAATATTTTAATTTAACTGATAGCGTAATTTAATATCCTAATTAAAGAAGGATAACTGCTGATACGGTTGTCATTCAGCTAATACTGAGAAAATTGTGACATAACAAAAAAACAAAACAATCTTGATCCTCATCTTCAAATTTAGTCTGGGATGACCTTGTTGGGGCTGTAGACAAATCAAGGTTTTACTTGGTCAAGACCAAGTCCGCTGGGGTTGCCGGGGACAATACGATGTGTGTGTGTGTGTGTGTGTGTGTGTGTGTGTCTATGGGCGTGTGTTCAGTATGCTTAAAACATGTAACCATTTTAGACAACACGCACATAGCTTATGTTCACGGACCATGCACACATTACACACGCCTCACTGAGACTTAAGAGCTGTTCAGGACAATGTCCATTTGGTTGGAGACAACTGAACTGCTGCTTGGGCTCTTATTGTGACACGTAGTAATTATACTGAGAGAAACAAGCAGCAGTTAAACTATTCAGGCAGTCAAGTCAAATTTGATCACAAGTCTGACTTTGATCCTGCGGAGTATTTACTGCAAAACTGGCTGAAAATTAGAATGAAAATGTTTGTCTTTTTGTTTAAAGTGAAATAATTTTGTCCATGGCACAAAATATCTCTGTGGTGTCATTACATAATGTAAAAAGTCCAGTCAAATGCTTCTAGTTTAAGGTGAACATTTAACAGCTAATACTGTAGGTATTCTCTAAATGAAAGTACTGGGTGTGTTGAACAGGAATCACTCTTGTCATGTTTGACTGTGGGCCTCTGTGTCATCGCATTACACATTTTATGCCTGATTAGGCTACATCACTTAATAGACATTTATTTGAATTTAGACATTGCTCTTCAAAAGTAATGTTCTTCTCACCCGGTGTAGTCATATCTAGTTTCCAAGACATAAAAGAGCCTATTTGATCATTTGGAAAGGTGATAGATATGAAGCCCTGAAACTGACAAAATGTAGTAAACGTGTCAAAAGACTAATTTCCTTGATGAAGAAAAGAGACATGCACTTGAAGATAGACGATAGAAGCATGTTGTCTGTAAACTTCCAAGTGGCGTTAGCTTAGCTAGCTAGCTGAAAAGGCTGGTGCTCAGTTTATACATCCATGGTGTTTAGACACCTGTGTTTTCAGTTAAGCTAGCTAGCTACACAGTCCTCTCAATTGCACACTTTTTATTAAGAAGAAGGAGGGTATAAAGCTAAAGGTATAAACTTGATATTACTTTTTACACTCCATTTTAATTATTTAACTAACAATATAATTTATTGATGTATTCAGTTATATTTTTTACTTGTCTGATAAACTTTTTTGGTGCCCCCCCCCCCAAAAAAAGAGTAAAAGATAGATATGGTTGCTAAATAAGATAAAAGGTCTACTGCTAATATAGTCTCATAGCCAAGGTCTCCATTTGATAAGTGCTGTCTCTGAAAATACTGATATGTACTATAATAACCCCCCCCCCCATTTCATAATAGGAAAATAAAAGCTTCAGCTGCAGCCAAAATTAAAAAGGAGAAAAGAATCAGCTCAAACGTATCCAGAATCTAATTTATTATTAGAATATGAATACCTATATATTATATAATCACAATTAATACAGTTTTCATGATTGACAATTTTTCCTAGGCTTTCTAGACATAAAGAAATGGATAATATATTTATTGTGTACCCATTTAATTCACAAAACTTCACTGTCCCAGTGTTTGAGGTCTGAATTAAACAAAATAAAGCTTGAAAACACATTCCAAAAACAGCAAATGAACAATGTGAACAAAACTGCACAGGTCCAAACTGAGAGCCCTGGGGGACGCCAGATAACGACGAAGTGAGTGAGCACAGTCTCTCTGAAATGCTCACACCTTCGGTCTCCTGTAGCTCTTCAAATCAAACAAACCAAGCCTTTCTGTTATTCTGTTTATAACAACATGAGGTGTTGAGGCTGACATGTTGTTATTTGAAGATATACTGTAAAACTATACACAGCAGCTACAGTAGTGCTAATCTTGGCTGAGGTTACTGAAGTATTGAAAACGTTTAAGTCAGGTAATCACTGGTTAGTGAGTAACGAGTGAAACTCATCCACCCAGTTTATATACTTCACAATACATCAGATTTTCACTACTGTTGTAACAATAAGGATGTCTTTACAGATACACAATGCTTATTGCTTTCAAAAATTGTTTGTAAAAGAAAAGGTTAATGCCAATCACACGCATTTACCCACCCTTTATCCCACTGCTCAAAATAATAATAATAATAATAATAATTCACACAAACATCCAAAAACCTGAATCTGAGTTATAAAAACCACTGAGCAAAGTTATCAACACACACTCATGCAAATGCAAACAAGTTAAGACTTTCTTTCAAGAGTACCATTGATGCCGTAAAACAGACTGTGAGCTAATGTGAAAACCAGTGCATAATATTGAACCGCTACCTTCGGAAATTAGGTGAAACATGCATTTACTGAATGCTTGCTGACTATTGCAACATTTCCCCAGGTCTTTGGCTTTTATGGAGACCAACATGATGATGATGTACCGTGCGAGTCAAAAGAAGACCTAGAAAGGCACTTAAAACTACATGGATATTGTAATATTTCCCACACATGGCAAGCTTTGTTTACGTACAGGTTTAGCTATAGGATTGCCAAGTATTATAGACAATAACAACCCCACTATGCTAGTATTATTATTCACTGAATCACCTTCTCCTTAAGTATCCTAAGAATTCAATAAAATCTCTAAACAGTACCATAGGCTTACAGCAAAGCAACCATTTCAATTCAGTCAGTGTTGTATCAACTAGCTGTATGTCACCACACGATCTGCTAGTTTTTGTATAAAGATACACATTTATAAAGCCACTTGTTCAGACACATTTACGACCTAACTACAACAGCTGCAGCACGAAAATGATATAAATCACAAATGATATTGTCAGGAGTAGTACAATGAAAGACGTGTTCAAAAGTCGTGCATTGTAAGTGCTATGGTTGACAGAGCAGACTTAAGCTAAACAGACTGATTTAAAGGAATAGTTTGATATTTTGGGAAAGTACATGTCTGTATGGTAAATATGAAGCTACAGTCAGCAGGCAGTTAGCTTAGCTTAGCATCAAGACCAGAAACAGGAGGAAGAAGCAATCCTGGCTCTGTCCAAAAGTAACAAAATCCACCTAACAACAGCTCTAAAGCTGACTAATTAACATGTTATATCTTTCTTGTTTAATCTGTACAAAAACGTAAGTGTAAAAAAGGCAAGTTGTGGTTTTACTGGGGGTTTATGTCTTTATGCTAAGCTAAGCTAACCACCTGCTGGTTGTAGCTTCATATTTAGCATACAGACATGAGAGTGGTATTGATCTTCTCGTCTAACTCTCGGTAAAAAAGTGTATTTCAGACTATTCTTTTAAGATAAACAGAGTGATTTAAGTTATGCTTGAGGATAGTATGTGACACTCAAACCCCTTCAATAAGGATTTCACAACAGGTTATGATCAGATCATGATATTAAATGGCGGTGGAATGTTTGTTATACTTACAGAAACAATTTGATTATACAGCAGGTTTGACTACAACACATACAGCCTTGAACTTGTTTCTAATTTTGGACTTTTACCATGGCATGGTGAAGTGTTAACTGTCGGCTTGCTATTACACATCTTCATACCCGGCTGGTCATTTGTCATAAACGTATCACTTATCAGTATTCACGTTATCAACTTTGTTCTGTGGCCATGCTTCATAAAACATCACTTCATAGATAAAACGTTCATAGAGCAATGCAAGAAAACATTCACGAATCATCAGACGGTCACCAATTAAAGGAATGCAGTGGACGCCAGATCCCTTCACTGTTCACAAGAAATTTCCAAACTGGAAGATCACCAACCAGAAAACATAAAACAAAAACACTGCTCATGCATGATAAATAAAAAGGGCATAGTTAAAAGAAACAAGGCACAAACTTTATACAAAAAAATGCCTTCTAATAGACATACTGGAGTTACCCTACTTCTGTCTGTGGTTGATTAAAGGTCAGTAGTAAAGGCTCTTTATTAAAGTAACCTGAGAGGGGTCCCTTTCGCCAGCTTCTTTCAAGTGAAGACTTCCATCCTTCTGATGCAATTAGCCATTAAAAGTGGTTTCCAAATGCTGAAAGTAGCAGTCACAGTGAGTAAAAAAAATGTTTCCCTTCACTCCCTTAGGTGTTTCTTGACCCTGTTTACTGCCAGTCTGGGCCTTGTAGAGAAAGGAAAAAAAACAAAAGGAAAAAAAAAAAGCTTAGAGTATCCACTGACAAACCAAGACTGCTGCCCAGCTCCCATAGCACAAAAGAGGACGGTGAAGGCGAGCAGATGGATTCTTGAGCGTGTATAGCCTACAGTGTTTCATCATGGCTACCCCTACCACCCGTGCAGGTAGGAGGTGCTGTACTGCTACTGGCCTACACGTGGGTTCGGAAGTGGTGGCTGGCTTGGAGCGGCTGCCTGCTTCGGAGTGGGATGAGCCACAGGAGTTTCCAGCGAGTGCCGCAAACTTCAGCTAGTGCCCACTGCCAGGATTTCTTTGAGCCATATCTGAAAAGAAGAAGAAAAAAAAGAAGCAATTATTCATGTTAAAATGTGTATTATAAGATTGTTTTAAAGGAATAGTTCAACATGGGAAACACTCTTATTTGCTTTCTTGCTGAGCTGAAAAGACTGATACCACAGCAGCCAGTTAGCTTAGCTTAGCATAAAGACTGGAAACAGGGGGAAACAGCTAGCCCCGCTTTGTCTGGAGGTAACAAAATCTGCCTACAAGCACCTCTAAAGCTCACTAATTAACACATTACACAGTGACCATAAAACTCCAGGAAGTCACTGCACCCAGCTAAGAAATAGTCCAGCACATAACGCCCCATTATACCACAAATTGTTGTTTTTGTACTTTAGTTTTTGTACGAATTAAACAAACAAGATATAATGTGTTTTTAAAGCTTTAGAGGTACTGGTAGGTGTATATTACCTGAATAAAGGCGTGGATAAAGTCAGGCTAACTGTTTCCAGTCCTTATGCTAAGCTAAGAGGAGTGGTATCGGTCTTCTGAGCTCACTCTCGACAAGAAAGTGAATACATTTATTTCCAAAAATGTTGAACTATTCCTTTAAAATTACCTTAACTTGCAGCAGAAAGAAAATAATAATATTCGCATAATGTCAACATATTTCTTTAATGCAACTGCAAACTACTTCTGGCATTAGGACAGACAGAGTTAAACAGACTCACATTTCATTTGAGAACTGAGCCATTTTCTCAATGGTGGTAGTGTCCTGTAAGGGGGGAAAAGGAAAAAAGACAATGCAAAATGAGTGGAACATTTCACAAAATAAGCTAGCTTGCTAGGTCATTCTTGAAAAGACAGAACTTGCTTTCAACAGGACAAACGAGCTAAATGATATTGGAAATGAGCACCATCATGCTTATTTTACAGATCCTACAAAGTGACACTAAACAGTTACATTAGCTTGGAAATATGTTAAGAGATAGAAGACATAATCACATTAACATAATTACAGCAGTAAATGTCATTTGAAACAAGATAATAAGTCTTCTAGTCATTGCTCAGTACTCACAGAGAGGATGCCCGTCATCTGAGTGTAAAACAAGCTAGTCATGCCACCAAACATGACCAAACCCATGAGCGCTGAGACCCGCAGCAGAGCCAGTTCATGGCGTGTTGTAAACTTCTCCTGGCAGAGGAAAAGAGAAAGGCAACCTTGTAAAATCCTCTTATTTCATAATCCCAAAGCTCTATGTGATGACTTTTCATAATAAAATATTAACTTTTATATTGTACTAGTGCTGTAGCTGACTCGTACAGGGTGTAACAAAGCATTTAGCACCAAAATTGTGCCATGTTGTCATATAACACTTTCAGATGACTAAATAAATACAGTAAAACTGCTACACACATGTCTGAAATGTAGTCTGTAAGCTCTAAAAACATTTTTCTGTCAACTGAGGATATTATTAACTTATATTCCTGTAGAATGTACCTGGTCTAGTCCTGTCAGAGGCTGGAAGTAATAGTACTGGCAGAAGTCCAGCACCAGGGTGAACAAACTGAGGACCTGAGCGTAGAAACAGAGCTGCAGGAAGAGCCAGTGGTTGTCTTCTCCCACACAGTTATTGATCCTGGGAGGAAATGAACAGGATTTAAGATATTATCTTATATCATATCACTCAGGATTGGACTGATATGATCTGGACTGAAGTTGCAGAGTGACAGTGTTATGTGCAAAGGTAAATATCTTTCATTTTGTCAATTTTCATGAAAATGAAATTATTATTTCGCATTTTTTTATACTCGCAGCAAAAGCCTGAAAAGCCTTATATATTTGATAAGATTTATTTAAGATATTTATACCATTATAGTAAGTAAGTACATAGAATGCAGGTCAACATATGTCTGACATACTGGCAAAACTGTGTGGCTCTGGAAAATGTCTCTTGACTTTGTAACATGATAAGCTATATATACTGGACCACTGCAGTTTAATATAAGCAGTACATCGGCTGTGTAAACTCAGATCTTGGATGGTTAAGTTTTTATTTTGCATTTTGTTATTTTTCTATAAGTTTTCAATAGATAAGCTATATGTGTCTGATGTGTAAGGTAAGACCTTCATGAGTGTGTGTGTGTGTATCCTTACCAAGGACAGTGGTGGTCCATTCTGCGTACACAATGGCCACAACGACTGCAGTGGTGTGACCTTTTAGGTCTCATTAAGTTGCACTTATTGCACAACTCCCAGTGCTCTCGCTCTGTGACATAAAATCAACAATCAGCAGTTTATTATTGGTTATTACGGGTAGTATTGGTATTTATAGCTGACTTAATGTCACAGTAATAACATATTCAAAACCTATTGACTTTGCTCTAAAGACAGATTGATAAGTATTAGTTGATTACACTGGAACAATAATAGACGACGCATTTTAGCTTCAGAAGAGGTGGTAAAGAAGTCAGAATAGTGAGGTGGGTTTTTCTGTATCCATACCAGAGTGAGGTATGTGGGGGTCCACAGGAAGACGGCCGGGATCTGCTGTGGAAGCTCTGAATAGGGCTGCTATGCAGAGTGCGGATGCTATGTAATAACCTGAATGAATACACAATGTTTAATTCCACTTAAAGTGTGTGATCCATACACCAGGGCCTAGTCAGAAATCCCACTTATTTTCAGTGGTCCCTCCCCAACAACTGAGAAATTCTACTCTTAATCTCTCATGTGTCAACAAAGAAAATCCTAAACAAGGATACTCACAAACAACTATGGCCCAAGGGATGTGTCCCTCGCTGTAGTGTGGAAGCAGAACCAGTTTAGGAATAAAGAAAGAGTTGTAGAGCCAGATCCCAAACACCACGCTGATACACAGCCAGCCCATGGGGTCCACCACAAAGTGCAGTCGAAGCTTCATGGCTGCTGGCACTCCAGGGAAACCTACAGTGTACCAAGCACACACATACAGAAATGTTTGGAAATGGATTTCCAGATAACAGACAGGAATGGGCTGACTAAACTGCACTCTCACACATGCTTAATACACTTGACAAACATGTTTTACTGTGGTTGTTGTATTATTTCTTTGCGTAAGCCTATGATACCATCATCATCAGTGTTACTATTAGTTTTCAGTTATTTAAACTGTGACATTTGGCCTTAAATACTGTTATATGACAGTAAAGGTTATTAGGTATAGATGACTGACCAAGAGCAAAATAGTATGATAGAGATATCGTTATCTGACATGTAGTGAGGAGGGCATATTTGGTCATGTTTTCTAAAATGAGTCATGAGATGAAACCTCAACACAGGCCTTACTACTGTGCTTTAAAGCAGGTGTCTGTATACAAGCCCAGTCATAACTACCTTACACCTTACACAGATGTGTAACATTAGCATAACCTGCTAATCTGACACAGTCTAAATCAGCATAAACAGACCTCATAGCCCTGCGAGTCTGCACTAAAAAACCTTGTTATTGCAAAACCTCCATCATTCATACTACTGATAACACTGACAGCCGCGAGGGGCTTGGCTCTATAGCCATACTGTGTTAGCTAACATCAGCGGGATATTATCATTATTTAATTCACTCGCCTTCATATACAAATTACATAATTCAACGTGTTTAGCGTCAGTCATGATTTCCAACGCAAAAATGACAAGATACATACTTTTTTTGCTGTCCTATTCAGCGCACGTATCAGTGTAGCTACTTCCTCATCCGAGCCTCTGTGGGCTGGACAGGACCAATCCTTTGTTACCTGCAATAAAGAAACACATTTCCGGTTGACTAATGTTTAAAAATAAAACACTTTTTGAAAAAAAACAATTTTTGAAAAACACATTTCATGATAACAAGTAGCTACGTGAAAGCGGCGTATTTTGTACATTTTATTTTTATTTTTGTTAATTGATTTTAATGTTTTTTAAACTATAAAAAAACTAAAAACAAACACTATAAAAAATCAGTCAGTTGACAGATGTATCAGCAGCAAGTATGACAATCGATTCTTCTTTCAAGCAATCACTTTTCAAGCAAATATGGCCACAATTTTCTGCTTTCAGCTTCTCAAATGTGAAGATTTGCTGTTTATCCCCGCATCGTTGTTGCTGTTTTTCTCTATAATGGAAAACTGATTCACACCAATAAGATATATCAATGTAAAGTTTATTTTATATTTAGAGTTAGATTATGGTCCTTGTTTTAGTTCCGTTAATAGTTAAAGATTGTTGTGTTTTTTATTTTTATTTCTTTTTTTGTTGTTATTTTATTTTTATTTACATCTTTGAGTCTCCTTATGTTGCCTTTTTGTGTTGTACTGGCAGCTGATGCAATGTAATAGTTTGTTAACAGACTAATACTTTTTTAAGGTTCCCCATATAAACGCGGTATTTTGTGACTGGTAAACTCTTCTGGTGGGAGCTGATGAATGCTGGAACTCTGATTTGAGTGTATATCCCACAGATATTATATCTATGCTACACCCCTTCCTTTTTCGTATGGCAAAGTTTAGGCTTTTATTTGAACGACAACATTCCAGTTTCCTGTTGTAGCGTGATTGTTTACGGTAGCTTGATGCTGCTGTTTTGGACAGGTGGGCGGTGGACTCGATTGGAGCGCAGTGCACCACCGGCAGCAGGGAAAACAGACTGCTGCCGCCTTCTGGTGAAACATGATTAATACATGTGGAGGCAGTCTGCTTCGTTCACTTCTGTGATTATTAAAATGTACTTGTAAATACACTTTCTCAGCTGTAATGCTTTAAACTTACCACCACTCATATTTAATTGTAAATACATTAAAGGATATTATTTTGAATGGTGAGGTCAGTGACGCAATTCAACTTCCGCTAGCATTAGCGGCCGGTGTTTGTTGACAGCAACGCCGCTTAGCATAACTCTACTGTGGTAGTTTCGTTGTGTTTTCGGGGCAAAATGGCATCATCTAACTCATACAAACTCAGGTGCTCCATCCCGGGCCACGAAATGGACGTTAGGGGACTAGCATCTGCTGTTTTTCCAGAGGGAGCCTTCGTATCTGTGTCCAGAGACCGAACCGGAAGAGTCTGGGTGCCAAACTCAAGGTAGCTAGCATTAGCCTGCTAATGACTAACTAATTGTGATGGTTGGCTACGATTTATTTCAGTTTATAAGTAACTCTCTGGTCAGGAAATGTGACCTGACCAAGAAAAGTAGCAAGCCAAATAACAACCCCCACTGAAGTTATTTACTAGTAATAAACTCGTGTTTACGTTGGTAGCCAAGTTAGCTAGTAAGCGCATTGCTAACGTGTACTCAAATTAGCTTTGTCATTCATCCAACTGCTGTCAGTGTACACAGCGCGGATGTTCGAGTATTTCATTAAGTTCACCAGATTTAGAGTGGTATTGTGTCGTTTGTTAAATTTAGTAACCCTTCTTGCAATTATCAGCCACACAGTTGTTTAACCACTTGTTCCCACACAAGTAACCCTCACTTAAGATGTCTTTGCTCTTTTTTCTCCTCCTCTTGACAGCCCAGACAAAAGCTTCACAGAGATGCATTGTATGTCTGGCCACTCAAATTTTGTATCCTGTGTATGCATCATTGCACCCAGTGAAACATATCCTCGAGGACTTATTGCCACAGGTGGAAATGATAATAACATTTGTGTTTTCACACTGGACCAACCTCAGCCCCTATTCACTCTCAAGGGTCACAAAAACACAGGTGAGTTGTGCTTTACTGTACACTCCCAGGATAATTACATTATAACAAGCATCTAATTTGCTCTGCTGTTATTTGCCATCATGTCAAACATCTCTGCAGTTTATCTGGTCCCAGCTTTCTAACGTTTAATCCCCACAGTTTGCACTCTGTCTTCTGGGAAGTTTGGGACACTTTTGAGCGGCTCCTGGGACACCACAGCCAAAGTCTGGCTCAATGAGAAGTGCATGATGACCTTGGAGGTATGCTGAAGCTTGATGGTACATATTACTCTGATCTTCTCTTAGGAGGGTTTTCATTAAGAGGCGGTTTTTGCCTTCTCTGACACTGACTGTAGTAGACATTTGCGCTTTTACAATATGCCTTGACATGATTTCATCTATGCAACTGTAACAAGCAAAACATAAGATTGGGCTGTGTGACAGAGCAAAATCTCTGCTTGTTAATGTTGCTACAGGGCCACTCTGCAGCAGTGTGGGCAGTGGTCATCCTACCTGAACAAGGCCTTATGCTGTCTGGATCCGCAGATAAGACCATCAAGCTTTGGAAAGCCGGCCGATGTGAGAAGACGTTTACAGGTGAGAGTTTGCAGGTGGATGACATAAGTGAATACATTCTTTTTGTCTTTGAACTGAACTGTTTCAAATTTACCTCTGTTTGCATATCTGGTTATTGTAAGCAGTTCCCCCTCAATCCTTTTAACTTTTTAACTGGTTTTAGCCAACAGAACTTGTGGAGTAGGATGAAAATCAACACTTATGTCAATTTTAAATAGTAAATGGTATCATTCTTGGTTAGCGTACCCATAATAATTCGAAACCCTTACCTGGGAGTCCAGGGGCTTTAAAATCCGTGATTACAACGCAACCATTTTTTTTCTCTTCCATTTTAGGTCATGAGGACTGCGTAAGGGGATTAGCAGTGATCAGCAACACCGAGTTCTTCTCTTGCAGCAATGACACGAGTATCAGAAGGTGGCTGGTGACAGGCGAATGTGTGCAGGTGTATTACAGCCACACCAACTACATCTACAGCCTGGCTGTCTTCCCCAATAGCCAAGGTTTGTTCATTTATATCCATATTTAAAGGCCTATGAAATATCTGAATGGGAATGAATGTGTGCGTAACCAACTGCTGGTGCTTGGTCATTTATTGAACCAGCATCCATTTGTCTTCCTGCTGTAAAATGGTAACTGGCTCACCCTGACCTCAGACTGATGCTTTTCCCCTTAGATTTCGTGAGCACAGGAGAGGACAGGACTTTGAGGATATGGAGGCAGGGAGAGTGCTCTCAGACCATCCGTCTGCCTGCCCAGTCTGTCTGGTGCTGCTGTATTCTACCTAATGGTGATATAGCCATTGGAGCCAGGTAACAGAACTGCATTTGGCATGCTAATGTGCGGTCAGTCCATAATAATTTCCTTCATAATGTCACACCTATATTTCCTACTTCTGTTTACTGCTTTCATTTCTGACATCATTCTAGCAGTCACATACCATGATGCAGATTCTCAGATGAACAGACACAGTAAGTAGTTTTGTGGCTAACCCAGCTGCTGCTCCTCTGCCCACAGTGATGGCATTATCCGCGTGTTTACGGAAGCCGAGGACCGCATGGCCAGTGCTGAGGACCTGCAGGCCTTTGAGGATGAACTCTCCAAAACCACCATTGACCCCAAGACAGGTGACCTTGGAGACATCAAAATGGAGGACCTTCCTGGAAGGGAACACCTTAATGAGCCTGGTAAGAAAATAGAGACAGACATCCAAGATTGCATAATTTAGCCTGATCATGAAAAAGGGCCAATGCTATTTCTGCATCACAATGGTTTTGTTTGCTTTTTTTTCTTCAGGGAATCGTGACGGACAGACGCGGCTCATTAAAGATGGACAGAAGGTGGAGGCATATCAGTGGAGCGTCAGCGATGACCGCTGGATGAAAATCGGAGATGTAGTCGGAGGCTCAAACCAGCAGACCTCCAAGAGTGTTGTGTATGAAGGAAAGGTAAGACCATAAGCTTATTGACAAGGCAAACTATGCTTGCACACATGAGAACAGCCATTAATGACTCCTGATCTCCCCTCAGGAATATGACTACGTCTTCACCATTGACGTGAATGAGGGAGGGCCATCCATGAAGCTGCCTTACAATGTGTCAGAGGACCCCTGGCTGACAGCGCACAACTTTTTGCAGAAGAATGACCTCAGCCCCATGTTCCTCGACCAGGTTGCCAATTTTATAATAGAAAACACCAAAGGACATGTGGTGGGAGCAGCCCAGCCCGCTGGTGGTGACCCATTCACCGGTGAGGCCAAAAGATAGATACTTTATTACGTTTTTCTACTTTTCAGAAACAGTCAATGTCTTGTGCTTATATACTGAACATTTTTTAGATTTTCATTACAGTATTTAAAGGTTATTAGACTAAATATGTAGTATGTTTTCCTAAAGGTGTTTTTGTCTCTTTATCTGACAGGAGGAGCTCGGTATATCCCCGGGGCTTCTGACGATAGGCCAGGATTTGGAGCTGATCCCTTCACAGGTACAGTATGTTTACTTAAAGAGTTTGCACAATGGGAACATCACCGGAGATGTTTTTCTCATAGCTGTTTTTTTTTCTCCCGACAGGCTCCGGCCGCTACATCCCAGGTTTGGGTCCGAACCCAAGTGCTCCTGTAGGTGTGGCAGATCCCTTCACAGGTGAGCTACTTACTGAAGGAACCTCTGAATGTTGCACAATAAAAGACAAACTGAACAAACACTCTTCACAGCTGAGATAATGAGGTCATATTAAGGCTTGTGTATCGAGTGATGACCAGGGATTCATTTGTGACAGCTGTTCAGTGGTAGACCCATGTACACATTTCTCCTATATGAAAACGGTACAAGGCAGTTGGGTTTTGTTTTTAATCCTTTAATGCTGAGTGTTACACTCATTGGATCTTACTCCTCCCTACTCTGCAGGAGGAGGTGCCTACTCCTCAGCAGCCCTCAGACAGACGGCAACCAACATCTACTTCCCCAAGACTGATGGTGTGACCTTTGAGCAAGCCAATGCCCCGCAGATCATTGGTGAGCATTTCAAGCATCGGTTTGATGATGTGCCTCTACAGTTTCATCAGGTTTTAGTCATGAATGATTTAGTCATGAATATTTCATATTATAGAAAAATGTGTAAGATTTAATACCACATTTTCAGTAAACGTTTCCAATTCATTTCTTGTCCTGGTTCATTGAAGTTTCCTTGTTGTGTTGGGGTCAATGATTTCTTCTTTCCTCACCAGCCAAGGTGAAGGAGCTGAATGGAGCCGCCCCTCAGGAGCACAAGCTTTCCGAAGAATTTCTGGAAAATCTTGAGAGGCTGCTGGTGTCTGTCTGTGAGCCCAATTCATCCAACCCTCCCCCAACCATCCAACAGATCAACCTGCTCTGGAAGGCCTGTCACTGGCCTGAAGGTACAACAGCATTTGCACAATTTATGATTGTCTTTCATTTCATTTTTGTGAATTGATTCTATGTTTAGAAGTAAGTAATTATCAAAAACATCCTTTAAGGTTCTTTAGTTCATTACTGTTCACTAACCAAACTCCCCTTTCCTTCTCTCTGGACTCTAGACATTGTGTTTCCTGTCCTGGACATTATGAGGCTGGCAGTGCGCCACCCACTGGTTAACGAGAGCCTCTGTGGAGAGGCAGAGGGAGTCCAGCTGTGCAACCACCTGCTGAGCCTGATGAGGCCTGAGGGGCGTCCTGCCAACCAGATGCTGGCACTGCGGACTCTGTGTAACTGCTTTAGTGGCAGGCACGGCCGAGCTCTCCTCATGGCCCAGCGTGAAACGGTGCTATCGCGTGCTTCCGACCTGGTCACCGTCTGCAATAAGAACATCCACATTGCCCTGGCCACTCTGGTGCTTAACTACGCTGGCTGCCTACATGGCCAACCCGACCTCGAGGCCAAGGCCCAGTGCCTGTCTGTGGCCAGTAGAGCTCTGGAGACGGTACAAGACAAGGAGGCTGTGTTTAGGCTGCTGGTGGCCTTGGGAACCACTGTGGCCTCAGACCAGACAGCCCAGGACCTGGCTCGGTCCCTGGGGGTCAACTCTCAGATTTCCAAGTACTCATCAGTGTCTGATCCATCTAAGGTGGCCGAGTGTTGCCAGCTGGTTTTAAAAGCACTACAATGATGTGAATGATTAGAAAAAAAGAGCACTTGTTTCTTACTATTACTCCGTTCTGCTTAATCAGTTGTGGTGGAGACTTAAATAATTGTATGTTCTGCAATAAAAAAGGACAAATGAAATCTCTGCATATGCTGAGCCTGTGTTTTTATTACTTCAACACCTTTCCAAAGCCCCTTGACTAAGTTGCTGGGTAAATGTAGGGTGAATGCATGTAATAAGTAGCTTATAAATGTGTATGAAATATGAACAATACACTGTAAAGTTAAGTCTATGTCTTGCCTTTAACATGTTTTATGTTGTTTCCTACTGCCGTGTTACACTTTAACTTTGGGAAAGACTTACAGGACAAGTGAAATGCAGATTGTAACTGGGAAATAACTGGTGACGTGGATATTGTGATTGCTAAATGTCCTGACAGTTCAGATGGCTACTCAGAAATAAATCAACCCAAAGCCCTAAAAATTGACTGCTAGTTCAAGTTCTTTGTTGTCATATGCACAACAATTACAGTGAAGCAATCATTGACAATGGAATTATTTCTCAGGCTCCCTCCAACAATGCTCAAACAATATGTATAAAAAGAAAATAAGTAAAGAGAATCTAAGACATGAAATAGTACAGAAGTTAAAATACAGGAATATAGTATCGAACAAAAATACTATAATACTATGTAACCTGTAGACTACTTATTAAGAGAAAGAGCTCTATTTACAATACAATATCGTATTTTTGGTAAGGTTGGTGACAGTCGTCTTCCAGTGGTTTTTTAACTATTAAATCGAGCCTGAAGTCTGTAATATTCTCCACTTCTTTGTGGCACTGTAGAACCAGTTCACCTTGTCCAACGTCAAATAACATGAGTCATCTTTGTATCTACACTAGGTTAAGTGTCACGAGGTCCTCTCATAAAACCATATTAGTTACATCTAGAATGTATGGCAAAACAAATATACTAAATACAGCTAATTATAATTAAAGGTGCAATGAAAAGGGATTAAAATGTGCATTATGGGGGCATTCGCTCACCGGAACTACTTGTTAACAACGTCCGGGTTATTATTAGAAAAAAATTGGCGGTTTGCGTGGTTGTTGCTGTTGCGTTTTCGTTTTCCTGACTAAAATTACTGAAGTTTAGTTAAACAAATGTGAACTCAAACGTAATGTAACTGGACCTAATCTTATAACACTTGTAAGTGTTCCTCGGCAGTGCTTGTTAATTTGATAACAGTTTGTTAAATGTATGTTGACAAACTCAAAACAAGTTCGAAAGCTAAGTTAGCTAACAGTAAACTTTGTAGCTAGCAGCTAAAGCTAGCGGATTAGCTGTTTAATATTAACGTTTGCCAGGCTGGCTTTTTGACCAGTCGCCACCGGACACTCACACACGGCTACTTCTATCTCGGAATAATGGCGAACCCGGCATTGTTGCAGAAAAGGAATGGAAAATATCTGTGGTTTGCTCTTCTCGGGCTCGGATTTCAACCAGACACCGCAACGTCGTCAATCGCCGGCAAAACCAACATTAACGTTAAACACATCAACTTGGGACCGTGAGTCTGCTTTTATTGTGGATAACGTTAAAATACAGTGTAATGTTAGCTTTTTATTAAGGCTTGTCCACGCTTTTGTCCTATGTAGTTTAGCGCTGATTACGACATCTCAACGTTAGCTACTTTCATTTGAAGTTGCCATTCACAGTAACTTACTCTTGACGTTTAACTTTATTCTAACTAGGTTAAATGTTCTTTTATGGCCAATAGGAATATGTTTGACAAACCAAACAAGGATGCCTTCTACATAATAACCCATTTCCTGTTGGAGAAACTCAACCCGAAACGATTTAATGAGACATACAGGTAAAGTTAGACATGATCAACTATTGCCATTCATATATAAAAGTTCCCAGGATTCATTGTCAAAAAAGAAAAATTTAAATATTTGTTTTGGGTTAGGCACTGCTGGCCTGTTTTGAACCACAAAGCAGATGCTGAGTTCCGCAAAGTTACCTGTGCTTGGCTGCGAGAAATAATGGTAAGAACTTGAGTGTGTTACTGTTAAGTTCATGCTCTTCATCTGTCTAAACAGTGCATTTCACACATTATACACCCCAGTTATGTCCTCACAAGTAGGAAATTGGGTCCATCTTTTCTTCCTTTGTTGCTTCATTCCTTCTGGCTTGCCTTTCATGCCTGCTCCTCAGTCTCCTCTTCTTCTCACATACTCACCATAAAGGCTTGTGTACATTTTTGTATAACATAAAAGATATATCGGGGTGGATATTTACCTTAAGATGCATACCACATAAACAGCAAAGTCCCTGGCTTGAATCTGGTGTGGTCCCTTTGTTGCATGTCGTCCCACTCTCTCTACAAACTCTCAGTTTAAGGCAAAAATGTCTAAAATATAAAGGAAATATATTTTAATCCACAAATGATGCTTCTGTCTTTTAGTATCCTGCATAATTTAATGACAATCGTCTGTTTTTACCTGTGTGTGTAGGATGAAACTGCAAATGCAGGATCCAAAGTGGTAGCATCCTTGTTCCTCTCACCTGGAGGCCCCAAGTTTATCATCTTGATGCTTCATTTGGCCAATCACATCATGCTGCAGGAAATGAAGACATTCACCACAGGTAGGTCTAGTTAGAAAAACATCTTTTTATTTTTTCCAATATGGCCAGGCATTGTTTCATTTCATCCCATTTAATTTAATTTGCCATGGAGTTGGTACGCAATAGACATCTTGAATATTGTCATTGTCAGATGGCAGCTGGGTTCCTGAGGCTGCAGCGATGCCCGCCTCTTCCCTGGACATGGCAGCGAAGAGACTCAGCCTGATCAAGACCAGGTTTTTGAACGCTGCAGTGGCTCAGGATCGTTTTCTCCACGATTACCAGAGACGATCCCAGTAAGTCCTTGGTAGACCATCTTGGCAGCTGGACAGAGCTCAGTGTTACTTAATATTTACATACTCGAGAAACCGGCTGTTGAAGGAAGCTTTCTATTTCACCACTACAGTAAACCTTATTAACAGACCATATGACAGCTCAGGTTATGGCAATGAAATCAAATTTCTTTGACTTGCTCAAGTCTGGCATTAACACAACTGAAATATGTGTTGCAACGTTAAGTAAATACAACAAAAAATAAAAATAATAAAATCTATTTTTAAATGAAACATAAAATTATATGAAATTAAATAAGTGATTTTGTGATCATAACTTTTCATGTACTCTTCTTTCTATATTCAGTAGTAGCAACAGTGTCACTGTTAAATATAATGTTGTACATTGCCTATATCTATTCATTATAATAGTTTGTTCATCCTGAGACATAAGAGCTCCAATAAATAGCAGTAGTCCATTTAAGATAACAGTTGATTGATCCAAAAGGGTAGATGATTTGTCATTCCTTTTTCATACTCACTTGAGACTACTTAACATGTTGTATGAGTAATAGACTCATTTAATTTCCAAACTTATTAGCTGCATGGCCTGTTACTTTAACTATGTGGTCTATTCTTGTTCTGGTGTTATATTGTATGTGTTTTACCTTGTTGAATATTATTTTCTATCACAGCAATGAGCTGATGTTTTTCAGAGGTATTTCTTATGTCACCGCTCTTGATGTTGCATGTTTCATTGGCTGTTTGTTTCAAGCCCCACCTGTTTTGTGTGAACTGATTGGTAAACCCATGGCTAATGAGGCCAGTTGGTAGCTGCTGGACTGGCAGGAAAAGCACAGGTGACACAAATTATGTTAACGATGGCTCAGTTCCATCAAGTGTCCCAGTGAGCCAGCATGCACAATACCAGGACCCTGAAACTAGCTCACCTAAATGGATTGCAGTTGTTTTTAATATTATCAATTACACCTGTGCTTTCCCTGCTACGACGAGCCAAAATGTCTGCTGTGAAAAGGGGCTATTAAAGCCATGTGCCATGTGGTTTGCATTTTAAGCATGAACTTGCTGTGGACTTACTGTTTATTTTATGCTATTTTGTTGTGCACATTGAAGTCATTTTCTACTGCTTTCATTGGTAATTTTTCTCTTTAAGCCATTTTCTTTTGTTTTTCCTCTTTTGAAGGCTCCTGGTAAAGTCTATGAGGGACATCAGAGCAGAGGGTGCCGAGTATGATGAGCTACTCAAGTATGTATGAATTCTTCTTCTCAATACTTCTGACTTTGATGATCTCAGTCCAGTTTGTTCAATCTGTATCTACTTTCAGGCGTCACAGCAGTGATTCTACACAGGAGGGAGCTTCTGCAGCTGAGAAGATCGAAAGGGTATGTAATGTTATGTTTGCAAAACTTCCTACAAAACATTAGACATGATTTGTTCTCCCCATGTGTTAATAAGGCATGCCTTTCTAAATCAATTTATACTGTTGCCAGAACTATGGTGGGCTCTTATGGTGAAATTCTAAAATCGAGATGAAATTTGGAAAGTTGTTCTGTACTGAGTTGTTTATTTTTCAAAGAGCTCACACAAGTACTTGGTTTTCTTAAGGTGCGCTCCTTGTGGTCAGCTATTGATGGAATGCTGTCAACTACCAAAGAGGAGCAGCATGCAGTGGAAAGTGTTTTGAGGGGGGATGTAGATCAATACATCCTGGACGGAACAGATCGTGCCCTCAAAATTCCCCGGTGTCTGCTGGAGAGAATTGAACAGCTCCCACATCAGGTGTGTGTGAAGATAATGGGGTCAGTTCATTCTGTTACTGTGGGCCTGTTAATTCCTATACACGGCACATAAGATTGTTTGATTCTTTTGTCTATAGTTTCAGTACAGTATTTTTTTCTCACTGTCAAATCTTCAAATTTGTATTGAAAGCACATCACAATTTGGCCTAAAATCAGTGTGTATGCAAGCTCAGTCCAACATTGATATACAGCAATGTGAATTCATAAATCATCACATCAAGTCTCACCCTAGCCTTTGTTTGTGTACGCATGTCTTCCAGTTGAGTTCGGGGAATGTGTATGAGGCTGGCCAGCTGAACCTCCTGTGCGTGATGGAGCTGATGAACCACTCGCTGCAGCTCCTGAGGGAGGAGCGCTGTCGTGTCTCTCACGCCCCCAAGCCCCAGCTCAATCCTCAGCACCTGCAGGAGAAATGTCAGCAGATGGCCCGTGTGCTGCAGGACCTCCGTCTCATCAGGTATACAATGACCCCCACTCCCTTTATAGAAGGGGGGGGGTCTGCCTCCTGGCAAGACAGGTCCAGACCAACAACAGAGCTAGCCTTCCTCACCAGCTTGTTGATTCTGTTGGGGCGTTTTCACAGCTATAGTCTGTTTGCTCTGGTCCGAATCAGTTGATGAGTTTGTAAACTTTGAGGGTTTTCCCCTTGGTCCGGTTTCTTTTCACACAGAAAAATCCAAGCAAATTAAAAAGCGTCACTACAAACCACTTGACCATAAATCACTCTGCTTATTTGTCAGATGTGTCAGGGGCGGGAGCAAGAAAGTTAATACTGGAAGATGGTCATGTGTTCTGGACTAGTGCATATTTCTGTGACAGAAGCATTGCTGGTTCATTCTCTGGCTAGCTGCTGCTACTACTAGAAACAGTGTGCTCTGCCGCATCCCAGAATGCAAAGCACACCTGGCTACAGGAGCCGTTTTGCGGTGCACACCTGGTAGTTATGTCGATCACGTTCCCACCACAAATGAACCACTCCAGAGTTCGTTTGGAACTGGACCTAGACCACCTCCTCTAGAGGGTCTCGGTGCAGTTGTTTTGGTCCGCACCCAAGTGCAATTACTGTGTTCACACCTGCCCAAACAAACCGCACTAACCGGGCAAACGCACCAGGATTTGTTAACCAAACAGGTTAGGTGTGAAAACGCCCTTATTCTCCCCAGCCTTGGTGCCACCACCCCAGCACACCACCTCCAAAGAACAGGCCTCAATAGTATTTTCTTGCTAACTGAAAGCTGGATAACTTGAGTACCAGTGTATTTCTTCATTCTTATTTTTTCCCCCAGACAGAAGATTTCCAAGGAAGGAATTCCCGAGGTCAGGAGTGCCATCAGAGAGTTGGAGGCTGAGTGGGACAGAAAGTGGATGGATACCCTGAAAGACACACCCCTAGTCTCTTTTCTGAATGAAGATCCTGTGAGTCATTGGGATTTTTGAACTTGTTCAAGCCTAGGCTTACTGCAGTCACAGTATAGTCATATCAATAGTGCCAAAAACTAGACAGGTTAAGTTTGTCACATTACCCTGTCTCTTGTTATCATTCAAGTGGCAATCATAAACCCAATCGCAGTACTAAAATGTTTTGCATTTCACTGTAGTTGCATATCTTAATCTAATATTTAATTGTATGTTTTTAGGCTCTTGGCTTCCTCTCACCAATGGCCCCACTGTCTTTTGAACCGGCGGCTGATGCTAGTTACAGAAGTAGCATCTTCTCCCAGTACCCTGCAACACTTCTTGGTGAGCAAAATCTGATTACATACATCTTGGGCCATGTATTCATTTGGATTCATCTGTCACAACATCACCATTTTTGTTTCTAATCATGCTTCTTACAATTTTCAGAGAAGCCTGCTGAGAGTAAATCAGAGGAAGGCCTCCATCCTAGTTACTCTAGCTTGAAAAGGTAATGTAATATCGACTTTTCTCCTTTTTTCATAGTGTATTATTTGAAATGTATTGGCTTGTGATGGGAGGCAGATACCTGGGCAGTCCTGAACAATTCTGTCCATCACTAGTCCTCCCTACAGCATCCCTGCTCTCTGATGACCGCGGCGAATTGAGGGAAATCGCCACGGACAGATACGGAGCAGACACTCTTTATTTCTGCATGACTTAAGATTATACAAAGGTATATAGAAATATATAGCATGTAAGTTTTTAGAGCAGAGGGTGAAAGTTAAGTACCAACCATATGGACTGATGGAGATCTAAAATACAAAATACCAAACTTTTACACATCAAGAAATAATGCAGCTTCTCTGAGGTGCTTGCAGCTGGGGATTTGCTGCTAAAATAAGAGCCTGACTTTGAAGTTACCCACCCACAGGTGCAGGGCAATGTGCCGACTCTTGGCACTGAGCAGGATTAGCACTGAGCCAAGGCCACATAGCAGGCTGTTAATAGCTACATTAAGATGCTCTGTGTTGCTTTCACTGTACCTGAGCTGTACTGCATTGAGGAAAATATAATGGGGGGGGGGGATACACTTTACTGTGTACAGATACAGTGCGTCACACAGTACAAAATGTGTCTTTGAATAGCAAATCAAGCTTTTTATCTTTGAATCAGCTCTTGCCCTGCAACAGCTGAGAGGATTGAAAGTCCTGTTGTCACCACCAAAGCGCCATCACAAGCAAATACCTCTCTCGACTGGCTTTTCGACACGCCGCCATCCCCTCCTCTGAGGGCTCCATCAGCACCACCACCTCAGGCTAGTATTACATTTCAGCTAATCTGTTTTGAGTTAAACTCTTTGTTGGATTTACTCCACCTTTGAATTTATGTGCTCCACTTCCTCTCATGAACCGTATTTAACAATCTGTGCTTATTTTTAGGCCAGTGTGAGGAAGGTGGCCCGTGTTCATCCAAAGGTGTCTCCCATGAGGACCAAGACTCAGATATTAGACATGGAATGTGACAACCTCGCTGATCAGGTATAGCGATGAATTTCAAACTAATGGAAGTGTCAAAAGCTGCAGTACAGGAGCCTAAGTTATAAATGCTGTCTTTGTCTGGTTATGTGATTTGAGAAAAAAAACAATCTTTATTGCTTTTTTTTTTTTTTTTTTTTTTAAGGCAGTATTACCAAGTCTGGACTACATGAGACACACAACTAGGGCTATGATTTTATAGACTCAGTCTTGAATAAACTGTGTATGTTAGTTTGCAGATGCTGTAACTACAGCCAGTACCACAGAAGGCAGGGTCAAAGGTCTGGACTTGGAGGGCCTTCTCAGCACTCTTCATGGAGATCCCTTCTCTACTAGAAAGCAGCTGCCACGTACACCTGAGAGCTTGAGTAAGTCATGAGCTGTTGCATTTGCCCTCTGCTTTTTAAATGTAGGTGAATTCTGTGCAAACGCATCAAGGGAAAACCATGAAGGGATGAGCTTATTTAGAATGGCATGATGGTTAAAGAACAATGAATGTGGCCTCATGAATACCTAGGTTCTATAGTGATTAGGAAAACTGGCATGGTGTGAAAATCTTGCATTCCATCACCTCCTTGTTTCAGTTGGTCAAATTTTAAAATGTATTCCTTTTTTTTGTTTTTTAAAGTTATGGATGTGAAGAGCTCCTGGCGCAAGGCAGTTGAGGAAGACAAAGCTGAGAAAATCGAGCAATCTTCCAGGTCTAACAACAGTGTGACAGGGCGGCTCACTCCCCTCTATGAGCCTCACAATGTGTGGCTGAGCCCCGATGCTCCCTCCCAGAGTGTCTCCTCCATTATCACCCCTACTGTCACCAGCCACAATAGCTCCCCTGTCAGCCAGCAGGGGGTCTTACTCAAATCCACTGTGTCGTGGGATACCTTCAACACTGAGGCCGTCGACAGCCCCAGTGGCACAGGCAGCAGTGCGATCCAGTTCAGCCTCGACCATGAAACTCTGCCTGAAATGCCGAGCTTTGATAGTCTGCTGAGCCTCGACGATGAAGCGGTGGATGTGGAGAGTGAGGACGACGAAGAGCTCCTCATCCCCTCTCTGAAGACTGAGGCGAAGCAACCGCCGCTAACCAAGCGGCATCCTCTGAGTCAGATCCAGCAGGCATGCGATGATGGCTCCTTCATGGAAAGCAGGAAGAAGACACCGGAATGTCTTCTGTCGGATCACACGCTTCCTGGTTTGGACAGAGACTGGCTAATGGCGCCTGCAAAGTCAGTGGAAGCCACAGACAAGCTCTTCTCACTGGACCTAGACGCACTGGAGGCACCTTCCTCCCCAAAGAGGCAGGAATACAGCCTCCCAAAACTGATCACATTCTCCCCAATAGATGATATGAAGTGTAACTAAACTTATATAGAAACCACTTTTCAGCCTCAACTGTCTGCCATGATTTTGAGTAGAATGTAACAATATTTGTACATAGCTGTGAAATAACCTACTTCTGTCACTCTAAATTAGTTTTTTTTTTTTTTTTTTTTGTGCATAAGTTTATTTCTTGTAATTTAAAATAGTTGGACATGAACTCATTGAATAAAATTGTGAAATATGGTTAATTTCCTTTTTTTTTACTTGTGTACATAATTACAATAGCATAACTTAAGAGTCTGTTATGCTTGTGTAGGAGAGCAACATGGAACTCGTGAAACATTTATTTCCAGGATCTGGTCGTCTATTAAAATGTTAGGCAGAAGAAGAGTGTTTGTGTCGTAAATTTGGCTTTCGTCAAAAGAAATGTCCAACTTGCATTTTATGCATTGATCTTTAGTGTAATTATGTGTAAATCTGAAATGGTAAAACGACCACATAAAAGACACAGAATCGGTCTGGGGCTACTGGTGTTTTCTGAGAGCAGCAGAAAATATACAAATATAAAGGTTTTCTCACGCACCTGTTGCTTTTTAATATCGGTGTAACTTCTCAGTTTAAGATGGGGGGCGTAAGAAACTGAGCAAAACCGTGGAGCAGAAGAAAAGAGTGAGTCAAGGCAGCATGAAAACTCAAGAGAAGGCGAGAAGTCAAACCATTTCACCTTCACAATAAAACGCAAAATTTGCCATTGAAAGATTTCAGAGGCTGTAAATTTGTTGTACCATGAAACACAATTATGAAAAACAGCTGAAACTAATTTTCAGTATATCCTGGGTGTTGCATAATACCCTACCAAAATAAACTGGGAGAAATAAAATGTATTGGGAAACAACTACACGGAAATGTACGATATTAAATTCACGCTTATCAGATGTGTAGCTGCCGCGCTATGCTTGTTGCACCCTGCACACCATCTCATCAGGTGTTCTGCCTCTGACAAGTGAGCGAGACTTGCATTGCAGAAACAGTGTTAAGATTAAGATATGACTTGTTAGATTACCAGAGGGGAAATTCACGTTACAGCAGAAAAAGTCTAAAGAGGTAAATTTAAAAAAAAAATAAAACTTTTACAAATGAATTAAACTAAATAAGAATCAAAGAAATTACATTCAAAGGCTATATACATTACAACACTTAAGCTGTGTATATGATTTGTGCATTGTGCAAATAGCTGCAAATATATATGCAGAAGTAATAAATCTAGTAGTGCAACTGGGCAGGTCTTATATAGGTAAGTTACACTTGTGGCTCGTTAAGAGTAATGCTGAAGTTGTAATATCTATAGTGTATGTAGAATATATAATATCAGTATAAATATAGTTATGTTTGTAAAACAGTTAATACAAAATAAATGAAAAAGCAGCAGTGTTATGTATAATACATAAAATTCTATTTAAAATAAACTAAATAATATAATAAAATATAATGTAATAATTGTGTTATGAAGTATACTACTACTACTATAACATGAAAATTGCAATTCGCCATTGCGGTGTTTTACTTTGAAAAGACACGCCGGAAGATGCTTATTTTATGTGGCCTAGCTTGATAGCGCTGCGCTCCCCGAGGCCACCCTCTGTCAGTTGCAGCAGGGACTGTAGCCTCTCCTCTTCTCTGGGCGGTTCCAGTCTGAAAGAGACGTTTAGGAAGAAAGCTCACCAACAAAACTATCAGCGCAGACACAAACATGGCGCCTGCCTCCGCCGACAACTTCAGATGAAAGTGTGGCGAAGAAGTGGCCAGCAAAGTTTCAAAGGAGTATTTCGAAGTGCCTTTTTTTGCGCGCGCCGTCCTGGTTTAACCTCATTCGGATTGCACAAATAGAAATACGGAATATATCAAGCGGGTAAAAACAGCAAGTTGCCTACATGTCAACATTGTCTCTCGCTGCAGTGTAAACAGCTGGTAAGTGCACATATATTTCAATATGGAGATAGCTGAGACTTAGCAGAGTTGCTCGTTGGAATTAGAAATAGTAGTTTAACTCTTTTAAGGTGACTTTAGCTGTGTAGAAGTAAGGTCACCCGCTGAAAATGCATTTTCCTGGTGTTGCGCTGCTGCGATCTGCTTCTACACTTTCCATCATGTGTTATCCAACCGCGGAAAGAGACAGCCACGTATCATTGCACAGGCTGATCACAGGAGGAAATTTCTTTTGTTATATCAGCGATGATGTGTATTTCCTGCATGAAAGTTGACCTAGTTATGAGTCGGATGCAACAATTGGGAATACCCCCCCCCTCCTCCTCCTGCTCCTCCTCTGTCCTCCCTGGCCCTCCTTGACGCCAGATAATCAGACTCTGCTCTCCTGGAGCCTGCCTAACCTCGCAGGTGTCTGCTCTCAGGCACACAAACTGAATTTCCTGCTTGAAATCAAAGAGATATTTAGAAAAAAAAATACTTTTAACAGGGGAGTTTTTCAGTTTTGTTTTTACAGTACCCACCAAAATAAGGATCTGTTAACCTGACTTCCTTTTGGCCATGCGGCTTGCTGTTATCCAGGGACATTCTCTCTGAATATGCCATGTCTGCATTTGTGTGACCCTAAACCTAGGACATAGAGTTGTGTAAGATGCCTCTGTTGGCTTTGTGGCTCTATGTGGAGTGAGCACAGATGCCATTGAATGCATTGCCAAGGTGCTCACATATCTATGTCTCAGCACTTGACTGTTTGCCAGCCAGTAGCAAGTTTAACCCTTAAGAGCAGCAGAGTACTCCCTGCTCCATCTTCCCATCACCGTTTTGGTGATTCATGGCACCATGTGATGTTCCTGTTATGACAGCCATGGCACAAGTCCCAGCAGAGCCGAGGTCGTCACTTCCTCATGTATTGTACTGATGGAATTCATATTTTCATTTAGGTGTTTAACCACCTGGCAGCAGGAATGTCAGATTATAGCAGAATAATCGAGGCTTGTGGAGAGAGTAAATCATGGAAATTGCTCTTGCAGAATTGCATCAGCACTGAGCCATTGACATGTGGAAACAGCAAAAAAATCTCTTTCTTGACCTTGGCTTGGCCTGACAGTGTCTGGAAAAGGGGAGTGGAGTAAATGTTGCCTCCTACTAACAGCTACAGGCAGCAGGTATAAAATAGGTCATGGCTGCACTGTGGCTTTGTGTACATTGAACTTGCACTTTGTCACCACCACTGGTCGTCCAAAGGCTCTGTCAGGTGACCAAGGAAAGGAAGTAGATTGGCAAAGGGAGCAGCAACAGGCTGTGCAAGGACTCGGTGGTTGCCTAGGCAAAAGTCAAATAGGATTTTGATGCGTGTGAGAAAAGCCAGTAATTCATTCTGTCGGACAGTGAGAGGAGTGTTTCCCAAGAGCAACAAATTTGTCTTTGACCGACGTTTCAACTTCTTTCAGACCTTGTAGTTCCAATGAATCGTCAACTCTTCTCAGCAGCAGAAAAGCAGTGCTTACATTTAAATTGACACTTCAACTTCATTCACTGCTTATATTTTTGACACTTCAGGGTCTTCATCTTTGAACAACAAAAGACTTTTTCAGCTTCTTCAGCCAGGTCAATTCATCGCCAACACTTTGACTGACATTTCAGCTCCTGTCAGGACTTGACGTTTCTTTAACTCTTTTCAGCACTTTCACTTTAACTGATCATTTAATGCTTACATTTTGACTGATAAACCCTTTCAGGTCGAAGGTCTTCACCTTTGAACAACAACAAAAAATAACTTTCAGCTCTTTCGACTCCCAAAACTTTCACTGTTCATAAACTGCTTTCTGTGCTTACACTTCGACCGACACTTTAACTGACATCATCTTTCAGTTTATACACTTGAACTGGCACTCATTTCTTTGAGGATTTCCACTTCAACTGATACTTCTTGGTCAATTCATCACAAACACACTGACTGACATTAAAACTCCTTTCAGAGCTTTAAGTTCCACTGAAACTTTAACTCCTTTTAGCACTTCCATTTTAATTGCTATTAGTAGTTGTATTTCAACTGACACTTCAACTACAACTTCAACTGCTTCAGCATTTCAGATACACACACAAACACATACATTTCCTAGTTATTAATTATTAACTATATATATTTTTTGTTACTTGTGTGATGGAAGTATTCCTCCATAAAGAGGTCTGAGGTCATCGTCAGCAACACAATAGCATCCCCAGAGCTGGTAGTGAGTTATTGTCTGGCTCAAGGACACTTCAGCAACCCTGATCTTCTTTCTCACCATTGCTATTACTGTTACAAATGTTTTTACATAGTGTCTCTAGTTCTTGGGCTTGCTGAGCCAATACTTACCTGAAACACTTCAGTGCATTTTGTTAAGCTGCCTGTTTGCATTTCTTAAGACATATTAACTCCAGATAGTCGTTTCTAGCCAAAGAGCAACATCGAGGATCTTGTAATCCAGCCAGAAACCCTCCCAGGTAACCTATTTCCTGACCCTTGTACTTTGGTGTCAGTAGTGTTTTAGTCTTCTTTCAGTAGGCCTGGGTCTGAGCTAGTATAGGCCCAGCTAGTTAGTAAGGGCAATGAGTTTGCACTCTCTCCCTTCTCCTTAGAGTGGAAAGAATGCTCTGTGTCCGCCGGGCTGTCACGCTCCGGGAGGGAGCCAGTCTTGTGACGTTTCTGCTGAGCCTAGCCTCACTGCTCTGAGCTGCCTCTCATCGTCTAACCTACCTGGGTTGTTTTTAACTGTAGAAAGTCAGATTTTACAGAAAACCTAAAATAATTTGACTAGATTTAAATTTTTTGTCACTGTTCTTGTCTCACCTTTGTGTCATGTTGTGGGAGGCTTGAACTATACTTGCTGTCTTTGGCTGTACATGCAACAGTTGTTTTTGACACAGTTCAGCAAACTGTGTCACTTTCTCTTGAAAGCACACCTGCCTCTGCGGTTGGATTGACAAAGATTTACAGAAATAAAATACTAGAGGGGAATAGTGAGCCTTCTGTGATAGGCTTTAGTGGATATCTGTTATAGTGCTGAAAAGACTGGTCAGTTAGTTAATGTAGGACAGTTTTTATAATTCCAAACATTTGCTGGTTCCAGCTTCTAGGATTATTCCTCTTTTTAAAAAATGTGAACATGTTTTTATAGTAAATATCAGGACAATATTTCAGTAACATGAGACATGTTATGCTCAATTGAAGCTTAGAAAATTCAAGCAAACAGCCTATGCCCAAAGGAACAAAGTGAAATAGCCAGTAGAAAAAAACAACACACATTAGACTATCTGTTGTGTCTGTTATCAGTGGGATTTGGCAGTCAGATACCTATTCTGAGAAGTGTGTTGATGGCTGTCGTCAGTCCCTAAATGCAATTTGATTTTACGTATTGCCTCTGTATAAAAAAACAGCTGCCAGGGTTAAACAAACAGGAGTGAGTAACAGAGTTCACCGTTGGTCTTTTGCTTTGTTCAGGCCGCGCAGAGCGAGAGAGACGCTGTTAGCATATGGATATGATAGTGTCAGGCTATCACAGGCTTATCTGGAGCCAAGAAGCAGATAGACTGCGAATGCTCCACCTCTCACAAACTCTGAACAGCAAATATTGAACAGTTAAATATATTTCCAGCCTTTATCAAGTGCACTTGAGCGTATTTCTGTCAGTTTCTTCTTATTTTTCTGTATTGTAAACTGAAGGCTATTAGTCTCTTTGCAACACAATGTTAAGATTAATTAGCAGGGTGAGGTGTTTTACAGGCCACAGTTTAACAGCCAACTATGAGTACACATACTGTAGCCTGCACCATATGAATTCAATCAGACAGCAACTCAACTGGCTTTAATTTGAGTTCATCTCCCCTCAAACCCACGCTCCACCTCCAGAGAAAAGAAAAAGCACAGAGCGTTGGTCTTTCTGTGGTCATTATTTCCTTGCAAAATGGAGGTTTCGTCACCTCATTGGCACCTTATACCCGGTCTGGCCTTCGCCGCCGACAGCACACTGTGATGACAGGTGGCAGGGAGGGCCACTTTGCTCTTCAGATCCTCCAAAAGCCCAGAGCTACAGAGTGGCACTTGAGGCAGACTGCAGGAGCTGACACACGGCGTGGCTCAGTGGCTGCCACTGGAGCTGAAAGGGTAACGTGTCGGAGGCTGTTACAGCTGAAATAAAATCACCTTTTTTTTCTTTGACTGTTTTTTGTGTCAGTAGGCATAGCTGAGCTTTCAGAAATGATTTTAAGTACACTTTTGCATAAAGATGAATAAGTAGCTTTTGCATAGAATCTCACATACATGTTCACTTGTTACAATAGAGGGGTTGGTGTGAAAGATCAGCCCGTCCTACTATTTATAACCAAGGGTCAGCCCGCTCCCTAGTATAATAACTGCATATGTACACACTGGAAACATTGCTTTTTATTCTCTCTTGTCCAAGGTACAGTGCATGACAGGTGTGCGTGTCATGCTCAGCTGCTGTTTCAGACGAGCTGTGAGTGGATCTGCATGGCAGCGCTCCTGCTGAAATAACTGAGACAGACACAGCACTGTCTGTTGTCCAGCATTAACACACACACACACACACAAACACCACAGACAAGTGCATGCGCGCACACGCAGGCAGGCTCTTTCACCCCTGAGGAACAAGCCTCCAGGCTCTTTTGTGTGAAAGCGATGAGATCATTGTGGGGCAGACCATGGGGGGATGGAGTAAGGGGTTCCACTCTGTGTACTTAAATAGAGAAATCTCTGTTTCTCTGTCTGTCTCCATCTGTTTCTCTTCATCCTTCTTTCCCTCTTAGCTTTGAATTTGGTACCTTGGAAATGAAGGGGCTTGCCAGGTTAATACCATTAACACCAGACAAGTTCTAAAAGTGGACAAATATCAGGTTTGGTACACGCATGTGAGGAGTAGGACCTCCCCGGTTTGATTTATGGCAGCTAGAGAGTTTTCCTCTGGCCTCAGGGGTTGTTGGGCTGCATAGCCAACCTTTGGCACGTTTGCAAGCGAGTTAAGACCAGTGCCACCGTCAAGGAACAAGACATTCCAGTGCAGAGAAATGAGAGGCCTAGAGGAACGATCCACTCGGGATTTTAAAACTAAGAGTGATCACTGATTTAATTTTGATCTCCAGTTGGTTCCTTTTTTTAAATGTAACAACATTTTTAACTGCTCAAACATAAGATACCCTTAATCGCACAGACTTGCCTCAGGTGATAAATGTTACTCATGTTACTTTTTCAGTTGGATTTCCTAATCTGAAATGTTAATATATTCTTCTGTACTACTAGTTACTGCAGGCAGTGATTACATCTTGTTGTATTCCATTACACCTTCCAAAACAGTTTTGTCTTACCTTAAATAATGTGGATAGGTCTCCCTCCCACGGCATGCCTCTCTAAATGATCACAGAGCAGCTTGAAATATCAGATGATATAACCACAACTGGTAGTAATGGCTAACAAGAGATGACACTGTAGCTGCTGTTGTCACTGCCAATCCATCTGGCCTCCAAAACTCTTAACTGAATATTTTTTCTTTTACAAAAGAACTCTTGCTGGCCGCCCAAAGTTAATGTCTCTAGTCCATGTGGGGATGAAGCACTATAGACTACCTCAGATGCCGTTTGTTAGAAATCAATTCATTGGTTGTGCCATATGTTGTTATTTTCGGAGTAAGTTAGGATACTCAGAAATGCTGTCGTTTGGCATGTCATAGTTGTAAACATGCTCTGGAATAGTGGAATAACTTGAAATGATTATTTTTGCTTGAAAAATGACTTACGATAAATGGATTATCAAAATTATGGCAGGTTAATTTTCTTTTGATTAATTAATCAGCTACTCGTTGCAGCACTAGAATAAATACCATGGTATAAGCGGCATGTCAGAATCTCTAACAGATGACAAATTCATTGTCATACTGGCCAAAGCTGCTGTGTATTCTATAGTAACACTGAAAGTGTACTGGACACTCACTCCACGTTGAGGCCTAAGCTTTAAGAATTCATAGGGACAAGGAAGCTAGAAACCAGTTTCAGAGTAAGCGGTCAGAATCGGTGTCCTATAAAGCTTCGTAGTATTTTTGTGATGGTTCGTAGTGACCCTACTCCCTGAGTGCAACCCAGACAAAGAGCGTGACACTCGATCATCGTGGCTCACAGGTAACAGAGGAACAGGTTTTCACATGGGAAGGGAGGGGCAGAGCACAACCTTTTAGAGGCAGGGGCTCAAGTTACAACACAAGACTTTAATACAGTGGAAATTTAATGGAGCAGTTTGTCAGTCACTTTGACTCGGGCGTTTTACCATTTGACCCAGGAAGCTTCACAGTTTGTGCCTCAAGGTTTAAAAGTTCTCCTGAATGTTTTTTTCCACCCTGCATGCCGTCACAAGTGCAGAACAAGACGGGCAGAAAATCCTAAATGTTATGTTCACTTCTGTTTACAATAGCTTTAAAGCTTTTAGTCTAATCCCCTGTCAACACCATCGCCGTTTATGGCCGCTACCATATTTTATTTGCTCGCCAGACATAAAAGTGGACAATAAAACAAGCCTTCTCTGCCATTTTACATATGAAACTGGGATGATGCACTGCATTTGGATGTGGCTGACAGCAGACTACAGAGAAACATGTCAGCTATACTAAATGTACCCTTGAAAGACTTGGAGATCAATTTCCCCAGCTAGAGTAACACTAGTCGCAGCTCAGGGTCGCGCAGCCTGGCATTGTTATTGCTGGGGTTGCCAAGGCAGCGCCAATGTTTGTTTGTCATGGGCTGTCACAAAGAGATATTTGTATGGTTGGGGTGGGGTGTGTGTGGTGGAGGCAGAGGGAACTGTCACAAACAGTTCCAGCATTAAGAGTGTGCCCACAGTTATGTGTACGCACCTAACATCAGTGTCTATTTGGCCTTGCAGGGAAACATAAATACTCATTTCAGTATCAGTGGTGGTAATTTGTCACATGATGCCAGATATCAACACCAATATATATAATTGCCAAAAATACATATATGTTGTGTTCACTAACAGTTTCATCGGCTGCCTTTGCTGTAGTTTCCTCTCTATTTTGCAGAAGCACGACAGACTAACCTAACTTGTGATGGTAACCTTTCCACAACAAATAGCCATGTTGCATTGCTACCGTCCACCCCACTTTTTAATTAGAATAGGAATTAATATGACATTTCTTTTTGGTGTTCATTTGAAAGTCCCTGAAATATCTACACGTCATATTCCTAACTAAAACAGCCAGCTGAAACCCTACATGTGATGCGGCTTCCCACAGAATCAGAATGATCCTCATAATGACAGAACTGAAGTGAGTAAAACACAAAAAGGCTGTTGATCTTGTTCTGAAGTTAGGTATTTATATGAGAGCAGGTGTCTGTGGTTGTGTATGTGTGGAAGATAACTGCAGCTACAGTATGTGTGACTTTGAGTGGTACACAGATAGCCTAGTTTCTGGGTCGGTGCAGAATTTCAAATAATTGAGCTGGGGTTTTTTTTTAATAAAGAACTGAATGATGTAATCGCATAAGAACAAGTCCTATCCCAATTAATATAAGCAAAAAGTCACTATCAGATTTTGGGAGGTTGATGTTGTGTTTAATGTTCTCTGTGAGGTACATGTTGACTCACCGGCATGGTGAACATTCATAGGGCAGCATGCAAAGCTCAATCAGGACCGAACAGATCTGCTGGTTGCCCAGGATAGTGTTTGTTTTTCTTTTTTCTTTTTTTTTCGTTGCTATTGTTCCCTGCTGTGACACTTCGTGGTGATCTGTACCCATGCTGTCGGGAAGCTGTATGACTCACAGCCCTGATGTTTTTATACCAACATTAGTATTTCAGAGCAGATGAATTGTAGAGGCTAATGTTTGTGACCAAGGTTAAAATGGGTATGTTACGCTGCAGTGCAGACTCAATCACATTTTTTTCCTTTATTCTGAGTGAGAAAGTGAGGCACTGCTGCACCCACACACAATCCTTTCCTGCTGACTTGTGACCTGCTAATACAGTAGAATCAGGCTTGACAATTAGCTTTATTAGCCTGAAGAGTCATTTAATACTGAGTACTTGATGATACCAAGGCCTGATCTAATGTTTCCTATATATTCCAATTTAGGCAAAGTTGGTTTAAAAACTGAATTAAAAAAGATAGAAAAAAAGTCTCTCTTCTAGCACAATAACTCATTAAGAAAGCTATGGAACTGAGAAACCTTAACTGTAACATCCAAAGCAATACATTTAACATTTCGTCTTTTTTGCCTTTTGCCAGCAATACAGAGCTTTAGTCTCTTTCAGCTCATTGTTTGTTTGGGTTTTCTGGCCTGCAACGTTACTGTTTTAGTTCAGTTTCCCCATGCCAGCGGGCAGCTGTTTTCAGTAAAAAAGCTTTAAAAACCAACTCTACGCTACCTGCCCAGCAGCAAACGGTAGACAAAGTAAGCGACTAGCTGGTAAACATACATAATGAATTGCATTTAGCAGCTAAAGAGCCAAATATTTCCCTCAGGAGTTGGTGGAGACCAAAAACAGAGCTAAAAGGAGAGTGAATGGTCTTATGTTCGTCATGTGGGGCGAAATGCGAGTCTAAATGAATGCTATTGTTGCAACATGTGTAAACAAGCATCTGTTTGCTAACAAGTTTACCATATCAACTTAAAAGGTGATAATATGTCAATGTTGTGTTTGCAGCTTGTTGCACAGCGCCCCAAAGTGGCCAAACTAAATCAGTTAATGTCATTCAATATTGTGTAAATACAGCTGTTAGCTTAAATGCGACTGGTTCAGCACATGTGTGTGACTTGAATATTTGAGTCAGAGACTGAAATCCACAGTATTAAAAAATACTGATTAGAACAAGAAGAAAAAATATTATTAGTGCAGGTTGAGAAATGGGCGTAATGCAGGCAGCTGCCCATTTGTGACGCACTGCCCGACACATACCCACGTCATGCATAGACAACCTGACATGGGGATATTACAGGTCATTGGTTTTGATATAAAAGAGAGCCACTGAATGCAGCTCCTTAGTGGAACAGGTATATTAGAAGCTGGAAGCATATTCTAGTGAAATGGTACTATAATAAACAGCTATGTTCAGTTTTATGAGGAATATCAGAGTTTTGTGAGACATTAATTCACCCACACATACACACACAGGGAGACCATCCAGTCACTGGTTAAACCACCAGAGTATGTTTACTGGCCAGCCTTTGGTGAGAACACATTTAATAGTGTGGTTTGTTATAAAGCAAATATAGTCTGACAACAACATTTTGCTTTTGAATAGGGTTTTGACCAGTGAGATGTAACCATGGATACAGACAGTGCAGTTAATCTTTTCAGAGCAATAAGTCTAAGCACAGCTCCATGTCCCTAGATTGCTGTTGTGCATCATCATAAAATAAGAGCTGGATCCAGTCAAAAGTATCACGATTTGGACAGACATAATTCATTGTCTTGCGAAAAGCCACATCTGGAATCATTTGGGCTTTTACGACTTTTATTTACAAGAACAAATAAGGACGTAAGCTTCAGTGACATTCCTCAGAATGAGTAAAGTCTCTGGAAGGAAAATACTGAAATAAAGTGAATTCATAGGGGTGGTCTCCATTTAAGAAGTTAAATATGAGTACCCAAAACGCAATGCTGATCCCGTTTTGATATTTCTCTTCCTTGCCTTACCTGTGAGATCTAGTGTATACCCATCTGAGCTTTTCCATCCTGCATTACTTCAACAGCTGAACCCCTTGAAAGAATTGTGGGAGTGAGCTGGTAATCCATCCCATCTTCATTGATGCACTTTTATTGCCGTTTTTTGTTTGTGGAAAGTTGAAGTCATTCACTCTCTGCTTGGATAGGACATAAAACTGTATTGTTTTTGCTGCTCGAGGCTCTTTGATTTGAGCATTTTCCTGACATTGTTGTTTTAAAGAGTAATGAATAAATGGGCCATATTCTGGGCAAATATCCAGCTACAATTCTTCAAAGCTACCTGGACTATAAGGCTGGCGGTATACTTGAAACAAATCCATTTTGGCATGTTCACATAGGCAAAATGCCAAGTTTATAACTCTGCAAATAATGACACATTCACTTGACCATTTTTCACATATATCATGCCATTGTTGTCCCAAGACCGCATGCTGTATAGTTGATGGAAATCATAAAAGCAGGCTCAAAGTCTGGAAAAGATTTTTGTACTGTGTGGAAAGTGTGTCAACTGTTTGCTGTCTTGCTGTGGCTGAACAATTTTCCTCCCAGGCAGGTCAGTCTGCCTCCCACCACTCCTTCCACAGCACAAGCCAACGGATGTCCTGCACTGTATTGCAGCCAATAGACGACGTTAGCGTGCACTCCTGTCTCCCGCACACACAGAAAAACCAACTAGACTGCTGGAAACAGCTTCACATGTATTCTTTTAGATTGTCAGAAAAACTTTGTTGCCTGTCAAAATGCCTGTACTGCAGCTTCACGATGATGTGACCGAGGTTTTGCAGGAGCAACATTGTTATCATATTGATTGGTGAAAATTAATGTCCAGAATAGGACTACAGTGGACTGTGCTAATCTGTGTCATGAAGTTCAGGGCTGTCTGTGTTTGCTGTGGCCATACAAAGAGTCTTCTTTTTTTTTTCCCTCCTGCCACAGCTGACTCACCACTGGAAAAATTGAACTTCCTGTGTAGGTCCTAACAGCTCTTTGAAGGCGACGTGGACGTGTTTGCTATAAGTTTCTCTTTCTTCTTAGACAACCAGTTGCTCTCGGTTGTTTTTGGCCGGATTTGATAAGTGCTTTTCTTTGGCACAGGAACGCGATTTCTTTGCACCATAATATATAGATAAATGATGAGCAGCAGTAATAAGTCTCTCTTATTACGTTTAAAAAGTGCCCTGTCATTTCTTGTGAAAACTGGGCTTTTTATTGTCATAAAAGAGCTCAATTTTCAAATACCAAAGCCTTTTTGATACAGTGATGAAAATAAAGAACTTATTTCAGTCATACTGTTACAGTATATTATCCGTTTGTATCTTCACTGCATTCTTTATTTTTTGAAGAAGAGGTGTCAACCGATAACTGAGTCACTGGCTGCGACACTGTGTGGTGTCATGACTCAAACATTAACTAGGAAATAGACACTCAAACTTTGACTTCAAAATGTCTTACAAAGATTCAATAAGGAATGACAAAAGACATGTTTTGGCAGCTCCAACAGTTTAACTTGGGGTGTCATTTTTCATATGTTTAACTCAAACTCAAATTTGTGACCATATTTCAGGTGTTTTAGACTTTGGCATCTGCTTGATTTACGCGCTCTGTGGCATTTCTGAGCATTCCTCTGGGCCCGGCTGCTCTCCCCTGGCTCTCTGTAACCGTTAACTCTCTCAACATAATTGGAGCTGTGCGGTGATATACAATGACAAGAGTGTTTGTGTGAATGTCAACAAATCCAGTCCCCTCATTGCCCCTTGTGTTTCCCCAGTTTGCTTGCTTCGTTGTGGTGCTGCAGTCTTAAAGGATCCTTTTGTTGCCTCGGCCACAGTATTACTTAGCATTCTGCGTATGCTTGCATGTGTAATCCATTGCACTGTCCCAAAGTGAGATGTATGAGCTTTGCTTTCACTAATGCAGTGTCCTCCTTGGCTATAGCCTAGATACGGTATCTGTAGCAAGTGTTAAGCAACAGACCATGCTTTGCAAGACGTTTTAACCACAGCAGAGAATAGAATACTTGAATGTCTACGACAACCGTGGTACAGGAGGGTTTATTGTCTATTAGGGAAACAAATTTACTCAAGGCTATATAAATGTTATTCCAAATTAATCTCATATCTCTACTTTCTTACTTCCAGGTACGCCCAGCCATGATCGAGGACAAGGGTCACCGTGTGACCGACTACTTTGTGGTGGCGGGGCTGACGGACAAGTCCACACCCCTGGAGCAGGACCTGTCGGAGACCAAGTCCGGCGGGCCCAAAGCGCCCATCACTGACTTGGCCGTCATCAACAGGTCGGCAGGAGAAACCGTGCCTGAGGGCTTCACTTGCATCGACAGCACCTACAGCGGCCAGCCAGCCAACCTTAATCATGGCAGTCTTAAGAGCCCCGAGCTGTTTCTGTGCTACAAGAGGAGTCGAGGGAAGCCTCCTCTCATTGACATCGGGTGAGTCAGCAGTTTGTTTATGTCACTGTTTGCAATCTGGAATGTTCATATGCCTGCAGCAGCAGGGGACTCATTATAAGTGGTTTCATTTCCACTGTTATGCATTACATGAAACCAAACTCTGGATTTAGCTTTAATTTAGCCAGTGAACTCCTAAATCTATTTTCTACTCCTAAATCTTGTTTTCTATTCAATATTGTCATGGCTTACTTGGACACTTGCCTCCTACCTTTTGTAAAGCTTATAGTAATATATTGTGTATTATAGTGAAAGGTCTTTCTAATAGTTTGTGTCCTTCAGTGTCATATTTAATTTAACTTTGATGGCATGAGGCAGAGGGTTGAAGGAAGTAGGTGTGCTGACTACTTCATTCACTCACCCCTGTTGCGTCATGGAGTTCTCCCTCTCAGCCACACCTCTTGGCTTCTATCCATTAATATAATTTTCCTGCTTCCTTCTATTATCTTAAAAGAGCAAACTCTGTCATGACTCACTTAATCCAGTCCAGTAAGCCTAAAGCTACCTCTGCTCTTACTTGTTCACAGAGGAGCCAAAAATGTAACCTACGTTTCATCATCAGTGCTTTATATCCGTTAACTCGTCTGTCCTGAATGACCTAGCAATATCACTGCATTTATAATGCTTCATTGAGAACAATGATGCAACCGCCAGAGGCATTTCAGATCTCCACACACCTTAGTCTTTGTCTAAAGCTTATTTGTGTCCCCCACTAACAAACAGGAGTTTCCAGTTACAAGAGACAACACTCTGCTCACTCTCTGAAAGATCCCCCTGCATAATCAGGTTTTTCATTAAAGCTGGTGTTGCTGTATAAAGATTGCAACACATTGACTGCACCCGGCTTGCTCTGTGATGAATTTGGCTCATTTTATGTGTTATTGATGCGATTCCCTTCTGCTAAATGTAGCTTTAAACCACAGAACTACGTGAAAAACCCTCATGAAACCCTGCAGCCGTTGGTGCTCTGAGCATAAACAGAAGATCGTATGTCAAGTCTTGTTTCCTTTAAGAGATTGTGCAACCCTGCTTAGCATGCTAACAGACATATGGGGTGGGGAAAATAGCAGCAAACTTGTATTCAAGGATTCATGCTGTCAAGCTGCTATTTTTATTGGTTGAAGCACCAAATCAGTCATGCAGTTTAATGAGACTGAATAACAGATTTCACAAACTTCTTCTCTGTGTTGCTGCAAACACAGATCATATTAAGAGACTCCTAATGTAAAATTCATGACTGTGTGGTCTATTATTAATAAGTGATATGATAGATATGATTGTGTGTTTTAATAAAAATGCCATAAGTAGATGCATTATAGCACTGGTTCACTTCCTGATGGTTCTGTTTTGGTTGAGCTACAACACCGAAGGTCAGTAAATATTTTTTCCCACCGGTGTCTTCCCCTTCCTGATCTGTTCCACCTGCTCGTCTTGATCCACCGCAAAGAATAAATGAAAAACTAGCAACCTGTAAATCATTCATTCTTCCTTCTGCCACCTCTGCTGCCAGCATTCCCAGCCCGGGGCTCCACAGCGTCGACTTGCTGTGCCCATTAGGACTCTGTTTTTGTTGCCTAAGTGAGAATTTGCTGGCAACTCTCCTCCTGGCCTCTTTAGGTTTGTCCTGCACTCTTTTCAGAATAAATGGAGTGTTTCAGGACTATTATATATCTGCAATGGCTGCCCTGTAGCATGCACAAGATAAAAAAAAAGTGTTTTGGGCTCTGTCTTTAGTTTAAAGAGGGCAGCAATCGCAGCTTTTGGCCTCCCACATTGCATTGTCCAGATGGAAAGGGAGGACATGGAGCATGCTACCATAGAAGCCCTGAAGTAAAAAAAAAAAAAGGAATCCAACACAGCGGGGCACTGATTGGTTTCCTGTCTGCAAATTTTAGCTGTGTGATATTCCACAGCAGGAGTGATAAGGAAGCAGAGACTGGTAATACACAAAATTTTGGCAGTAATCCATTATTATTACATTCAAAGTGTTTGTTTTGTGCTAAGTTGGATATGAGAATCTTGATATGCAAGTTTCCCTTACTGTCTGGGATTTGAATGAGTCAGCTGGTAAATATGTCTGAATCGCATCACCCATTGAAGACAGGCTTCTCACCGAGGCCTCAAAGGGAAACCAGAGCTTTAAGAAGAAAGTCAGTGGTGCTGACCACACACTGAACCAGATTATCCTCACCATACAGCCACAGTCCAGCCTCTTGCTTATTGTCTCTCAAGAATGCAATTTTTCCTAAATCAGTCTGAATGTGGATTGATATGTGTATGTGGCATGTGGCAGCATTGTAGTTCACACTTTTTTTTTGCCAGATTTGTACACCAGTGTTGTAAATCAAAATTGCTAAAATAGTTTTTGAGAAATTAAAGAAATCTTGAAGTGACACTAACCCTGGTGGTGACTGAAAACAGCACAGCTGATGACACTGTTTACACACGTTTAGAACAATATACTTTTGTACTGCTACTACGTTTAGAACAAAACATTTGGTGCTGTTCATTCTTCTGCTGTATGAAAAACATCAACAACTTCAACACGTGAAAATTGTGGCTATCAAAGTCTCTGTAGTGTTGTATTTGTCACTGTCTCAAGTATTCTGTTGTCTGCATACTGTCAGAAAGCGTGACTTGGTACATAGCTGATGGAAATATAAATGAGACATAGACAGTAGTAGGAAAGCATCATTTAAATATTGCTTTGATATTACCCCTGCAAAACTCACCCTGTTGATTATTTGGCTTTGGAGGATTGTCTGGAAGCCTTTGCTTTAGGCTGTTCATTACTCAGGAGCTTGTGGTGGACACCTTCACCATTTGGTAAAGCCACACCAGCAGAAAACATCCACTGTTTGGTGTCTCTTTTGTTGTTTTTCTTGTGCGCCACACAGACATTCCTAGATTTCTTCTTCTTTCTTTCCTTCTTGTCTGTTTCAAACTTCTGATTTGATGTTAGTGTTCAAACTTGAATGTCCTTATTATATTTTTGCTGTGTAAACTGTTGCGTCATCAGAATGTGAGTTATTTGCCTTTTGGCAGCAAAGCTTGTTTAAGAAATGAAAGCCATGCCTGACAGCAAAACTGATTCCAGGACAGCATTCTCTCTGAGACACTTACTTGTCTATGAAAGCTTTTTAGAAAATGTGAGCATGAGTCATTACAATGCCAGCTCTTTGCACTGCTCTGCCATCTTAATTTCCACTCCATTTTGATCACTTTCTTTTAACCTTATCCTTAAGACCTGAAGACAGCTGTACAGACTCACTCTCTGGTTATGTCTTTATTCCTCTCTGCTGTCCCTGTTTGTACATAATCTCACCTTCCTTCTTAATGGAGGCACAAGTGCCAAGCTAACATTTTACTTACTGCCTGTTGTGTTTATCAGTGTGCTGTATGAGGGTAAGGAGCGTCTGATCCAGGGCTGCGAGGTCATCCAGGCCACACCGTACGGCCGCTGCGCCAACGTCAACAACAGCTCCGCCACCTCGCAGCGCATCTTCATCACCTTCCGCCGAACACCACCCGTCCAGCCTCAGAACTCCCTGGCAGTGACAGACATCTGCGTCATTGTCACAAGCAAGGGCGAGACACCACCACATACCTTTTGCAAGGTGGACAAGAACCTCAACTGTGGCATGGTAAGTCTGATTTTTATTCCTTAGCTAGCGCTTTTGCATCATCACTCCTTAGAGAACAAATGTGTAATACCTGTGTTTTAAACCTTTTTCAGTGGGGCTCCAATGTGTTCCTGTGTTACAAGAAATCAGTATCTGCGTCCAATTCCATCAGTTACAAAGCTGGTGAGTAAAAGTCGGATATTTTTCTGATGACTTACCATATTAGAAATTCACAGCAATGTCATCAGAGGTCTGCAGTTACCTTAATTTTATTGTTATTGGCCATGAGATAATAGAGAAATGATTGGTTATTATTTTAAATTTGTGAAAAAGAATTAAGGTAAGAGTGACAACAAGAGTTCCTAAAGGCCACTATGTTCAGTTCAGTTCAGTTCAACTTTATTGTCATCCATTAGAAAACATGCACACATACAACACAAACAAGGTACAATACATACATAAAAAAAGAATAATATTGTATAGAAAGGATGCAGTGAGTAGTTAAAGTAAAAATGTATGTGGTTCACAGTGCATAAAATATTGTGTCTGGAGCCAAGAGGCCATAATAATGGAAGCCCAGGAAAAGGAAAACAAAAATGATTAAAATAAAAATAAATTCTCAAATGGCAAGTAGTAAGTAAAGTAAGTAAAATTCTGACATTCTGAGTCACAGTTAGGAGATACTGAGTCATTATTATGAGATGAAGTGAGTCCAAAGTTTGACTTTTTAAATCAAAATTATGAGATAGTAAATCAGTATTTAACTTTCGAAGTCAACATTATGAGGTTAGTCAGAATTATGAGATGGTAATTCAAAAGTTTGACTGACTTTCTCATAATTTTACATAAACTCAGTATTTTATTTTTGTCATTCTAACGTAATCATCTTGTTTTGTTTTTGTTTTTTCTGGCAGAAATGAGCTTCCGTACATGATAACGATTGGTGTTAAAAAAAAGTTTTGCAATGATCATACTTTCTACAGTCACACAGCCCTCTTAAATGATGCAATGTATTGATATAAAAAATGCAGTGTAGTTATGGTGTGGCTTTGTGTGCTGTCACAATCAGTTACATTTTCAAAGCTCAAGCGAGCGGTGCCGTCAGTGTATCTCTGTGATCTTGCAGTAGATAGTTATAGTTATTGCTTATTGCAGCTGGCATTTCTGAACTGTTGTGTGACATTTTCACCGACTGAATGCTTCCTTAACTGCTTGGCCTTTGGAACAAATTCATTGTGCAACACGCGTATAATCACATGAATGTGTGTGTGTGTGTACACACACCCATGCAGACATGCATGCAGGCTTTATCTTTTTGGCCGGCCTTTTTCCTGTGAGGCAGCTGTTTATTTATGTCAGACAACAGCACTTCCTGCCACACCCATTATTTGTGTGTTTTTGTATGCGCATGTTCACACATAAGAATGTGTGTGTCTTGTCAGAACGACATTACACTGAGGAGCAGAACAGTTATTTCCTGAAAATGAAACCAGAGTATTCTGACTGATTACTACTTTTCATCAGAACTCTCTTTTCTCAGAGCCTCTTTTGTTTAATCTTTGCAGAGAAATAAAGCCAGAGTTGTAGCCTGTCTGGAAGTTTGAGTTACTATTGCAACCAGTCATATCATAACAACACTTGGAGTATATAACTATCATTTGTTTTTTCCTTTGTTCTCCAGGTCTCATCTTTCGTTACCCAGAAGAGGACTATGAGTCTTTTCCCCTGTCAGAATCTGTCCCTCTGTTTTGTCTGCCCATGGGTGCCAAGATTGAATGTTGGGCACCACACACACGGGATCCTCTGCCCGTCTTCTCCACGTTTGTCTTAACCATCTCTTCTGGTGAAAAGGTGAGATGCAGCAGCCAAGAGCAAGCTGTGATTGTTGTAAAAAGAAACAAGTACTACATTTGAAAAGGCTTTTTTAATCCAATTTAACATACTCCTCTAAAAACCCTCATGACATTTCCATCAAGGTTAAACTGGCTAGGGAGCCAAGACGTTACAAAATTACTGAAGGAATCTGTCCATCTCTGGTTGCAGGTGTATGGATCAGCCATCCAGTTCTACGAGCCATATGCGGTGGATCTGTTGAGCGAGAAGCAGAAGATCCAGCTGGGCCTGCTCACCACAGTGGAGAAGAAGATGATCCCCAACCGGCCCGTAAACACCAATAAATGCATCTGCCTGCTCTCCCGCTGGCCCTTCTTTGAGTCCTTCCGCAAGTTCCTGATGTTCCTCTACAAGCTCTCCGTCTCAGGCCCACACCCACTGCCTATTGAAAAGTAAGAATCTACTTACAACTATTGACATTTGTTGGGGACGTTAATGCTAAGTGCCGTACAGATCTGAAAGCTCACGTTTTGATAGGCTGCATGTAGCTGCTGTATATGTTTGGAGAGAATTTGAAGATGCATGACCACATTTTGAATATTTCTCTTAACAGGCACATCTCGCACTTCATGCACAATGTGTCATTTCCTTCCCCTCAAAGGCCAAGAATATTGGTCCAGGTGACATGTCTTGTATCTCTTTATATTGTTAATAATTGACAAAAATATACTTTGACGTGTATCATTTTGTTTTTATAGTTTCTTTATATGAACATCCTAAACATTTTTCCTTTCAGCTCTCGGCACATGACACCTTGATCCTCTCCCAGCCTGTGTGTACACCCTTACCACTCAGGTACAATGAGTTTTGCAATGCTCAACACAATAATTTTGCAACAAATAATGTTTTCTCTTACTTTTGTTGAAATCCTTTTTCAATCATGGAGTGGCAATTTTTAGTTTATTCTTCAGACTTTGACAGTTTTGTTTCCATTTCCAGCTAAATGTAGCTGTCCTTCAGAACATATTCTGTGCTTTGTCGAAAAGAAAAACAGCTGAGCAGGCTGAAAGAAAAAGACCAGTGTATTGTTCCAGAAAAAAAGCAAATGCATTCATTCATGTTAGTTTTTTCCAGGTCAAACCCTCACACTGTGAAAACAGCCTCTGGCATCATCATTTTTGAGACTTTTTCCTACATTGCATAATTTTGTTTTGTTTGCAATTGATACAAGTAATTCAAGCAGTGACTCTCTGGCCTCTTTCCTACCTTATGTAACCTTGAAAACGCACAAAAATGGTGATTGTCGGGCCTTTGCTAAAGCTAATAAAGCTAACAAATTGCTAATTGATATTCATCTTAATGTGACCCACTGCTGTCGCTGCCTTTGTGATTGTGATTTACGAGGCTTAGACAAAATCTCAGAAACTCTATACGACAAAGGAAATACATTTTGAGTCACAATTACAAAAAAGCCTTTTAAAAGGTCAGTTTAGATTCTAAAAAGTCTCACACAACACGGCAGCACAGGAAAACTGCATTAGCAAATAGAAACAGTGGATCAAGTAGACTCTTGGCGACAACTTAATGGGATATTGTCGTAACAACATTAGGAACTGCTGTACATCCTTAGAAATGACTGTCCAATTGAATCAATGCCATAGTCTCAACAGAGGTTTTCCATTATAAGCTTAACAAAGCGAGTATGACTTGCAGGGTTGTTGGATTGCGTTATATTGTAAGGTGATAGCGTTATTTTGTCCACCACCTGCATTTGCATATTTCAGAGATCTCAGTGTTGATATTATAAATCTTAATATGTAAAATAACTGTTTAAAGTGGCACTCTTTATGGATCTTCACTATCTACCTTTGTTTAGAGACATTTTGAATTACGTTGTTTCTCTCTCACATATATCATGTCTGTCTCTAGTAATTACAAACCCAGTTATAAACCCTTTACTCTAATTCCTTTTTCCACACTCCTTCCTTTCCCCGTCTCCTCTCCCTTGCTTTCTGTTTTGTTTTCTGTCCTCTGCCCGAACTCATCGACTCATCTCCTCTGTGCTCTCCCTCCCCTGTCAGCGGGGCAGACTACGGCACTCTGCTGATGAATCTGGGCTCCGAGAACTGCGCCACGCTGCTGCACTTTGTCCTGCTGGAAAGCAAGATCCTGCTGCACTCACTCCGGCCTGCTGTGCTCACCGGAGTGGCCGAGGCTGTGGTGGCTGTGAGTACGCTCTGCTGTGCAAGCCATACTCAACATATTCAGTAGTACTACTGTCAAGATTGAGTTTATCAACATCTGCTGCTTTTTAATCGGCTAATTCAATTCAATGCTAATTCAATGTGTAAAAGATGAGATTTTACTATTAAAACAACTGTTACATGAAATACACAATAAACTCATTATTGTCACCCATTCCCTACCTTTTATAGCTACACCATATCTGAGCAGGCTTACAGTAAGCCACAAACAGCCAGCCTTTACTGACCATATTAGAAATGTATGTACAGATGTGTTGCCCTGAGAATTAAATTAATAACATTGTCAATATACAGTACATCTCTATGGTGCATTGAGTCATCTAAAAAATAGTGGCCAAGACACAACTGCTAACTTGAAGAGCTTCTCTACTTAAGTAGTACTCAAGAAAATACTATAATTATCATTACATCATTGTTGTTGGGATTAACCAGCTCTGTAGGTAGGTTAAATATGACCAAATCTGCATACATAAAAGCATTAACTACGAGATGATCAAAACAGAGCCTGTTTCATCATTATTCAGCTGCCCAGGCAAGTCATCCATATACAAGTTAAATAAGAGTGGAGATGATATACCACCCTGCCTAACTCCATTACAGACATTAAAAGAATCAAATACAGCATTACCTCATCTGAACTGCGTAGCCTCATAGGCATACTAAATCACAAAGAGATATGTTGTTATTCATTTTACACTATTTTGGTTGATTCGATCAGATGCCTTGAAAGCATTCCAGAAAGCACATAAACATGCTGGAACTGTGCAGGACTATTTTTACTTGCTTTACTTATGTTTGATGAGGGTAACAAACAGTCAGGTAGAAGGCTGTAATCTACAAACACAGGAAAACAAGCAGCGAGAAGAGGAACAGGTTTTTGACAAACATGTTTTAGATATTCAACGGTAATGTGATTAGTTCCACGTTCCGTGATGTTATGTTTAGATTTCTTACATTTCTGCATCAGAAAATACCATCATGATTCCTGCAGTGAAGTGAACTTATCACTAACAAGAGGGAACCTTTTACTGTGCAGGCAATTACACAAATCATAGTGATGCTTCTAATTATTTCATCTTTTTGACAGTCCTCAAAGTGAATTAGAGACCATAAAGCCACCATATTGCCTCTCTTGCAATAATGTGGAATTCAGCCGCATGTAGGTTTAATAATAATATTATTACAACACATTCCACAACAGGGTCATATGCACTGCAGAGTTCCCTTGTATGTTGTGCACTTTTGCATTTTTGCATATGCAGCTTCTCTGGAAAAACTGTATTGCAAGTATGTCAAAGGTTTCTCTGACATATTTCCCCTGCAGTTCTCTGTAACATAAACACAGGTTGAGTCATTATCATCCATGAATTAGTTCCTAAAAGCTTAGTCTATTAACATATTCATCTTCATGTTGATTAGAAGAATTAATTGACATGTAGATACACTTTTTACCTTTTATATTTATACAGTGATACCTGTCGCTCATTATATCTACTCTATCATTATATCTCAAAGTCAATACATTGGTCAACATTCAATCTTAAAACATCAACAATTACATCATAGTTAATGCTCCAAAAATATAGCCTCTCTCTCTTCCAGGTATTTGACCTTTGACTTATTTTTCACTGAGATTGGTTGTTGATTCTCCAGCTCCATGAACATAATTGAACTTTGCCAACCATCTCTCTTTGAATACACAGGATGTCACAATCCTCAAAAATCCCCCAAATGCATCTGAAGTGTCAGAATGAATTATGTTCAATAAAGAAGATCAAGGGAGACCCCTTAAATCTGTCCTAGTTGCCTAAATTTAATTCTGGAGCCTCCAGAGATAAAACTCTTTATGATCGTCAGCCTGGTTGTAGTAATCGTGCTTCTCTCTCTCGTCTCTCCTCAGATGATCTTCCCCTTCCAGTGGCAGTGTCCCTACATCCCCCTGTGCCCGCTCTCTCTAGCAGACGTCCTCAACGCTCCTTGCCCATTCATAGTCGGTGTGGACTCCCGCTACTTCGACCTTTACGACCCCCCGCCAGATGTTGTCTGTGTGGATCTAGACACCAACACTATCTACCTGTATGCTGTGCTTTGATACTAAACCCATGTCACTGCCTGCTTTGTACTGTATATTTACAGCTCTCATACTGACAAACTACTGTCTCAAATATTGCAGCAGCACATTTTTTAAACCAAGAGCACATAGCAGAGTATTTTTGTGCAGTTCTCCTGTTACTTCCAGCTTAACTGCCTTTGTGGTATTGTGTGTTACAGGTCTGACGAAAAGAGACACAGCAACTGGAAGAACCTCCCAAAGAAGCCCTGCAAGAGTCTCATTAACTCACTGAGCAACTTGCACCACCAGCTGGCCACTGGTACAAACAGCATCACACCACCTCTCACTTCAGAGAGGGGAATGGACAAAATATCATGAACACTTACAATATAATCTAGTTAAATACAACAACACCACAAACTATGATGTCAAAGATGTCCATAGAGCTGAATCTTTATCACAGCTTAAAAAATACTTGTGCTACTGTATTAGATTGCATCATATTGTATGCCCATGTTAATTTGTCAATCCGTAATCCCTGTCATTATATATATGGAGCCCCAAAACTGGCAAAATGTAGTTCAAGGTTCTCAGACAAGTCGAAAATATAATTTAATACAACAATCAATAATATTATTAGTCAAATAATTAACAATGAGCGTAAAAAGAAATAATAATAAATAAATAAATGCTGTAGAATCACTTTCTATACCTTTGTAACAGTAGCTGAAGCATTTTAGCCAGCAAGTTGACGCTAACAAAATTAGCAAGCTATTACGAAGCATGGAAGTACTCACATCTTGCTTCTATCTTCATAACGTTATCTGTATCTTCAAGAGTGTGTCTCATGTTTTCATTAAGGGCCACATGGTGAGGAAAAGGAAATGATGTGTGGGAAAAATAGGGAATAGATAAATGACTTACTGCGTGCCGATGCCAAAAAAAATAGGAAATTATTAAAACAATAGAGTAAAATAAATCAAGTTTTATCCAACTGATTAAAGGTTAAAGGAAACGTATAAAGCTTTAAATTGATTTATACACTTCATTTTAATCATTTAGGTAATAATTTATTCAGTTATTACCTAATTACCCCCACCCCCCCCCCAAAAACACCATCAGATTTTATTTGAATTATTATAATTGACCACAAAATTTGTTGTGGGTTTTAGTTTCAGTACGTCAAACAGGCGAGGAAGGCTCAGCAGTGGACATGACCCCCATCGAGGCGGACTTCACCTGGCACAAGAAGAAGACGGCCCTGGAGATGGAAATCCAGGAGGCCTTCCTTCGCTTCATGGCCTCCATCCTGAAGGGCTACCGCTCCTACCTCAAACCCATCACCCAGGCGCCCTCCGAAAAGGCCACGGCCGCAGACTCCCTCTACGACCTGCAAGGTAAACAAGCGATTGACAGCTCGCTTTTCAAATGAACCTGGGTTTGTTGATAGCTTCCTGGCTTTGTAACCTATGCATAATTTACAGCCTTCATTTAGATTACTCCACCTAATGTTTATGTTTATTGGCATTTTCAAGGAGCATCACAACTATCACTCAACCTAAGTGTTTTTAGAAATCAATCACCTTTCTCACCAGCTATAATAAGACTTCACTAATGCCTGTTGCTGGGAAATTGGTTCTCACCTCCATTTAGCTTCACTGTCGCAGATCAATTTTAGATACAGCTAGAGTGAAGGAAAGGGCTTGCAACACAGCATATTATAATAGTGCTAACACTATTGTCCACATAGTTTTTGAAGAGGGATAAAAACAATACATTGAAACCTGATTTATTTCTCCTTAAAGTAAATACAAGACTGAAAATGTGAATTTCAGTTACACTTCTCTCCTTGCCTTCCTGCAGGGTTTCTCAAAAGCAGAGACCGCGCCCACCAGAAGTTCTACTCCCAGCTCACCAAGACCCAGATATTCATCCGCTTCATTGAGGAGTGCACCTTTGTCAGTGACAAGGACACTGGCCTGGCCTTTTTTGACGACTGCGTGGAGAAGGTGATTACTAACCCAGCGTCAGGCCGGTCTCGGATATGTACATAACGTTTTATGCTGTTTTGTTTTTCCTTTTCCACCTGAGGTTTCCTTCCATGAGCGAGCCTTTGTTTTATGTTGTTTCATTGGCAAAATAACATTGGTCTGCAGGAAGCCAAAATTTCCTCTGATTCATTCTGTTCCCATTGCTCTCTTTCCTCTTCTTGCAGCTTTTTCCCTCTGATAAAATCACCGACAAGGGCACCAAGGTAATCACTTATGCTGTAATCAGATTTCCCCGCACCTTGTTTTTTTATGTTTGTGACTAACTAAGGTAAATAAATTAACCTTTTTCTCCCTTTGATACATGTTTTCACCAAGGGGCATGAACATTTCCTGCTTTTCTTCTGTCTTTAAATCCTAACTACAATCACATCAGCATGTTTTACTGCCTAATTGGAAAAGCGTAATAGATTGTAATATGCCTGTAATTGTTTACTTTCTGCCATCAGACAGGAAATGGCCTGCCAAGTGTGCTTTTTGTCAAACTCCAGTAGTAGTAGTTGTCAGTATCGCTAAGGCTCTGAATGTGATCCTCGCTGCAGGTTGAAGGAGAGTCATCTGAGGACACGAGACTGCTGGAGCTGGACGAGTCCCAGAAGAGCGAGCACACTGTTTTTGTCATGCCCCCTGAACCTTCAGCTGACGATGGAACTGAACCTGCCCCCAGATACACGTAAGCCTTTTAACTGTAGTTTATTAAAACTTTATTAGATAGAAAAATATTGACAAGATAAACAAAACAGAAAATGTCTTACGTGACCTTGCAACATTCCTATTTCTCATCCTCCAGCTATAAAGGTTTCCCCAGGCTGCAGATGGAGCTGTTTGACCGTCCTAGGGAGTTACGGCCAGCAATTAGCAGCAGAGCTGCAGGGGCCAGTCTGTCCAGCAGCCCTGCACTACTGGCTAAGAGGACGAAGCAGGTGTGTACATACTCACACAGTCACACTCCTCCAGGAACATACCTTATCCTCTGTCCTCATCAACCATTCATGTTAAAACATGCTTTAAATGTCTGCCATGATCCAACAGGAGATCAAGCTAGCATACAAGATGGCTAAGCGTTTCTACTCCAACCCTCCACTGTGGGCCCGGTGTCTGTTCAGTCACTGCTACAGCCTGTGGTTCATCTGCCTGCCAGCAGCCGTGCGACTGGCCAAGTCTAAAAGCCGCGCCATGCAGCAGGCATACAACGTCCTCCTGAAGATGAGGACCACTGAGGTGGAGGTGCTGGATGAGGTACAGTCACATAAGATTTCTTCTAATATACTTGTATGGTTTTACTAAAGTTTTTCATATTTCTGCATGTCTAGTCTTCTTTGTCTCATGGTGTGATACTTCTCTGTGTGGCTTCCAGGTGTGTTACAGAGTGGTGATGCAGCTCTGTGGTGTGTGGGGTCTTCCTGTTATGGCTGTGCGAGTCCTGGTTGAGATGAAGAAAGCTGGCGTGCACCCGAACGCCATCACATATGGATACTACAACAAGGTCACATATAGACTTTTACATTGCCAAAACATATCTCCACCGTAGCTCAAAGTGAAAGCACTACATTACCCACGCATGTGCTCATCCTTCAATCTGTTCCCTCTGCAGGCCGTCTTAGAGAGCCCGTGGCCGAGCAGAAACCGCAGTGGCCTCTTTATGTGGACCAAGCTTCGTAATGTGCTTCGCGGAGTGGCCCAGTTCAAGCACGCTCTACACCGAACATCTTCCAAGAAGGGACCCACACTTAGTACCACAGGTGGGAATGGAATATACAGTGTGGTAGAGCTGCATAATGGGGGAGTCTTTCACTTTCACACTGTTTGTTTCCTCTCATTTCGTTTCCTTGTTTCTCACCTACTTTTGTCATTCCATCTCTAGCTCCATCAATAGGTGGGTCAGCAGTCACTGACGCTGACCGTTTGAGTCATGGAAGTGCTGACAGCTCAAGTGAGGTCAACGGCGAGGAACACAACCTGTTTGCCCACAGCCACAGCACAGACAACCACTGTAGTACAGGTACTGATGCCCTAAAGTTACTAGGTTTGCAAGTGTAAAGGGTCAGAAATGATATTGCTTGTATGTTTTTTGAGGCTCTGACCATTGCTGAGATCTGGAGATGCTGCATCACCAGTGGCCACTTCCAAATCTAATGTGTTGTAAACTAATCCATTTTAACCCAATTATCTAAATCTGTCTGTCTGGCAAAGTGCTCACTGCATTCCCATATCTTAGCAATGAAGTAGGTGAGTATACTATTACCGAATCTAAAGGAAAAAATAGACAAAACTGTGAAAGAAAGACCCAGGTTGTCAAAAAATAAATAAAGCAAAGCATATTTCCTTTAATCATATCCTCATAGAAAAATTATGTTTGTGAGTACAGCATGGTTTGTGTGATTTTGTGCTCCACAGGAAGGCAGTCTGATCAAGGCTACGGCTCCAAGGATGAGTTACACCAGGAGCTGGCAGAGCCTTCACACACAGCTGTCCTTTCCGCTGAAGAGAGAAACAGTTCCAAAGCACAGCACAATGGTAAGAAAAGCTACTTCCATTCCTTATGCTGCATGTAGCAAACAGTCACATCCAGTTCTAGTTCTGCATTTAAAGGTTGTGCGTGCAGCCGAAATCCCATTTCCTCCTTGATGTTGACTACGTACTTTTATAACCAGGAGGTGACATTGCGGGCTCGGTGGACAGTGCTGTAGCAGTAGCAGAGCCCCCCAGTCCTGTTGATGTGCCCTCGCCTGTCCCCAGTATTGTGAAGCTGTCCACAGGGAGCTTTGATGGTAGCAGGGAAACAGGTGAGGAAAGATGAGGCCTTTAAGTTTAACAAAGAAATTACTTTAAAATTTTGTCAATTCTATGACATTTCATGATGGATAGATTTTTTTGTTTTCCATTTAAATTAAGCAATTTAATTGTAAGTTTAATTGTTGCAACCCCAAATGACAAAGGACAACTCTCATGATATCTGTACACATTCTGCAGGCACAGGGAAGCTATTCAGGAGAAACAGCAAGAATGATAGCGTGTCTCTCCCTGATGATGACACCGCGCTGGCATCGGGGGATGTAGCTAACCAGCCTCAGCAGCAGCGGCAGAAATCCTTTGCTGAACGCAGCTGTAGCTTCAGCGCTGAAACCCGTGCTGGGATGCTCCTGGAGAAAGGCGTGGACCACATGGCCAGTCAGATGGGTGCCGATGCCCGTATCCTGGCTGCAGCGCTCTGTGCAGGCCAAAGTCCACCCCCTAATACAGTGTCCAAAGCACATTTCAAAGACCTGGAGGAAGAGCCTGAAGATGATCGGGGCTTGACACTGGGGAAGCTGCCGGAGGAAGAGGGGCCAGGAACGCCAGAAGAAGGGAAGAGAGATGATACAGAGGTAGAGGGGACTGAGGTAAAAACGGAGAAACGAGAGAGGAAGCACACTGAAACACATGAGGAGGACTCTGGGCTGCGAGGAGTCTCCCTGGAGAGGGCGGACGTGCAGGTGGGTGCTGACCCACTTTCCCTCCTGGTGACCGAGAGCGAAGAGTCGGCCTCTGTCACCAGCCAGGAGCTGCCGCGCTCCATGCCTGCTGTGGTGTCCCGCAACCTGGCTGAGGAGATCGAAATGTACATGAGCTTGAGAAGCCCCCTGGGTGTGAAGTCCTCCAGCATGGAGCTCCAGCAGGCCCAGGGAGACGCCACTGATGCCCCACAGCCCAAACCATCTCTGGAGCGCAGGTCCAGCCTCCCCGTGCCTCCCGTCAAAACCCCAACTGGCTCCCCAGGCGATACACCCAAACGCAGCCCCACCACTGTCACTCGCTCCAAGACTTTTGCAGTAAAGACAAAGACCCCCGCCAGCGCTACGGGTAGCCCGGGTCGTAGATCGTCCTCACTGACAGCGCTGGTCAAATCCTCCCAGGGAGGGTCGTTGGGCTCGGTCATCAACTCCATTTCAGGCATCAAGATGGACACCCTCTTGTCCGGACCTAAAATTGATGTGCTTAAGTCGGGCATGAAACAGGCAGCAAACGTAGCCAGCAAAGTGTGGGGGGCAGTTGCTTCAGCTTACTCCTACTCAGATGACGAGGTGAGTGCCATTAAAGGATAATTTTTGATAATTTAAACATTTTTTCATTTGATTGTATTAGCTTTATTAGCTGGCCAATTCTGACCACTATTTTGTCAGTCACCAAGAGCTGATAATTGGGAGAAATCCTCTGAATCCCACCTAACTGTACTCTGCAGGATGAACAAGCTCAGGGTGGTGGCGGCTTCCCGTCACGTCTGGATGAACACATGCTGGCTGCACATGAAGTAGACGACAGTCCTGATAGAGGAGCCATCCCAGGGCTGGTGGCCAACGGTCTCAACCAGAGCTGCACCAGCCTGGGCAGCAGCAGTGGCAGCAGTGACACCGGCCGAGGGACCCACCAGACACGTAAGCGCTCATTCTGTAGTGCAAACTTATGAGGGAGGTGGAAGAGAAGGGCCTATTGAGGTTAGTTGGCCTGTGAAATTAGTATTCAAAGTTTGTTTTTGTCTCTCTCTGCAGATCCAACTCCAGGACGAGCGGGCAGGGGTCCAGACTCTGAGCAAGGCTCCTCACTTCACGCTTCCTCCTCAAGCATTTACCAGAACTGTGCACTGGAGGTCAGACATACTATACACACACAAACGCCCCCTTTTGCTGCTGCTGTGCTTTCACTGCTAACATGTGCATTGGAATAACTCCTAACTGGTTGGACATATTCCCCCGCTGCCAGGTGCTGATGTCCAGTTGCTCCCAGTGCCACTCTTGTGAAGCCCTGGTGTACGATGAGGAGATAATGGCGGGCTGGACAGCTGACGACTCCAACCTGAATACAAACTGTCCTTTCTGTCGCACAGCCTTTCTTCCCTTATTGCACGTGGAGTTTCATGACTTGCGCTCAGTGACCGGGTAGGAATCTGTTGTCTTAGAATTAATTGTATGATGTGTCGTCGCGTTTCACGTGTCCTTAAAGTAATCTACGATGAGTTATGAAACTGAGAGAGTAAAACACAAACCTTTTCTTGCAGTGCAAGCTGAAAAAAATAGTTGCTAACAAATGCAAATTGACTGTTCTGTGATGTTCCCTTTCAGGTTCTACATGAATCCCAGTGCCTCAGGAGACAGTATCCACAGCACCAGTGCCCAGCCCACAGCCAGCAGCTCAGCTGACATTAAAACACCGGACCTTATCACGTTCCCTGAAGAGGAACCTAGGGAGACTCCAGAAGATCTGCCTGGAACACATAAGAGGTAAACACCAAACGACACCTCGAGTTACAGTTTGAGATGTGAAATCAGACTCCAAGAAGCTAAATACTTGTAGCACCACCTTTTCCTTAGTCCTCTTTCCCTGTTGTGTTTCTAGTCTGATCCCAGAGCCAGTGAAGTCAGATCCCCTGGGTCTCCTGGAGCACCAGCAGCAGAGATGCAGTGGGACGTCACTGACGCGCAGCAACAGTGTCGGTGGCCCGCTGCAGAGCCTGGACTACTCCCAGAGACCTGGACATGGTGTCTCCACCACCAGCCTGCCCTGCAGCCTGCAAGAGGTGTCGGTCAGTGCTCCTTACTATCACAAATGAACCCACTGTGCTTAAATATTGCAGAAACCACTGTAAATACAGTGCAGTGAAAATGACTGGTGTGTGTGTGTGTGTGTTTGTCAGGATGGCATGGGGAGTAAACGGCCGAACCCCAAGCCTGTGTCCGTACCATACCTGAGCCCCTTGGTGCTGCGCAAGGAACTGGAGACCCTGTTGGAGAATGAGGGAGATCAGGTAAAATACTAACATGATCTCGCAGTGTGCGTTAAAGCAAATGTCTGCCACACAGCTAATACACAAGACACAAGATCCTGAGAGGTTTGCTCCTTGGTAAGTCCAGCTTCTCTGTCATGTCCAACCAGGTGATCTACACCCACAAGTTTCTCAGCCAGCACCCCATCATCTTCTGGAACCTGGTGTGGTATTTCCGTCGCCTGGACCTACCCACTCACCTACCTGGTCTCATCCTTGCCTCTGAACACTGCAACAATGGAGTGCAGGTTAGAGAATGAATCATCTATCATTATTCTCTATGTCTCTTTTGTTATGGCTTTCCTTCATCTTTCCCTCTTTGTCTTTGCAGCTGCCCCTGACTTCACTGTCCCAGGACACTAAGCAGGTATACGTCCAGCTCCTGTGGGACAACATCAACCTGCACCAGGAACATGGAGATCCCCTCTACCTGCTCTGGAGGACCTTATGTGAGTGTGCACACAGACACACATCAGGCCATAGTGTCCACCTTCCTGTATTAGCCATTATTGTTGTGGTTGACATCCCTAAACACCATAAAAAATAACACACTTAATGCCACTATGTAATGAATGTTGTGAATTGCTTGATGTTTTTATTTGTAGAAACTACCTTTACCACTAGGGGGAGACAAAGTAAACCATTTTCAAATGCTACATGTTGTAGCTTTGGTTTATATTATTCAAGGGTAAACAGCTTTTAACTTAGTTGCCATTGTTTGAAAAGTCAGATTCATGTCAGCTTTTTATTTATCTATTTAGTCTTTGCAATGTCATAAAGGAAGTGTGCCGATGTATTAGTTGCAAATATTAAGGTTTCACTCAGGGCATGCTGCTGTTATGGATTTAACATCAGCTGAAATTGTGGCAAGAATTAGTAGTTATGTAGTTATTTTAACTCCTTGGATACAATGTCTCTGTTGGCCAGAAGAGGTCACGTTTGAGGCTCCTGACTAAAAAGCATAGAATGAAAGTCTTTCTGATGGTGCACATGTTTTCTGTGTTGTTTTCTAGTGGAGAAGAAGGGGACGTTGGCTCCGACAGACCACCAGGAGATTCGTACCCTCCTCAACACCATTGTTCGCAACATCCAGACCAACGATGTCTACGGGCCGATCAACCTGTTGATCCGAGAGATCAAACGGCGCCCAGAGGGTGTCAAGCGGCAAAGGTCAGCCTTTGTCCTCTTTCTCAGAGCTTTGTCCTATTCAGCTCTTGTTGAAGCACTTTTTTATTGGTTCAAGGTTTTGCCGCATGAATACACCTCTTATGTCTCATTTCTGTGTCCTGTATTTCTCGCAGGAGTATCTATAGAGAAATATTGTTCCTCTCACTGGTGGCCTTGGGGAAGGAGAACATCGACGTAGGTGAGTGACTGTGTGGAAGTGAAATTAACCCATTACACACCATGACATCGACATCTTAAGTCTCTTTCACATTCTTTTTGTTTATTAAAAGAGAATATGGCTTAATATTTCTTTCGAACTATCCTTAAGAAGTAAAGAGTGATAAATTTAACCCAAAATCAGAGACACCCTTGTTTTTGCTCTCTTTTTCTGACTCTGTGAATCTTCCCTCCCTCTCTTTGACTGTATATCCGCAGAGGCCTTCGACAGGGAGTACCGCCTGGCTTATGACGAACTGAGCGCCGAGCAGCTCAAGTCTTTGCACCGCATCGATCGGCCACCCAGCCCCAGCGTCCAGTGGTGCCTTAAATGCTTTGGGACCCCCTTCATCTGACTACCGACACCCGCAGCAAAGATGAAAAATCTTGACTGGTCGAGTGCGACAGCAGGATGGAAGGATAAGCGGTGGGCCCTGGGGTGTGAGCAAAAAATTATTTTGTATTTAAACACCTCGAAAGCGCCCAAACATGGTACTTCTTCCTATTCGTTCCCCTTGTCTTGGAAGATGCCCATTGTCTGCTTTTTTACGACCTTATTGTGCTTTCCATGGGCTTTCCAAGCGGCTACTTACAGGTGGGACTGTTTCTGTAAATAGCTTGGAAAGCTGCAGTGAATCTTTTGGGACTAGTTGAGGTGTGTTTCTTTACAGATGGTGTATAGAATGATAAATCACTGTACAGAATATATTGACTGCCTCTATGGTGTAGCCATATCTGTGTGTGTGTGTGTGTGTGTGTGTGTGTGTGTGTGTGTGTGTGTGAAATCATGCAGTCACGTTCCTATCTCGTAGCCTTTTGCCCACTTTGCTTAAATCTGTCCTAACTACCCCCAGAATAGATCAGTTGTTGACCGTGTACAGACCCCGTTCCTTTGTGCACTTTCCAAAAAAAACAAAACTAAACAAAGAAAAACAGTGACTCAAGTCCACCTGTCTTTTTGTACATATTGTTTACTTGAGGGGGGGGGGGGGTCTGAAACCAGAGGTCTCTTGACAGTTTGTGTGATCCAAGTCTTAATGAATGTTCCAGTTTGTTTCAGTGTAAATGTACAGATTCAGAGTGAGGCTCTCTGTCTGTGTAAATATGTGTTGGAAGCACACATGCCAACGGGAGAGGACAATCACTAATTATCAATCACTAAAATTGATTCTACAACATTCCAGGTCCCCTTCAATCAAAACAGGTCTTTAAAGAAGTATTATTGATCTCTACGGCATGTGATTAAAACCAGCCAGTTGGAGGCTGGAGATTATATAAAACATTTTAAAACATCAATGGGGAGTGAAAGCCACACTACTGATTCCCACACATTCAAACAAGACACATATTCTCTTGCAGGGAAAGACAGCTCGGTGACAGAGCAGTCAGTCCAACTTGTGTTTTTAATATCTGCATTTTTTAACAGTAACATACTGTACTTGTTCAGTTAACATGCCTTGTTGTAATGTTAAATTAGAACTGTAACTTACATGTACCGGGCTAGCATAGAATGAACCAGAAAGGGGTTTTTTTTCTTTTTAAAATTGGGTGTATTACGTGCAGACAAGGTTGCTTTTATAGTTTACACACAGTAGCTTTGGATGATATTGGTAGCAAGTAGAGCTTCATACTGCAAAGGGCTTCTTGAGTACTGCTGATACTGTGTTAAGAAAGAAAGAATTTTACAACATGACATTCCACTAAATGCTGAAACGGACAGAGAAGAATAAAGCAAAGTGCTGTGATGAACTGTTGGGAAATGGGTGTAGATGGTCCTACAGTAGACTTGGGAGAGAGACTTGTACAGAAGCGATAATATTGTGAAATATTCAATTTGCACTGCATAGCTTAAAACCTGACCCTCACCCATGGTGAGGATGAGATGAGACCACTTTAAAATATTAACAGCATCCAGTAGTTTTTCCTCCAAAACAAAAAGAAATTCTCAATTATTTATTTTTGTATTGACATTTGGATTGCAGACAGCGTAGTAACTTAGCATTTTTATGACTAACAATCCCTCCTTTCCCTTTTAATGTCTTTCTCCATTCTGTACTGACTTTGTAAATTTGACCTCCGTATGGCAGAGGATGTACAGAAGAGACTGTTCTTTAACAATAGATTAAGTGATCTCTTACCGTCCTGTGGAAAGAGACTGAATGTCTACACTTAAGTGCGTTGCAATAAATGAGTTTGTGAACTGATTGAAAACTAAATGTGTCCATTTTTTGTCTCCCTGCTGATGAGAATTTGTATTGTTCAGTGTGACATGTGAGAAGCAGCAGTTATTCACGTTAGTTTGCGTATATTTTCTTCTGGTGGCTGATAGCTAGTATTTTCATGCTTTGAAGCCTTTTCCTTGCTCCTTTTTGATTTTCTGGTCAGCATCAAATTCCCTCCCAAGTAAATACTCATGTTCTCATTATTTTTTTATTTTATATCTTCCTCCATCTTGTCCTCCATCACTGGTCTCAAGGGCCATACCTGCTCTCCACCCAAGATTTCTTTTAAAGTGACTGCAGGTCTGACAGTCAAGGGTCATCAGCTAGAACTTCAACTCTTATATTTTCTAGAATAAACTTTTTCTTATACACACAGGTGAATGTATTTTAGCCATCTGGGAAGTGGTCATACCCGACCACTTGAGAAAAATAGGCTGTGGAGGCCAGAACAAAAGTTGAGGTGGTTATTGTACATTATTTTTATTACTGAGAAACTTCTTTTTTAAAATAAGAAATAATATACTATTTGTATATTTAAAAGTGACATAGTTCGCTTCAATAAACTGTGTGAGTAACGTTATGGCGAGCCACCTTAGTTTATAAAAACTAGCATTTTACTGAATTTATGCTACAACGCACATATTTATTTTCCTTAAATAGTGGCAAATATTTGAGAACATTTATTTTCCTTGAATAATAAACAGTCCACCTGTGATGAAATTAATCCATATTCTGCTTTTACAATGACTTTGAAGCAGGTATTATAAAGGACGGTGTTCAATCCGTACTAGATTTGACTGATTTTTATAAAAAACTAACCGTATCCTTCCGCCAAGCAACATAGCTCTTAGAGAACCTCATGACTGAGTTTCCGGTAAGCGCATGAATATCTTAATTAAATGTTGTGCGGTCACAGGTGCGTGTTCGTAGTGAAGAAAGCAGAGCTGTTGAACTTTGAGAGGACAGGACAACAAGATGCCGTTGAGGCGGACGAGGAACGCAGGAAATGCCCAGGTCAAAGAGCAGCAGGGCCGGGAGATGCGACACAGCAGACTGGCTCTCTTCATTCAACAGTTTGAGAAAGAAGGTTTGATAGTGACTGCAGGTCAAATGTCATGTTTCACGTCCTCTAGCCGTCCCCACCTTTGTCCTAAAAATGCCGAATTTCTTTTCCGTACAGCACAAGAGCGTATGAACGAGTTAGAGGCCAAAATGGAGAACATGTTGGCAACAGTGGACAAAGTCTTCAAAGTGGAACTCATGAAGATGCCTCCTTCTCTTCAAAAAACTCTCATAGGGGATTTAATAAGCGGTGAGCCCCTCCTCATTAATAATTTAAGACAACTCGTCCAAGCATGCGTGAGATTCATAACTCGTTTAATTTCCCCATCACTCTTCATCCTCTGTGTTAGAGGAGGAGATCTCAGCAAGTGATGTCTCAATTGCCATGAAGGTGAGTTGAGTCAGCTATTTTTAAGCTATTTTAAGTGGCTGCCATCTAGATGTGCTTTTTCTTTTTTTAATCATTATAACGGGCATAATTATCACCTTTTGCAGAATGAGTCCTTTGAGATGTCCCAGCCCCTCAGGAGGGTACCCAGTAAAAGAGGTGAAATTACTTCCTTAAGACAAGATAGCAACAACACAGTTTAACAACACAAATCCTGCATGAAAGATGAATTAAATCATTGTTTTGTTTTTAACAAATCTTCTGTGCTTTTTATTTTTAAAGTGAAATCGACTGATTCTACACTGGGTCTGTCCACCCCGGCCCAGAGGTCCTCATCCAAGACCTCTAAGGTAAGCAGCTAATGTTTGCACACATGAGAGGGAGAACTGGTTTTAACTTGTGCTTTGAGTGACATAACTTATGAATTAAATGCAAAATAAACAAATAGTTGCAAGTCTGATCTAATATTTACACATCAGTAGGATTTTATGGGCTAAAACATGCTTTAAATACAACTGGTGAATTAGCCATTTTGGCCTCCCCTACACTGTACATCTGTAGTCTGATAAGGTATTCTCTAAAAACCATCTTTCTGACATTTTGAGCAAGAAGAATATAACAAATATTTGACAAAATGGACAAACTTTGAGTAACTTTAACTTGGAAAATGTAGGAAGGAGAAGTTCTATTTCTGCTTACTGTGGTACTGTATGTTCTTTTGCTGAACTACATCAAGTTTTGGAATCAAAACAAGTTGCATGCCTAAACGGTGCCAGAAAAAATGTCTGTCTGCATTGTTCTTCATCATTTCTTCTATATTCTTTTAGGTAGCAAAGGGGACAAAAAGTACCAGAACATTAGTTGGTAGTAACAGCACTGGAAACCTCAGGTAAGATCGGAGGTTAAAGTGTTGGTAGTGTTTACGTGTGGTGAATGAGCGTGGAGACGTCGACATTGCGCTTGTTTTCTACAGGAGCTCCTCAGTCACTGCCAAAAGAACTCACAGCCGCTTGACAAAGACCAATGACCAGACCATACCGACCAAGCCTAAATTCAGGTGTTACTTCCTTCAATAGAGCAACACACGTTGTATTTTTATTTGAAAGAATTGTACTTAAATAAAATGTGTATGAATCTTGTTCAGGTCTGTCGTCTCTACTGGTGATCTGCACTGTTCAATGGCAGGCTCTGCTGCACACATCACTGTCACCACAGCACAGGGGCAGGTACTTTTGGGTGTTTTAATCCTTGTTACTTGAGGAACCAATGCTGTCTGATTATTTCATTTAAAGCAAGGGGATCTGTCCAAGCCTGGCAAGGCTACGCTATAAAGCACTGAAACTGAAAGGAGACAGTTTCCCCACTGCCATAATTCAAGTTTTGTAGAACAGACATGTCCACCTTTACTGCTAATATTTAGTTTTAGTGTTAAAATAGACCTTATCAGATGCCACAAACTTGTATGTCTGTTCTACATGTGGTTCTCTTCCTTCCTAGACTGTCTGCTTTTCTGAAGAGACCAAGGATGAAATTAACTTGGACTTGCTGGATGACGTGGCATGGTGCCAGATTCAGAAGCTCACGGTAATACAGGTTTTTTTTTTTTTGTGTGTTTTTTAAATGTGACTTACAAGTGTTCATGTCATTTTCAGAACAAGGGACCCGACAAAAGCCTTTTGAAATGTACTCTCAGACATTTGAAACGTACCTTTGTACCAACTGGTAATCTTTCTCTGCAAATTGGATTTTCAGAGTGTGATGGAGTATCTTTCGAGGCAAAGTCGCTGCCAGCCATGAGAACAGTTGCTTGAACATCCATTGTGATCAGGATGTTTCTCCACTTGGATTTAATGACATTGAAACTTTTATATTATGAAATTAATTTATAGAAGTTGGGTTTAATACTCATCAGATGTGCTAATGAGAGTAACAGCTGTCCTTTGGTTGTCTTAAAGAGTTTTAAAAATATAATAAAGATTATTTGTATTTACCTACATGATTGTCAGTATAATTTGTCTAGTCTGTAAATCCCATCATAACTTTCAAAATGTTTTGAATTTGCTTAGTTTGACCTACAAATTATTAGATTTTTGATTAACAACTTATCACTGTAATGTTACTAATGTGTAAATGGGTCCTACATATGTGAGAAAAATGCAAAATTGGTTGTTACTCTGAATGGAATTCAGTAGAAGATAAATCCGTTTGCTGCACAGCGAGGTGTTAGAGTTGTATCCTACTGAACATGATTATATGATTTTATTGTGGATCATTCTGCTCGTGAGTGTAACAGAAACTTAATGTGAGTTCAGATCTTGCTACATTTGTTTTATGACTGTAAAAACAAGCAATTTCCTGGTAAGTATTAGTTATTACTTTGTGAGAATCTCAAAGCTGTTACTTCTAGCTAGAGAAACAAAAGCAAATTCCGATTTTTTATGTGGAGGAAAAAAAGACCCAGTAAATGCAAATATCAGATTCCAGTAAAGTTTATGTAGAAACAAGCACAGGATTGAGTTTTGCCAGTAAATGTCTTGATTATAAAATTGCGCACAGAATTGACAGTTATTACATTTTTGGTGATGTGGTAACAGCAAGAATTTAAAAAATCTAAAGTATAAAATAGCATTGTTGGACATTGAACTATATTATTTTCAGTGTTAAAAAGAGTCAAGTCTTTGCCTACAAAGCAGAATATATTACTTAAAACTCAGAACATAAAGCCGTGATGGATCACTAGTGCTGCTGGTATTGTAGTGACTCCATCTCCACTTCCATGGGCTTCTCTTGATGTGGCCGGGTGGAGGGAGAGCTGGAGGACGCAGGAGCCTGTGCGTGGGTCGGCTCTGGGGCCCTCCGGGGGTAGAAGGGACCTACCAGCCAGTTGAGTGGCGTGTTATTGACCAGATAATCCATGACCTTGTCTAGGGAATCTTTCATTTTGCCCAACTGGACTTTGCTGCTGGTCAGCATGCTGTCCGGCAGGTCTGCCAGCCTGTTGGCCTTGCTGAAGCTGGTGTAGACCTGCGTGGCAGAGCGGCTGAGGGAGATCGCCTCCTGCTGGATGTGGTTGGGGAGGCCCTGCAGGCTGGAGACGAGGACCAGACAGGTGGTCTGGAGCTGCTGGGTGAGTGAACGAGCCAGGGCCAGGGTGCGAGACTCAATTACCTGAGTGGAGGGGATCAACAGATATAAATAAGCCGTGATAACTTACTTCTAATTTAAAGAAACGTGTGTGGTGTAACCCACATATTTATTTAAAACGGACTAAACAATGAGTATCTTTCATTAACACATTCAGTATGTTATCTCATTGCATATTTGTGTCCCCCTTACCTCTGCCTCGTGACCACTCTCCTGGTTTGGACCATTGGACTTCCACACCACCAGGGAGCTCAGCTTGTCGTTTACCACCTGGTTAGCCCCGCCAATATTCTTTCTGCCATATTCAATCTAGAAAAACAAACACTTTAAATGTTTATTTTCTGTCCATAAGCAGTAAAAGAAATGATATATGCTTTTTATAAGCCACTTTGGGGCAGACTTTTGAGTATTTAGCTAGTTTCTTATGTTACTAGTAAGCAGTTGTTGAAGTTTGTCCCCATTTCACTAATATCATTAATGAATAAGAGACCCACCAGGTCGACAGTGGAGTTGAGCTCAGAAATGAATTTCCTGCTTCGCTGCTTGCCATCTTGGATTTTGGCCATGGCCCTGGTGTACGCCCGCTTTCGGAGCTTGGTGGAGAGGGAACCCAGGCGGACATAGTAGCTCGGCTCCTTATTGTCGAAGCCTCTCACAGTTTTTGCCTCCAGCTCTGTCACAAGGGAGGGAAACATGAAATAAGCAATTAAAAAACAAGGACAAACAAATGATTTCTATGAGTTCCATTTATAATTTTCTCAGCGATGCTTTCACTTACGAAAATCCTGACTTTTTCTTACTAAGTCTGAGGACGTCTGCTACAAATTTCAGTGTTTTGCATGTCAAAGCAGCTGGAGGCTTTAAAGCCATGCAGGATGTAATTATTCACTAGTCAATCCCTTAAAACAGATTCATCTAAACTAACATAGTGTACAGAGTTGTTTGTTATAAACTTCACTCCACAGTTCACTCTAAACAATGAGTCCTTTTTAATGATGGAGAAAAACTGGTGCAAATTTAGATCCTCAGAAGAGTATAATCCGATAAGTCCTGTTTTCCCAGAAACTAAATCCATCGTAAACAACATATTCCAGCTCCCTGTTAATAACTGACCCTTCAGACAGCTTGTTAGAGAAAAACAAGCTTATTTATCGCTAGCCTTTCTTATTTGTATTTTATTAATTTAAACATCATTTGAAGCCAGAACAGCAAGCAAAAATAATCTTTTAAAAAGCTGTTTTATGTTTGTGTTTTAAGGTGTTAAGACAAGATGTAGGTGGTCTAACTGGTAGATTTTTAGTCCCACTCACCCAGCTCCTCCTCGGTCAGAGGCAGGTACTGCTCCACCAGGCTCTCCGAGGTGCTGAGGGCCGTGTCCACTCCACTGCTGACCAGCCGGCCCACTCTGCTTTCCAGCACTGTGATGACGCTCCCACTGACAACGGCCCTGGTCTTCTCCATCCTGTCCTGCACCGCACCCCGAGTCTTTTCCACGGCGCTGGTCAGAGTGTCTGAGACTGTGTCCTTGGCACCGGACACCGTGCCTGTCACAACGTCTTTAGCGTTGGTTACCACATCCTTGGCACTGGAAACAATCTGGGCAGGGACACAATCATGAACAAATACATTTTTGAATGATTGCAGCAAAGTTTAAAGTAGCAGTTGAGAAAGACAGGACATAGGTCATGACTGTCAACTGTCAGCTACGACATTGTGCAACTGACAGGAAGTAATCACGCCAGCTATTGATCACTAATCCAGTACATACCTGCTCAGATGGCTGGTGGAGAATCGGCAAGGTTTTCTCAATCTTGTCCAAACCTTTACAGGCCAGGTTATTGGCAATGGCAACTGTAGGCAACAAAATACGTAAGCAAATTAGGCGTAATAAGGGAGAAAAGTGAATGTTTAAAAATTGTACATCAAGTTTTTGTGGCTCAAATCAGAGTGATTATGAGTAAACGGAAAAACTGGGTGAAAGACCAAGATGAGTAAAAGCCAGCAGCCTGACCCGAACTTCCTGTTTAAGCTCTGTGTGACTCAGCTGGTCAGCACGTAATCATCCTAACAGTTTCAGTTCATTGAACTTTGTTTTGACATCCAATAAACTTTGAAGCCATGTCTACAGATTGAATTGAGTTTATCTAAAATTAAAGACACATTAAAGGGGTTCCTACTCTGAGGTTCCAGCTTGTCAATGATGGGCGAAGCAGTGGTGAGGGCCACGGAGGTGATGGTCCGGACTCCTTGCTCGGCAGCCTCACACACAGTCCTGATGTAAGGGTGGGTGTCCTTGGTGTTGGAGTACACACTGGACACAAGGCCATAGGTGGAGCTCACCAGAGGAAGGCTGGTCACCCTCTCCACCACATTCTGTAAGGAAATACAGAGTAGTAAGCTTACAATACTCAAATTCACAATTTAACTGTGCTGTTCCTATTTTTTTTTCGTCCAAAGTGTATTCGAGTCCAAGCTTGGAAAATGGGTTACTAACTTAAACTTAAACAATGACTTGCTATTTCTATTCCAATGAGTAGTTTAACAATAGAGTAATAATAGAGAAAACTGGACAAATATCCATACTTTTTACATTGAATTGTGTATGGACTTTTGAGTGTTACATCAAAATGTAAAGGGTAAAACATGTTCTCGTATTCATGAACCTAAAGAATTACTTTCTAGTGTCTTTTCTTGGCTTTTAATAGGTCAAAAGCAAACAAACTACTGTCACATTCGTTATAGCTGCGTTGCAGTCAACAAATATGAACAAAATAAGCTAAAGAAGTCTACTAGCAAACTCACCTGATTTGAGATAACTGCAGCTGCTGCCATGTCTGCTGAAACAAAACCTGTAGAGAGAAGACACAACACGTAACGTCTCTATTCAAAAGAACAAAATAAATACGACTTTTTTCTCAAGAAGCCCACACTTTAAAAGTAGAGGTATATTACTTCCGTATTACAGTGGTCTGTCCTTATAGCTACATATTAATAAAAGCTCAAATTAGGCAATTTGTTACAGCGACTACTGAACTATAGCTGCCACGTCGTTTAAAAAGTAACTGATTCAAGTAAAGACTCACCGATAGTTCAGTGTATCCGAACCGTTAATGAGCTGACTGATACCCTGTGAGGCGACAGCAGCTGTATTTATATTCTATAATTATCGCGAGATGTAGCGCGCCACTTTGACGTAAGCGACTGTAACGTTTCTAGGGCAAAGGTAAAAGAGGTGAGAGTTTGGTCGGGGAATTCCTCTGAAACCAGCCGTCACGTGCTGTGACACATAACAGCAGTCTGATTTCTTAACATTTCATAAGCAAGTGACATTTCTTTTGGTCAAAAGAGGATTATTAAGATTTTTTTATGGCTTCAGGGCGTCTGGTCAAGTAGGCTACAGTACTACATTTGAAAAACAAAGTCTTACATTAACTACAGCTCTAGAAATTAATAATACAAGTACACACATGGTACTGACCTGCAAGGACCCTAGGGCAAAAATATTCTGAGGGCCCCTACTTGACCCGCTGTCTTCCCACTCTCTCTGTGCATTAGTGTAGGAAGTACAATGCACCCCAGAATACACATGGTATGCTATTTTAATTCTATTTTTGCATTAAGACCCAAAGACCAAGCAGTGCAATGTGTAAACACTATTAACTGAGATAATACAGGTCTTAAAACTAGATTTTTATTTGGCTCCTCTACACAAAGGGCCCCTAATGCAGGACCTGCCTGATGGTCCTTATTATTGTGCTTTAGTGGCTCATGTTCCCGAACAAATCTGCAATTAATCTGATTATTACAGACAACTAACACACAGTGAAGCTGAGGCTTTTGGGGGTCCTTTTGTTTTGTTGGATTAAATTCAGCTTTGAGTACACAGGACTTTGTGTGGCACAGGCTCAGACAGGGCTCATCATAGGGGACCCATGTGGACTGACTATCATTTTCATTTTATGGCTCAGAACCACATGATTTACATAGTATCTCGACGATGACCATGTCATGGTTCAAAGACCATTGGATGAGATGGTGGATGATGGATGATGACAAAAACAAAATTGTAAGTCGTTTTGTAGTTGTGTGGTTTTAATGTTTTTGATCATCTACTGCAGTTTTTACCTCATATGAACGTTAAGTTGAGGATAATGTTGAACACAAAATCTCTGCCCATTTCATTTTAATTATGTATTACATTCTTTAATATTTGCTCACTATGGGAGGAAGTCATAGCTGTATACTTGCTTTCATGCTATTTATGGGAACCATTAGGTGATATTTTTTAAATGAATGCAAGAAATCTGACCAACCTAACACCTCACTTGCATTTCTGATGACTTAATTTAATTGCCTTGAATAGTACCATACATCAGTGGTTTACCCTGCAGATGAACAGGTCTGTGTTTGCCAGTAGCTCATCAGAGCCACATGTTCGGCTCCATTTCTAATTTGAGAGCGATTCAATAATTTTTCTGTGTGTCAGAGCTTATTTCTGTAAAGAATCTTTGTATGCGTTATCAAAAATGCAAATGAAGTGTTAATGCGGTTTCTTTGATGCTACACATTTGGAAGCCATATGAGGAAACATGGGCTTAGTTCAGAATCCCCCAGTTGGCTAACCCATTGGGGTCCTGGATTCTGTAGACGAACCCCTTGGGGCCCATTTATCAGCCCTTGTATAACTCAAATAGACCCCATATGAAAATGTTGGCTTCAGTAAACCACAGACTCTAATTTTTAATACAATTCTGTCTGAAGGAAGTCCATAGAAGAAAATTTAAAGTTAGTTCTGATTCATTTAAGAACAGTATAACTAACTGAGTGACACTCCACTGTAATATACAGTATATAGGCCTACATCGACACACATACCACGTTGCACTGGACATTGATCTGCTCATATTTTATTGTCCACGTCATACTCTTTTAATTGCCTTTATGTGATCTGATGGCAAGCAAAGTACAGCCAGTTGATCAAGAATTATGACTCATCGGGATGACATGATGAAATCTGTAATATTCCTACTGGGTTTTCAGGGTGATAATATTTGACTTACAGTTTTTCTGTGATATTATACCTTCTACCTTACCTTACTGTAGGGTCAACATCTTTTAAACCTGGAAATGGGAAAATATTGTTTTAAGGTCCAGTTGGAGTACAAACGCGATGCTGTCTATGTGCATAAAATTCAGCGATGATGTGTTCAGTATTGGTTATAATATAAATGTCACTGGCTTCAGAAGACTTGTATTCTGCTGTATGGGCTCTTTGAAGTAATTTTATGTTAATTGTATGGGAAAATTTCCAAGGCAAAGCCCAACTGAACTAGTAGGAAGACAAGTGGGTTAAGGTTCACACATTTAAGGTTACTTGTAGACAGAACAGTTAACTAATTCATAGCAAAAGATTAGTTTAGGATAAGGATAAGACAGTACCATTTGATTTCACCATCGCAAGCCCATTAAAAACAATATTTGTGTTATATACTTTTTGAACAGCACAGTTATATTAAACCACTGCAGTTTAGTGGAGTAGTATGTCCACGCACACGGATGAGCGGTACTCTGATTCACCATCCACTATTCAAAGTGACATAGTCAGGGTCATTTTGGTTCATTGTCCTAACTTGACTTGTTTTAAATCACCCGAAAATCTTGCTGTCTGTCGGATAAAGGGAGAACCCCCCAGGCCACAGTTAACTGGACTTTGACTCTTGCATTGTTTGTGCTCTCGGGAAAGATCATTTCACAACAGAAGCACTCAGTGTTGGAATTCATTCTTTAGTTGTTGTTGTTTTTTTACGCAATTACAGATGTTTTTGTGTAAGCAGGATGCCAAGTAACTGTGAGTGAAGTGATACTGGAAATTCATATGCTGCTAAACCTTTTAAATGAGAAAAGAAAGTGAAAGTTATAATTTATTCAAATATAAGGCCATCTGTTTAACTGAGCTTCTGGATTGCGTTATTAGTCGTAGATTTTCCCTCATTCTCCATGAGTAAGATGATATTGACCATAAGCAGTAGTCATTTTATTGAAAGGACCCAGTTAAGTGCTCACAACTGAGGCAACTGACCTTAAGCTCCTATAAAATAGTTCAAATTAATAATTTAAAACTCAAACACAGTATACTGAATAAAAATATACATGTTATGACAGTATCACTGTTACCTGATGGCCAAAAAGTCATCAGTACTGTACCTATTGCTAATATCTTATGAGTACACTTCCTAGTATTTACAGATTTCGGCCACTAGATGGCAGCAAAGTAGACAAAGTTCTTACTCACCATAAGCATGTGGCATCACAGCCTGACTCTTCCCCAAATATTTCCCTTCTTTGCCACCTCTTGTAATGGATTGTTAGTTTTCAGGTCAGTGTTATTTTACACACAAAATGTAGAGTGTCCAAAATATGGTTCCCCAAATAATTTTAGGACAACAAAAGGGGGCAGCTCTGGTTATAACCAGAATTACATGGTGAATTTATTTACCTGCTATTTAACTATTGACTGGCATGCAAATATTAAGATATATATATATATATATATAAAAAATAGTAGATAAAAATTATTTTAAATCTTTTTTTTTATTTGGCAAGAATGACCATGCACAATTAGAAATGCTTTGGTTTAGTGAAGCAATAAAGCATCATGCATCCAAGGGACATACATTCATTATCTAAAATAAGGTTTAGGAGACAGGAAACAGAATTAGTACACAATTATATGAGAGAGTAAATCTATCCTCCAATATTCAATAGATATGTGCACAGTTCCAAACAGGACAGAGGCGGTAATGATATGAGACAAGTCTTGACTGCTTCTCTCCTTCTACACACAGTAACGATGAAAAGAAAGATCAGTCATGGAGGCTCTGCCCTCCTGTTTCCTGAAGGGGTCTGCTGGTGTGCAGGTGGCGGTGGGGGGTTACAGAGTCTGGCAGGAACGGAGAGGAGATCCTCACACGGCATCCCTCTATTGTGCCCTCCGAGACAGGTAGGGCTGTGGGCTGCGTGCCAAGGCTCCTGGCTAGGTAACGGATACCTGTGGGCTACTGGGAAAGTGTCACACCTCCGGATCACACAGAGTCAGAGGCACTGCGTGAAGAAAGAGCGCAGACAGGAAGAGACAGACAGTGGGAGAGTGGCTGTCCTTTCATGCTCTTTAGATCATGAGGAGAAGAGGCAGAGATGTGGCTTTGGAGCAGAGGAGAAAGAAAGTGACATGTCTTTGGTGCAGCGGTATGCTTTGGTTAACTCTACCCTCAAACGCTGCTGCTGCCTGAAACACATCTGCTGTCAGACAGTGTTGCCTGAGTGACGACCACTAGTCTGCTGGACTGTCCAATCAACCCTGTAACAAAGCACTGTGGATTCAATTAATACAGCAGGACTGCAGATAGCTGAGAGTTCTCTAACTTAACTTCTTCTTCTCAAGATGTCATATGCAGATTACAGGGCTAAAATTACCAGCCTGATATATAAAATAGCAGATAGATTAAAGGAAAATTCTGGTATTTTTCAACGTGGGTCTTACGCTCATAACTGTGGCCATTCTGACTGTGGATGCTAACTTTGCACTTGCCACCTTCATTGTAGAGATTCAGGAAACACAGGTAACACAAAGCATGCCGGGGCAAAGAGTACAAACCTCCTAAAGTTTTCCTAAATAAACTTCAGCTGTACAAACATTATATTAAACACTTCTGAGTCTGACTGAAAGTAAACACAGGAACTAGCCACCTGGATTAGCTATTCTAGCTAACTGCAGAAGTATCCCATTTTGAGACAACCAAGCTAGCTGCCTATTCATCTGCAGTAACAACAAACATTTATTATTTATCATTTCATATGGCATAATTCTCCGTGGGTTCATCACTACGAGCAACCCCTTTCATATACAAGTAGTCACGTCATCCACTGTTAATACAAAAATATTGATTATAGCAGCTTTAAACCAAGCCAGACTGTTTTCTGCAAAATGTTCAGTTTCTACGTATGTTTAATTGTATGATAAGACAAATTCAAACATCAGGGGGACCAATCCAAGATAAAAGTTTTAAGTTCAAATTCTCATAAATCTTCCCAAGTTAACACTTTGTCTGTGTTTTGCAAAATAGCAAATCTTAATTCATGTCACTGCTGTTTTTGCAGACATTATAGTCATGATTGCAGTTCTTGCTGAAAGGCACCCATTATCTTTTATTTCTGCATGTGTTCAGCCAAGATTGCCTTTTTTTGTTCTGTTTAGAATGAAACCATTTTTATTACATTTGCAAAATAGCAAATAAAGCACTTGAAAAACATGATACAATGTCAATATGGTTGATATTACCAGACCAACATGAAAAAGAAATGTCTGGCTGTTATTTTGAGCGAGTACTGGCTGTGTCCTTGTTGTCGGAGTGAATTTACACCAGAATTTCAACATCTGGGACCAAAATAGCCACAAAACGTTTTGTAGCCCTGTTGCTAAATTTGGCACTATTATTCTTCCCAGCTTCAACCCAACCCCGGAGCTGGAGAGGTCGTGCATGCAGAAATGAATTACATTTTAACAAGATGCCTGCCCTCTAGAAATAATCATTACTTCAGCCTTTAATAAACAACAGACCTACGCAGACAATGTGTGTGTAGCGGGGCAGTGACCGCAGATTTATAGCTACAATATAGACGAATAGACAAGACCAGGGTCTAGTTAAGCAGGGCTCTGTGCACCTGTCGGATGTAATCCTCAAATAATGACTCCGGCTCATTAGCTAAGACATCCAAGTTAACCGTCTACATTTCCCACTGAGAGGATCAAGACAGAAAATGAATCAACAACTATGCAAGGTTAAAAGTGTGAGAAAAGGTCAGTATGTGACCAGTCCTGCTTGCGAGACCACACCCGGACCCCACTTCCATCTTGATGATGATTTTCAGTAATGATTTTCTCTCAAAAAAGAAAGCCTCACGTTGCGTTTGTTGGAAAAGCATTGCACTGGTTTTGCTAATTGCTAAGCCGGTCGCTGAGCGCATACTTTGAATGGGTCGGATGGGAGATGAGACAATGACCACAGAAGGCTATCCTTCATGTGGGTCGGACACTGTCCCACATGACCCCGCCATGTTTCGTTTTCACAGAGCCATGCTGGGATTAGCAGGCCGGCTGTTTGTGCTGGCAAAGGGGCAGCAATTCACAGCTATATTTTCTGGGTGCTGTTGCTGACAACCAGACCGAGTCCTAGTAATTATGATATAATTGAGAATGATCTAAAACCAAATGTCCGAGCTCTGCTGTCCGAGCCAGTGTTTACAGAAAACAGCTGCTTAAATAGGCACTTAGAAGGAATTAGAATAACATTTTTTATGTCCCAGCGTGAGTGTGTCTCTGTCTGTGTGCAAGTGTGCATATATGCGTGGGTTGGCTATTTGGGCACCTACACAGACAAACTCTTTGTTTTGGAAGTGTTCGCTTAAGTCTTCGGGGGCAGGCGGGAGCCAAGAACAACGTGGGAAATGGGCCCTTGCTTCATTTCTGCTTTCTCTCCGGGCTTTTCCGTTGCAGTCTCTCTGTCAGATGGACATTCAGCTGGCCTCCAAAACAGTACCTGAGGCGTGCAGAAGTTTGGAGAAACCAAGGGAACGGGGCTTGGACATGAGAGAAGTCGTAATGGGAACCGAGTGGCAGCTGACAGCCGGGCCAAGCTGTCTGCCATTTCCCTCTCCTTCTCTGTCTCTCTTACACACACACACATATGCTGTCAACAGAAGACATGCACCCAACCAGACCTCTGCCCAGGTGGTCTCTATGGGTAGCCAGTGGATCTGCAGCGCACTACAAGATGCTGAAATTTGAAGCAACCACACAGGCAGGAGCAGAATTCACTGAGAGGTCGGGGCCTGTGATGCTTAAGTGTTGCATGACCTTCAATGCTTGCCATCTCCATCCAACAATTAGTTGATTTTTTATATTCCAGGAAATAAAGGAGATGAGTCACATGAATTGTGATGTACTGACACAATATGAAGCACACATGTTTATCGGCTTCCCCCCAAAAGCCTTACGGAAAACCCGACTAATTACAAGGTAAGTATTACCTAACCGATGAGATTCATACAACACAGGGAAAAGTTCAAGATTATCCAATGAGGGGACAATGCTGCACTACAAAGACAAAACGCAGTAACTCAAAATTGAGTTAAGACCTAAACCTTACTTTTTGACATCTGTAGAAACAATTCTGTAAAAACCTTTCAAATTTGCAGTAACTACAAAACAGTGTGATGGAGCCGGGAAGAGGGCTCGACCAGGTCTTGTCACAGGCCAAATTTTCAACTAAGCCACCTTTGGGACAAAACAAGAGGGTTCCCATCAGCACAGGCCAGCCCACAAACAGAGACAGCTGTGAGCTGTTAACAAGTCAGAAGACAATTTATTTTGTAAGTAAAAATGTTTAAAATTAAGAATCACAGATTCTTTTTACTAATATTAAAATATCTAATGTTTAAGATACAAATGCAATGAACTTAATACAAAATAACCAGAAGTAACCAAAACAGAATTGAAATAATATTAGTGAATAAATAAAAAGTTAAACACACACAAAGAAATGTAATTTTGTTGAACTGACGTCTTGGTAGTTCAGTTTGTTATTCCACATAACTAAATGAGACAGTAGCTAAACCCATGCATGATAGAGAACAGAGAATATAATTAATATATTATATTGATTATTAATAGTAGACAGACATACAGACAAAACAGAGATGCATTTAATTCCTGTGGACTGTCAATAGTCAAAGTTAATTTTCTTAAGAAAACTAGTTCAATGGACCCGAAAGCTGTCCGAAAGCACAATCTGTTTGTAGATGTCTTTTCCACTTGTATTCTGTGAATATTATCCAAAGACAGAATGCAGTATTTGCAGTTTTGTATTATGCAGGTTAGGTTCTATGGCAATCATTTTTGGGGTAAAATAAAAAGGCATAATATTACGACATTACAGTGTTTCAACATGTTACACCAGCCAGCCTGAAAGCTTTAAACCTTATTCTCTTAATGTCTCTGCTTCTGCAGTACTGCTCTGTCTTTGTATGGCAGAATAAAGAAAAAAAAAACCTAGCAGGAAGACAGAAGGTGAAAAACGTGCTTCGGCACTTATTTGCCCGATCCTCGTAGATGAAACTGATCCCAGGGGATGTTTAGTCCTCTTTGCCAGTCGTTCACCTCTTCTGCCAGCTACTAGCCTGCAGCAGATTTACTGAAACAATAGACACCCTCATCTACAACATAACAGTGTCCTTTTCTGCTGGATCTGTGTAGTATGATGCCTTAATCTTCTTATGTGGAACTCTGGAGCTAAATAGTTTAGGTAAATTTATGAATATTCATCCAGCAGAATATTTGGTTTTAGCTGTAAGCTAGGATTTGTATAGAGATACTTCCCTTAAGAAAGAAAGAAAAAAATTATACCCTTGGGTTCTCAGACAAGCTGACTGATCATTGGCAACAGTGTGAAGAGTGTTGTGCCCAGTGTCTGCATTTCTGACTGGTGGTTTGTGGCATGATGCCCTCAGACAGCACGCAGTGGACATGACATGTCTGACGGAACACGATGCCTGCAGCTGAAACAGATCTGCGCTGACAGACAGACAGGTTACTGTACCCTTAGCAAGCCGGGCATTCCCGGGAAACTGTGGCCCAGCAATGGCAAGAGCTTTCGTTTCCTCCGGAGTCTCAAGCATGAGCAGACACACGTGCAAACACACACACATACAGATAGTGTGCCAAATTCCACAGAGCTGTAAAGGCAATCAGGGACAGATGAGAAAGGCAACCAAGTGGTGGTAAACTGCATGCCAGGGGGACTGGAAGCCATAACAAGGTGCCACAGCAACACTGTGTGCTTTATGTTAAAACAACAGTTTGACATTTTGGGAAATATGCTTATTCGCTTTCTTGTCGAGAGTTAGATGACAAGATCGATACCACTCTCATATCTGTAGCCTAAAAATGAAGCTGCAGCCACTTAGCTCAGCTTAGCATAAAGGCTGGACACAGTTAGCCTGGCTCTGTTCAAAGGTGACAAAATCCACCTACCAGCATCTCTAAAGGTCACTAATTAACACGTTATATCCCGTTTGCCTAATTTGTGCGACAACCAAAGATTAAAAATGGCAAGTTGAGGTTTAACGTGGGAGCTATTTCCTCTCCGAGTGCAGTGACTTAGGAGTTAGGAGAATTAGGAGGTGCTGGTAAGCTGGTCTGTTTTTTGTTACCTTTGGACAGACCCAGGCTTACTGTTTCCTCCTGTTTCCAGTCTGTATGATAAGTTAAGCTAACCATCACCTGGCTGTAGATTCATATTTCACAGACACACCTGAGAGTGCCATTGATATTCTCATCTAACTCCTGGCAAGAAAGTGAATAAGTATATTTCTGAAAACTATTTCTTTAATCATGAAGTTTCAGTTGCTTTGGGAGAAAAGAGAAACTGCATTTCAAAATCTGTTAGCTGCCTCTTTAATGCAAAAACAAGCTAGCTGGTGTCCCGTGAAGGGCATTTTCTCTAGCTGGTATCTGGCAAATTCCTGCCCTCTCTTTGAACACGTGACAAGCAGCGCTTTGACTCTCAGGCCAAATATCACTGATCAAACAGCTATGTTTGGTGTCAGCCAAAGGGAGACAGCTAGGTTACTCATATGGGGGGCACTGGCCTGCTCCAAGTATGTTTAGCTAGGAAATCAACACATGTACTGTACATACTGTGGCCCTATTTTGCACTTGTAAAGTCGCACTTATATGCTTGTGTGTTCATGCACATAAACTGCAGGGTAAATAAGCGGTAGCTGGCTGGAAGCGTAAAACGGTGTCACTGAGCATCCAGCATCCAGCCCATCATTGCATTACAAACAAAAGATCTCAGCTAAAAGACTGTCATTAGCTGCTGCCTCAACCCCTTATTTGTCTTCCCACACAGAAAAGTCCCCGCAAGATCTGTTGAGCAAACAACTGACAGATGCTATTTAAGCTAGTAGAGTCCCTAAAAATACATTTGTGCTCGGGGCAGTGATTTTGCAACTCTGCTGATGGGGAGCTTTGAGCGAGTGATCCCAGCGAACATGTCCATCAATAAGAGCAGCAGCATTTGTAACATGAGGACGTGGCTTAGTTATGCACCGCCAGTCACAGTGAATGTAAACTATTCATGTCTCGAAGCATTATCTACTGCTTGCTGGGGTGTCTGCCATGCTCTTAGGGTGCCGGGGGTGGTCAAAGTTCAACAGGAGGCTCCCGAAATCTTTGCTCTTTTAAAGACACTGGACTTTTCCTGATGAGTGTCATGAGCAGGTAGGCTTTGAATTTCAAGGAGCAAGGAAATGATTTCAACCCCCACCTCGGTCTTCAGGTAAAGATTTTTTTCCCCCCTCTCCTTGGGGAAATAAACATTTACATTCCTGTGCTCAGTGTGTTAATGGAGATTAAGCTGAATTCAAGCCTGCGTGTCAGGCAGCAATTCAGGTAGCTCATACCATACATACTTGTACTATTGTGTGGCTCTCAAAGGGCATCTCCCTCAGCCCTTTGAGCTTGGCTGAGGACAGATGACATTTTGTAGGAACATTGTTATTATGGTGGCCCTGGACAGCTTCAAAAGCGACAAGCAAGTCCTAACGCCCTTCCACTGTGGGCTAAGCTTCAAAGAACTTAATGTCTCTTACTTTAATGAAGGTATGGGATCAAAAGGAAGAGGAGTCGCTGACCCTGGCCATCAATTATACTGTAATACAAAATTCCTTTCTCACTGAAGTGGAAATTGTTGTGGTCCTTATTGAATCAATGAGAAATATTGTTTAATTCTAAATATGATAGAATCACCACAAAATAGGTTTTCTGTTACAGTTTGTTAGTACAGTTCATTTACTGCACTCATGAAAGTGAAACACATCAGGTGAGGCCGGCATTTGACCTTTTTTGGACCCACATTTAGAAGGTGTGTGAGGCAAAGATACAATGCAGACCTTCATTAAGTTGCACAAAAAATACAATTCTCACAAAAACAGAGGGAACGGGTGTTTTTATTGGAGCCGGAAAGGAATGACATGGGTCTCATCAAGGTAAATCAGAAACAACAGCAGATTTCAATCTCATGCCAGCAAAGGCCGAGAGTATGAACGTTTCATTCCATCCAGTTGATCTCAGTTCATAAGCAGTCAGGGCTTGATTCAGATAAAACTCTTCTTGACCTTAAATGGCACATGGTTGGCAGCACACGGCGCCTAACTTGAAAGACTAATGCATTTCATACTTGTGATTAAATATAAAGCTGGGAAAAAGTAGGCAAAATCCTCAACTGGTGCACAGCCATGGTCCACGTTCCAGCTGAAGCCCACGTACCTGTGGTCCACATGATGTAGAGAGTGGGGGATAAATAAGAGAATTGGGCCTTTCTTCTATTGTTTTACCTTCAGGATAATTCTGTTCTGTGATCTTTTTGGTTGATTACATTTGTGAGATGAGAAACCCCGGCCAGCTTGACATGAGTGAATGAAATCCACATTGACACTTTATTGGATATTTACAGGTGTTATAGAGCATCGTTGCCACTCTCACGACTGTATGGTAAATATGTAGCTGAACAGTTAGCTTAGCATAAAGACTGGAAGCAAGTGAAAACAGCTTGTCTGGTTCTGTCTGAAGGTAACAAAGGTAACATGTTAATTTGTGAGCTTTAGAGTTGCTGGTGGGTGGATTTTGTTACCTTTAGACAGAGCCAGGCTAGCCGTTTCCTTCTGTTTCCAGTCTTTGTGCTAAGCTAAACTAACCAGCTGCTGGCTCCAACTACATATTTATCGTACGGATGTGAGAGTGGTATCAATCTTCTCGTCTAACTCTCGCCAAGAAAGCGAATAAGTGTATTTCCCAAAATGTCAAACTAAGACTTTGAAGTTTCAATTTTCAGTTCAGTTCTGCAAGAATTGGAACCCTATAGTTGATTTTGACAACTCAGGACCAAAATTCCCGACCAAACCAAATTTGTAGAAATCTTTTGCTGCGGCTTCATGGGAAATCTGTGGGCAAAGCATGCAAAATGTTCTAAATGTCTATATGAAACCCTTATGGTGCCATATTACAATAAAATGATCATGGGCTTTAATGTCTTCATGGGTTCAAAAAGTTGTCCCTAACCTGAGAAGATCCCGTTTCCCAAAGATTGGACACACAAAAATGGGACCAAATTTTAGAAGAACCTGCAGTTACAGTGAACCTTTCAGTATGTGGACTTGAGTTGAATATCTTTCACTGTTTGGCAACGTGCTACTGACAATTTGTTTGTCACACATGACACAAACATGAGTTTGGCTACTGAGTTCTCTGTGCATGTCTTGTTTAGCCTACACGTGGCCTCCATCATCACGTACACACACAAACAGAAAACCACCAAGCATCACTAAGCTCCGCGTGTCTGTGCACCGAGCAGCCTATCAGCGCGTAGCAGCCCGGGAGTGTGTTTCTTTAAGAATGCAAGGTGGGTGAGCCCCTTTTCCTGACGCACGCCTGGTATGCAAACATAAATTTAGCAGCAACGTGTTTGCTGGGGGAACAAAATATCTGGAAGTGACCGTGAAGTGTCATGTCGTCTCCGACAGTTCTTGGCTGACTTTTCCCTTTTTCCCTCTGTGTGTGTGTGTGTGTAAACTGGAGCCGGAGCGCAGCGCGGAGAGGAGAGCAGACCTCTTTCTCCCTGAGTGACTGGGACAGACGGACTGAGAGCGGGCAATCAGAACAGTCAGTTTGAAATTACGTTGAATTCATCAGCGTCAGAGATGACAGGGGGCTGCTTGTGGACGACTGGACTAGTTCTTCTCGCTGTTTGTGTGAAGGTAAGCTGCGCTGGTTTCTTCAAATGAATACAGCGTCTGATCCAGTCATTTAACATTTGAGAGGAAGGCGCGTCATTTCACTTTGAGACAGTTTGTGAAGTTGACGCACCACGAAACCGCTATTATTTTACCTAAATAAACAAAATGTTCCTTTTACTCAATTTATTGAGAAAGAAACGAGACACCTACTGCTTCATGTCCTCTGTTTCTAAAGGCAAATTTACTTTTTTTTTTGGGACGTGATGAAGTGTTTAGTGGTCCTCCTCTTCCTCCATTGATGCTGAAGCAGGTCCAAGGCTGCTGCACAGTGGATGAGATGAGGAACAGTGTGGTATTTATTGTCTGCCAATCTGAAATGATCAAATATGTTTTAATAAGGCATCAACAACAAGTAATAATAAACGAGAGACAATTTGAATGTACTCAAATACTCTGACAATATGTGATAAAATGTGTAAAATGATTTGCTGTCTTCTTAAAGTGTGTTATGTAATTAATATATTACAACCTTCAAAAGCTGAGTAACACATTCCTTTCACCTTGCAACGTCAGGCCTGAAATTGAATAGAGAGAGCATGGGTCATCCTCTGAAAGGTCAGAGCTTATCAGTCCCGCAATGAACAAACTTCCAAAATCGGTACACTCAGCTCACCCTAATCACTACTGGAATACTAAAGGCCTGTCATGCACATGCATCATTCATGCAGGCCAAGTTGTATAAAAAGCTGACACATGCTGCACAACGGCACAGCAAGAGCTGAGCAAGAGTTTTAAGCGGGACACAAAGCAGTTGTTTGGCCTGCAGACAGATTTGAGGTCTCAAACAGAGGGGCGGGATGCCACTGTCAGCATGTGTAAATGACCACGACAGGTGCTAACAGCACTTCAAGGTGATTTGGGCTTTAGAAACCCTGGCTGCCATATAGCCAAGCTGAGCACGTCCACGCTGTAATCAGTGAATGTCTGTGACAGAGAAGCGCTCGAGGCTCTAAAACTCTTTCCAGGCCACTGTCCAGTGCTGGCCTGATTATGTTACAGTTTAAATATTGGGAAGAAAATCATGAAATGGCACATTAATGGACCCAGCATCAGTGTGAAGCTGCTTATATAAGACTTTTTGATTGCTTTTCATGATTATCTGACGAGTATAAATGACTGAGTCTTAAATTCCGGATAAAACTGTGTGATTAAGATGTTTGGAACAATCTTATTGGTACTCCAGAAGGGCGTGTGTTTAATTCTCCCACATGAACAGAAATTAGTCTGTGACAAAAATGCATTATAAATGACTGTACTCAACTCCATTAGCTGTTCAGTTCAGCGTCTAGAATGTCTGAAGTGATACGCCCTCACACTGACTTCTATGTTACGACAAGTGGTGGTGCTTTGATTGTTTTGTGTCTCTGTCACATAGCGAGACTGAATAATGACTCAATAGGTTTTTTTGCTCAAGTGGTCATGACAAGCTTTCCCATCTGTGCAAGGAGTGGCTGTGCAGCATGAGTCAGCGCTGGACATTTATCTGTTCACACACACCAGAGTGACCCAGTGCTTTGCTTCAGAGACCAGGGATCAACAAGTGCTGCCTCCCGGGGTCTCTGCTATGCAGTGGCCTTGTCTTTTCATCCTCGCTCTTAGGTCAGAATCTCTGCATTTCTTTTTAACTAAAGAATGAGACTATATTTGAGTGCATGGCTGTTGGAAGTTGTGTGATTTGTGTGTGTGGGCCAAATGGCCTGTGGCTCCAACCCTAAATGGAATAGACCTTCCTTTGTGGGTGACATAATGACATACCTCGAGTGATTCTTGGAGGGTCTCGTTGCTCTCACTGTACTGCCTTGATTTGTGCAGCAAAGTGGAACCTTCCAGAAACAGTTTTTTCCGTTTTTTTTTTTTTTTTGCTGGACGGGGATTTAAAGGTGGTTGTGTGCGCAGGAGGCTGTGCCCTTAAAAGACACTCATGCAGCTCCCTGAGCACCAAGGTTAGTGCCCGTAAATAATGATTTGGCAAAGCAAATCCTTTTTGTATGCTTTAATTTTTGTTTTTTTTTGGCACTTGCCTCTCAATGTTTTTTGCCTTTTGTGCTTTTTTTTTTGTAAAAGCTGAATCTTGTTAAATCTTAATTTTTTGGTCTTACAGGTAGGAATGCACCGATCTGTCTTTTTCTCCCCAGGCAACGATTCCAATACCCAAACTTATGGTATCAGCCAATAAGTACCATAATGTCTTTTTCCAAAGTGTCAATTCTGTCAAGCTGTTTGTGTGCGACTGATCAAGATATGTGTAAGCTAACGTGAACAACGTAGCTCTTGTAATTTCTGTTGTTAAAAGTCCGTTGTTTATAAGATGTACGTCAGTCCTTGTTTCCTGGGCATGTAACAAAATGTATTCTGTCAATGCAAAGCTTCAAAACCATCTCCCGACAAAAAGTGCAGAAAATTCCTACATTCACATATTTTTGAAAATGCTTTGCTAACGTAAACTAGTTTCACAATAAAGGACTACCACTGCATCACATTAAAATGCATCTGCTGAGAAGCACAAGTAGGAAGTAGAGAAACGTAAGAGGTAGCTTCACACACTTTAGCTTACCAGAGGAATAGAAAACTGTATTTAATGTAGATCAGTGACGTTTGGCCAATCCACTTAATAAGGCCAGTATCTACATCCCTTCTTATGGGGGCATGGAAAGACCGAGCTAAAGCTTAAATAAAAACAAACTGGGTGTGTGCTCCATTACATTTTTTTTCCCAGCGCAGATTCAGGTGAACATATTAGGTTAAATCTCTTAATATCATTGCTGTAAATAAACAGACTGTGACAATGATATCTCTATTGAAGTTGATGAAAGAATTTTTATGGTTTTTGACATATGATGGATTTAAGTCAGCTGCCAGAACTCCTCGCAGAGTATGGCTGCCACGCTCACTTCACCGCATGCCTTTCTTCTAATTACTCAGCTGGAATTCAAAAGGAAATCAGCCACAAAAGCAACAGATTTTGATGTTTATTCAAGGAAATGGTCCCTCTCAGTCTTAATGCAGCGAGGAGAAGTCCTCAGAATGGGGAAGCTTTGGGGTCTAATGGCAGGATTAAGTGGGGTCACGGTGTGCAAATGGTCCCAAGTGGTCGTCCGTCAACAACAACATGTCTTGTTCTCCGAAACACGCTCCTCAGCTTGATTGCTTTATCATAAAGACCAGAAACTATCCAATTAGGTTTCACGAGTGCCTTTGTTGTGGACGCAAGTGGAATGGGAAGTGAATTAATTTTGAGAGGGACTGGTCCCACTTGAGGAGTTAAAGGAAAGGGCTTCAGAGAACATCTGGCCAGTGATGGATGGATGGAGCAAGTTTTTGGAGTGCGTTAACAAAACCGAATGTTTTCAGTTACGCTGCAAAAGCCTTCATACTCATCTCATTGTTCCCATCTGGGCTTAATCTGTGGAGTGAGACTCAGGGTTGCTTAGTGTGGAAGTGCTGAAGTGTATGTGTGCAATGTTACTCTCAATCCAAAGCCAAAATTCACTGGTACCCGTGTTTGCATAAATTGCCATGGTACCTGCGAAGATGTTTCACTTTTCATGCAGTGCTCTTAGTGTTCCTGGCACAGTAGCAACGTTTCCTGTGTGTTCTACTCAGGTGGATGCTGCTCTTCCAATACTGGAAATCAAGAGAGCAGGCATTCATCCCTATAGCTGGGCCAAAAGGAAGTAGCTCCACACCATTCTCAGTGAGCCAATGAAGGAAAAGTCCTGCAGAACAGAACAAGACATGTCAGCTTTTATTGGATGTTGAGTCCCAAAGAAAGTTCAGTTTCAACAGTATTTGCAATAAACCAATAGCTAGGCTTAGGTCTAGCACTCATCTCCAATTTGTATTTTTTTCTTTATTGAAAATCTTCAGTTCAAAGAAGCCATTGTAGAAATAGAAAATCCCCAATCAGAGATCTCACAAATGTGGCACAGCCTGAGAAGAACACATAAAATTAGACCTGGCTAGCAGTTCCGGATGATGAGCTTGTCTCTGGAGCTGTATTTTATAAAAGACTGTTTCCCCTTTTTTTGACAATCCCAGTGATGACAGACACTTGCTCCGACTGAAGCAGCAGATAAACGAAACCTGACTTGTCTTTAACTCCAGAACCTCATTTTTAGTTAGATTAGTAGTCTGACATCTTGGGAAATGCGCTTATATGCCTTCTGGCAAAGAGATGGATGAGAAGATTGATACCACTCTCATGTCTGTATGCTAAATTTGAAGGTAGGGCTAGGGGACGGTTAGTTTAGCTTAGCATAAAGACTGGAAACAGGGGGAAACAGCTAGCCTGGCTCTGTCCTGTTGTTTTTACAGTTACATTTTTGTATGGATTAAACAAACAAGACATTACGTGTTGATTAGTGAGCTTTAGAGGTACTGGTAGGCAGATTTTTCTATCTTTGGACAGAGCCAGGCTAACTGTTTCCCTCTGCTTCTAGGTCTTTATGCTAAGCAAAGCCAATGGCTCTAGCTTCATATTTAGCTTACAGACATGAGAGTGGTATCGATCTTCTCATCGATTTCTCTCGAAATAGGGTATTTTCCCAAAACCGTTTCTTTAACATCAGGAGTTGATTAGCAAACCAGGCCATGTGAAAATTGAAAAGATGTGGTACGGAGAACATGGCTTTTGCCGTTTCCCCTTCAAAATCTTATGGAACTTGATAGTGTTGTTTGCCTTTCAATCACTTGATGCCAAGTTCTAATAACATGCTGTGACTGACTGCCCAAAGTGGCCTGTGCCAGTAAATGGCATAACTCGCAGGAGTTATGTTGCAGTGTTATGCCGGAGTGTATGCAAGAGGGCGTGTTTTTCAGACTACAGTATCAAAAAGCATATTGAGTTTTTGTGGTTTTATGTGGCTCTCGGGAAATGTTATATGTCTTATTGTGCCACACACACTGCAAAACTCTCTGATTTTATATCAGGCTGCTGTCACGCATTGATAAAGATCTGCCAGCAGATGGCAACATTACAGCAGAAGGACCTTTTGTGTCCAGTTCAGCAGTGATGGCCTCTGTAGCTCCCACGCCCATCACAGATAGTCAGCGCTATTGTGATTTTGCAGGTGGCTGCCCCCTGTCCCCTCTCTGTTTCCTCTGGAGCCCCTTTGAATGTATTTGTTCCTTCTTCGTGAGGTTTATTTGTCATTGCCGAGCTTGAAAGCCGAGCCTCTGGCATCCTGTTCCTCTGATGAAACATCTTGGGCTCCATCTGTAGTGAGCCCACGTCCCCTCCATCAGCGTGATTGAGCGTTGTTGTTTTATCCTGTTGTGTGTTCCTGGACGCCAGCTCAAACTTCATTTGCAGCAGCCGGGGCTCTCGGTGCATCATCTGGCCTGCACATTTTTCACACACAGCCAATCGCAAAAGCCCCAGAACCTTGCAGCCGAGCTGCTCTGCCTTTGGCTTGAGCACATGCGTCTAGTTCTGTCTGTGCTGTTCTGCCCTGGCCTTGACCTCAGATCCGTCCCAGGGTGGGATTGCAGCAGGAGTGCCGGGGAGTGGTGCTAACAAGAGGGGAGAAGGAGCACTCGGGCCCCTCTTGTGACGCCTAATTAGAGGGGAGGGCAGGTAGGAGGTGTGTGTATTTGTGTGTGTGTGTGTGTGTGTGTGTGTTGAAACAGTGCTAGGGAAGATCGTCAGGAGAGAGGTAGAGGCCAGATTGGACACTACAGAGGGAAGGAAAGAGGAAAGAAAGAAGGAAGAGGGGAGGATAATAGAGGCAAAAAGGTCAAGAATGGTAGAGAAAGAGAGGAACAGGACAAAGGAAAGCATCTGAGAAATGTGCAAGACTATGATTATGCTTTTGTCCTTTAGTAATGGAGTTAAGTTAGAGGACTAAACGAAAAAAGTGTTTTTTTGGGGGGAAAATTAGGTCATACGTATTCAAGGAATCAATGTGTTAATATGAAAAATAATGTGCCATAGGGGTCAAAGCCAAGACCTTCACCAGATGTAGCAGGTGAAAAGGTATAAAATTGAATAACATCTTTGTCAATGATCAGGGTTAAATATAACGCAATAAAACATAACAAAACCGTCAAAGACTTGGAGAGGCAAACATGGAAGGTGAGTGCCACGTTAGAAGATACAAAGGAAGAGTGGAATATTAATGGAGTGATATTGATTTGGATTTAGGTGGGAGCAAGACGAGAAGGGGACACACTCACACAGACACAGGGACGTCTGTAGAAATGGAAAAAAAAAAGCAATATTGATGGAGTGAGAGTGGAAGAGTTGCATGAAGCATGCACAGAGAGCTAAAGGCCAAGCAGGAGTAATGTAGAACAAAGCCACCAGCATAAAGTTGGAAAGTAAAACATAAATATTCGACTGTAGCTTCTTGGAGAAAATGGAGATGCAGTAATTCCAGATCCACTGACTGGTTGACAGGCATGAAAAACAAATACAAGACCAGTTATTTCTCTCACTGACCTCACTCCTTTGGAAAAAAGGAAAAAGAGGTTGCATATGAGTATGAGAAAGGTTATGTGTAAGGGGAAGGATGGACAGCTAAATCCAGTGGAAACATGATTGACGGAGGGTCTGCAGTGCTGGTGTCTGACAGGGTCTCCACGGCTGGCTGCGGTGAATGTTTGCGAGGCTAATGATGCTTTCTGGTGTTCTCACATCTGCTTCCCCCCGTGGCCACATGTGCTTTGAGTAAACGCTGGGCCGCCACGGCTAAACACTGGAGACCCCGTTACAAATGATGTGCTATCAGGATTACTATGCAAACGCCCACAGAAGCAGATTGATGAGCGTGTAATCATGCATGCTCGCAAAGTAGGTGTGTGGATCTTTTGTGTGAATGTGCATGCTTCAGTGTCCATGTGGACCTTTCCTGTTTCCAGCAGAGGTGGAAGAAGTATTAGTACTTGAGTAAAAGTACCAGAAAGCCAGTGCATGCATGTTATTGTTGGTGATGCCAAGCTATCGCCAAGCTCAGCCAGAACTGAAAGCAATATTTTGTGAAATACCCTTATTCACCTTCTTGCTGAGAGTTGGATTAGAAGGTCCCTGATTAGCTTAGCTTAGCATAAAGACTGGAAACAGGGGGATACAGCTAGCCTGGCTCTGTCCAAAGATTAAAAAGAAAACCTGCCTTCCAGCATCTCCTGAAGCTGACGAATTAACATGCTACATCTCTGAAGAACATCAAGTTGTGGTTTAATTGGGGGTTATGTGCGGGGCCGTTTCCTGGCTAGGAGCAGTGACTTCCTGGAGTCTTCACTGGCAACCTCAAGGTGACAGCAAGAAAGTGAGAAGAAAGTTTCTTCCTTTCATAACTTGAAGTATCCAAAGGAAAAGTACTCATTATGCAGACTGGCCCTTTCATTATATTTTTATATTTAATATAGCACTGGATTATTATTGCTGATATATAATTAACTTGTAATCAGATTCTCCCATCCTGAGGACTTCAATGCTTGCTGCTGTCAGACTTTGTGGGAGTTTGTATGTGCAGCCAATTTTAACCCCTTAGTTTAATCTATAACAATGCATCATATTTTAAAAGCTGGTGATATGTAAAGTCTTTGTCTACAAAGTAACTAATAACTATAGCTGTTGTATAAATGTAGTGGAGTCAATATTTCTTACTGTACTGGAGTAGGAAGATAAAGAAATATAAACAAAAATACTCAAGTATAAGTACCTCAAAAGTGCACTTGAGTACAGTAATTGAGTAAATATACACCAAAGATGTGTGTGTGAGTGTGTGTCTGTAGTCTTGTGACTACTGTGTGTGTGGTGTGACCATGGGACCATTCCCATGCTGCTCACAGGGATTACCTAGGCCACGGTGCCCTCTATGAAATGCACTAACGCACACACGCACGCACACGCACACACACTGAGGTGAGCAGTGACACAGCACAGATGTAGCGGCCGCAGCACAGACTTACTGGTCCCCTTTGAAGAGACCTGGGTCACCCCTTTGAGGAAGCCCCTGCCTGGGAAATCTGTGTGGTCTTGGAGCATGTGTGTGTAAAGTATGAAGTGTATCTTAAGCGTGTTGATGTTCTATTTATAAGACTGTGAGGGGTGTAAGGTGGCAGGTGGGAGGTCATGGGAAATAAAGGCAGCTTTACATTGCTTGAAAATATACAGGAGATCTGTAATAGTGCAGGCAGAACATTTTCAGAAATGTGTATGACCGAGATTTGTTATAAACATGCATTGTTGGGTAAGAAGATGACATTTCTGGTTTAAGATGTAGTATCTAGACTCTAGAGGCAGGTCTGAACTGAGAGTTAACTTGACCGTGAACTTTAAATGACCTTGATTTAAACTTTTATGCTCTCAAAAGGCCTGTACAGTCTTGTTATTTGTATGTTGAGAAATGATTGATGTTTGACCTCTGAAAATAATTACCCTTATTAGAAAAATGCACCCACGGGTCACTGTTGTTTTTGGGTCCTCGGCTCGCTGATGGCCTTTGTCTCGCCGTGGTGTTGCATTTGAAGTGCCACTGTGGAATTCTGTCCCAGCATGCCTCTGTGCGGTGACATCATCCGCACTGGTGTCTCTCGCTCTCATGTGACTGGGGGTGGGGTGGGGGGGTGTGGGGGGGGGTGTGGCGAGCACCACGCGCAAAAATGCAGCCTCAAATGCGCCCAGCTTGTTTGAATCTGTCGTGAATCTGTGTAGTCCGAATCCTCTCAGCACTCCCCCCCCCTCCCCTCCTCTCCTCCTGTCTCCCTGATGACAGGTATGCAGCTTGAGAAGTATTTGGCAGCCCTGACCTGGAAAAGTGCACATTTGACATTGAGCGTGTCACTCACCCTTCATTTTCCCCACTCCTCCTTCACATCAGCGGGACATAATGCTCTTTTTAAATAAGGCCTTTTGTGTTATCAGTACAGTTTCTTCTCTCATCTCAGCATGATTTGCCTCATAGCTGGAATAGTTGGGATTGTGGTGACCAGGTGGCCTGTGAAGCCACCTAGATGATATGACAGATACTGGATACTCGGCTCAGTATGAAAGATCGTGAACTGTGTGTTCAGATCATTTAAGCTCAATGCTGAGAGACAGATGGACTGACAGACAGTGAAGACAGGCAGACAGACAGTGAACTAGCTGAGAGAGAGAGAGTAAGGTGCACGGCAGGTGAAACCACCTAGCGTATGTCTTGCTCCATGTTGACTGTTCTTGTTACAATTACTGACAAGATCTCTCAACACACTCTGTATCTAAATCTGGAAGTAGCCGAGAAATAACATCTGTCAAAATATGATGCAGTAAAGGGCTTGTGGCAATGAACAGAGAAAAATATGCACACACAAAAGTGGCCACTGCTGTGTATAAATAGTATATTTAAAGCAGTGTCTGCCTGCGATCCCTCGTCACAGGATTGAATAAGATTTTTCAAAGAACTTTCACCTTTAAACCTCTTGGATTGGTCCATCTCAATAACTGTTCGAAGCCTGAAGAGGTAAAACTATCCAGTATTTCACAAGGAAAAAGTAAAAATGTCAAAAATAAAGACTCAGTAAAGACTAAATATGAGTAGCAGAACATTATTTTTCATCTTTCCTGCCCCGTTAATCAAATCTCTACCCCTCAGATTTATCTCGTGATCACTTGCATGGGTTCTGATCCCCAGGTTGGGAACTGCTGAAATGTACTGTATTCATGTCATATAAGTCTGCGACTAATGATAATTTTCATTCTTGATTAATCAGTTGATTGTTCTTGATTAGTAGATTATTTGTTTAATCTGTAAAATGTCCGAAGATAATGACATTTGCTAATAAAAAGTCAAAGAGGCTCAAACTACTTCTTGTTGTGTCCAGCTCACAACACAGCATGTAAAGATATTACATTTCTAAAACGGAGCAAAGCAGGAAATCCTCACATTTGAGAAGCTGAAACCAGTGATTGGCTGGCATTTCACTCACAAATTGATTCATTTTGCATTTGTCAACCATCTATTAATTGGCAAATTGTTTCTGCACAAATAAAATGTATTAAGCAATTGTCTAATAAAAGAAGCCTTGCTATCGCTGTCAAAATCTAATTTAATAAGCCTGCTGACATTTTAAGTTACTGCAGGGAAACATCTGTTTGTCCATCTGTCACGCTCAATATTTCATACAATAATTCCTCCACTTCATCACACAACTTCACACTACCAAATGGATTTTGATGAAACTTCAGGAAATCATGTCATTAAAATGCAAAACAGGGTGACATAATGCCTGAGGTGAACTGCACCATTCATGAAAGGCATTTAGTTTAATGCTGACTTGTTTTGTTAAAGCAACATTGTGCAAGAATTGGTATTTTTTGCGACTGAGATCTCGTGGGAGATCGTACCCGCTCAACCCAAGTCACATAGTGCAAGAACAGGCGTTCGGGGGCGCGGAGTGGGAATGAAAGATGTGCCATTCTCCCTATTACAAGTCAGTGTACCATCAAAATGATGTTATTTTAAGGCAAAATAGTTGCATCATGTTGCTTTAATGCAGGAGGAGGATGGAATGAGGGAGAGGCTCGCTGGATTTTGACTGAGACAGAGAAAACAGGGATGTTTTCACTGACAAACAATGGCAGGCTGTGTGTGTGTTCGTACAAAGAGTGAGCGAGCCATTTGTGTGTTTCGTCTTAGTGCATCAGCACCAGAGTATGTTGGTGCGTGTGTGTCAGTGTGAGACAAGTGCGTAAGCTGATGTTGATTGGCAGCAGGGCGCAGCAGGAATGTGCCTGGCTGCAGCTATCTGCGGGACAGGTACAAACCGCTCTATCATCGCATGAGAGAGTAATCGTTACGGGCAAATCATTACATGATCAGAAGGAACCAAGTCTGTGCCAAATATGCACAGTCCTCAAGATTTTTTTTTTGTGTCAACAACAGTAAGGGAATGATGGAGAGAAAGACGGATCATAATCAGAGAGAAAGAATGTTTGATACTTACAGGATGAAGATTTTAAGATGGGATTAGTTTGACAGGAGGTGGGTAGTAATGTGTTATAGTAATGTGATTACTTTTTTCAGTGATGAGTAGAGTAAGGGATTACAATTTGAATTTTAGTAATTACATATGCATATACAGATACTAATCCCAGTAATGTTCAGTTAGTTTGACTGCTTGTTTGCAGTCTTACCGGGGGTTTGATGGATCAGTCTGGTCTCTGCGTTCAGTGGAAAGACTGGTCCGGTGCGTGCTATCTTATAGCACAGGAGCTGGAGGTGTGGGGAGGTGGTTAGCCTCTACCAGAAGAGAAGAAATGTGCCTCCCGGTAACCCCAAAGCTGTCTAATTTACATGTTCATAGCTGGCTTGCTAACGTTAGCCACTGGCAAGCCTTCATTTGTTTGGACTTCTGGAGAGCTCTTTGCAGTCACTGGGGCTAACGTTGAGCTAGCTGTAGTCCGTAAATATCTCCAAAACGAAGGGTAGCAGCTTGTTAAACCCCAATGTCTTGTTTGTGTAAAGGCAACTTTGATGGAACTGGCCCTAGTAACAAAAGTAATGTAACCAGTACTTGAACTAATTGCTTAAGTAATTAGTAAAGTAATACAATTACTTTTTAAGTAGTAATTTCAGAGTCGAAACTAAAACTGCTCTTACAGTATGAAAATAATAAAATTCACTCAAACAAGAAGTAATGCTACACCTGCTACACAATGACAGAAAAATCCTGATAATGAAAAGAAAAGATTAACTAGGTACTCTTCAGATGGTAAATAATGTATGATGTCTACCCCTTATCATATAGTTAAAGGCAGTTCATCATCACCATCACAGTATCAGACATTGTCCTGAAAACGAATTCTGTCAATGGATTATCAAAGGAAAAGGAAAGAAAAGGTTAGAAAAGTTAGATTTGCACTGTGGAGAAATATAATTGTCTTAAAGCCATGTCGTCGTCCTTACAGATACCACCAATGTCAAAGATGCAATCTTAAATGAAATTTATTGCAGCAAAATTGCACAACAAATGTAATGTAAGAGAGAAAGAAATGTTTAGTACACATCCTTACTCTGTGATTAAACATTTACCCACAGAATGTGAGGACTCACGTCCTGATCTTATCTGATCTGCAATCTTCACACACACTTTGTTAAAGGAAACGAAAATAAAGTCATACTCTGGTGAACTTAGGTTTTGGCCCATTGATCTGCGTCCCTCAAACACACATTTCCTGCATGTCCATTAACCTTGATAATGGTCAAATGGAAGACATTTCTGCAGTGTATTTACTGCTGTATTACTCTCCCATGACTGTTCAGTCTAGTTAGACATGTCATTCTTTGGACCTAGATTACTTTTATGTTTGAGTCCCTTAGTGTTTTACTTGAACTGCCACAAAGGCTCTGCAGACTGCAGAGAGAAGACAAATAGACCCCTGTATCCAGAGGAGCTGACATAAAACCATCATTATACAAACTGGATAATGTAACTAGAATAAATCTGTAAAAAAAACTGGCTGGTTAATTTTCCCATAGCGCACAACATGTTAATCAGAAGCCAATTCACAACAGTTGGTCGATCAATCAGTAAAACGTTTTGTCTGAGCACATTATAGTTCCACCTAAATGTAACTGGCAACAAGCCTTTTTGCACAACAGGTTTGGAATTTATTGCGTTTGCCCAAAGCTAACAAAATGCCAGTCTCTCACCTCATATTGAATGATGCTCACTCGCCCAGTGTTTAATATTACAATATGTGGTTGTAATTGCAGAGGCTTAATCTATGCTGACAACAAATATTTTTGCAGGGGAATATTTTCCTTAAAACCAGACTGAGCTTGCAGACCGCTAATTTATACAACAGATGTGGAATTGGGTAATGCTAACAAAACATTTAGGTTTACAGACCACTGCGATACTGAAAGACGGGTACCCAAGTGTTGCAATATAGCAGGGTGGAGCTATTCTTCATAGTATTTTAGCGACTTGAAAAGTAAATGAACCAGAGGTATAAAGTTATTATTTGCATGTAGCACCAGCTGTTAAGTAACTGGATCTGCTGCTGTGTGCAGGTGTGTCAGGCAGACACACTGCCTTGAGGTGCAGCGGAGGATGTAGGTTCATGTTCAACAATGTGTGCCAAAACTGTCTCGCTCGTCTCTAACTTTTTTTTTTTTTTACTTTTATCTGTGAATCCATGTGTGTCTGTAATGCAACCTTAGGTGATTCTTGCTCCAACATGCCACTATCTTTTGGTTCGCTCTGAAAGTAAATATGCAAGTGTGAGCTTACATGTCTATCTTCTCATTTTCTATCTTTATATCTACTTGATATATTTGATTTATGTCTCACTTTGTTTGTGCTTATTAAGAAAGCCCAGCAAGCAGTGTAAAGATATATTCATAAATCCCCGTTTCATTTCCTCCTGTTAGTCTTTGTACACTCATTGCAGTTTAGGCTTAGCTCAGCAGTGTGGCCTTGCATGCCCACTGGCTGACTCACTTAGCTCCTGCTGAGCCCTGCTCCCGGGTCTGGGGGTTCATCCACAGCCTCTCCCTTTTCCTGGCTCTAACCTACTTCAGCTCCCAGGCTTCCTGCTCCTCGCAGGTCAAACTCTGCGAGAGAGTGTAAGCGAGAAAGAGGGAAAAGGATGACCAATGAATGCACGTGCATAGGCCATAGGTGTGCATGCACGCCCTGCAGGGACCCCCACCCTCTAGGTTGTCTCTCACAGTGCAGCGCAGAGTGAAGCTGTGGATCAGGGCCACTGAGGGCGAGATGATTTCCTCCACTACAGTGAGAAAGAAAGACAGAGAAATAGAAATATGGTAGTAGTTTGCTCAGAGGTAAGCACATTCTCATGCCAAGTTTGTTTTTTTATTCCAAAGAGGGTGAGGAGCATTCATGCTTATTTTACACCCGGCCTTCAATCTATGGAGTGTGTGTTTGTGCAATAATTTTTGTGCATTTCAACAAACTTTACAACCTAATTTTACAGTGCTATCTGATTGGAGCCGTACCCCCTGCGTGCATTGAGCTAGTTACTGACAATGTTTCCAACTGTTGAGATACATTTGGAAGGACATTTCCCTGCTTTTATGTGATGATCCAGGGTAAAGGATGGATTTCTTTTCTTTCTGCTGTACTAATCCAGGTTGTTGCAGGGGCTTGGCCAGTTAGTTCCCAGATTTAACAGTGCAAATGAACCCACTAATCACATACACACATGCACATGACAGCAGAACTCCCATGTAGGTAGGACCTTGTGACTGCCAATCAGTGTCTGACCTGTCAAAGGTTATATCGGTCACACTGTTGGATCCAGCTGTGCAAGTCAAGGATTTTTACTGTACATAAGAAGCCAGCTTGGCTCCTGGACCCTCACCGACCTTGCATGCCCCAGTTATCTGGATGACGCAAGTGAATCAGGGCAGATCCACCACTTGTGTCTCATTAATATCAGGCACACCCAGCTGTTGTCATAATGCTGCTGTGTGCACGGCCCTTTGTGCTTCCATTCTCTCTTACTTCATCAGTAACAACAGTTATTATACTTTATATACTCTATACTTTTATATTTCCGTGCCTCCCAAAGTAACATTTGCTCCTGTACCAAGGTTCATGCAACAAAAATGCAATAAAAACAACTGAAACAATTAAAAAAACGTACACACAATGTTAAATACAAAGTGTAAAAGTGGCTGTGTATAAAGCATATATAGCAGCACACATGGTATAGTGCAGTCCTGAAATAATAACAGGTTTCCCAGAGTAATAATAGTTTAAAAATTCAGAAACCAGAACCAGAAAATATCACAGCTTGCGGAGCCAAACTCACCCCACAGTTTATTAATGTCTTTTTTTTTCATCAGATGGAAAACATTTTATTACTCTTAAATTTATTGAGCTCTTGATCCAAGAGAATGTGACCACTGAATATGAGTTTTAAATGAGTTTTCACACCATAAATGGTCTATTAACTTCACTGTCGTTGATAGAAATGGATGAGAGTAGAGAGTTTGGAAGCCAAATACCCTGCAAAATCATTTAAAAAATGCACAAAAAGCTCAAGTCTTTGCTTTGGAAACTTTGAATGTTGTGGTTGTGTTTCGGCAGAGGCAAACAATGATTCCAGTTAACACCAAGCACAGATGCTAAAGAGGCCTCTTGTGTTGTAGGCTATGACCTCTGTAACAGCATACATTTTAGATAGTGCTACTTAGGCTATTTGATGGAGAACAAAGGTATAACAAAAGTTAGCTTGATGATATTTTGGCACGTGATTTTGATTTAGTCTTTTGAGACAAAAATGTAGTTTTAGACAAATTTGTCATTTAATTATTAGTTTTAAACTTGTTTTAGTCAACAAACACTGAGGATGTTTTAGTCAAGTTTTCGTCTAGTTTAGTCCAGTGAAATTTGAGGATAATATGAGGCTTCAACAGTCTAAGTAATAGGCTATTCTACTGATGGCAGCCAAATGATAGCGATGTTAGCATTACGTCCACAGCCCTTGATAATCTCACCTTAACGTTAGCTTACCTCTTCATAAATGTTGGCGTGCTGGCTTGCATGTTTTTGTGGTTTGTCTGGCTGTTTTGTTGCTGCTTCTTGTTTAATTTTCAGTGGAAAACGGATGCAGGTATTCCATAAATCTGTTACTTTGTTTCTTCCAAGAACTGGTAAAGTTAGCTAGCTAGCTAGCTATCTAACTTATAGTGCAACTGGACAATCAGCTAAATCACCTTCGGAAGAAGAGATGGGACGGAGTCCATTTGTCTGTCTTTCACATTTCCGTTTAGTTTTTATTCATTGACGAATTATACATATGTTGTAATACAGTTCATCATAGTTCTCATTTGCCAAAGTTACTTTTATTTTGTTTTAGTCTTGTATCCGTCGTGACAAAATGGTCATCAATTAATATTTTTTTGTCATAGTTTCCATTGATGAAATTAACACGGATGACTGATCAGTTTTACATAGTACATAGTTCTAGTGGCAGTAAGAGTCAATGTAATAGTGTCTGAAATTAATAAAACCCTCCATCCCCCTCCATCATCACTATAGCTGGTAACGCTGCCGTCACTCACAACACACCCCACTGGCCCAGCACATGTCTTCACTTCTCTGTCCTTTCCGTGACCCATAATTCCCTTCTTCCTGCCCACCTAACTCTTAAAGATTAACAGAGTGCTCACTACCTGTCCACCTGCTAGAGGCATCACATTTACGGGCACCAGGGTAATCTCAGGGGTCCAGTTGGTTTTCTAATCCTTGAAAACAGAAATAGAGAGCCCGGCCAAGGGCAGGCTGTTCAGTTTCCAAGGGGATCTGTTATTGGAACTGCCATTGTTCAGCTTGGGAGGCCACCTGTATCAATATCAGAATTTACTGGGCCAAATGCAACTTATTTGGATATCTCCATTTCTTGGCATTACTGAGATGTTACATTGTCTTTTCACTTGGGGAAAAAAGTCCAAGCCATAATCAAGGTAAAATCAAGTCAAATAAACCAAAAAAAAAGGCTGGCTTGTGTATTGATTTGTGGCAATGAAGGTTTTTTGTAGAGGTCGTGCCCTTGTTCCAAAGCACACAGGGATGTTTGGTAGCGGCACCAGATTGCTATAAAGCTGTACTTGAAGCTTTCATTGGTTTCACCTGACTTGAGATATGCCCTCAGGATCTCTCAGTGTCACCTGGATATCTGTAGCCAATGTGAAACCTGCAGAATGTGAAGCCATCTCTGTTACACACGCCAACAACAATGGAAGGGCTGCTTGGACCACATTTTGAAGGTTTTGGTTGCAGAAGCAATTTTGGAGCTATCAGATTGAAACTCAAGATGCCAGAGCAAGTCAATTCTGTCAGGAATTTCTAAGAGGGGTGTGCGCCTTTTGAAAGCCACTTTCTTAATGTAAGAAAAAAAAGAAAGCCTTTCTTGGCCAGATAATCTATATCACAATGCCGTTGAGGATGCCACTATTAGGTTTTAGCGTCTCAGATGTCTCCAGTATTTAAAATAGTATGTCTTTAACTCTGAGGTTGTCTGTAACAAAGCTTTTCAGGTATTTAGGTGGTCTTTTGATAAGAAGCATGGTATTATATTTCCATAAGTAGATGAGTTGTTATGTTGGGGTGTAATACTATTCCATTCATTTTAGAGGTACTGTTATCTGCCATTGTGTACAGTCCAAAACTCAATGGACCCTCTGATTTTCAGCTTTTAGGGTCTGGTAGCTACATCTCCCTGATGCTCATTCATATATTAACTTGAGATTTTTTCTAACGCAGCCTGAATGAAATGATTTATGTGATATCCTCCCGTCTTTGTGTGTGTTAGCACTGTAAGTCGAGCATGATATATAGAGAGCGCAGAGTGTGCAGATGCACCGCACACTCGTGTCATACCTGTTCCTCCTGACAATAAACCTTAGTTCAGTGCCTCGGCTGGTGTAGATTTTAGCGCTGCTGAGAGACGGCTTCCAACCACTTGGATGCTCTTAGGTTTCATGCCACCAGGGGTTTGCTTTTCACTTTTCTTACCCAAACTGAAGCCACCACGGCCAACAGGTTTTAAGAGACAGATCCCCCATCTCATAGGGTGAAAAAAATAAGAATGTCTTCCCATAGCTTCAAAGTTTTTTTTGTCAGTAGACTCTTCTGTGAGCCGTGTGCCTTTTTGACTTGCTTGTTTCTGAAAAGGGAAGGACAGGGAGAGGGAGGCGTCCAGTGATTCTTCAGCGGGCTTGTTCTGTAGCTGTGCCCGGCAGTGCCAAACCCTGCTCCCTGCTGAGATGACCCTGGGCACACGCTCCAGCTGCGCAAACACAGCCGCATTGCTGAGCACACACTCACGTTCAGGCTGAGCCAAATCCAATTATTTGCCTTGCCTTGAGTTTGGTTTCATTTCAGTAGCGCATATTCAGCCACCTTCCTCGGTACATATGAGCTGCGCTGCCAGGCTGAACAAGGCTGACAAACGCACCACTGTGGCTTCTCTCTCCTCTATGTTTTTTCCTCGTGTGAACATTCCCCTGCTTGTCAGCTTAATTTCTCAGTCTGTGGCTCATTTATCTTCCCAAAACTCTGGCGTGACAGTAGGTATCCATTGTGTGTGAAGGAGAACCACCAAAGTCAACACGGAGGGGATGCTAGCCACTCGATCGTCAGCCAGTCGACACAGACAGCACGCAAAAAAATTGTTTTGATTTTTGTCAGGTGGGTCCAGCTCTTATGAACATAAGCACCCACCCAGTTATGTAACCTTCAGTGACCTGTGGTGCTTCAGGTCGTCCTACTCCTTGAAGGATAATTCCACTTTATTACAACTTGGATCTTATTTTTGTGGATATGTCCATCATTTCTGTCAGTTACACTCAACAAGTTAATTGCTCAGATCTGGGAATGCAGCAACATTGCTAAAAAGAAGCCAAATAGGGCAGGAAATATGAGAAGTCAGGCGATCAGACAACAAACATCAAGGTTGGTCTAAGTTGTTTGGAAGAGAAAACTTACTTGAGCAGTAGAATTATCCAAACTGCCCATTGTAAACATCCATCACAGTTTGCAGATTGACTTTCTGGTTCAACTTTGACCTTCAGTACTTGTCGTAGTTGTGTGCGCGCACTTTTGCTGTGCGATGAGGGAGTATTAGTGAAGCCAAAACAATGTGCCAAAAGACGCTAAAATGCTCTGTAGAGCTGAGGGAACTGCAGAGTTGGGTGATAATCATCTGCGGGTTGTGAAGCTGGATGTTCATTTGATCTGTTTACCTGTGTCTGCTGACAAAAGCCTGCTCCCTGCCTCGTTCTAGAAGAACAAAGTAGAAGAAGAAAAGAACTGACTATCACGTTGCCATCAGCTTGACGAGCAGAGAGGCTGCTCATGCTGCAGACACGAGCTGACATTTTAATGGCTGATTCTTTTTCTCCCGAAATGAGTAGAGAATATTACCACAAGTATCTGATTCCAGCTACAAAGACACACACAAAAACGCCCATTAAATAGTCAGTGTCCTCCGTGTGTCCTGTACTAGAAGGCAACACATATGGCATGTAAAAATCACATTGCAGTAAATCTACATTCAAGGCCAAACACTTTAAATTAGTCAAACACTCAGACTAAGTTGAGTACACAGCAGAACAACACTTAATTCAAGAATGCCGAGTAATTCTCCCCACATATTTGGCAACTGTCACCCTGACTGCACCGCTGTTGGAACAAGTTAAGTGTTATCTTAACTGACAATGGTTTGTTTGGGAAAGAATTTCTTCAATAGTTTTGGGTGAGATCAGTCCAGCAACACCCTGACAACTGAATCTTTCCATTTCCGATGAACCGCCGTGACCTCGCAATATATTTAAAGTGACCGTGGTAGACAGCAGGAGAAGCTACTTTTGGCTCTGCTGTTGCTTTGGAGCTAAATGATTTTCCTGAGATAATGGAGCGCTTGTCGGCCGGGCCCACTGGGAGCCCTAATGCAAAAACAAACATATGATATGCTGTCTCTCACTGTCGCTGGGCCTATGTGGGAATGACCTGCCACGCTTCAAATACAATAAACAAACGAATTTGCAAAAAATCTGAGGAAAACATAAAAAAAAAAAATTGGAAGAATGCAATACAAACATCACAGGAAACCTGGAAATCCCTATAAGAATATTACTATAGACACAGAGAGTAAACACTACATAATTTACATTGACAGTCTCACACACAGAGACGCATACAGGACATAAAGTTAGACAAAAAGGGACCCCAGTCCTGTAGTGGACTCACACATGGTGTCAGATAAATCTCCCATGGCGTGTTTAAGAGTTCAAATGGCGCCTCCGATCTGTCTCTTTAATACAAAGGGAATGTGGAGGACGAAATGTGCCAACTCACCCCCTTCAACCACCCAGCAACCCCCCCTTCAAACGCCACTTTGGCTGTGTCCCAGATGTCAGGGACGTCGTTCATCAAACCGCTCCCTCTCGCCGGCAATTACACAAGTATGACAGGGATGTTTGAATCATTTTTCTTGACGTGCTATCATTGTCGCAAGTCTCGGCAATCATCCTCCATTATTGCCGTCAACTACCGCGGCTCAAGACACCCGTTTTCGGCGTGTCTGTCATGCTGAAATGCATTTTTGCAGGGTTATGTAATTAAGGTGTTCTTTTATAGCAGATTGACCTTCGCTGAGAGATCTTTTTCTGCTCCTTTAGTTCGTAGAGCATCTTTCAGGGTTGTTGTCTGTCAGTCTTCTGGGATAATTGCACCCTCTGGAATCTCTGCACATTGACAAGACAATGGATGGACGACATTAAGCTGTCACTTTATGTTGACTGTGTCACCGTAGATTGGTGGGGAATACATTGTTGACTCTGATCTTTTGTGTGTGTGTTTCAGATATAGCTCCCTGGGGTGATTGTCATATTTAGAGGACCCTAGACAAATCACTGGGTTTTCCCAGCTCGTCTGTCAGAGCAACGATGATGTTGCGGTTTGTTTGGCTGCAGGAGAATGTCAAGTCAAGTGGGGATGTCTGGGAGCGTCTGCCAGACGGAGACTTGGGCCCTTTTTAAAAGTGAATCACGTTATTGTGAGCATTTGTTCTGGTACTGTAGGACAATCTCAACCTGACTGTTCACAAAAACATGGCAGAAAATGCAGATTGATAATCAATTTTACCAAATAGGAATTTAATTTTTTGTGTTCTCTTGTCCTTTTCTTTTTAGTTGTCAACATAGTTACCTCACAGACAAACAAAAACTGAGAGAAATTTTGTTCAGAATAGAACTGCACTATGTCAGAGAATATGATCTTCTCAAAAAAGTTTTGAATTCTTTCTATTTAGCTACAGCAAAGGATAAGGAGAGTCCTGTTTTGAGCTTCTGCCAGATGCACACAGGCATCTGTCAGAAACTATGAATAGGATTATGTAGATTTGCGTTTATCTCTCCAGGTGTTTCTTTTCACCTGAGGTCAGATGCATAAAACTGCCACTGTCACTTTGTGAAATTCAGGACTAAAACCCATCAGATTTATAAAGCCGTGCGTTTACATGGTTCTGTTTCATGAATCTCAGTCACTTTGGAAGTGGCCGCATGTACACAAGCCAGATTTCCACTCCCACAGTTAGTCATAAATAGATTTAGACGTGACCTTAATTTCAAGTCCATTTGCATACTTCTGACTGCTCCAGCACATTTTAGACTCATAGACTGGTCAATTAAAAGACATTTCACTGATTGTGTTAGGCCAGAGCAACTGTCGTACACGACTGTGGCTATTTATAGCAGCCATATCAATAAAACTACACATGTACCTGTAAACCATCATCAGCTGTGATTTTTAATAAGTTTATGTGTGGGAAGTGGTGTAGGTATTGTATGTATACATCATTTATACATCTGGCCCCTGGATCAGATTTATCTCAATATGTAGTGACATACATACAAGACACTTTTAACTGCAGAGGCTCTCATACTGTAAATTGTACTGTATTGTAAGGTTGCAAAAACATGTCCTCATTAAATAAATCCATCTCTAAGATGAATCATCAGTACGTATGACACAACACAAAAATGAAGGAAGCCAACGCTTAATGTAATAAACTTAATTATAGGTTTACCAGCCTAAATGATCATGTATCATTCTGAGACTACAGACTATTTTGGCTTTTAAAAAAAGGAAATCCCTCCGGGCCACAATTTGATTATTTGGGGTCCATAATTTATAAACATGCTTCAGAGCTTAATCTGCAACATTCATTTTAATCAGTTAATAGGACATACACATCGCTCCTGAGTGACCACTAGCATTCACACACCGTAAAGAGAAAGCAGTTGACTGTACGTTTAGGTCTAAGCAACAGGCAGGAAACTCAGCTTACTGGTAAACATCCAAAATTCTTTCCACTTTGTGCCTAGTGTGCAGCTGGCCCCTAGTAATGCAAAACACAATTGAAGAATGGAGTGTGGATTATGGAGCATAAGGGCTGGATGGTTAAAGATGCCACGCTACAGGCAGCATGGCAGGGCAGCATTTCATTATTTGCCTCGCTGCCAGCCAGATGAGATCAGGGCTGGAGAATGCCACAGAATATGGAAATTAAGATTGTTCGATGGTCAGGCAACTCTGCAAATGAGGGGCTTAATTTGGGAGCAGGAATGCAACAGCGATTCGGCGGTAACCGCAGACGGCGCTCTGGAGAGGACCAGGGCTTTCATGGCGCATGTTGATGTCGGCGAAAACAGAAACTCGACGGAACAAATTTGTTGGCCCTCGCTGCGGTATGAGAATGGGGTCTTCACAGATTGCAATTTTTCTCTCGAACTCACGTACTAGTAAAATAGTCCTTTGCAGTACCTTGCTGAACACCACCAAGGTTGAATCTGTTTGGCCCTCAGTGATGTGTGGTCATGATTCAGGCCAGCTTGCCAGGTTTGTTCTTTGTCTATTTCAAAGAAAACAGCGATTACTGGATTGGTCTTCTAGGAGGTCTGGCATGGATGGCTTTGCATGCATTTCATGGAGGGATCCGTGTTTGGGACATTGCCATTGTCAATTCTGCAGAGGCTTACAATGGGATGTTATATTGAATAAATGGATAAAATTGGAGAAATGACCAGCTCTGAGAGTGCTACTTGATTTTTGGCTGCCGTAAAATGGCCAAAAACAGCCAGACTCACCAAAATCTGGAATGTGCTACAGCACAGGTCAATGTTTAGAAGAAATATTATTGAATAAACACATTTTTTGGCAATGGAATCCAAATTTCTGAATGACTTTTATTGCATGTTTTTTGATAATTTAGACACTGTACCTATAAAAATTGTGGAATTATCCAAATGGTTTCAGCAGAGTCTTAAGAAGATACAAAAAGAAAAATAAACAGCACACTTCAGAAATATTATCTCAAATGAAAATACTTCTGTTTATCTTTGAAGGCTGATACAGTAAAATGGTAAATTTGAGCTCCCAGGTCAGTATGAACTTCATACTCGTCAAATGAGCTGGTCAAGTGATCTCAAACTTGTACTCCTACTCACTCTTGATGAGATGTCCGTTCTTTGACTAAAAAGTGCAGTTTGGTTCACAAAAATATACTGATCCTTATTAACTAGAGCTTTATATTGAATGTCATATTAAAATATAACATGAGTATAAAAACTAAATTGTGCCATATCAAAATTGCTTTTTAATTTAATGGAAAATAGTGAAAAATATTTCATTTCACCTCTCTAATGAATGAAATGACTAAAGCCTGAATGGAAAGTTGGGGCTCCACTACAAAAATCCATATAAACTGTTCTCATCAATCATCCAGTGACAGTCACCTTTATGTGTGAAATTACCCTGGTGTTTTGAATCAGTCGTGCAGCAGCACACATGTACTGAACAGTGAACTCGTTGGCCCGCTACGTGTGGAACATTGTGTTGTAATTGTGCCACCCAGCTGTCAATTTTAATCCTTCTACGAACTGATATGATAAAGGAGGACAGATGTTTGTATTTGTGTGTGTGTGTGTATGTGTGTGTGTGTGTGCAGTATATGGTTATGACTGAATCTCGGAATTGAAATCTAATGCTTAGTTATGGCTCTCTTGAACACACCACTACACCATCCATCTTTGTAGCCACTTTTGTCAGGGCCGGCGGTCTTGTGTTCACACACTCGCCATCACACACAGCTTAATTACTGATAGAAGCCAGCGGTCACGGTTACTTAACACCACTGGAGAGAGCCTGCAGATGGGCCAATCAATCGATCAGACTAATGAAAAGCTGCGAGGGAGAGCTGTCACACAGCTGCTGCAGACTCCACTCTGTCCATGTCTGATGGTTGGACTGCTGCCAGTGTTGTGTTAATGTGATAGTATGCAGCGTTCACTCTTTCACTATGCAGCAGGGACGGTTCTCAGTGATGCCTTCAGAGTTAGATACAGTCTGTGTGTGTATGGGTTGATATAGGACTGAATGCAGGTGTTTCACACGTGGTTATACACTTATTCACACCAAATGTACAGTATTTTAGACAAATAGATATCAAGAACTAAGCCTATACATCGTGCTAGCAGCTCTGTGCCACTGTACTTGGGCACAGCAATGCTTTGAGCTAAAGGCTAATGTCAGCATGCTAACATACTTGCAATGACAACGACTGTGTCCGACATCCACACGCCATTGTTATCAGAGAGTAGCGTACATGTCATGGACATTACTTTTTTCGTTCCATTGTGGAAATGTTTGAGGGCACTATATGGTGCATAAATTTCACTCTCATAATTCAGACACTCAAATAAAATGGAAGAGTGTAAATATAGTATACTATAGTAAATAGGGAATGATTTTCGGACACAGCCAATGACTACATGTTAATGCTAAGAATGTATAATGTTTACCATGTTCATCATCTTGGTTGAGTGTGTTAGCTTGCTAAAATTTGCCAATTAGCATTAAACACAAGCTGATGGAAAGGCATTGGTTTTGCAGGTATTTAGTCATAAAACAAAGTATTGGACAAATATAAAAATGACCTGAGGATGGCACTAGATGAAAAGTCATGGTATAACCAAAATCCTCTGGGAACCATGAATGTTTTTACAAAATTTCATGTCAATCCATCTGATTATTGTTGAGATATTTCACTCTGGACCACAGTGGTGGACTGACCGACATCCCTAGCATGGCTGAAATGTTACTTAAAGGGGATTTTAAAGGAACAATTCCTCTCTCTTCTCCTTGATTATATTTTACGTGCACAACAGCTTTGACAGGTAAGGCTATCCCTGAATAAAAGGATGACACTCAAAAGCTCCTTATATCAATTGCATTTATCACACAAGATGTGATATTAAATGTGGGTGTAATTTAAACTTGTTGCACCAGTGCAGAGTATCGGCCACAGACAGAAAACCTTTATGTAACATGATCCTGATTATTTATTTTGCTCAAATTTCCACAGAATAGGTTGCTGTATTTCTCTTCATCTCTAAAACGTTTATACCAGCCAAGATGGTTTCTTGAGATTTTCAGGAAATGATGTGATGTGTCCGGATCTGGTCTTCCCTCCACTGTTCCGTCATTCTGCCCTCACTAGCATCACTGTGGGAACCCATGTGGGCCTGTCAGTGGTTTCCTGCTGCTGTTATTGTATATTTTGTATGACCCAAAGGGTTTGGAGTGTCAGTCTGTCCTCAGACTCTTCTTATTGTACTTTGCTGTATCTATCAGAGGACACAAGTAACACATCCAGCAGTTCTTTCTCAGTCCAACAGCTGCCAGTCATCCATAGTCTTGTTTTAAAGCTGCATGAATCAGTTTTATGCGCCCAGCAGACTCAAAGTAACATTAGCTTTCATTTAGAGTCGTGTTTCTGGTGACCAGATAAATGTAAGTTCAATATTCACTCTCCTTTTAGCTCTATTTTGGTCAACTAATGAGGAAAATATGTGGTTCTTTAGCTGCTACATGTTTCACTATGTTCACCAGCTAGTTGCTAACTTTATCTAGACCTGTCATTTGGCACTGGGCTGTTAAGATACAGTGGGTTTATCAGAGCTTTTTTGCTCAAATTAGCTGCCTGCTGCTGCTGGAAAGAGGTTGAGAGTGAGGAAACTGAACCAAAACAGTGAGCTGAAAGATGCTCAAAGCTCTTTAGAGCTGAGGGGAACTGCAGAGTCGGGTGATAATTCTCGGTGTGCTCTTCACTACGAGCCACACCTTTCACATTACACGTAGTCATTTGAAGTGTTGTTCATATGAAAATATTCACTTGTGCAGCTTTAAAAAAACATCAGAACAGACAAACTTGTCTGAATTTATACATAGTTGGAAAAATAGGGTTTATTTAGCATAAACTGTTATTTAATATAGTACCTGTCATCAAAAAGTGCCTACAGAAAGTAAAACACAGTAGCTATTTGAATTGGTAATTCACTGGTCAGTTAGTTTTATTATCTGGCTACTTCTGTCTGTCTAGTTCATACTCCACTCAGTCTAAAGATATTCTTCATATTGTACATGTTCTTTCAGGTTGTTTGAATATTTTTTACATGGAGAGAAATGCTGCTATCCAGCCTCCTAAGGAGGCCTGTAACCACTAAATCAGACATGACATTTTCTGCACAGCTGCTTTGCTTGTGTTTTTTTTTCACCAGCCCAAACAGGGACCAAACAGGATCTTTGTAGTCCCCTTATACTCTGTATCAAATCAACACTTTCATTGTGGTGCTCCTACTTTACAGAATGATCCTTTTCAATCAAGCATTTCAGTGATATACCACTGAGGGAGAATCATGCAGAATCATCAGCAGGGTGGCTGTGGTATACAGTATGTATTGTATTGAGTACGTTCCAGTGCTGGCATTGTCACAGCGCTCCATGCTGCTCTCTGAGCTGTCAGAACTCTTTTTGAGGGCCTCATTAAAAACCTCCACATTAAATATAATAGCAGGGAAACCGCACCACGTCTGGTGCAGAGATTAATGTTAGCGGTGAAGCTATTTTTGCATTGAGATGTCTCGCTGCTCTGCTGGCTAATGGGATACAAAAGGCTTCAGATCTGGATTTCATAGCTCCATCTGTTTGTATTGTAAGCCAGGAGAAGTCGGCATTGGGGTGTCCCACCACATAATTAGCTCCCCACTAAAGTAGAAACTCCACCATGAGCCCTTGTGGCCCCACACATGGTCAGCAGGTGGACTAACCTGTCTACTTAGCAGGAAATATGCTACTTGCTAATGTTACACGCTTGCACCGGTCAAGCGCTCAAGTTGCAGTCAGCTTGTGGTCAGGTCGGGAGTGAAGAAGCGTGATTTATTGTAAGGGCACAGCCGGTGTGAGCATTACAGTATTTGGTCTCTGTTTGTATTGCAGGCTGATATCCTGCGGTAAGAAAGGGATTCTCACAAAGGCCGGCGGAGAGTTGGAGAAAAATGGCTGGTGACAACTATGGTATAAAATGATCGATGATGACCTCTTTAGATGAGTTATCCTGTTGCCTTATACAGAAAAAATATGGGACACAGTTAGTGGACTCAAACTCTAAAAATCACTCACACATAATAACAGGGAAGCTGTTTCTGTAACCATCTATTTTGTTCCTTCTTTTTCACTGAAGAGACAGTACACAATAAACCAGCGCAGGTCAATTAAATCCAGAATATAGATATATAGATATATTTAAGGAATAGTTAAACATGTGGTGAAATACACTTATTCGCTTTCTTGTCGAGAGTTAGATGAGAAGATTGATGCCACTCTCATGTCTTTGCAAGCCAGGAGGCGGTTAGCTTAGCATAAAGACTTTAAAACTACAAACGGTCGTTTTTTTCATTACTGTTTGTGTTCAGGCTAAACAAACAAGATGCAACGTGTTGAATAGTGAGCTTTAGAGCTGTTGGTAGACGTATTTTTGACCTTTGGAGAGAGCCAGGCTAGCTGTTTCCCCATGTTTCCAGTCTTTATGCTACTTTAAGCTAGGCTAACCGTCTCCTGGCTCCAGCTCCATACTTAATGCACAACAGAGTGGTATCCAACTCTTTAATGTTAATCTATTCCTTTAATGTTTAAGGATTAAAAAAAAGTCTGTGTTAAGTCCTCATGCTTTTCATGCTGTTATCGTCACAAATGAACGTCACTGAAAAAGATAACATTAATAATCACACTATTCATGAATACCTAAAGTATATTTATTAAATATGGAGTAGCAAAAACTATTATACATATTTACAAAGCCTTAAATAGTCCACTTCATGTTATAAATGTAAGGCTTTACATTTCACATTTACATTGTCATTGATGTGCTATGACCAACAGTCACATGGGCAGTATTAATGACAGTAACAGTTAGTCTTTGAGGTGCAGATGTCTTGCTGACTGCTTCCTGGCAGACGATGAACAGAACACCTAAAAGAAGATAAAGGAAGAAAACATAAACAGTCGGAACTAATGCATCCAATTATTTAGTGTGATTCTGCTAGTGCTGATTGATGTTACAGTATGCAGGCTGCCAGGAGTTATGATAGCCTGCTACCGTAAGGTTTACAACATACGTGACTCAGGCACCCTTGCTTACGTCTGAGCCATGACTTATTTGCTTCTTGAAGAGCCCTTTACTAAGCTGACACTGATAATGGTGGTCATGTGAAACTTTTATTGTCCTGCTTTGACAGAATATGGAACCTTGCAACACACCCTACATCATCAACACCTCCTCTAACTTTTCTGCAGAGTCTGCAAAATAAGAATTTCCTGAAAGCCTTTTTAAAAAAAAAAAAAACTTTTTGCTTTTTGCAATGCACAACATTACATTAAATACATTTTCTTTTTCAAACATAAGTATTTATGGGTACATACTGTTTGCTACACATGTAACTACACATTAAAGCACCAGTGGGGTACAATTAATAAGTTAAATTACAAAATTTTAAATTGGACAATGACACTTCAAGTAGCCAGGAATTTAAAAAACATTTTCAACAGAATTATTTTGTTTAACTATAAAACGGCACACTTAATAAGGTACCTGAAATTATTTGAATTTTGAAGCATTTTCTGTTACAATAATGAAAAACAAGAAACAGCAAATTGTGGCTCTCACCTCTTTCTTCTCATCTGCTAACTTGAAGACCGTCAAGGCAAATATGTTCTCCAAGTGTTGTAAATAGCCTCTAAGTTCCTGGCAGGCGTCAAGAACGTCTCTATGACCAGTCCATTGAGTTTTTTTGTCCATTATCATCCTCCTCATGCGCAGCCTGCTCCTCACATAGGCCATCTCCGGAGGGTACCAGTCTTTGGAGCTCCTCTTCCTCACACTTTGACATTTTTGGACTTCTTCACCGTGTCTGTACCTGCACTGGACAGATGGGAGGCTGCAACGTTCAGGTGATATGATCGATTCCACTGCCATGGCTTTTCACAAGCAGAAGTAAACCCCTCACACCCGAATGTGTTCTCGCTTGTGTTTGTTGTTTAAACAGTACTGCACAGGCTGTCATACAGTGTCTGGAGTGGAGTGAAGAAACTGTGTTGCTGCAAGCCAAGTGCTAAGCGGTCAAAGTCTTGTGTTTATTGAGGATATTGACGCCATCAGCACGCTTATCCTCTCTGTCTCAAATTTATAAGGCATGTGCAAGGGCCAGGGCCCAATAGAATTGTTCTTCATCACATTATCTTTCTGACGTCTGTATGATCTGCTTCTTTCGTCGGTGATAACCATATATGAGTGTGATGCACCAAACACGTCAACACACAGCATCATGCAACTATATTGTCCTCATAACAATGTTGTGAAAATGATGTTTTGTCTTCCCATTCCTTGCATAATCCATATATAGCAGTTATAGCTAAATGAGTGACCTTTTTTGGAATCATGATGCAGCGTCAGAGTGAGTAGCAGCAGTTTGCAGACATGCTGCAGTTTGGAGCAGCAGACTGCACAATGTTTACTAGTAAATGGAGGGAAGACAAAAAATACAACTAGTCCTGGTAAATGCATTGGACTATCAGAGCGGTAGACCTCACCCCTTTGGGTTCTTGGCCTCACTGCTGCGCCCATGTTGAAATGAGGCAATAAAGCCTAAAGAAGAAGAAAAACATTGGCTATTGTAAAAAATAAGTTATATAATTCAATCTGCTTTTCATATAGTGGTGTACAGATGGTGATGTCGATTGGTCGGTCCACCACTTGGTCCAGTTCAGTCTCATTAGCAAATGTTAGCATGCTTACATGGTAAACTAAAATGGTGAGCAACGGTTTACACTTTGAACTGATCTTTCCCTGCATTATATTCTGCACCAGTATCCCGTTTCAACAGAAAATACATCAAATTAAACAAGTAACGTGCTGTTTCATGAGGACTTTAAAAGGCTGCGTCAAAGAAGTGCTCATGCATCATTAGGAAGGTGCCACGCATCGTTATGAGACATTAAAACATGGGTGTAACAGAGCTGAATGTAAAGGGACGTGATGACAGCGCCAGGAAAATTTTTCATCTATCAAAGGTAGATTTTCTTTCCCCCTGAGGCTTCATTCCTTGTGCTGTTCAAGATTAGAAGTGGTGGGAGTTGAAGAGGGCAGCAATGGAGACGAGTTGAGCTCCTTGCCACTCTTCTCCTCATGCTCGCAGGACAGACTGCACTTGGGAGACGCATATCAGTGCAAGCAAATCAAGTTGAGAGAAATCTGGCACAGAAATTGGGGAGAAGGTACATCTTCAAAGGCAGTCTGAGGAAGTACATTAAGATAACTAAACAATCCATCAGGAAGCAGAGAATGTGATGAAAGTGCTGTTTCAGTTTTATTTAGTTTCCCAGAGAGCTTAGTCATGAGCTGTTGCATCGCAGGTATCCTGTGTGAACGCCTGAAGTGAAAATTGTAACCATCAGTGTTTGCTTCCTCTTTTACACCGAAGGGTGTCTTGTTGCCTGAGGTGAGCCAAGTCTCTGTCATGGCCTTTATGACTCTTACCTTTATCAGTCCCGGTAATCCTTAAGTAGTCATGGGCTTTGGTCTGTAATGAGTAAATATTAAACTAAGTGCATCATAATCCCATGGTTCCTTCATGGTGGGTGGATATATTCTCTAACGGGTCGGTGTGTGGGGGGCCAGGGAGGGACAGATTTGGCAAAAGTCCTCAGATGAGAAAAAGGGCACCCTTTTTCCGAGCTCATGAAAGAGGAGCGGAGACCGAGAGGAAAAGAAGGCCACAATGTTTCCTCCTCCAAAATGTGTTAAGTGAAAACTCACATAAATCCCCTTGAAAGTGGATTAGCAAAAATATCTTTTCCTCTTAGGTTTCATTCAGACAGGAGCCAGTCCTGAAAAAGGGGTGTCCTTATCTAAACATCAGATGGAATCTTATTAATCAAAGGCAGCAGTGCGCGAAACATAAGTCTAGGTTTTGGCCTAGTGTAGCATGGTAAAAGTCACTTGCTTTTCACAGTTTCAACCCAAACAGTGGAAGCTGGCACCATGTTATAGGAAAGCTCAATTATAATATCGGGTTGGTGTTATTACTGTTGATTATGTGCTTTTGAAGACCCGACTTGCCCCTGAGTTCACTTCCTCTCCCCTTCCCTGGTTGAGACGCGCTCTTTGAAATCTAACTCGCCTTGGAGGTTAATGAATCACCGGCCTGGTTCCCTGTTTTACTTTCACCCTTGCACTTTGTCACATTGACGAACACATTGGATTTGAGCCTCACATCTGTAGTTTTGGAGATTGGGATGCCCGCTGGAGTTGGTTCTTTCAATCACGGACAGCCCTACAAACCAGGAGTGTGTGTTTTCTTAACCTCTGTCATGTTCATTTCAAATAGACTCAAACATTGCCTGAGTTAGTGCATGCTCGTACAGAATTTTACACACTCATTAGATCCCAGAGGGGAAAAAGACTCCATGTACTGGTGTTAAAGTGGGCTCCCACCATCAACCTATAATAACAACCTTGTCCCCTAAAAATTGTGTTTATATCATGGAATTTAGTTTTTATAGGAAACATAATACCATCCAGATTAAGTCTTTTTTAATCAACACTGAGGACACGTTTCATCTGCAGTCTGTCAAAGTGTTTTACGTGTTACTCTGACAATATCTGCTCTGGGCAGCTAAAGCGTGATTGATGCTTTTATGATTATGTTTAGGCAATTTAAGCACTTGTTTAAACCTGCATTCATTGATTTATTTATTTTTTGGCCACTTGGGGGCAGCGTACCAGCCTGTAAACACAACACTGACATATTACCACCTTATAAAGTTGTTCTGGCTAACATGTTAGCAAACAGTTTCGTATTTACACATCCAGCAGACACGTAGCAACATTAGCATTCATTTGGAGTTGTGTTTCTGGCTCCCTGGCGAATGTCATGACAGTGTTAACGTGCTGATGTTTAGTATAATGTATACCATGTTCACCACCTAACTTTAGCGTGTTAGCATACTAACATTTGCTAATTAGCACTAAACACAAAGTCTAAACCAGTCAGTGGATCAGTCTGACCAAAGTAGTGGCCCGACCTAGAGCTACGCTGCTAGCATTGCTAATGAGAGCAGCTTTAAAGTTAGGGAAAGATCGTGGTCTTGGTTAAATATACTGAAACAGTGAAGGGTGACTTGAAGCATGACACAGGATGTGTTGACTTTTTTAAGTGTTTGACCAAAACCTGTGATATTTCCCTTTACCTTCTCCCCACAATCTCTCTGCTGTACAGGAATGACACACTTCCTGTGTTGAGAGAAAAATGTTGCCAGTGAATGTAATCCAGGCAGCAAATATGTTAAAAACATATTTGGCAAAGCAAATTTGTAGTATATAAATGTATTTCACAGGAGATAGAGTTTGCACATAAGTGATATTGTCAGTGTCATCAACACCCTTTCTTTACATGATAGTGTAAGCCAGTACTTGGACCCTCTTTGGAAATATCCAGTCTCCTGCCAGATCCTAATGGTTTATTCTAGTGGGGGTGTGCAGGATGCTTGACATTGGCACTGGATAGCTAGCTTGTTTGCTAAGGGAAACGAGTTTGATAGATCCCCCCCTTTTAAGACTCTAGCGAGTGAGAGTTTTAGCTGTCATGCACCATTGGCCTGCAGCTCAGTCTGGTTCTAGCATATCTCACGTCTTTAAGGAGGATGGATGCAAACGTCAGAATGACAAGGAAATGGTTGTCAGATTTGTCTGGTGTTAAGACACTAAAAGTGTGTGAGAAAATAATGTCTGCGGACAGGGGGAAAAATTCTCTTGAGAAAGACACAATCGGCGTGTTCATCTCAGCCGGGCCTCCATTTAGCCTTGAGCAAGGACATCTGGTCACTTAAGTGGTTTTCAGTACATCTTAGCTAACACACACACACACACACACACACACACACACACACACACACACACACACACACACACACACACACGCACACACACATCAGCAAAGCTTCTCTTAATATTCATATGCTTGACTTATGTTTTCTTTACCCCTGGCTTGTAGTTGTGCAACATTTTCATTTTCAGCACCAGTGGCAGAGAGGACACGCTTCAGTGCAACGTTAGTCATGTCAGCAGAGATCTCGTGTTGTATTCAGGCATCCAATACCAGGCTGTATTTTGATAAAGGTTTTTCATATCAGTTATTTGGTTTCCCATACTAAATGCATTAATGTCTCCAGGGTATATAGTTTAGAAGACTTTAAACTGTTGAGTCAATCTGAGAAATGTGCCGTATTAAATTTCCAGCAATGTATTTGACCAGTTTCTCACAGGTATAAGATGAGTTTTCACACTCATTCATCTCATTCCTGATTTGCAGACACACAGCCACTTTGCAGGTGGCTAATTACAAATAGTCCAATGTAACATTTGATCATTTATTCATCTTTAAAGAGACAGATAAACTAAAATGTTACGTTGTGGCCCAACAGCTGCCACATGTGCACATCCGTACCCAACAAAAATGTGCTTGTACATTATGATCTTGGTCATCCGAGGAGACCTTTGCCCACATTTTACTGCAGTGACCTATGTGTTGTTACAGATGCCTCCACAGTCTAAGTGACTGCAGCTAAAGCAGTGCTGAGTGTAGGGCTTTAGACCAGATTTGATTTGTCTTATTTAAGAGTCCACTCTGTGTCTCTTTCCCACACAAAGCTGGTGTAAGTTTTGCTGCAGTTGCTTAGCAGCACTTTTTTTTTTTCACCCCACAACTAAAAATCTACAACCCCCTACAATGCGAAGAACCTCAAGTACCCCAAACCCACATCCCCTGCTCAGCTTCGCTCTGTCTTGGCACAAGCCCGGGAGGCAGGCAGTTGACCCGGGTCATTACAGGGTGTTTATGACCCACGGGGAGCAGCTGAGGGCCCCTGCTCTGTGAATTTGTGCATCCTCGAGAATGTGGGCCCTGCTGTGCTGCTAATGGGCCCTATCCAAGATGCCCTCACCCCCCTACCCGCCTCCCCGAAGAGGTGGGTTACACCGTCTTCTGATATCAGATCTCTTCTGCTGTGAATTCCTCCAGAGATTTCCCCCCATCAAGAGGGATGTGCGGTTGAGAGCACAAACCAAAAGGAAAAAAACACAATGCTTAAATGATTGCAAACAGAAACAGACCTTTTATTACACTTTACTTACATTTCCCACCATCACCATTGCTCCAGAGTAGAGTGGTGAAATAGCATGGTCTGGTGGAAACACTATGGTATGTATAACAAAGAGCTTGTTGCATCACTGGGCTCGGATTTAGTGGTTCCCTTTTTTTCCTTTAACCCCATACAGAAGAATCCATACTTCAATTATAAGCAATAAAACATGGTTTTGTTTTGTATGTTTAAAACACTTCCCTTCCCATGTAATGACCCAATTTGCCACTTCAGCTCTGTGTGATTATCCCAATTCAGTCACACAGCATTGTAATTCCGGGATATGTAGCTGAAATACAAAGCAAAATTAAGTGGATCTAGAGCTGAGTTATGCTGAGCAACAAACCCTGTTCTTATTTTTGAATTTTTGAAGGTATCTTTAAAGATATGCTCATGATCCACAATATCTGGAAAAAAAAAAATCCAATCTGATGGTTTAAACACTTAACTCCATGCTATGTTTTACTAAGTGCTGCTGTCACACTGCCTTCTTGATCTTTCTCCAACAATCCTGTGGCTTTTGCGTATTTTTGTAGTCAAAAGGTGGTGTATTTACCTACAGGACAACTTTGATAGGATCTTTGTTTTTCAGGTTGCTGTAAGGGCCAACGATGGGGGCGCAGTGTTCATCCGGGAATTCACTCTGATTCGACGAGACCACCTTCCAGAAGAGCCTCTCCACGATGTCAGCCAAAAACCAGAAGACCCTGTAAGTGCCTGATCAGAAAACACCGCACTTATCGGTTCACTCCACCAGTTTGCTTTTCAATTTCAAACATAAACTTCAAATCTCCAACCTTTTTTTTCCCTTCATAACTTGGATAGGAAATAAATTGAAACGTCAGATAAAACTAAATCAGGCAATAAATCTGTTGCAGTGTGTTTACGTAACACACACACACACCAGAGGAGTGAAAAATCAACCATGTCACACCTCATTAATGAATACAAATGAATGATGATCGTGGGACATTGGGAGTGGAGGGCGGGCTGACCTAGCTTGATGTGAAACAGGGCAGCACATGCAAACACACACACTTGATGCTCGTTGCATGTTCGAGGGTGGGGTTGACTTCTTTGCATCACATTACTCCCACTCTGTCATCACCTTTGATGAGACATGAGTCCTGGCCGTAGCAGATTTCTTAAGCCGATCTCTCACCCTTTTATCTAATTAGGCGGGAGGGAGGGTTGAGCTGCTGTTGTCAGAGAAATTGACGTCCAGCTTGCCTATCTCATCATTCCTTTGTGATGCGATTGGTCCTGGCACAAAAAAGAGGAAATCTGTGAAAATTGGTCAAAGGTTTTTGAACGGTATTACGTTATCACCAACAGGAACGCTATCTTGAGGTGAATTTTTCTACTTGCTGTGACGACGTTATGTAATTGACCTGACTGTGCTCTATATTTATGGTTTATGTGCGCTTACCGACATGTATGACCTCCTCCGTCAGGTGAAAAGGTCCTTCCTAGACACCTTTCACAAGCTTCCACGTTTGACTAAATGACCCTTTGACCTTAACATATAGAAAATTCAGCAGCCCCCTGCACCCTTTGAACACTGATCAAATATAGTGACATTTCTTTTGAAACAGATGATCTGCTTGAACTCGCCATCAAACTTTAAAGCAGGATCATGAGGGCTTATTTGAACATTCACATGTGCAGGATAGCCTTACAGATCGGTGGCGGGCAGAGGTCATTTTCAGTTTTAAGAGGGGATCAGAGATGGTTCTGGATGTGCTTCCTTTCAGAGAAACTCTTCTTTTATTATTAAGTGTAATGTTCATGTTAAGTTTGCCCTACCTAGTATCTTAAAGTGATACATATTTGACAGTATTCTGGTCCATCTTTGCTTTTTACATGCTCTTTTATATCCCAAAGGCAGACTTAATGGAAAAACCATTTAAAAACTTGGTTAGAAGTCAAGAATGTAAATGCAGTGGTACATGCTTGGAGTGCTGTAGTTAGAAACCACAAACAGCCATCTTTACAGCATTTGGATTTCATATTGTAACCAAGCAGCAGTGTTGATTTATGATGCACTGACCTCAAGCAAATTTTTGAATTTGCATCAGCGAGTGATTTTCAAACCAAACATCACACAAACTGTATTTATACATCCACTCCCACATGCTGTATTCATGCCATCCAAGCCTCAGTTGCTCTTTATGGGTTTCGTTAGAATGAATTTGGTTGCATTGTTTTTTCCACCAAACACAGGTGCAAATAAGGTCCCTTGGTAGTGATAGAGCATCTCATCCACCCTTTACTGTAAATTAAATGAGTAGTTCATCATTTTGGGAAATGTTCTTATTTGGTTTCTGTCCAAAAGTTAGATGATAAGAGCGATACTACTCGCATGGCTGTATGCTAAATATGAAGCTAGATCCAAAAAACAGTTAGCTTAGCTTAGCATAATGTTTCACTGGATGCAAGGTGAAACAGCTAGCTTCTGTCCAACAGTAAACAATTTGTCAAAATCACTTATTGACACAATGTATTTCATTTGTTTAACCTGTACACAAGTACTTGTAAAAATTACAAGTTTATAACCCCCTGTAAAATGGTGATTTGCTCATTTTACACTTCAGTTTTTGTACGAATTAGCTTAAATAAAGGAGATATAACTTGTTGATTTGTGAGCGTTAGAGGTGCTGGTAGACAGATTTTGTTACCTTTGGACAGAGCCAGGCTAGCTGCTTCCCCTGCTGTTTCCAGTCCATGTGCTAAACTAAGCTAACCAGCTGCTGGTTGTAGCTTTATATTTAATGACATATATGAGAGTTGTATCGTTCTTCTCATCTAACTCTCCACCAGAAAGCAGATTTCTCCAAAATGTTGAACTCTTCCTTTAATTAATTAGCTTTAGAGGTGTTGGAACTTTGGAGAGAGCCAGGCTGGCTGTTTGCCTCTACTTCCAGTCTTTATGCTAAGCTAATTGCCTCCTGGCTGTAGCTGCATATTTATTTCACAGGCATGAGTGTGGTATCAATCTTGTCATTAAACACTCAGCAAGAAAATGATTAAGCATTTTTCCTAAAATGTAGAGATATTAATTTAAACCACTGTTATTTGGCTAAAATGTCTAGCTTGAAAGAAGAATAGCACTTTATCTCAACCTTGAAATTGTTTTAATCACTTCCTCCTTGTAAGTGTTCTGGTCAAGGAGGAAGTACTTTGACCTTTTAAATCTGAGGCCATGATAATAAAGAAAATATGAAGGGAAGGAGACTGGCGGTGTCTACACATTTATTTGAATGACGGGACAGGTTGAAAAGTGGTTTCTTAAATGGAATTGCCATCCCTTGCATGTATGATGCTAACATGTTTTCAGATGGGGAGCCTGCAGACTCCCAGGAGCCACACTTGTGATTCCTTTCAGCGCTCAGTCGATTCCGGTCTCTGTACGCCTGTAGCGCTGTTCTATGTTGGATCTTGGTTCAATATTAAGCTTGATTCCAAGCCAAGACAAACGCAGCTTAATTAGCAAGCAACCCAGGAGGCGGATCTCAGACTCCAAAGTGTATTCGCTTTCTCTTGTTTAACTTTCATGAGTATGTGCCAGGGTCAGTTGGTGGGCAATAAGACTGACCTCCCCATCACCCTTTACCCTATCCCTCAAGAGGGCCACAGATGAATTGTTCTCTCCGAAGGAAAGTGTTTTTCCTGGCAGCCTCAGCACGAGCTACTTTGATGTAATAGAGCTGTCTTAAACAGCTAAGGCCTAACATACCTTTGTACTGTAAATTAACCCATATTTATTACGTGATGGCAAGCATGTACTGTAGAGCTTAAGCAATGTCAGCATTCATAAGAAAATATTAAGTAAGTTTATTGGGTTGAGAAGTTCCTGAATCAAAGTGTGCGGGGGGTCTGATGGCTGAAATGTTGGCTGCCGAGTCTGAGAAAGTCGTTTTTTTTTCTCTGTAACATGACTGAATGAGTAAGACTGTGAAGATAAACAGAAAAGCTGGTCATAAATCTCACTCCGACTATGCCCACTTATTGTTTGGCCATGAATGAATTTTTCCAACGTGTTAGTTTGATCTGCTGCAGTTTTGAGAGCAGCAACTAACTCAAAACCTGCAAAATATGTTTTTAAATGGTACAAACTCATTGTTATGTTTTATTAGATTGTCAGATTTATTTAAATGCAGGGAGGTAACTAATGTGTAACGGTTTATCTCTGTACAAATGAAACTTTAAAGGTTAAAGTGGAGTTTGAAACCCAATCTCTTGAGAAGTTTCTGCTCCAAAGGTGGCAGCTACTGCTCAACCTCGGGGGGATTGACGGAGAACAATAAAAAGAAAGGAGGACAGAGAGCAGGTGTTGTAAACTTCTAATCATTGTCAGAAAGTGAAATTGAGATTTAGGGATAGAGGAGAAAAAAAACAGCCTTTGGAAAAAAAAGAAAAGGAGATAGAAAGAGAGACGCGCCACACGGTTTTCTCCTCAGCTGGCTGCAGTCTAGACGGCAAATATGATCATCCTGTCAACAGACAACTTTAAAGTGGGTTACTTGAAAGGTGATCCTTCATTTACCAGATGAGTGTGTGTGTGTATGTGTATGAACGTGTCAGTCTTTAGTTGTATTTGTGTGATAGTGAAGTTTCCCATCAGCAGCACTGACCTCAGTAACTGTATGTAAGCTATTCCATATATGCTTTTTGCTTTAAACACACCTGTCTGTTCTGACATACATTAAACTTTGTCATAAGATATGAAAGCCTTTTACATGAAAACATATTCCTCTCACTTCTTTGTCATAATAACAAATCCTACACAATAATACAAAGCCAAACTGTAATATCAGATTCTGTTTAAAGCTGCATTAATTAAGTTTTTGTCCACTAGGGGGCAGCAGAACTAGCTGAAAAGACAACATCTGGCATATTAGCACCTAATGAATCTGTTATGGCTAACATGTAAGCAAAACAGTTGCATGTTATTGTGTTTCTGCAATATTTAGTCTCCTTTTCGCTCTGGTTTGGTCTCCACCAACTCTTGAGATAAATATCTGTCTCTTTGGCTGCTAAATGTTCCACTGTGTTCTCCAGCTAATTGCTAACTTTGTCTGTTTGCTGTTCGGTGCTGGGAAGGTAGGTTTCAGTGGGTTTATTAGAGCTTTTTTTTTTTTTGTTGAAAACAGCTGCCTGCTGGGAACTACGTTGATGAGAGAGGAGTTTGTTGGCTGGAAAACAATGAGCTAAAAAATGCTAAGAGAATAAACTGCAGAGTTGGGTGATAATTATCTGTGGATTTGTCATTATGAGCAAAACCTTGCACATTACACAGTCATTTGATCAGTTGGTAATATGAAAAATACTGATTAGTGCAGCTTTGATGTTAAAAAGCATTTGTTCAAGTAAGTCTTGGTTACCTCCCAAGAGGTTGCTTGGGCTCTGATTACTACTTGTATTTCTAAAAAATGTATATACCTAGTAAAGGAAGTGGACACACAAACTACAGCAGTAGAAACTTACAGAGTAGGGTCAGAATGCGCTGATTGCTGCTATTGGTCACATGTTGTGTTATCCACACCACTAATGGCCAGGATATTATGGGTTGTGACAGTTAAGTGCTGGGTGATGGCAGTCATTAGAGCTCCATTTTGCAGCAATGACTTGAGGCCCGGTGTGTGAGGACACTTCCACTTTGCCTGTCTTCACATGTTTCGTGGAATGGCGGTTACGTCCTTTTGCGCTGTTGTTTTATTTTCTCACCTTTTCTCCCTCTCATCTTTCTGTTAGATGTTAGATGTTTTGTTAGACGTCTCTTCCTCTCTGCGCTCTGCCTCTCTCACTTCATCACATGCCAAGCAATTCGGGCCTTAATGTTTTTACATGCTCAATTGCACCTCAGGCAGTAACAGTCAGGGGCATTTTTTTTTTTCTTTTAAAAAACCTTTGGGGTGAATAAATGCCGAGACGGTTCCGCTTTTTGGCAGGGCGTCAGGGTTCGGAGTAATTGAGGTTGGGCGAGTGGGGCCAAGGGCCAGTCAGGGTGGCAAGCAGGGGGGAGCACTCAGTGGCCGAGGCAGCAGCAGCGTGCAGAGAGAGAGGCCCGTTGCTCAGCTGCACGCTGCCTTGGCAGCTGTGTTTTCCACGCAGCGCCAGGTGGAAAGGGCAACAGTCTTGCACAATTAAACACTTCATTTGTCTTCATTAAAAGGATGGGCATGTTAGTTTTGGCAGGCAGAGAGGATGTTTAGGCTCAAGTTTTTTTCCACTACGTGCTGTGCCCCCTGGTGTTAACACCACTTCAAGTTAAAGCTTTAGGGGATTTCCGAGCTTTTAATGTTGTGAAATTGGCTTACTTTTAGCCAGCGTATATAACCTTTATAGCCTTAAAGGTACCCTGTGGAGATTTTGGCCACTAGTGCTATCGAGCAAAGTTTAAAAAAGTCGATCCTAGTTCTGTTAATATCTCTTGCAAGGAAGCATATGCGCGCATATACACAGTCCTGTCCATGGTTTTACACTATTCCAAAGATTGACAGTTCGTGGATTTAACATGCTTAGAAATTTAGCAATGTGCCAACCAAGGCAAGGAAGAAGAGGAGTGTTAGCAAGCAAACATGGATGGTGCACTGTATGGACTGCTAGCAAGGAAAGTACATGGATGTAAACCATATAGGTTTCTAGTTCTTCCAAAATAAGTGACAGATTAAACAAACGAGATATAACATGTTAATTAGTGAGCTTTAGAGGTGCTGGTTGGTGGATTTTGTTACCTTTTGTTACCTTTGAACAAAGCCAGGCTAGCTGTTTCCTCCTGTTTCCAGTCTTTGTGCTAAGCTAAGCTAACTGGCTGTAGCTCCATATTTACCATAGAGATATGAGAGTGGTATTAATATTCTCATCTCTCTTGGCAAGAAAATGTATTTTCTGAAATGTTGAACTATTCCTTTAACTTAGAAACGTTCGGATCAGGTTATTTCAAGCTGTCACATACAACCATATAAAAATGTTTCTTTCTTCAAAATGACACAAAAAAATGGTGTCGTCACTCTCATTTTGAACTTCGATGCACAGAAAATAAGAGGTGAAAAATCATGAAACGTGAAAACATTGTGCAGATGGTGCTCTTTTTGTTGACTTATATCTCATCAATATATTACATGAAGGAAAACTAAAAACATCTAGTGGAGCAGAAGAGCATTCACTGGCATGCTGTTGTGTTTGTATTTTCATATAATTCCCACTCATCTTTACCCACTGTTAATAAAAAGCATGTGTCCCATCACCATCTTGTGAAATCATTGATTTTGCTCATATTTATTCATTGTCAGAGTTGTTTTATTTAGAGAAATCGAATTCTCTGGATCTGTCCACGTTGCATGCGATTGACTCGGTTGTTTATTAGAAACACTGCCTCTATGTGAAGCCGCTCATGCTGCAGTTGAATTGGAAAACCTTGGGTCCAAATAGTGAGTTAATAACTGCTTTTCGTGACGCCAGTTAGCCATGAATGCCAGTGTTTGTTTTTACATAGCCAGCTATCTGAAAGATACCCTGACTCTGCTGAAATCAGTTTGCAAGAAAGGCCAGGACAACACTTATACACTAGAAATGATGTCCATTGTACATTTAAAAGAAGAAAAGAAAGGACTGAACAGGCGAGCAGTGAATTAGGAGACATTTGCCTTCCTGACTTGTGCGCTTTGGCTGGCCGATTGGTGTTTGGCACATGCGAGTGCTGTTTGGAGGCTTGGTCCCAGCACTCTTCAAGAAAGTGCTGAGTGCTGGTGAATGTGGTGTAAAGCCACGTGGCTTTGGACTGGGGATCTTTCTCTCACCCCTGTGTTTGTTCCATCAACATATGTGTTCAGTAAAGCCTTGGCCCTCACAGCACCACATCGAATATCTCCCCCACTGCTTGATGTGGTCTCACACCAGTGCACTGTGGGCACTGGTGTGGTGCTGCTGAGGTAATACCACCAGGGACAAGACCTCACCACAACACCCACATAACAAATATGGGTGTGTGTGAATGCATGCAGCCAGTAGTGTGTCTGTTGCTGGCTACCGTTGCGCGCACACTCCCATCTGTGAGAGAGACTCTTGCACAGCTTACCCTCATGTAATCCCTTAGTTGTTTGTATTTGCATGCTGACATGTGCATGTACGGTGCTGTGCAATACGGGAATCCATGTGTATGTGATTTCTGCGCCTTTAGCAGTCAACGCTATCGCATGTCACCTCGCACATGCACAGCATCCAAAACTGTCTTTGATTAATGGGTAACCCCCCCCGCTCCTCTCTCTCTCTATTCACCTCCCTCCCTTTCCTCCCCGCATCATCCTCACACTCTTCTCTCCTCACCTCCTGCAGTATCTGCTCCTCCTCAGCGTGTGAAGGCACGAACACATTTTCTGGGCGAGTGATTGATTTCTAATTGTTTACATTTCAGGTCGCACTCCCTGTTGCAGATGTTTGTATTCTACGCCATGTTCGGCATGCATTTACGCAGGCATGCACAGACACAAACAGAGACACACTTGTACAATAGGGATGTGTTGATGCCAAAAAGTTTCATCCAGGAATTTTTGGATGTCTTCGCTCTGGGTTTTGGCACTGAATGTACTAATTGCCTCCAAGTGGAGGCGATTGTTACTGTTAAGCCTATTTTGTTTTTTTTTGTTTTTTTGGGTTCTGCATGTGTGTTTGGGCACGTGGGCAAGATCGTTCAAGGCCTTTGCTATGAATGTGGTTTCATTCTGGTTGAATAAGAGGGTAATAGGGGAAATTCAATTTTGCTACAGAATATTGCAGCCACACAATAACATCTCAACCTAACAAGTTCTTGTTCTGGATGGTCCCCCACCCAAACGCTTGGACTTTAGAGTTGTTTATAAAAAGTCAACAGAGATATTGCTTTTTCACGTTGTGGTTCTTGACTTGAAATAAACTGCAGGGTGGCAGTTACTAACTTTAATAACTTCAGTGGCGCTCCAATGTAAGCTTCTGTATGAGGTGTTCATAGTGTGCACTTGGCTAAGGCAGCCTGTAGTATGTAGCCAATATCCAGTGTAAGCAACAGTGTTAGCCTGAGTTACAGCAGTAATGACCTGCTGCTGAAGGATCCCTGCCACCCATGCGGAGCAGAGTTTAGGTTGAGCAGTGGGCGAGGTGCAATCTTGTCTTTAATGTGGGCTCTAATGGCTCTGTATGGTAGTGGGTGGGCATGTACAGTACAGTAGCAGAACAAACATACACATCTCCCAGTTTTCCTATCTGGAAAGCCATGTCCTGCTTTTGCTCTCTGTGGTATTCATATATATGTATCCAGTACAGTTGCAATTTGAAGGTCACAGATTTGATCCCTAAAAGAGCCAGCCCTGATTCAGGATCCTAATGAACGTATGTAGGGTATGTTGGGCTAGTCCTCCTTTTTTGAGGGACATTAATGCCACCATAGCTCAAAAAATGCCTTATTAGTCCAGTATTATGGTACATTTGCTGGTTCCACCGTCTCACATGTGTGCTGCTTTTCTTTGTCATATATGAGAGTGACCTAAAGATACTTCTTTAGGTTTTGAAGTGGCATCACTTTGGGCTCTGGGAAGTTTTGATGGGCGTTTTTACCTTTCATAGACAGGCAGATTGATCAATAATGAAAATAATCATTAAAATATTAAAGTTCAGCAATCCTACAAGGATGGTGTGTAACATCAAATAATTTATATGTGAAAATAAGTCAAAACATCATCATCATCACTACTTCTTAAACATTATCCTATTGTAGTACAAATGAGGGGATTATTATAATAGCTACATAATGGATTTTGTGGTCCCATCATCCGTTTCTATTTGTGTTACTTTAGATACAACCCACATTGCAGCGACTCAGCCTGAGCTGTAACAGTCAAGCAGTAGATTTAAAAAAAGGGTCTGCATTTTCAACATGAACAACATTTTCAGCAAGGTTTTTTTTTTTAGCTTTTGCAGCATTTTACCCAGCAACAGTGTCCGTCACCTCAGGATAAGTTGTTTTGGATGACAGCAAAAGTTTTGTTTCCAAAATGTAACCTAAACCCTGTTCTTCTGTTCTTCTGCAGGGCATAAAAGTGGAGCTTGTCTGTGTGTAAGCTGTGTATTCTTGAAGGATTTTAAGGTCCAATAGGCCGGTGCTTAACTCGACATCTCTGGCTGCACAGGACTTACAGCATATTGAAAGAAGGTTTTGGTATTTGCAGTGAGAACGTGTTGGTCTCCCTCTGGTGCATGCTGAGAACCCATCACTGCAAACTGGTGTAAGCACTCTGAGCGTAAACATGAGAAAATCAAAACCATGAAGTGTACAGTGGGCCCACAAACACACACATGCAAGCTCACACCCTCCTGCATACACTCACAGATAGTTTTCGCTCTCAGGGAGCCCTGGGAGAGAAAGTAATCTGTTCACAAACCACAAAATTGAATAATGACCCTGACACCCTTCCAAGCTGAAAAGTGAACAGTGCTTGCAACACAAGAAGGCATACTTACACCAAATCTTTATACAACAAGGAGGTAAGCCTTTGACTTCCAATTAGCATAATTTAAGGATCTCTTCAGGTTGTAGGTAGAGATTCTTTTGAGGGTCCCATTCACTCCCACACTGTCTCATGTTCACACTCACACTCTAACCTTCTGCAGGGCATAGAGCAGTGCAGCTTGCCAGTCTGTAAATTGTATTCTTGAAGAATTTTATGGTCCTTGGCTGGTGCTTAACTCTGCATCTCTCATAGTTTATGGAAAGGACACATGAACACACACACACACACACACATGGATGGATATGAAACAAAATTATTCAGAAATTCCTGCAGAACTGCAATATTCACTGGTGTTTTAGTTCTGGTTGTAAACTTGGCAAAAGGGCATAGGTAAGAGGCATACTAACACATGTTTATTATATTCAGTATGTGCGCAGCAAATAGGGCAAAGTTGTTTTTTTTTTTTAAACATATATTTATTTAACACATTGTGTGCACATAACTGAACCCTCCCCCAAATTTAACATACAGCAGTATATAAAATAATAAGAATATCAATTGAAAATGAAGGAATAGCCTAAAGTTAAAAGGACAAAGATTTACAATGAAAAGAAAAATTAATAAAATAAATACATACAATGAATATAAGAATAAAATAAGAATACAGTCACAAACATAGAACAGAGTACAGAGACACACATTCCTCACAATAGAGGGCAAAGTTAAATATCTAGCAATAATGAGACTATGAGATATAATTTTGGTTTCGATTATTCTTATATGTTCACATTATTTAAAGCACAATGGTAAAATATTATCACATTTGAAGTACAAGTTTCAGAGCCAACCTCTGACATCTAAAAAAATAATACTGTACCATAGTATAGTAGCTAAAAGCATCTCAAAATACATGGAGACTATTCCTTTAATAAATTTAAACACATCAGGACAGTCTTTAATACATTTAAGTACAACCTAGGTAGTTTCAAATGAACACAATTTTAATATAATGCTTTTGAATACGTAACTATTAAGTATAAAGGACACTTTCTGAATACTTTGTATACTTATTTTATGTCACAAACAGTGCAGCCAGGAAAATGAGTAAGACAGTGTTCTATGTGTGGTAATAAATATGTCATAATTATTATAAAATATAATATTAAATTATATAGAACAGCATGATAAATAATCTGCAACCATCTTGTCAGAATGTTTGCCTCTCTAAGGCTGTGACTGCCGTCCTCAGTGTGTCAGAAGTGGGTTTTACTGATACCTCTCTCTAGTTCACCTCTGTCAGGGTTAGGCGTTAATAAAAGACAAACTGTTACTAGCAGTGTTACAGTCCTCTCCTGCCTTATCTGACTATAGACGAGGGAGACCTCTGGAGAAATGTTGTGAGGCAGATTTAATGCAGAGGAATCAGTGCATTTTACATCTCCTCTTTATCTTGTGATTGCTTGACTAAACTTCTCTTATTTTGCGAACCTGGCAGCCAAATATTAGTTGGCTTTACCACAAGAGTAGATGAAGGCCTATTCAAAAGATTAAAAAAAAAAAGATTTACTGCCAATTAACTTAAGTTTGTGTTGTTTGATTGCAAAACTACAGCTGTGCTAACAAATCCAAAGTACACAAAAACCTCTGCCAAAGTCAATGTACCCAAAGGAAAGTTTTAAGGCAAACGGTAAAAGGTTGACATGTACAGTAGCACAATTCCCAGCAGCACAGATGAAGGATATTCATTGTCTCCTAATCAGCAATATGTCTTTATTATAAAGAGAAACATCTCATATAAGCAGAGGCAGCTTCATTTAGATGACACAGCCTTGTGGTCTTCCACAGATCATGCATGTTACCCTCAGCATTGTGCAACAACCCCGGTGTGGTTGTGGCTTAATTGGTCTTGCCTCCGTACTGATACATGAGGTTTACAAATGCTCCCGGGCTGAATGTGAGCACGGCCCGTTCTCTGATTCGAACATGAGCGTAGAAACCACGGAGGCTTCAAGAAACGGGGCCTTTTCTATTCATCCGGCAACATGGTATTAATTCCAGTGATGCTTCCCAGATGCATGCACCGGACACTCAGTTTGGAGAAGCTGATATCTTAAGCACAGCAAAAGTAGTCAAAGCCCATGTGTGATGCCAAAGCGATTTTAAAGGATCAAGATTTAAGCGTTTGAGTGTGTGTGTGTGTTTTTTTTATTTTTTTTTTCCTCACCGGCTTCATGAACCAGTAAAACTTTGGGCTTTGAGCTCAGTTTCACAATGCTTTTGCCCATTATGTTTTCTTTTTCTTTTTCAATATACTTACGTCAAACAGTAGGAATTTGAGATCTATTCAGAAGTCAGAAGTAGAAATAGATACTGACCTTTTACAAAAAAAAGAAAACGCCTCTATAAGTCTATATGTCCTGTATCGAGCAGCATCTGGTGCTTTAGGGGATGTGCATCCTCCCACAACATGCGTGCAAACTTCCTGGATTCCTTTTCCCCAGCTTTTTTTTTGTTTTGTTTTTTTGGAATCCCGACCCAAATCACAATGAAAGGTGACCCAGCGGAGCATCGACGCTTCCAGATTTATGAGCCCGTAGCGCACGGTGAAGGTCCCGCGATGGAAACATTGTCTGGAGGCCTCAGGCCGGGAGCCAGGGTGTTAGTTGACTAAAGACAACTATCCGGGTTACATTGTCCCCAGATGAAACGTCTGCATTGTGTTGTTCTACAGTGTGTCTGTAAAGATAGTCTGTCTGTGATTTATGGTATTAATCTTCGCATCGCTGTGGAGCCAAATGTGAATATCTGCGGTGAGAATATAAAGCCATCAATCATTTGATCACTGAAGAAATCATTAATATTGCACAGAGAGCAACAAGAGCTCATCTCTATTCAGTTAGACATGAAAAGCATATTGGAACAGAATTAGACAAAAAGGAGAAACATCTTTTTCAGCTCATTCCTACTGACCCCTGCAATATTAACTACGGTTTTATTTCCTCAACGTTAAGAATGAACTGCACGCTGTTAGGTTAGGATTTGTGGCGCCTTGGGTTTTACAGGTTGAACCACAAGCAAATGAGCGGCATTTCTCACAATCAGCTTCTCTGAATGACCTCACTTGGATAATGATAGGGGGATGAAGTGCAATAGAGGAGCTTCTCTTCTGCTCCATCTTTCACTGGGTTGCCATATATGATGGAGTGATGGGTGGAAGATGGAGGTGGGGGTGGGGGTTACAGGGGATGAGGGAGAGGTTTTAAGGCCTGGCGCTGCTTCGCCCTCAATTGCATGGCGGCGCGCTGCAATATACCAATTACAGGGAGGCGTAGAGTGAAGCCCTTCTAGATGAGCTCAGCCTGCGGCTCCTGTCTGGCACTCACACACACACACACACACACACACACAGAAACAGGGGCCCCACTAGCTGCTTTTCTTCTCAGATCTTGTTTGTGTATGTCCTTACATCCATGTTTGCAAGAATTTGAGGACGACAGCAAAGCGAGAGAAAAGTGTTTGTCTTTACGGTCCCTGCTAATGATTTAAAATGTGTACATATATGTGTGATGTATGGACATGTCAGCTCGGTCTTTGGGCGCGAGGGAGGATTTATTTTAACACCCTCTTATTTTGTGTCTGATGCCAGAAGCCATGGGTTTATGTAAACCTCTGCCACACTCGAGAGGGCTTAGACCACCCCAAACACTCCAGACAAGTCTCGTCAGTGTTTGTCCTTCTGCTATTGTACCTCCCGTGTGTGTGTGTGTGAGTGTGTGTGTGCATGTCCAAGGGTATTATAGGAGGCAACTGGGAACTGAAAGTGATATTTGGAGATGAGAGAATTATGCTCTTTTCTCTAGAGTTTTTGTAGAAACCCTACTCCTGCAGTATATTATTAATGAATATTTTATTGGTCCGTCCCACTAAGAACTGTCTTTTTTTGTTTGACCTCACTGTAAAGGTCAGACGTCAAAGTCAGCAACAGATCTGGCCGGTCTCTTGCTCACTGACACTTTGGATGCTGCAACATAATCATAATATTCAGTTTAGTAAACACGGTTTTCAGAAGCTGAATAGCTTTTGAGATGAGCTTTAAAAGGACTTGTAGTTTTGTCTCTCAGACACAAGGTGCTGCTCTTGAGCTGTAAAGGCCGCAACAGAAAATATTCCAGGTGCTTAGAAGTCAGTGCTTGATTTTTTTTTTGTCTTTCCTTTGAAATAAACAAGGTATAAGAAAGAGAATCAAGCCCCTGGAAAATAGTTTGCAATTAGGGGTGAAGATGGAAAGTAATGCTTGGCATTATGGTGGCCAGCATGCTCATGGATCTTCTTTCTCTCTCCTCTCCTCTCCTGCTGTTCAGCTTTACTGTCTGAACAGCCGCTGCCTGTATAACACTTCACTGGTAGGGAGTTCACTACAGTAGCATATTTAGACAGCTGTAAGCACAAAAGCTCCTGAGAAAACAGGGTAGAGAGGTTTTTATGTGGGAGCGGGATGGGATGGGGGTGCACTGATCCATTGCAGCTCTCTTCCTGTGTGGTTACTCTTCAGTCATGCATCCAAATGTTTCCTCTCCCTCTCCATCACCTGGGCAAGCTTTGACTTGACGCTAACCTTAACGGAGGACACGTGAGGTTTCTTTTCATGATTGTGTGCGCTTGGCGATTTTGTTTTGTAAACTGTGAAAGAGAAACTTGATGTGATTTCCACATTTCAACAGCACTATAAAGGAGCATAGCCCAAGGCGGGAGTTTTGCAATATAAACAGACTTTTCTCAAAGTGTATGTAAGGGAATGATGTATTACTTGGCATGCTAACGTGCGCAGTCTAGATATTACACACTTACAGTTTTTCTCATGTCTTTCTCTCTCACACTCACACACAAACACGTTACCCACAATACCCTCAGATACACAGAGACAGGCTTCCATGGCGAGCAGCAAACCTATCATCATTGCACAAATCCTGTAACTCCATATCATAGATAATTTGACATTTCCCCGTGCAGCCACTACCCACAGGCTTCAGGATGTGGTAAAAGCCATTTTTTATGTTTTTTTTGCTGTACATGACCGTCATGTAGGCTGCATCCTAAAACTGCGGACACAAAATTGACTATTTACACATCCAGCAGATATGGAGCAACATTATCAATCATTTGGAGTTGTGTTTGTGTCCATCTGACGAATCTTAGTTTAATTTTCACTCTCCTTTAAGCTCTGTTTTTCTTCTCCACCAACTCCTGAGAGAAATATCTGGCTCTTTAGCTGCTAAATGTTCAACTATGTTCCCCAGCTAGTTGCTTACTTTGTCTGTCTACCGTTAAGTGCTGGGCAGGTAGCAATCAGTGTTTTTCTTGCTGAAAACAGCTGCCTGCTGCAGCCAAAAACAAAGAGAGCTGTGCGAGTGAACCAAAACAGTAAAGTTGCAGCTAAAAGATTATAAAATATTGATTAGAGCCGCTGACAGCTAAACACCACTGACAGGTATGACATTACACCAAGGATATAAATAAAGTGAAAATAATCCCAATGTAATCTGACAATTGTGTCATGCTACTACTTAGTGAAGACAGAGCTAATACCCCTTAGACAGATTAATGATTTCTCAGTAAAGCATTCAGTTGGCACCATTGGTCCTCCTCTTGAGTTGGCGAGGATGCCTCTCTTGTTTCGCCTCCGGTTACATACAGAGCAGTGATGTCAGCTGTTTTCTTTTGCCATTATCTTGTGGTCCTACTTCTTGGATTCTGAGTTTCTTGAAACCTGGCATTGCGTTGCTTCAACAGCCTCCTGTCTTGCTTTTTTTTTTTTTTCCACGGCAAAGACTAGCTTTAAAACTCCTTCACTGTCGGGCAGGAGTCTGAGGGGAAATTTGGAGAGAAGGATGGGTATTTTTTCTGAGTCGTGTTTATCCTGAGGCTTTGGTGTAAAAACCATAATATGTGTCCCGTGGGCCATATTTCCTTGTTGACCTACTAGCGAGCGCTCTGTATTTGATATGCCAGTGGTTTTGGAAAAGAAGGGCAGGGCGGCGGGCGTGTGAGTGCTCTTTTCCATATATATCTGCGATCTGCTCAATGGGTTTGGACAGGCCGAGCTGAAATGCTATCCAGTACATTTTATACAAGAGGGATGGAAAGAGAGAAGACGACTTGATGGAGTGACAGTCTGAAAAAGAGAGCGGCTTAAAGAGAGAAAATGCAGATGAAATGGAAGTGTATATGGGTCAAATGAGTCACTGCTTGTGCTCTTTTTCCACTCTTCGCCACTCTTGTTCAGTCTCTCAGTATCTGTCACTTTCTTGTCTTTCCTGTTAACAAAGAGCACTAAAGTCAGCCAAATTAGATGATGATCAGTTTATGATGTATTCATCTAACTTCACACATTCTAATCGTTAAATGTCATCATCCACCCTGTGCCTTTTTTTTGCCGTTTGGTTGCATCTTCTATGTGCTTCTCAGCTGATTACAGAAGCATATGGGTGAGGAATGCTTCATTGTAGAGCTGCACCACGGCAGGCTGATGGATGGTTTCCTCTCACCAAATGTGGGTGCTGCAGGACAAAGCCCAGTTGATGTGTTGAAGTGTGGCCGCTTGAAAGTGCTGTCAGCGCTCCCAGCACCATGGCAAGTTATGGACTGAGAGGCAGATTGCATAAGAACTTATGTCATGTCTCCGATATGAAATCAAGGGTCAATGAGATTTTGCGGTTGTGAAATAATGTTCAGAATAATTTCAAAGCCTGTGGTTGCCTTTGTACACCTGTGAAAAAAGTCAAGAAATATAAGTTTGTGAATTTGTAGATTTTTTTTAAAATTTTAGCTTGTCTAAATAAAATGTGGTTATTATTACAGTGATCACTGGTTAGCTTTTTGGCCCTACGTTTACAACCAAAATCAGGGCCAAATGTGTGTGTAACTTCAGTGTCACATGCAGTGTGGGCACTTTGAGTGCTGAGTTTCACACACATTTTTCTGCTTTGAATCTGCACTCAGATGTTCACAAAAGCCATTCTTATGAGTAGTTGTGTATTGTTACTAATTGTTAGTAATTTGTGCACAGATTTGATTTACAGTCTCACTTTTTTTCTACACATCCACAAACCTAATTTTTAATGGTTTTTGTTGTTTTTTCATAGGTGTACAAAGCGTGATATATAACCACAGACACAGACATTTTAGTTTGAACCCATTCTCATACAGGCAGTGAGGAGTAGAAAAGACTGAGGTCCAAGCAAGTTTTCTCAGATTTGAAACTGGTTAGTTCATATTAGAACAATAATAATAAAAGCCAAAAGAGTCCTCACCAGGAAATTGCTTGAGAAGTGTTTTGCTGAAAACCTAATAGCATGTGCACAAAAGATTCAGTGAATTTCTGTGTTTCTCTGTGAACTGGAACAATGTGCTCGAGGTGTCATCCATTTTTTCTTTAATCGTTTCCATATTTGTAGGTCAGGCACAGGTCATAAGAAGGAACTGAAGCACACACGGCCCTTTGCTCTCCTCGTTATTGCATCATTATTTAACCAAGTGAAAAATGTCCGATTTCAGAGGACGCTCCGAGGGTTGACCACCTTTATCATATTACTATCACTTTCTCTGATCGTCTCAGAGCCAAAGACAACACACAATACATTTTCGACAATGAAAAACACATGTTACTGATGTGACTCAATTGTGGGGTTAAAAACTGAAACCTAAGCTGTGCGTAGCATATACAGGAGATCAGACACGTCTCTTTGTGGCTAGTGAAGCTCCAACTCGCTTGGAGTGTAAATACTCCACACTCGCACATAGTGAATTATAAGCTGCTGAGACAAACCAGGTGCCTTTTTTTTTATTTGGAGTTGCTGCTCAGTGTCTCTGCTCCGCAAAAAGAATTGCTGCTGAACTGTTGTGTCTCGTTTTGCAATTATGAAAGAGGTTAACAAGAGAGCCTGTTTCATGTCTGCAGCTTTGAACTTCATCTCTCTTAACCCTCATGTCATGAATGCAGTAATTAGTCAGTGCTGATTCTGTGTCTCTTGGCGTTGTGACATTGACTCAAATTAGCTGTTTGCTTCAAGTAGATAATTACAGCTTTTTCCATATTTTTGAGTATTTATCCAAGTTTTCCATTTCATGCACATTTCTTTGCAATAATATCCTTTCCTTTTTCTCCTTTCTCCAAACATGGATCGTGACATGACTGCGGCTGTCATATTTACAGTTCTGCAATCCTGATGAACGCCCGATTTCCCCGACAGCCTCCTGAACAAACTGTCCAGGGTTTGTACTCATCAAAAGTCACAGAAACTAGTTCTATCTACCTTGGAGCACAGCATCTGTGGTCCTCCTTTTAAGCAGAGGATTGAGTTATCAAGATTCTTAACAAAGAAAAACGTAAAGTAACGTTCAGACGAGCCAGAGAGCTGCCTTAACTTGTTAAGAGCCGTTAAGAGGATGGATTTGGTCATAAGCCAAACTTTGATTGCCGTCACAGTGGCTGAGCTATTCAGTCATTACCCCACCACTCAAAAGTGCCTCAAAAAAATATTCAGTCTGTAAAAAGTGAACATTAATGTCTCTTGTTGTTCCTCCAACAGCATGACGGCAGGCAATAAATAAAGCACCCTCTGCTTTTTAGTATCAGATCAAACAGAGCAAGCTGTTAATTACTGATACTCATGTTTACTGATTACAACGATTACAATTCCCACATGTTATAACTTCTGCCGCCACTGACTTGCAGCATTATGTCACCAGATAGAAGCGCCGTTTTTAGGGAGCGGTTCTCTATCTGGGCTCCTTCTTTTTTTATTAACGAAAGAAGTGACCCCTCTTCCCCCCTCAAAGCAGTTCAACAGCATACATTTATAATTTATTTTGAAATGCATGAGGAAACCAAAACAAATTAGTCACTCAGACAGGAAGGAGTTGGGGGGGGGGGGAAGGGACGACAAGGCCAGGATGCGTGTCGAATGTGAACAGCCCCAGATGGAGCAGTGATGTCTTCTGTTCAGTTTCACAGGACCGGGAGAGAGAGGATGTACAGATGTGTTGTTCATACAGCAGTGTTAACAATGGAAAGGAAGTGATATTTTCACTTTATTATTGGACTATGCACTTTTATCCTACATGTTGTTTTAATAGATAATTCAACATCTGGTTGTGTCACAATGGTGAGGGAGAGTGGCAACAGGGGAAGGACACAAATGCAGACAAAGAAAGCAGAGTGGTGCAGCTTAGTGATGTATTGACAAAATAAGGTTCAAGGCTTAGAGGACCATGAGGCAGGCAAGAGTCAAATCCAGTGAGTCAGACCAAAACAGGCAAACAAATCCAACAAGGAGCAGGCAGGAATCCAAAGTCCATATAATCAGGAAGAAAGTCAAGCAGGTACAGGTGACATGGTACATGTAACAGGCTTGAAAGCGGCCTATAACAACAGAGCAACATGGCAACTAAGATGGTCTGGCAGGGAATGAATGGAACTTGGCCATATGTGAACTGGGAGGCTGATGAGGGAATGAGATGCAGGTGAGGAGGTGGGCGGGGAAGGCCAGGCAACTGCAAAGCAGACGAGGGAAGTCTGGGGATAATCCTCTGTGGGTTCATCACTACGGGTGACCCCTTTGACCTACAAGTTAAGTCATGTGTTCCACTGTTGATATAAAGTCAAAAAGTAAAGTTTACGGCCAGCTAGTTTTATTGATTTGTGTTTGAGTTTGCAGAAAAAGTGTGTAAACTGTTATAGCTATAATATCCAGATGATATGGCAATATGGTCTCCATTTTGAAGCACAGGGGATCAGTCAAGCTTGATGCTGGCTAGGAGTCCATAAATAAGCCGTGGTGCTTAGCGTCTGCCCAGATCTGGATGCGGGTCCCACGCTCCCCGCTTCCTTCCAGCCCACCTTGGCGGGCCAGTTTAGCCGACTCCAGCGGCTTTACACTTCTAATTTATGCCCATCCCCTCCTGTCATACCCTCTTTAAAACGCCACAGTGGCGGTGGTTGGGTTAAGGAGAGAGGCAAAGGGTGGGGGTGGGGGTGGGGGGGCCCTGATGGAGTTAGCCTGTGCGATCACCAGAAAGCTGCTAAAACATATGAGCTCTCCTGGATGTGCTAATGGGAAAAGCTCAGTGCCTAAATCGTATGAACGCAGTTTCAGGAAGCAGTAAATGTCACTGCTGATTCTTAATTACGTGGCCCGTACCTCCTCCGCGCTGTGGGCTGCATGTGGAGTTTAAGAGGCTTGCTCAGGTGGGATCAGATTGTGGTTACTGGGTATTTCAAAATGTCACTATAAAGAGTACAGTAAATTATTATGAAATATTGTGCTTTGAGTAAGTTTTTAAAAAAATGCAGATGTGTCTTTGCTCGTATTAACCTTATCCAGAAATAATTCATTTATATATTAATGATTTCATTGATTTACAATATACTGATGTCTTTGTTAACCTCGCAATGTCGGCCAGTTGTTCCACCAATTTGGTCCAGACTGAAATATTTCAACAAGTATTGCATTGATTGCCATGACATTTCTTTTACAGACATTCATGCTCCCCAGAGGATGAATCCTACTGACTTTGGTGATGTTTTCTCTAGCGCCACCATGAGGTTGACATTTTTGTTTTTTGAGTGAAATGTCTCAACACCTGCAACAATTGGATGAACTGTAATACCTTTGGTGATCCTCTGACTTTTCATGTTGCACCATCATCAGTTCAGAAATACCTGCAAAACTAATGACACTCCCATCACCTTTGCCTTGGCTGTACTTTGTGTTTAGTACTAATTAGCTAATTTTAGCAAGCCAACACGCTAAACTAAGATGGTGAACATAGTATACATTATAATTGCTAAACATCTGCATTTTAGCATCAGTCACTGTGAGCACGTTAGCATGCTGACATTAGCATTTAGCTCAAAGCATCACTGTACTTAAGTACTCTAGCCTCACAGAGCCGGTAGTGTGGCTGTAGATTCTTAAACTCGATAAAGGAAGCAGATATGTCTTAGCTCATACAAACCTCCTTATCAAAAAATAATCTCTTTATAGATTAATTTAATTGATTTACAATATACTTATGCCATTGTTAACCTTGCTGTATATTCTTTGTCCTTTTTGTATGGCAGCTGTAAAATATATTCAGCATTTAAAATGTGGAAACTACCAATGCAAACTGACGACACACCATTGTGCAGCTGCTCATTTTGTTTTCATTCATGCTGTAAAAAGTTCTGGGACCAATATCCAGGCAGAACAAATGTCTTCCTCTGCAGAGCTGTAGGGAGTTACAGTCAGAAGGTCTGCTGCTATGCCAGCAGAGATGGGTCCGTTAAAGGCCAAGTTGACGTTCGTCTTTCCCTTAAGCACATTATTTATCCCTAAAATGGCCTTGGATGCAGCACTGTTCTTCCTCCCACCTCGACCATGATACAATATCCTCAGAAGGTGTGTTTATGGCTCTGTAAATCTGTCATCTTCAGATTACCACCAAATACTGAAACCGAATATTGCTTGTATCCCTTGTAGACCCAACAATTCAACTGACCTCCCCTCCATATCAAGTATTAAATAATAGTAAATAATCATGATAAAGTAGTCAAAAAGACAAAGGAAGAAAAATATAATGCTGATCATCAAAGATAAAGAAGAACAAAAAAGTATTTAGGGAGTATTTTAAAGCGCATGTTTTGCTGTTTTGCAGTTCACCTCCCATCTGGCTTGAATTGGATTTAGCTGATTGTCAGGGAATTACATCTTTATTTTAATCCTCTGGTTTTGGGGGGACAGGGAAGTGTGGTTGATTTTCAGCTGCAGGTCATAAAATCCCTGTCCTGGTAAAACATTTTATACTGTGGCCCAGAAAGCTTTTTAAACAATGGCTTTGGTGTAAATCATGCCTGGAGCACATACATCATTTGTGGGGGTGGTGGGAGGCTACCATTTATCCTGCCTGAACTATTTAAGTCTTCTTGTGGGAGTCGAGGGTTTGGGCTCTTGCGTGTAACTTAATGTCAGTCCCTGGTAACTTTAGCTTCATTTGTCTCTCTTTCTGAGAACTCGAAGCCTGTTAACTCAGGTCATCACCCCATAATGTGGCAATCTTTTAATCTGACCCTTTATTCCTCCACAGAGGAGTAGAGGAAAGGATACTTCTAGGTGACCCCTTTACAAGACCTACAAACATTGTCAGTTTACGTTTATATGTTATTATGAATGAGAGCACTTTTCTAGTGTAAGTTTACCCCCCAGTGAGTGATGATAGACGCAGTGTTGATATGTTTTGCTTCAATTTAACAACTTGCAGGGTATTAAACCGTTGTCAAAAAGTGAAAGCACCAAGCAAATTCTATCTTAACTATCTGAATAAGGATCAACAACTCATTTAGTTGAAGTTATATGCAGTGATCTGTACTTAAACATATGGATGAGTACTGTAAGTATGCTATTAAAAAATACCACATTTATATTGCCAGTTATGCACTAGAATATATTATTTGGGAAAAATAAAACGGGTCTAAGAAATAACTGGCAATGTGGCTGATAATTAAGTGCTGCGGTACAACTTCCTACATCATGGTCTTCAGTTGAAGGCTAATATCTCTCATTATTTTCCATTTGGACTGTAAAAATCATTTATATGAGGGATGGTGTGTGAGCAAATCTCTTTAATGCACGTTCAGTCTTTACATTTTGGACAGCAACCTCATTCCTGTATAAAGAAGTCATCTCAACAGGGAACCTGGGAAGAGTTTTTGATGCCACTTGATTTATTTAGCTTTTGGTCAGTACAAGAATACAGTGTGGTCCTTTCTCCCTTTTAAAAGTATAAAGTAAGTTGGTTATCACTTAGCTGATTGATGTGATCTTGGGAAGATGGCAACATCGCTAAAAAAGAAGTCAGATGGGGGCAAGAAACATGAGCAGTCAATCAATGATGCAGGTTTCAAACAAGCCCCCGGGATAGCTGAAAATATTTGGAAGGCAAACTGTACAAAGTTTAGCCAAACTGTAAGCTTTAAACATCCATCACAGTTTACAGACAGGCTTCCTGGTTGAACATCGACCCAGCGCTCTTGGGAGCACTCGAGGCACCGCTGCAACCTGCAAAGCAATGGTCACGTCACAGACGGTGATAACAGAAGGTGTCAGTAGGCTACTGTTCAGAAGCCTTGCTAATTTAGTTTTATGACAACAGTACTTTATCACTGTGATACAAATGTAATCAGTGCAAAAGTTTTCAAATATGAAATGATGATTATAAGAGAAACAAACTAAATAAAGACTTGTAGCAAGCCAACCTCTCCAAAATATGATATTATACATTGATGAATATTCATGCAAACATAACCTTTACCATATTTAAGGATTCCTTCAATAAGTTGCTTTCTAATTTCTGTATTACAGTTGTATTATTACAGAATTCTCCCTCAAATTCTTTAATGTGTGGGTCCAGAAAAGGACTTTCACGAGCTCTGGTAAGAATGTCTGCTGGAGAAATATGATAACGAAGAGAACACAGCTCAGTGCCACTGTAGTAAGAACACAGTAAACATTTGATTAAACATCTTCAATAATCAGTTCCTACTGAAATGTATCCATTGTGACTTTTCTATAATAAAAACCTATAAAACAACATTGTCAAACCCATAGCCAAAAGGTCAAGTGGCAATAAACATGCTAGCAGATTAGCTTGCTAGCAGTAGTGCTACCTTAGCCCTGTATGTAATGTGACCCTTGTCTTGCAGGTTGTAGCGGTCACTTGAGTCTTCTTCTTCTACTTCAATGAGGGATTATTATTTTGGGTTCACTTACTTTATACCTCCAAATAAAGTGTGTTAGATAATCTGGCTAAACTGGCTTGTTTACAACATGTCTGATTGCCTGAAAGCTCCTCTCTCTTGCCCTGTTGAAGTGATTTTGCCGTGTTCCCAGATCTCAGCAATTACTTCAGGGAGTACAATGTTATCATAACCGATTGAAACGATGGCCAAATCTACAAAAATAATGTGTGTGAGTGTCTGTCGGTGGACAATCAGTTCCCCTAAACTTGCATGCTTCCCTCGTGTCCTAATATCCAAGCCTGCCCTTTTGTAAAAAAACAATGCACTATATCATTTTTTCTCACCTCACCGTCTTCATGGATTATTGTTTAAACTGTCAGGAGACACCTCCAGCAATGTTGTGGTAGAGAACTGGCTCCAAGTGAGTGTCAGTCAAACACATTAATTTCCTCCTCGGGTGTTTAGTTTTAAACTCTGGGCACATCATCGATGCCACAGTTTATTTTCTGTAGTCATACATTTGCAAATATGAGAAGGATTTCTTCTGAAAGCAAATATCAGAAGGTTATGGATTAAGGGTTGCAAGGGGGTATAATTTCTGTGTAGGCCTGTGAAAGTACACGTCCACGTCCACGTCCCTCCCCGCTGGCGCTGCGAAAATCACCGGTGTTAAGTGGATGGTTGAGTGTGTGTGCATGTGGACGTGCGTTTCAGATAATTTGCAGAATGTACGGACATTCCCTACTACCAAGTCAAACAAGCCAAGTCTCATACTGTCAGCAGCAAGTTAAGACTTCAAGACGGGTTTGCTGTGTATAACTCAAGTATAAAAAGTGTGTGCGCTGGTTAAGTGTCAAGACATCCGCTCCAGTGTTGTGATTAAGGTTGCTGACTATTTGCTCAGGAGTACAGCACATTCCTCACAGCCTTAATTGATAGCAATTATGTGGTTTTTGATTTGGTGTTTGATTGGGAGGTGGATTTGAAGTCTTGATTTGAAGGGCACAGAGTTTTTGTTGTCTTTGGAACATCAGGGTTGAAATGCCTGAATGATAGCCTGCTACCTTGTAAGTCGCATCAAGGGCCACCACTGGGCTGGCACTAACTTTGACTGCTCTATTTCTTTTTTAACTTTCTTGTTTCAGCTTTTGTTTTTTTGTGTCTTGCCATTGCAAACGTTAACTGGAAAGTTGTGGAAAGTTACTCAGTGTATAGTGTATTCCCTCTGTGCCAAGAGCTGTCCATCTTACTGGTTGTTTTTCTCTATAACCAGAGGAATTGTCCCTCCAGGGGACACCTGGCTTGTTCCCCACCTCCACAGTGCAAATGTTCACTGGCTTAAACTGCCAGATGTTATGAAAGGCTCTATTGAAGTAGACCTTTAGCTCATAAAGAAGTAGAAAAAAGTCACCATGGCTGAGAAGTCTATCCTGATAGTTTCAGTGACCAGACTATGTCATCTGATTTCCATGGGGCTCTTGCATGTAACACAGTCAGGAGTCGGACATGAAGTCATGTGCTCCGTAATGTCTCTTTTTGTTAAGATGTATGTTTGGAGCATATCTGTGCATGCATGGAAATTTGAGTTTTTTTTTCTCAAGATTGTCAAACCCACATCCAAGAGTGGTCAACCGACAATAAACATGCTAGCAGATTAGCTTGCTCTGTATGACTGAGTGCTGGCAAGAGACAGAGCGAAGCCGTCCAGAGCTAAAAAGAAATGAGAAACAGTGGCATGAGCAAAATAAAATGAGAGAAAGGCAAGCAGGGAGGGGAAAAAAAAGAGGAATATAAGAGACAGACATTTCAGATATCAGGCGAAGAAATGGAATGAATCAAAGGGGGAAGAAAATTGGTTTACAATTGTGGTCTGTCTGCCATTATTCCTACTCTGTGACTGTCTCACACACACAAACGTGTGAAGTTGTGAAGCTGCAGCTGGCCCAGCTCCTTGTTTGAACTAGCACGCTTGACTGAGGCCCATTTATTGATTGGCTAGTGTGCCAGACCTGAAGGACTAGTGGGGCTCGGATCTCCCCCGATTACTCCCCCCACATTCACGCATCGCACACAAAAAAACACACACACACACACACACATGCACACGCACTCCCAGTCCTCCTCTCTCCCTCCCTCCCTCCCTCACTTTCCCCAAGTTACTCCTGAGGAAGAACGGGAGCAAGTCAGAGAGGAGACGGCAGGCAGACAGGACACACAGAGTGACCCAGAGAGGAGGGCATCACACATCGGGCTCACACACACTCACACACAAACAAACAAACACTCAGTCAGAACCGGAGTGATTGGCTCACACGCTTTGAAAAGGCATGGAGCAAGATTTTTTATCTTGCAAGCTACTGGTGACAGCTCTTCTCATCCTGGTACTGTAATGTTTACTTTTTTTCCCCTCAATTTTCATCCTGGAAAAATTCATTTTGTTTAGTGATATTTTTGTCTTTTATCCTCTATTTCATCATTAATTCCAGAAAGGATAATTGTGCATGCATGTACGGTTTGTATTTTATGGTTATGTGACTTCAGATCCTGGAGTCCTTTCAACAGTAGCTTTAACAAGGCAGTTAGTGTGACCTGACTTGTCTTATTTACTGCTGCTGAAAAGTCACCATGCCTCCTGTGTTTTTGATCTAAGTCACAAAAGTAGACTTGCCATGCACGCCACAGGTCAGCGAGCTGTTTTGTCTGAGGTTGGGACTCCCCGTTACATTGCAGTGCCTGCCTTGCTTGCGGCGTGATGGCGAGCACAGTGCCGTGCAGCGCGGTGCAGACGACAAGGGATTCAGCAGATGTGCAAATATCGCATGTCTTGCCGACTGAAAAGGCCATCGTATGTATATTGACACAGTCTGCAAAAAAGGCACCAGAGTCGGGTTTCTTTCCCCTGTCGAGGAGTTTTCCATCTTTAAGGAAAATGTCCTTAGTCTCAGCTGCTGACAGGTGACTTAAATAGAATCTGTCCATCATAATAACGTATAACGTGGAGATCACTGCTCTTTTATCATATGCTCATTTCCTCTATTCCACTTGATGTGAAAATATGAGATGGTTGACAGCCAAGGGGCCTTTATAGTCATATGTTTGCTCTGTTTTTCTCATAGTGAAAGAGCCAGGGAACAAATACGTGTAAATGTATACGCCTTGTTGTGTAAATGGTACTGTTAAGGTGCCAATAAAACCCTGGAGGGATCAGAGCAGGAGAGGTGGGAGGTGTAGTGATGGAGGGTAAGGAAGGCTCCAAGTGGATATCTGAGCCTTTTGATTATTGGATCCAAATCCCAGCAGGATGGCCGTCGGACTAGCGGAGCCTTGTGTTCCTCCGCCTTCATTGAGAACAATAGCAGCACAGTCAGCCAAACAAACCTCCTCATCTCCATCCCTCCATCCCTTCATCTACTTCGCCTCCTCTTTCTTCACCAGCCTTGTTATGCCTCCGGCTCTCTTGGCTTTGCAACACACAGCTCCCAGCCGTAATTGACTGCAAAATTCACTGATTGCTTTTCAAAGGAGAATTAAGGTGGTGTGCTAACCCGGCTGGCCAGAGCACAGCCTGTGTATATTTACAGTGGATCCAAACACTGAAATAGTTGGCCCGTGCAGAAAGTAGCGCCGTTGCCGATATGTTTGGCGGCATGCTCCGCTGGCTGCGTGTTTAGGTCTTGCCGTTCCCCTCTGCTGTTCCTCAGGCGTCATCAGCACTGACAGCCATTTATATCAGTCCCCACGCACTTTTAATAATGTGAACCCACCACCCCTCTCCGCAGCGTACAGCATGGGTGTTTTTGCTACTGTGACCCAAAGAAAATAATCAAGGCAGTATTATTACCTTGTATCTGCTTTCCCCTGCAAGATCCATTCATCTCTGTAGACGAAGCACAATGCCATGCTGTTGGGGAAAAGGGGCCAAAGAGGTCAAAATAACTTGGCGTATCCTGAGTTTTTCCTCTAAAATCTCAAGGCTCTGTATCTCAAATGCAAGGCTGGACATTCACTGTAAACTATTTGTCAGCTCAGCGGGCATAAATCTTTTTAAGAGCAGGTGTTACTCATAAAGTTCTCATAGTCTCCCCCTTATTCAGTGTGTTCAGGGTAAGTGGGCTTGTTGTGCCTCGCATTTCACTCCTAATCTGCAGGATTTGGGATTTTTAAGTCCCCATCAAAAACTCTGCTGGATGTGCAAGCCCAAACTGCCATCGTGGTGTGAAGATCCCGTGGTGGGAGGCTGTCTAAAGCGCACAAAAGCTGCATTTCTGCTATCTTAAACTATTCTTTCATGCTTCACCAACACCAGAAAGACTGCTTTAGTGTCCAGATTATTGTGGAAAATGATAATTTTCTCTTATGTCAATCTATTCCTTTTTATGGCCCTTAAACCTCTTTTGAATGGCAGATTATTTTATTGAATGTGTTTGCACCTCTAGTCTTTTAAACCACATTCCTGCTGCCATAGGAGGTGGATGATTTAGAGTCTATCCAGGTTTTCATCCATTTAACAGGTATAGAACCAGTTTTTTCTTGGTCTCAGTCTCACTGGCAGCTTTTGAGGAGAATACCTCCAAGCTAAGCTGTCCTTATTCTAGATAGCAAAAGCAATCTATTTTCCTTTTCACTTCATGTGAGCCTGGTATTCAGACAACGTAGCTCTCTAACGTCATTGAGCCAGTTCTGCAAAGGGCATTGAGAAGAGCTAGGCTGCTGAGTAAAGCCAAGAGAAAGAAACATAACTCATATGCCGCAGTTGATGATCCACATCAGATGACAGTGTCAGCCTTACAAATAAACAGCTTCTTTAGAACAAGGTGAGTCAGTCCAGTCAAATCGAATCTGAAAATACAAAAGGCAAAGAGGGGTTAAAAGAGTCTAAAATAGAGGGGTGGAGAGGATCTTTACTTTTTGGCTGTCACTCTACATCTGAGATGCACATTGTCCTTGCAGTTGCAAAATTCATCCTCTCATAATATTAATTTTGGATGCTGCAGTAATATCCCTCCCTCTGCTGCCAAATACAGCATGATGTAATTAACAGAGAGAGGCACACAAGCGTGGCCCGAAGTTTAAGAGAGGACTAACACTTCATAATCTTAAGGCTGACTCAGACATTTAAAATATGCAAAGGGGCAAAAAGTCGAGAGCTTTTGATTACTTCCCCTTGCAGCTGCTCTCATCCTGTCACATGCACTTCTGTTTCGTTTTCAGCAGCTTCTGGGATTTAGTTCAGGCTCTCAACTAGCAGTTCTGGCTTTTTTTGTGTGCTCTGCATGAGAATCTGCTTAAACAGAGGAGGCCACAACTCATGTGGCTGATGAATATGCATACAGGTTGCTTCCATTACAAAAGGGAGATTTGAACATAACTAACTGAGTTGTATCATGTTAAATGTTTGGTTGGGTCTTAAGACAAGCAATTTAAAATAAAGACAATATAGCATTGGTATGAATGGATGATGTTATAATATTGTAAATGCGAACTGGAAACTGCTCAAGGATGCCCATGACCGATAACTCATGTGTATAAACTCTTCACTTCCTTTTTCTGGTGTGTAGAGCTCGCGGACGGCCCGATCAGAAGAGGACAGAGACACTCTGTGGGATGCCTGGGGCTCATGGAGTGAATGCTCCCGTACCTGTGGAGGAGGCGCCTCGTACTCCCTCAGACGATGCCTCAGTTCCAAGTAAGGCCCCCTCTCAGCCTCTCACCCTGAAGCCTGATACATACTCTACGAAACATGTGCAACGATGTAGTGAGCAACACTATGGTTGATGCTCATGTTTTTTGCATAGTGCAATATGTGGTACAGAATTTGTAATGCTAATGTCTACTACAACATCACCCTGTTGAGAAAGAAGCGCTGCATGGAAAATATTGCTGATAGAGAAACATAACGGCAGAATGCTTGCTAATTTTTATGACTAATGTAACTTACTATGAGTGCGTTTACATGCACACTAGTATCCTGGTTTTGAGTCTTATCCTGTTTTTGATCATATTCGGGATATGGCGTTTATATGGAACATATAAAACCTCATTATTCATATCACTGTATACATGATCATAACAGTATCCAGGTTTCATCTCAGTGGCTATGTTCTGTACCAACAAGTAATGTGCAGAAACCTGGATAAGATGCCACAGGACCCTGGTTTCTATTGTAGTACTCCAGGTAGCATATCCAGGTTTCTCAAAACTGGGATAAGGTCTTATCCAGGTTTCTGCGACCAGGATCATAACCAGGATACTAGTGCGCATGTAAACGCACTCTATGATTTAATGTGGCTCAAGAAAGTTTGGTAATCACTTTTGACATTGAATTTAGTTAATTTAAAGGGCATTTACTAAATGTATTTGAAGCCCAAGACCCCAGTTTAGTGAGTTAAGCCAATCATGACCAAGTCTGTTGTGATGCATTGATTGGAGTTGATCTGAATCTGCATGTACTGTAGAAAACCATACATTTCTAAAAATAAAATAACAAGACACAAACTATAACTAATTTCAACCATGTCTTCCTCAATAATCTTTGATTAATGTATTAAAACGTATAAATAATTCACATTTTTTTCATCCCTTTTTCCTGTGCCTTTTTTGGAGCTCTCTTGGCCCTCACATACAGAATACCAAACCTATACCACATCTATTGTAATTTAAGTGATTCTTTTTTACTGGTTTCTCAAGACATTTTTTTCTCAAGAAAATAAAAACACTACTTAAAATACTATTTCTATGAGAACCAGAGACATTTATCAGTAGGGTGCACACAGAATGAGGCTATGTAGTCTCTTAAGTGATCCTTACATCACAGGAGTAGGATATACAGTAAATTGAATATGTATAATTTCAAGTTAGAACCTCCCTGACCTTCAGATAAATGGAAACATCACATGGACAATTTGTAAGTGTGTTTAGACACTATCCAAGGTAATCTCCTCTTTTAAAGAACAAAGTCCTGACTGGGGTTGGACTGGTTTCCATTAAAGAGCCATATCATGGCTTTAAGATTCAAGAGAAGGAAGGAGGAGGAAGGGGAACCTTTTTCTGTTCCTCACGGCCGTTCTGCCAAATAAATCCAGACAGCGTCCCTAATAGTATGAGTAAATCTCACCAATCGCTCCATTCCCATGGGCTGTAATGGGAGTGCTCAAAATACATATGACTGTTATGTGACTGTTAAATAGCCCTGAGGGGTCCTCTGAGATCACTTGCCCATCCACCTCCTAGAACTGTCTAGACGACCATATGAGCCTAAATCTTGAATTCATCAGTGACAATAGAGATCTGATCTGATTTTCAGTAATGGCCCAGACATGTTTCTTCACAAATCAGAGCATAACAATCAATGTCCCTTGCCAAAGTACATGTCACTTTTAATAACTCTTTTCTCTGATGAAATTTGGGCTCTGCAAGCAATGAACCCACATTGGTTGGATTCCCACTGCTCATCATCTCGGCTTAAACCTCGGGACGAATTGGAACTTGCACTTTGGACCTCTCTGTCCTTTCATCCTTGTGCCAAAGTCACCCGGTTGGTTAGGCTTCAAGCTAACCCAGTGGGATTCAAGATTAAAGCTTGAGGCCAAGTGTACCAGGCAAAGTGGTCAATTACAAATGGATTTGAGGTACAAGAGAAAAAAAAAGGAGACAGAAGGAGTGAGAGGGTATGTTTTCTATAGAAACGTTGTCACATTTATAGACTGGGAAATAGCTGCAGGGTGACTTCACTGCATTCCTCTGTTTTACAGTTCTCCAAATGAATTGCTCCCTCACTAAAGGTAGCCAGCGAGCTTTGCTCTGTTTCACTGTTGGGGGTGTTGGAGGGAGCTCCAGCAGTGACAGGAGCAGCCAGTGAGATCATAAAACAAAGCAACTGTCCAAAGACACACTGACAAAACAGGGCAGATCATACCTGAGGTCACAACCAAGATGTACTATAAGGTGTTTCCAGTGTGCCATAACCATGAATCTGTCTGCACTGGTACTGGGAAGCATAAGGCTGTCAAAACCTCAAACTTAAAGTGCCAGACCCCCCATGTGCTGCACTGTAAACATTGAGGTCAATGGCTTTTTTGAGGAGTTCATTTAATGATATCAGCAGCAGTCATTACTCTTTGCTTGCCCAGAATTTTTTGGTCAGGCAAACCTCAGAATGCTACTGGCTGTAAAAGCAATTGACGTGTTAAGAGGTGTTTGGGGTTTGGGCTCCATGTGGGATGTAGGCAGTGTGTGTGTGTGTGTGTGTGTGTGTGTGTGTGTGTGTGTGTGTGTGTGTGTGTGTGTGTGTGTGTGTGTGTGTAGACGTACATGCTCATGTAAGTCCAGGCGGGTATGTTTACAAACTCGTGTGTCCTTTGGCGGTAGCAGTAATGTATGGCGTTCTTGAGCAAATGGTAGGACCCTCCGTCCCACCTCATCCCACCTCACCCTGCTATTGCGTGGGAATGAGGGAGCAGTAGCCTGGAACAGGGTGGCAGATCAAACAGCGTCATTAAAAAGCACAGCACAAGGCCCCTTGTGTGTGTGACTCTTTGGAAAGAGAGGCTGGAAACGGGCCTGCAACACCCTCCAAACCAATACCACTCCAACTCTCTGACCTTTCAACACACATACACGCACACACATATATGTAGGACCTACTGCTAAAGCAGAAATGCACAAGAGTTAGACAACCTCCCAAAAGGGCACATGCAAAGTACAGACTAAACACAGATCGCCTGGCCCTCATTAGTCCCACCCGCACAACACACTTCACTTGATCACAATCTCCATTATTAACAACATAGCTGGTTTGAAGCATGTGTGGACATATGGATTGGGTGTCATGGCAAGAGAAAGCGCTGTTCTATTATTTATGAGGCTCATGGTTGGCAAACACTTCAGATATATGTCTTTTTGGCATTTCTTTTTAGAAAAAGAGGCCAGTCTCAACTTTATTTTGATTTTGTTTGAGTCATGTACCCTATTGATAACCTTCTACCATCAGGAAATAAAAATGAGCAGTCCTGGACTGGGGCAAGGAACAAGTTAAGTATCTAAGAGTTGCAAAAAACTTCTCATCGCTGATAGGGATGTTTTTACTATTCATTGGGTCACTAATTGGCAGAAATTACAGGCAGTGACATTAAATGACTGTGGCATTTTGGAATTTCACCAAAGGCATACCACAGCTGTGTTTAAAGTCTATCTTTAAATGGTATGGTAGTTAAAAGTGATTTTTTTCCAAGGCAATGACTAAATTATCTTGCTCTAATTAACTTGGGCCTGGCACCTTGATTATGTTTCCTACTTTATACAGTAAGGAGACCACACTCTGTGTGGCCTGTGCAGTGCTAAAATCACCTCGCTTCTCCAGTGCCACTGAGCCCATGTCAGTCAACAAAAAGCTGTGTACAGATTATGTAGAATCCAAAATAATTTTACTTCAGATTTGAAAATCCAGAAATTCAGAATAGTAAAAAAAAATAATTTATAAAAAAAGTACAGGAGGAATCCTTAAAGAAAACCTTGCTAGTAGAGTCCACAGCCATGCTAGTAGCTCTGTTAGCAGACTAGCGGCTGTACTTAGGCATGGCGGTACTTTGAGCTAAATGCTAACATGCTGTTGAGATATTTCACTGGAGTAGTAGTAGTTTATCCCCTTGGGAGCAAGAATGTGTTCTTCTCAGTCTGTCCATTAGGTTATGACATACCTTGTATACAAAGATGACATTTTGGCTTGAAGGTTGTTCTAAAGGAGTAGTCACTGAGGGTCCAAACTGGAAAATCTTCATCCTTTTGGGAGTATGAATGTGCTCAGTAAATTTCACTACAATCTTCCCATTTGATTTTTTTTTTCATTTCTTATGTGCAAGGGGAAACTGGCTGACTCACAGAAAAGATTAGGGGGTCACAAAAACATCAGGATTCATCCTTAGGGGAACATGAATATCTAATAAAAAATCAGCCATTACATTTAAAATACATATCTCGTGGATATCTCGTGTTGGTCAAGGAGAAATTTCAACCTGACAGAACAAGATAAAAGGACAGGGGATCACCAAAATCATTATGAATCATCCCCTGGGGATCATGAATATTTATACCAAATTTCATGACAATCTGGGCCAATAGTTGTCAAGAAATCTCGCTGTACACCAAAGTGTTGCATTGACTGACAAACTAGTAGACAAAGGAAAGAGGTAGTGCCTTTTTCTGCTCTTGCAACTTTATATTACCCTTCATAGATGGCCTGACCGCTCTCAATTTTCCTAAACTGATCAATAGCAGAGCACACAGCAAGAGCGTATTTTAGGCTTTACAAACTAAGCCACATTTTCATGTGCCCACTCGCCTCAAGTGTATCAATATTATGGAGCCCTGGTTGCAATTACTTTCAATCTAGCGAGAAGAGTTGATGACATATATATGGACATTACGAGCCAGACAAATTTTACTGCATATCCAGTATTATAAGAAGTTATTACTGTAAATTTTTCATGGTTACAATAGATTTTAGTTCATTTCTTGGGTGGTTATTGGCATGCTAGATGGTAGTTGTACTCTATGTGCAGTCTTGTGTGTACTTAACTGATGAGCAAACTCTCTGTAGTTGTGTCTTTTGTGTATTTTTGGCAGAAAAGAGCGGGGTCATAGTCTGTGAGTTATGGGTTATGTGCTCCAGAAATTCTGATATTTCAACCAAGTCGTTTTTCCCTAACCTATGATGACACCATGATGAGTGCCTAGTCTCGGCCCTACTTCTGCTTTGCCTCCACATTGTAGCTTCCAAAGTCAAGAGGAAATGAAAAGGGAAATTCATTTTATTCCCTTTGCCTCTTTTTTTTTTTTTTGAAGTTTCATTTATATATTGCTCGTCCCACTGATCCAGATATTTGCTACCTGTCTCTTAACTCTTGGTCTTTGAAAGTCTCTTGTTTGGGTTCAAGCCCCATGGCCTGCTGTTTGGCTTGGCAGAGGGGGCTGTCTGGATTCGTCACAGGGTCTAATGTTCTTGCCATGCCACACACTTCACATACACTCCCTCTGCTCTCTGGAATAATATTGTGAAAATCCTCAAGCCCTCGTTCATCCGTGAGCCCAAACTCTGCGATGTTGCCTCCAATCATGATTCCAGATTAGCTAAGGGCAGATGACACTGGAATTCTTCTTAAGTTCCCAAATGCAAAACAATATCCTTTGATTAGTTTCCACTGGGGTCTTGGATAATTGGTCTATCATAGTCACCATCAATGGTTTATCATCACTCAGCATCAAAGCACAAAGGAATCCTAATTTTCAGTAAATGGTTAGCTCCATAATTTGGGCAAAGACACTGCAGACTGTCATGCAGACAGTCGTGATCCAAACTGCTCCAATCTGTTCAGCAGACACAACTTAGAGGGCCCTACTGTGTCTGCTTTACTACTGTATGTGCAGTACTGTTGGTTTATAATGCAAGGATTTGTTTAAAGACTGATCACTAAGACAAATGAGAATTTAGTATTATATTTTAGTATTTTCAGTATCTATGGACTCCCGTTTTCCAACTTTTCTTTTTCCTTTTCTTCCTCCAGTTCATCTTGAATTTGTGAAAGTTTTAATTTTCCTGTTTTATCCTGATGTTTTTGTTCCTCAATTCTTTTACAAGTAGGCTATGCTAATTTCAAATCAAATTATCTACACAAAGACATGATTTCCACGGGAATGGGGGACAAATCCAACTCACTTTGCAAGATCCCAGTTGTACTTTGTGTTTAGTGATATATAGCAAATGTTTGCATGCTAACAGGCTAAACTAACATTATCCCTGCTAAACATCACTGTGTTGGCATTGTCATTGTGAGCAGGTAACATTGGCCTTTAACTCAAAGCACTGCTGTGCCAAAGTATAGACTCACATAGCTGCTAGCATGGCTGTAGACTCTTTGTCTTGTTTTGTTATACCACCATTCTTATGGAATGGATAGCCATTATGATTGCATCATAATTTGTTATTTGCTAGACTGATATAAATGCAGGAAATAGCAATCACTTTGTTGCTTCATTGTGTCCCCCACTTCTGAAACCAAACATACGCCCTTGTATTTATGCATAGTGTGAATTAGACTGTTAAATCTTTGCAAAGACACACCACAGACCCCATGTTTGTGGGTCGCCACATCATCAATGTAGGATTCCAATCGCTGCTCAGCAATTCAAAAAACGATAAAGAGTCAATGTTTGAATAACAGCTGCCTCAGGCGAAGATGATTGGTGTGCATTGTGGTTTGTTTTATCATTCACCCCCAAAGCCAGTTCACCCACATGTTCATTGTGTCTTCTGCAGGACCTGCGAAGGGCAGAATATCAAATATCGCACATGCAGTAATGTGGTAAGTTCAGATAACTCATCTTTCTGTAATGTATGTCAGTAGAGCTTTCAAGTGTTTTTTATTGAAATAAACTGAAATAGCAAGTTGTGATTGAGAATTCAATGTGGTGGAACTGTGAAAATATTACCAGGGTTTATGGTTAAGGGGTGTAATTTAGTGATCTAGGATCCTGTTGTTTGAGAGAAAGTGAGAAGTTATGGCGGGGGAACATCAAACTAGTTGTGTTTTCATTTAATATGATGATCACTATGTTGACATTTAGCAATCACAGTCTCAGCAATCCTTCCACCGAGATTTGTGGGAAGTCTCCTCTTCCCACACACATTTCCAATAGAGCGATATGCTTTGTGCTAATTATAAGAATTAGCTAAATATTTTTGTGACCCTCAGGATTGCCCTCCAGATGCCGGTGATTTCCGTGCCCAGCAGTGTTCAGCTCATGCAGACGTGCGATACCAGGGTCAGTACCATGAGTGGCTGCCTGTGAACAATGACCCGGACAACCCCTGCACTCTCAAGTGCAAAGCCAAGGGCTCGGGCCTTGTGTTGGAGCTGGCGCCCAAGGTGCTGGATGGGACACGCTGTTACACCGAGTCCTTGGACATGTGTATCAGTGGAGTCTGCCAGGTAGGAGAAAGAATGGGAGAGCTCTATTGTTTTCAGCCATTGAGGAGCTCATATTTATTTCTTTTAATTTATCTATTGTGGAAATCGCAAGAAGCCAAATATAGACTTGTAGTCTCACAATATTATGGAGACACAATAGAGAACTCCTTTAGCTTTGTGTTTCAGTGTTTGGACATTTGCACAATTATGGGGTCCAAGACAGACTTCCCAGAAACCAACAAATGTGATTTAGATCAATTGTTATTAAGAAAATCAGACAAATGTATCTTCCAGAGTACAGTCTCATACCAGCGTGTTGTGAACGGTCCCAGGCTTAGATTAAATTGAAGGTAGTCTTAAGGACAAATATGCAATGCATATTTATATATAGATTAGAAGCTTTCAATGAAACATAAAAACATCTGATTTTACCATCTTTTGAGAATTTGAGACATCTTTCTTGATAAAATGACATATTTACATTTTTATGAAAATTAATTTTAAAGGTTTACATTTTGAGACAGAATACACATTTTTAACAATAATGGAATAGCAGTTAATTAAAAAAGGAAACACATATTTCCCCCAAACTGTAAACCTCGGCTCTGTAAGTGCTGATCCAAACTCTCATATTTGAGAAAAAACTGTTACTGTCAAATCATCAGACCATACAAGCCCATAAAAGGGAAATTCTCTCTGAAACAGAATATATTTCATTTATTTATTTATTTACTGGCTCACAAGTTGTGGCATTACAGTGCATTTGGATGCAAGATCCAAAAAGTGAATACATCCAAGAAAACCTACACACAGTAGGTTGACCTACAATGCTAACAGCATGCCATCTGCTTTACAAATGAATACCCAATGAGAATAATGTTTGAGATTCGGCTTTTGACTGACAGTCCAGGAAATAGTTTACAATGCATTTTTTCCCGGTTGAATGAAATTACGTCCCAAGGCATTGTGTGTGCAGAGACACACAAGGATCTTAATACACTCTCTTACCATGCTTAGAATCACACTGTGGTTTTGGTTTTGTCTTACCGACAGAAATTGCGAAAAACTCCATCAATCAACTATGGATGATTGCAGATAATGTGTAATAGAAAACAGTGGGGAACATTTTCGGAAAAACCCATGATCAACTCAAAGGGCACGTTTCATGCTATCTTTGAAATACAAACAATAGTTCTGGTATGAATATGGAAGAAACCAGAGGGTTGTTTGGATCATTTGATTATAACATTTACATGGTATGAAGGAAGAAATTTTCTTTAATAAACTCAATTTTAAATGTCTAAAGGAACCAACATGAGTACTTTTACTGGAACATTTCCCATTTTTCTTTGTATTTCTTTTTTCTTTTCATTTTATTTTTTGCAGAACATCTTAATTGGAGTTTATTTTAAAGCTCAAGTCTTGGGTAAAGTTTTTGTTGTTTAACGTTCTCTGTGTATTATAGATTGTAGGTTGTGATCATGAGTTGGGGAGCACAGCTAAGGAGGACAACTGCGGTGTCTGCAGTGGAGATGGCTCATCCTGCAGACTGGTGCGAGGACACTACAAATCCCAGCATGCTTCAGGAAAAAGTAAAGAATCTTTACTTGGGCAATATTTTGTTTGTTTAATTCAAACACATTTCAACTCTTTACTTAAGTTAAAGAGGTGCTCCACCGATTTTACACATTACACATACTTGCATGGGGAATTCTCAGCCTGAGAAAACAGTTGTATTCATGTCTTGTGTGTTTCTGGAGGAGCTTTGTCAAGTCTGAGACAATAACCCCTGATAACGTCATAGTGATGTCATCAGGGTTGTTTTCATACATCATGAGAGAGACTTCAAGATTCAAATTCCAAACTGGGGGCATTAAGTTTGAAAGAGGTGGGCGTTTAACAGGCAGGGAGGGTCTAATGAATGATGCTTTGGAGTTGCATTATGGGAAATGTAGGATCCAGTTATTTTGGGTCAAGCTATCCATACTTTACTGACTAAAAGTCAGGATATCTCGGCCTCTGCTGATTTGATTTGGACATTTTTGTTTTAATCTGTCTCTCGCAAGTCCCCCGAATTTATAGAAGTGCAATACTAAAATCACTGGAGCGCCCCTTTAAAACTAACTTTTTAGCTTTTAAGTTATTTCTTTTGATCAAATTGAATTACAGTATTATCTGTATTAATATAATAACAGTGTTATATAAGAATAAGAATCACCATATTATGTTTTTTTTATTATTGTGAGGCAAAAAGTATGTAAAATCTTTATTATATATGTTCAGATTAAAAAAAGACTTGTGAGTTAGTTAATATTAGAAATATCAGAAAGTAGATTTCTTTCTAACCTTTCTTAGTATTATACAAATCAAATTAGTCTATGTTCTGATTGAATTTGTATTGCCAGGTGTAATTATATTGACTTTATTGCATTCCCATGTGTATTGATTGCATACTTCATGCTACTTTTCTCCCTCTGTCTGTTTGTCTCACTCAAGCTGAGGACACAGTTGTTGTCATCCCCTTTAAGAGTCGTCATGTACGTCTAGTCCTGAAAGGCCCGGATCACTTGTGTAAGTCCTGGTAGGTCCAGGGTGCCCTTCCATCCAAAACAGTTGAACATGATATTTATATTTGGCAGCGTTTTTTATTGCCAAATAGCTGCACATTCAACACAATTATTCTGCATGTGCTCTTTGAGTTTTACTGCAGGTTATACTTGCTTGACCTTTCTCATGAATATATCACCCAAATAACAATTTATAATTAACCTTTTATTCCATTTTCCAAAATATATTACGTTTTGGGCTCTTTCATAAAGACTGGTTTTAAAAGTAGCTCGGAGCAGAATAACCAGAAGAGGTATTTATTTCTCCCCTTTGCTCTGGCTCTGAAAAAATGTACCTGTAAAGCTTCCAGCAAATATCACTGATGTCAAAGTACTGGCATCAAACTCCCCTCTGGATCAAATCGATAACAAATGTTCCATCTCTGTACCTAGCCTTTGCTCCATGGTTAGTTTACAGATTGTTTCCCGAGCCAGGCCAAAAGAACTTTGTTTTCTGAATAGACAGATTTTCATTTTTATTAAATATTTCCCCTCTTTCTTTTTGGCCAAGGGCACTTAAATTGTAACCATCTGTCTGCAGATGCTGACTGCTTCTGGTTACTGCTTGTTCCTGTGTTTCCCCGTTGTTTTTGTTTAAATGTCTGTGCTGGAATCACACAAGACCCTGTTAGGCCAGGGTTGAAGAAAGGTTACTGCAGCGCTGGCCTGCTAGCAGACCTACATGAGCCTCCAGGCAGTGCCAAAGTGAGTCTCTGTGCCTGCAAACGCAACAGCCAGTCTGCGTTCTTTATGTAACTTATGTAACTGAAGGTCTGTGTCGATGAAATTCCTCCTTTGAGTATCTCGACATTTTAATCACATCTCCTTTATTTGCGGTTTCATTTTGCTTGAAGTGTGGTGACACAATAATGATGAAAAATGTAGACAAGAAATTATTTTTATCTCACTAAACTCTTTCGTGGTAGCCAGTGACCATACCTATCTATTTCCTTGTTCTGTCAACATTGTGACTCTGCTGTGCTCATTGTGCTCTAGCTATCTACTGTGTTTCTTCTTTAGACGTGGAGAGTAAGACTCTACAAGGGGAAAAAGATGAACTGGTCTTGGATCAATCAGGACAGTACCACCTGGAGAACACCACCTTGGACTTCCAGAAACTTTCAGATAAGGAGATCCTGAGAATCGCTGGCCCACTCGGAGCTGACTTCACAGTCAAAGTAAGAGCTTAAATATAGCAGTTAGCGAGTGACTAAATCTGCACTTATCAATATGTTTATATTAACAATGTGTGTGTGTAATGTGTGTTACTATGTGTAATGTGAAACAAGTTTTTCAAAGAGAATTATCACCCAACTCTTCAGTTTCCCTCAGCTCTATGCAGCTTTTCAAGTTAGCATCTTTCAACTCATTGTTTTGGTTTTACGGCCCACAACTTTACTGTTTAGGTTCACTATCACCACTCTCATGAGCATCGTATCCAGCAAAAAGGCAGCTGTTTTTAATGAGAACGTTCTGATAAACCTACTGTACGCTACCTGTCCAGCACCAAATGTCAGACCGACAAAGTTAGCAACTAGCTGGTGAACGTAACAGGGCATTTAGCGGCTAAAGAGACAGATATTTCCCTCAGGAGTTGGTGGAGACCAGAACATTGGACTGTTTGCTAACATGTTCAAAACATCAACTTTATAAGGAGATACTGTGTTAGTGATGTGATTATAGCTTGTTCCGCTGCCCCTAATTAGCAAAAAAATAAATTAATACTGCTTTAAATTCTGTAGGCTGGAAGTTTTCAGATGAGCACACTGGCTACTTTAGCTCACTGGGACATTTTTTTCTTGTCTTTTCTGTAGCTCAACTTAAAACTGTAGTTTTATCAATGCAAAGCTCTGAAAATAGTGCACCCCGGCCAAACTGGACTCAGATAAGGTTCTTATTTCCATGAACTCCTGGTGAACTCCTCATGTCATGCAGAGTTCAACACAGATTTGATTTCGTATGTTTAGATATAAAGATAACGCGAGCATGCGCGAGCCCCTTAAATATGAAATGCAAACGGCTTTTTTGTCTACTTGCTCTCTCTGAGGGACAACGTTTTTGAAGCAGTGTGTCATGTAATGATAACAGTAGTAGCACACACATATTCGTAGCTCCAAATCCAGTGGTTGGTTTTGGCTTGAAAATGCCAAACGATTCCATGTCTTTGGCTGCCACACTTAATATTGATTGATGAAACTTGTTTTTGGTTTATGGTTTATTCAAAGTCAAATTTAATTTACAGTATGTGCTATAACATAACACAACATAAAATCAGTAGTGGAGCATAGGATTTTTTGCCATGACACAATGGCAACATCTTTTTCTGCTTCGTTACACACACACACACACACACACACACACACACATTCTCAGACTAGGGCCAGTGAGTGGACATTAAAAATTATACAGGCCACGGACTGGGAAACGCCTGTGAAAACTTCCCCCCTCATAAACACAAGTCAGGATCGGACAATAAATAGAAATTCAGGAGACAGAAATCTGAGAAGCCATAAATGCATAATTTTCTAATCTGTTACGAGGCAGACAGCCAATTCATATCGCAGCGCTGGAAAAGGTTTGGACAAACGGAAAATCATATCAAAAAGTTGCCAGACAGTCTTTCCACTGTAAACACATGAATGTGAATGAGTGGCAGTGGAGTTTGATTTATATGTGTTGTAGGTAGGGTTTGGCTTTGGGCATTTCGTCAACATGGTTGAGGCGTGAGGTTAGAAGAAAAACGTTTGCTGAAATATTTATGAAACTTTACAAAATGTCTTCAACAAAAGAACCAAGAAAACACACACACACACACACACACTACACATGTGACTCACATGGGTTACTTTTTATTAAAAAAACATCTGTATTCTTTATCTTATCTAAGTAAAGCACTCTCATCCAATAAATGATTGATCCCTTCCTATAATTGGCACTTATCCTGCTAGAAGCTATGTTTGAACCTTTGAATGTGCAGAAACTGACACTTCAGGGTACTCTGTGTCAAATCCCTCCAATGTCTCTGTGTGAAAATCTCTACATAGATTCCAGTATCTTTCAGTCACTTGTTGGCACTGTCAGAACCAAGCTACTATAATTTCAGCAAAATCTGCCTTTTCCCTCCAGTCTCATGTCTTGACTCATTTTTATCCAAGGAACTTTGAAAACAGTGTCAAGGAATTGATCTAGGAATGACCGATAGCAGTTGTTTGTTAGCCAAAAAGGAAAAGAGAAAAAATGAAAAGAGTTTTCTTTTATTGTTTTCATAATTTGAACTAAACGCAGAAACTGATCTGACAACACCAGATTAAAAACCCAGTTTAACGCTTAAATGGTATTTTGTAGTCTATATATATGTATTAACTTCAGCATGATCTGAGTTGCAGGCCAGTAACTTCAACTGCAGTCATCATTTCCTTCCCTCCACCCTTCCCTTTTATGTTAGTAACATAACCAACACCCTGTCTGGTCTATGTGGGCAGTTTTTCTTATTAGGGCTGCTGGAGAAAAGTTATTTAAAATCTACATTGGGAGAAGTGATGATAGTTTGCTGATCGGGCAAGCAAAGTAAATTGTATTGGAAATCATGAATTACTTAATGTAAATCGTGTATATATATCCTAAGTGAATGAATTAAGGATAGCAGCTTTATTCATTAGAGGGTGAAGTTCCTAAATGATTTGGTGATGACTTAAAAAAGCTAATATGGCTACTTTAATTGAGTCAATGTGCTATCTGTCAATATTTTGCAGATTTTAAAACAAACAGAAAAGGAAGTTATACTTTTTCACTTAATGTTGGAGGACTGGAAGTTTATTTTTTACTTTGTGAAATGCCATTTTATTGTAACCAGTGAGCTTAAAGGAATAGTTCAACATTTTCAACATCAGTAGATGGTTTATCTTATCTTTAAACAGGTCCAGGCTAGCTGTTTCGCTCCCTTCCAGTTTTGATGCTAAGCTAAGCTAATCGGCATGAGAGTGGTACAGATCTTCTCATCTAACTCTCGGCAAGAAAGAGAATAAGTGTATTTCCCAATTCATTCCCTATTTATTCAAAGTATTCTGGTTGCATTCATCACCCTTTAGGCATATTATAATAAAATGAAAGCCTTGCTAGGGGCATAATTTCTTCAAGTTGAAACAAAATAGCTCTGTTTCCATAGGTGCAGTTTGCAAGTGGAGCAGACAGTGTGGTCCAGTACATCTACTACCAGCCCATCATCCACCGCTGGAGAGAGACCGACTTCTTCCCTTGCTCCGTCACGTGTGGTGGAGGTAAGCATGGAGTCGCATTGCTGGCATTGTGGACTAAATACTTGATAGTAGCCAGCAATATTGCTGTGATGCCAATAAATTATCTTCTGTGGCAGTTTGATAAATGCTTAATATTGAATTATTGCTCCACTAAATATATTTTTGTAGATAATGTTAGATAGTGTAATTTCTTTTTTTGTCTGTAGGGTACCAGCTAACCTCAGCAGAGTGCTTTGACCTTCGGAGCGGCCGGGTGGTTGTGGATCAGTATTGCCATTATTACCCAGAGAACGTCAAACCTAAACCCAAACTCCAGGAGTGCAACATGGAGCCCTGCCTGGCCAGGTTAGAGACCAGACCTCCAGGGGGATTCAACTGGACAAAACACTTAATAATAACTACAGACATCCATGTTAATGATCTGTCGACAGCAGTTTGTATAATCCTAAATCCTAAATCTTAATTTCCTTTATTGATTCTGCCTTTTAGTGACGGCTACAAGCAAATTATGCCGTATGACCTCTACCACCCACTGCCTCGGTATGTACTCACAACTGTGAGGTGAACATAGTGACACAAAAAACACAACACAAATTCTGACATCTACCAGTCTCCATCAGTGACTAAGCTTTTATGATGTCAGATGGGAGAGCAGTCCCTGGACCGCCTGCTCCACCTCCTGCGGCGGAGGCATCCAGAGTCGCTCAGTATCCTGTGTGGAGGAAGACATGCAGGGTATCATCACTCTCACTGAGGAATGGAAGTGTCTCTACTCCCCTAAGACAGCTATCCTGCAGCCCTGCAACACCTTCGACTGCCCCACCTGGCTGGCGCAGGAGTGGTCACCCGTAGGTGCCCTTTTTTATTCTGATTTTGAACATTAATCTTTTGGGTAGTTTTTAATTGTTCCTACAGGCTATTATTTCTACACAGTATTAAGACAATATAAGTCCTAGAAAATGAAGTTTAAAGACCACATGGAGGCTTAATTTATTAAAGTTGTTCTTTTGTGAGGCACTGTAAAGCATCACAGCTAAAAATTCCCAGTAACCAAATGTAAATAGATGTCTCTTTGTGTTCTGTAGCTGTTACCACCTGGGAAGTCAAATATTAGCAAATGGTTCATTTGTCTTCTTAGTCTGTGAATCACCACAGTGGGTCTTAATTAGCCCGTTGAGTTAGAAGAAATAAATAAATCATGATTAATTGTCTGAGGGAGAAACAAAAATATGCACAACAGACAGCCTGACCTGGGATTCTGTCATCTCTGCAGACATCTATCAGCATTTTCAACATGACAGGAGCACTTGCAACTTAAAACTCAACCTTGCTATGTGATTAGCACTGCTAACCTCAATTTGAGTGTCCTTCACCACCTGGCCCTTGAACACACGTCATCCAAAACCTCCTGTTAATCCTGGTTAGCTTTCTTATTTGGCAGAGTTGCTGCTACATTAACCATAAACGTCCCATACAACTTCCTCGTGGGGATTTTTCAACTTCACCAGTTATACAGGCGCAAGCAGAGGCCCAGGGAGTCAAATTTGTGGGGTGCTGTTTATCTAGCACATTCTTCCTGGTGAACTTGCCTTTAAATGCTTGTTTTGGCAGGTGATACACAAAGTTCACCCCTGCGCAGAGAGCTGCAGGGATTTTGGAAACTTCCCTTGAGTCAAGAGCTGAGACTTTCAGTCAAACACAAGCAAAGAGATGTAGCCATAGGAGCAAGACTTAACACGTTTGCCTATCTGTGTGTGAAAATGATCATCAGTTAATCAGTCATTTATAGACTGTATCTCCATATCTCAACTGTCCTGTCACCCCCAGTGCACGGTGACCTGTGGTCAGGGTCTGCGCTACAGGGTGGTGTTATGCATCGATCACAGAGGACTCCATGCTGGAGGTTGTAACCCCACCACCAAACCCCACATCAAGGAGGAGTGCCTGGTGACTGTGCCATGTTATAAATCCATAGGTGGGTTAGATTGTTTTGTTTGTTTTTTGTTTTTTTGGTCATGTTTTTAACCACAAAACTTCTAAAATCAAATAGTGTTTCTCTTGTGATGTTCAGCCTTTGTCTTTTCTGGGTGATTTGCTCTAGATACGCTCCCAGTTGAGGCAAAACCTGTGTGGCATAAGCAGGCCATAGAGCTGGAGGAGGAGATCAGTGTTACTGAGGAACCAACGTGAGTGCAAGCAAGAACAAGAAAGGATATTAATGGGATCACCGTGATTAAAATATATAATTCTACTTATCTTTACTGGCACTCTGCACTACAACCATATACCTGCCAGAGGTGAATGTTCTGTTGAAACCATCACAGGTGTTGGGGCCACAAATAAGCTAGGACTGCCAAAAGCTATAAATGACTGTCAAGCTTCATATCGGGGAATTAAAGAATTAAAAAAATTACTGTCACTCTGCAGGGGTAAAGAAGCAAAAGTCAGATCCCAGATACACAGTTTCACAACTCTTTTCACTGCGCAGAGTTTAGGATTTACCTGGAGGTGAAACTAAACCACCATAGTGTCATGTCATGGTTTTGTTCATGTCAACAGCCATTCATGACAACTTGGAGTCAAAATGTTTTTTTCTGACACTTTTCAAAATATGCACCAGTTTGAGTGCACGACTCTTTGTACACCTGTCAAATGTTTTTCTGACACGCTGGCAGGACAGTTTTGTCAAGACAAGTAAAGAAAAATTCACCCACGCTGAAGTTAGATGTTTAATGCTTCAGTGAAGGTGTTTATTATCCGATCGAAGTAATGACTATACTCTATGAGGTTATTTAAGGTAAAGGGGGAAACTGAAGGTAAAAGAGGAAAAAACATATTTTTTGGAAACCAGAGGACTGTTCTGTCACTGGCTACCAGCATTACCTCAGCAAGACTCACATGTTCCAGATGTTCTTGTCCCACATATCAATTGACTAATAAAGGCTGTCCTCTGAAGATGGACAATGTTTGGACTCTACCCAGTGTCTTGCATGACTTGTATTAGCGACCATGTTAGCCAGTTCAAAACATCTGTTACTTTGACTTATCTTTGGAGCGAGAGAGAGAGAGAGAGAGAGAAAGAGAGACGCCAAAACATATGATTTTGCTCTGTTGCAAAAAAAAAGCATGTCTTTCCTCCGAAAGCACATAAATATCTGTGTATAATATGCAGTCATTCACAAGCCAACAACAATATCTGCCTACCATATGGGGCCAGGTTACGGATGTGAGAGGAAAGAGAAGGAAATTCCTGTGTTAGACTTATTGCACCTCCATTGCCATGGCCTTATGCCTGCCCAGAGCCACCGCTGTGCAACTCCTTGAAAAATTAAACTCATATATGTTCCACAGCTTGGCCAAACGTTTTTTCACCTTACCACCACCATGAGTAAATAGAATATTTCCATTGATGGAAATTGAATTGATTTGATTAACACGAGGCTTTGGCGGATATTACAAAAAACGTGTTGTTTCCGTCCATGAATTAGATCAAGATTGTTTTTGAAACCGACAGATGTACTTTAACTACGCATGAAGATAAACATTTCTGTGGGTTCGCTTGTTGACTTTGTTGCTTGTGTTCCAAGGGTCTAACTGCCAGTGATTCATTTGTTTGTCCAAAACACAATGAGTCCTTGAGCCAACTTAGCTGTAATTATGAGCTCTTTATTGAGGCATCTTATAAAACAGCAGGGTGCTCTTGTGTTGTGGTCAGACTGCTCAACCAAGGAAGAATGTAATGCAGTCTGTCATGTTAGTAGGTACCTCTATGAGATACATGTAGATATTGCATGCTGTAGGAAACTACTTTGGTAGTTATATAAACCCAAAAAGTGCAGCGATTTATTGAAACAATTGGGCTGAAAGATAGTTGTCAATGTTAGCTTCATGGACTGGGGTTAAGAAACAATATTTCTACCAATCATATTCCCATTTTGAAGTAAATGAATACAAATGTGCAAAAAGAAAATTCCCAATTTTTACAGTTAACACCATACCACATACATAAAAAAACACTGGAGAGACGTAATCATAATTACAAGATGAGCTACAGAGCCATGTCACTCTACATGATGTAGTGTTGGAAATTACAAATCACTTTGCTGATTCATATGGTTTCGTTCATTTCAGTACAAAGGATTTGTAGTTACTGACTATGTAGTTCATTCCCCTTTTTCTAAGCTTAGCAATTGCATCACCATTCATAACACTGTGACATTCTGCGCTGATTCTGACTGTCTCCAGGTCAGTAGTAATTTCAGTATGTGGCTGGTTTGTACTGTTTTGTTAAGCTTAGTGCAAAACTAGACTTACACAAGCACTGTTTATAACCACCTATCTGCAACAGAGTCATCACATCATGGTTGTTTCTGTGCATTTCATGATCTTTCAGTCAACTGAGGGGAGCTTCAATGCAAATACAGCAGAACTACTGGTTCAGTCAGTGACAATGGTGATTCAGTAGAGTCAGTTCAGCTTGAGGATTCAGTATTTGTATATAGTGAACACCTCTAATATAATGTATGATGAAAAGTACATCTGCCCAAAGAAACAGTGTTGAGCTCAGCCCTAAACAGGACAGCTGCCTCCAACCACTTTGTATTCATGATCAGGTGCATAACTGGGTGTAATGACAACAATGGAGTAAAGACTATAAAACCCCAGACCCTTGTGCAAAGGAAAAGGTATCAAGGTCTGATGAACTGCCTTTAAACCCTCATGCTGAATATTCAGATGGGTGTATTTGTAGGAAGAGTTTGTATGTTGTCGCCTGTTAAGCTTGCTTGTGGTATGGGAATATATCTTGTCAGAACCATCAGGACTGAGGACTGCTCTCATGGTTATAGAAAAGATCATTAATATGGGGCCGTTGGAAGGTATCAGGTGCACCATGTGGTACAAATGCTGTTTGGTCTTTATTTTTGCATATTTCAAAATGAGGATACTCCAGCTGCTGCGTAATTCCATGAGCACTTAATGAACACAAGGGCGACATGAAACAGCTTCTATGATCTCCCCAATCACAAGATCTGAACATCATTGAATCATTATGGACCTTCTGGAAAACAGTGTGAAGTAGATTTCCCCTCCTTGATCCTTCAAAGAACCAAGCTTGTAATTTTAGCCAACATTTTCTTTTTATGTGCATTCCCTGAAAAGTTCAATTCTCACTGAGAGTGTCAATTAAATCTGAAGATCAAGACGGATTCAAACGTCTTTCTGTCTCACACTTTCCAGTTTTAGTATTTCTTTTACACTCTCCCAAAGCTATTGAGCCCTAACTCTCACCCAACCTTGACAGGCCTTCAGGCATTCATGAACGCCAATGATCTAAAAGTATTTCCTTCTCTGATCCATTCTTTAAGATGAGGAAGGATGCGCATGAAAGCAGTTTATCCAAGAATGGCTGATCCTAATGCTTCACAGCTGTTCAATTAACCACAGCAGGGCTGGATTTCATAAATACTTAGTGAGTTTATGAATATAGCAGTAAATGACTCTGAATCAAATCAAAAATGCAACTACTTTTCCAAGCCTGTTTGCATAGGTATGTGAAGTATACTAACTAAATGAACAGCATATTGTTTATATTTTTTATGTGTGCGATTAATCATCCCATTTGTGTTTTTTTTGTGTTGGCTCTCCTCTCCAGCTTCATCCCTGGTCGCTGGCAGCCCTGCAGCAGGACATGTGGCGCCGGGACCCAGCAACGGACCGTCAAGTGCCAGGTGTTGCTGTCCTTCTCCCAGACTGTTGCTGACCTGCCCGATGATGAGTGTGAGGGGGTCAGACCTGCTACGAGTCAGGCCTGCTACCGTACTCCCTGCTCTGGTGTTTTGGGCAAAGGAAAAGAAAGTGATATGGAGGGGGAGGAAGAGGAGGAGGAGGGGGCGACACCTGAAAGAGAGGAACTGCACGACTGGGAGTATGAGGGATTTACCGAGTGCTCCGAGAGTTGTGGGGGAGGTATGGATCAGTGTCGACCTCTTTGATATGAGAAAGTAAAGAAATAGACCTATAAAGGACAGGAATGCGAAGTTGAAAAGTTACTAGACTATAGTCTATAGAGTCTATAGTCATGCTAAGTCTGTACTTAAACACAGTGGTGCTTTGAGCTAAATGCTAAATATTATTTCAATATTTCAGTCTGGACCCCACTCCACTCTGTCAGTGTCACTGAAGTTGTCCCAGTTGCTGTATTAAAACGAAACATCACACCAGTAACCGGTGAACTTATGTCAGTGGATGACTAAAGCCATGCCAGTGTGGGCTTTGAAGTAGAAGTAAGTTATATGATATTAGATGATAATGGATGGAATACCAAGTTTGACCCTAAAGGTCATACGTCACAGACTCTCACAGCAGCAGTGAATGCTGTGCCAGACAGAGACGGTTTTCCTAAACATCCTGCCAACATTCGTTGAGACCCACTTTAATCTCCCCACCTCCACATCCACAAGCCTGTATGCCTGAATTGTGTGTCTGTGTGCTAATGTCCGCATGAGTGTGCATGTGTAACTTAATTTCTGCACATGGGCGTAGGCTTTTGTCAATGTCTGCGTGTGTGCGCTCACCCAAACCCAACAAACTCCCATTCGGGGATGATTACAGACTGGTATCGGATGTCACATACACACCCTGAGGGCTGCGCTCCTGTGGACCATCACACCGCTGTGGCGTTTGAAGTGCCTGCTTCACTGTTATTGTCCCCAACATTAGAAGCAGACTCAGGGATTTGTTACGTTGCTTTTAACATGACCTGACATCACACCCTTAAAGTTCATCCACAGTTCAGGCCAGAACTTAAGGAGGCAGCTGTACTGTTTTGATGTTCATTGTGCCCCATTAGATACAACCACTGCTTACTTTCATTGAGGGGCCTAATATCTGGTTTGCATCATAGCGATGTCTGCTTGCAATATTCTATGTCTCCATATGTATGTGAGGGTGATAATATGTAAGAGATGCTCAATAAGAACAATATGTGTTAGCACTTTTGACATTCATTTTAAAAAGATATGCAACATTGAGGATGTGTATATTAACATTTTAAAAGTCGGAAACACTTACTGTATGATTGAACCCTGCAGAATAGCTCATGGTTCTTTGAACATCCCTTGTGACTGCTCGGTGCTGTCTAATCCCAGGTGTGCAAGAGGCCGTGGTCATCTGCCTCAACAAGCAGACCAGGGAGGCTGCAGACCAGAGCCTGTGCGTGAGCTCCCGTCGGCCCCCGCAACTCCTCCAGGACTGCAAAACTCAGCCCTGCCCACCCAGGTACGGTAAAACCCACAAATCAGACCTACATCATTATCATTTAGACATTGTTTAAAATGGTTTGTGCATGAACATTAAAATAGACTTGATTGATGGCTGCAGTAAAAATGAGGAGGAAATGTGTTTTTGGAAAAAGAGTTTGGCTGCATTCAAGAAGAAAATATTAATTAAAAACAGGACTGAAATCTGGCTCTGCTCTTTATTAGTTTGCCAAGACTGTAACCCAGCAAAATATGCAATATATAGAGCTGGGGAATTCATGTTCCATTTCCTAGAGCCCTGATGCATCCCTGGGTTCTGCACCTGGAACTGCTTAACTTTCAGACAGATCAAAAAACACACATCACACTAGTTGAATCAATTAATCTCTACTAATCACTGGTTGTGTACAAAAGAGATTCAAATCCTTCTAATCCACTATGTTATCCGTCTCAGTTTAAACCCCTTGGGCCAATTAAATCACCATTTAGGCCACTTGAGTCCAAGTGATACTGAAGCAGAGTGACAGAGATGGATGGTTGTATCCCTGAGAGCAGGAAATGAAGCCAGTGAGACAGCTTTTGGAACCTGGTCAGAATCAGACACAACAGGGATCAGATGTCAGTGGTAGCTGTACCTGCTAGGCTCAGATGTGAAACTGTCCTTGAAAGAACTCTTCAAGATTTTTTTTTCTTTGTCAGTGCAGAAAGGTAGGAGGCCTCTGTTGCTGTAGTTAGCATTACCTTTTGAAAGGTTACTGTAGCAAAAAGCTTCTACTTGGTTTTTTATACTACTAGGAATGACCTTTAGTGATCATACTGACAAATTTGCCACCATTACCAGAGGATCATTAAAAACGTATAGATTCATCCTCTGGGTATCATGGATGTCCTTGAAAGAGTTAATGTAAATCAGATTATTGTTAGTTTTCATTATGTTATGTACAAAGTTGACACTGACCTTGAGGTTGACTCTAAAGGAAAACTTATTGAGTGTTAAAAATGGAAAGGATTCATCCTCTGGGGAGCTTGAATGTGTTCAACAAATTTAATGATGATCTATCCATTATCTTCTGGGAACAATGACATTTCATGGAAATCTTGGCCATTGTTTTTAGGGATAGCTTGTCATGGACAAACGTGCTGGTCAAGAAGAAAGTTTTTCCTGATTTTGAGCTAGTCAAAATGTCAAGAGATCACTAAAATCATTGTAATCATCTTCTGGGGACCACGAATATCCTTGCTAAATTTCAAGTTGAAATTATTAAAATGCAACTATGATATTAATGCTATTATAAGTAGGCTCTTGTCACAGCATTTTGATATGAGAATTATTGTAGATGTAGCCTACACTATTAAAGTTTTAGTCAAAGTTTTGCAGTATTTTTTTTGTTTATCCAACTATCATCCATTTTGAATACAGTGGATGAACAATGTTAGAATTGTGAAATGTGAAATTGCAAATACTAACTGCTTTTTGTGAACAGAGCACACAAAATTCATCAAAATTAAATACCTGAATGGTTAAACAGCATAATGACATGTTGTTTAATATAACTGAGCCATGGCTAAACGGTGAGTGGATTTTGCGGTAGGCCACACGTTTCAAGTTAACACCGTGCGCAGTGTCGGTGTTCCCCCACTCACACTCTTGTCAGAAAACCCGGAGGCTTGCAGCCTGCCCATGCCTGTTTTTCCAGGCCTTGAGTCTTGTTTTCAGGCACAACAAACGCTGTATTGGACTTGTTTCCTTTGGCCCTTTACTCCCTCCCTGAGGCCTCCTCACCCACCCATATTAAGCTACACTCTTTGGATACTGTTCCCTCTGAAGGGAAAAAGCCATAGGATTTGGCTTTGAGTATTGTACCGGTCCAGAAACAAGCTTCATTCCCAATTCTCCTCAGTCCCTGGACCCTCGAGTAAATAGGAATAGTTTTGAAATATCACCTAATCTGTCAAGCAAGAAGTAAAGTCACTGCCATCTTGGTCAAAGCCAAAGCTTTTGAATGTGTTTAAAGGCATAGCGACAAGTTAGACACATGCCACATCATTTTCAAGACTGGAATAAAAATCTTTGATGCTGGATTGATCACCCTGTGTGAAATTGTGTTGGACAACAAAATTAATATTGGTCCAGGGAGGTCATTGGGAAAATGCCGGTGAAGAAATAATGCCATAGGGATTTCTCAAATATCATTCAATTCAGTGGGAGATTTAATGTTTCTTTGCTAGGATCCGGCCCCATGAATCACTCTTTTCGTTTTCACTCGTATTCACTTTCATGAATTTACACATTCATAAGACTGCAAGAGTGTCCTCTCATGGGATCAAGTAAAAACATCAAGCACTCTGACTGAACTCCTCCTGACTGTACTCCTTTATAGATCGGATAATGGCCCACATATATGTGTGCACAAAAGATAAAGTATGGTGATTAATCAGGAATGGCAAAGGTTAAGAGTTGAAAATTCTGTGCTTTAGTTTAAAATTCAAAACCAACCCATGTGTAGTTAACAAGCAAATACAGGTAAAAAAAAATCAAAATCGACAAAGTAACCTGGTGGGCAACTGGTTCAAGGACATTTTACAGCTCGTTGACCATGATATACAGTAGTTTGATGATAAACATTGTATTCACAGGTGGGAAACAGGGGAGTGGAGTTCATGCTCTGCTACCTGTGGGGTTGGTCTGATGACCCGCACTGTGGCATGCACTCACCAGCCCTCTCGGGACAGCAACCGTACTGAGGTTTTGAGGGATGAAGACTGTCAGAACCCTAAGCCCAGTCCTGTTCAAGCCTGCAACCGCTTTGACTGCCCTCCTATGTGGGACACACGTGACTGGGGACAGGTAAAGGATCTCACCTAGAAAGTTCACCACCATAAATGCCTGGCCCAGCAATTAGACTGAAGCATCTAGCACATAATGCTAAAATGACCCCTGGCACCTCTGTATTTTTGTTGCTGCAGTGCTCCCGGAGCTGTAGTGGTGGATTTCAAAGGAGGCAGGTCCTGTGCAAACAGCGGTTGGCAGATGGCAGCATCCTGGAGCTGCCTGACACCTTTTGCCCTTCCAAGAGCCCTGCAAACCAGCAGCCCTGTGGCAAGCAAGAGTGCCCACCTCAGTGGGTCACAACTGACTGGTCTCAGGTAGGCTTTCCTCAAGGCACCAACCTACCTTTTTAAAGTGGTCAAAATCAAAATGTAATGGCATTTATTTTCATATATTACAATATCATTTATTTGTCAAGTGTTCAGTGACCTGTGGAAATGGCATTCAGAGACTACACGCAGTCTGCAGAAAACAAGGGGAAGATGGGGGACATTGGACCGTAGCCCCTGAGAACTGTTCCCTGATGGCCCAGCCCACCAGAATCCGGCCATGCTCCCTCAGGCTCTGTGAGAGTAAGATAACCTCTGTTTGGCTCTATTTCGTCAATTTGTATTGCTTAGAGAGTGGAAATTGATGGAAAGATTTGTTAGTAAGCAAGAAAAACATTCCATGACTAAGTTGTGTCAATGGAAATTGCTTGAAAATTACAAATGCACAGAAGTACAGATAGTACAGGCAATAATCAAGCCATTCACCTGTCCTGTTCATTTTATCACAGACTCTGTCAAGCCCAATCCCACCATACTGGCCCAGAGGAAGGTGTATATCCAGTGGAGGAAGGGCAAAAAGTTACACTTGGTAGTGGGAGGCTATGCCTACTTGTTCCCCTGGACAACTGTGGTCCTTCGCTGCCCAACCCGCCACTTCCGCAAGGGCCACATCCGATGGTTGAAGGAAGGAAAGCCCTTGGTCAGCCTCCCACACCTCTCCATAACATCACTAGGATACGTGAAGATTCAGCAGGTTCGTGCATCTGATGCCGGGACATACACATGCGTCGCAGGTCAGGCACAAGAACATTTTGTCCTAAAGATCATTGGCAGCAAGCACAAGCTCTCTGTTCCAGAGTCATGGCTCCTTGCAGGTGGACAACAAAAGGTTGGGCAGCCAGATGCAGCCTCAACAGAAAGATTTCAGGAGCTACCCATCTCCCTCAACCAATATGACAACATTGTTGAGCACTTGCTTGAACTCAGAGGCTCTCTCCAAGATGAAAAAGACATTGCTGATAAACCACACTCTAGTGAAAAGAACAGGTCGACCCTGGAGGACGAGAGAGCAAGCTCAGAACTTTCAAGCCAGCTCGTACTCATCGCTGATACCCACAGGCTAGATGAGATCATGCACAATCTATCTGAAGGCCTCGGAGGACCATGGGGGGAACAACTCATCGCACAGTTGCTTAGTGAGCTCACTATGACACAAGGTGAAACCAATGAGTCTACTCTTCATCCCCCAGAAAGTGCAGAATCCTCCACGCAAGGGCCCCTCCTTTACAAACCGAACATCAAAGCCCACACATCCAGGCCAAGAAGCCCGGTGATAATCCAACGGCCCAGGAAGGTCGGAGTGGTGCCGTCGCCTGAAATGATGGTTCATGTGGGACTGCCAGTTTTGCTGCAGAAACCCATTGCTAGCTTAGAGCTGAGATGTGAGGCGCTGGGGAACCCTGAACCATCCCTAACATGGACAAAGAATGGTAAAGAGTTGCAGTACAACAGCAGGTAAGAACTACCCTTTAATATGACTTTTTGTCCAAAAGGCATTAACAAAACTGCAGATTTTGTTGTATAATGTACTTGACTGTTCTGTGAAAGAATTGTCATAGATTCATTGGTTTTGTTGTCTTTGTGTTGGCAGAGTAGGCCTGTTGCCCACCGGCTCACTGAGGATTCAGTCTCCAAGCAAGGTGGATGAGGGTCTGTACACCTGCACTGCCAGGAACCATCTTGGATCTACATCTCTTTCGTCTTGGCTGCAGATTACAGGTAAGATCCACAAGGACAGGATCTTGCTGCAAGCATGTTTAAATAAACTGTGATTCTTGCTAGGTAATGGTTAGTTTAACCTCTCGAGTGGTTCCGTTATGTCATACTGTGTGAATAATCCAAACATTCATAACTTTATTTTAAGTTGTCGTCAAGCTCCCATGGTTTTGAAAATATGATGTAAAATGAAACACAAGACATCTAGAACTTTCCGTTAGGGTTCAAATAGTAAAGACATAACAGCTTTGATCTAAATGTTCTTCTGAAATGAAGTTCAACATTTTGGAAAAACGCTTATGCGTTTGCAGAGAGTTAGATGAGAAGATGGATACCACTCTCAAGCCTGTAGATTATAAAGCTAGAGCCAGGAGACTGTTAGCTTATCATAGCATAAAGCCTGGAAAAATGGGGGAAACAGCTAGCCTGGCTCTGTCCAGAGGTAAAAAAAAAAAGAGAAGGCATACCAGCACCTCTAAAGCTTTCTTTAAGTGTGATGTAGCTTTAGTGAAGTTCAGTTTTTTCACATACAAACGATAGAGTAACCTAATGTCAAGTTGAGTTTGTCCTGATACCCTTCCTTTAGTCCAGTTTACAGTAATATGTGTTGTTCTTTTGTGGTTCAGGCTTAGAGAATCTGGGAAAGCATTCTTTTCTGAGAGCTGAGAAACACACACACAGGCACACCCACAGACGCAGATATACAGTAAGCCTTTACATACCCTAGTGGCTCATCTAGCTGAGTCTGTCATGGGGAATGTCCAGAGCGTGCCACAGCTCCAAGATGTGCTGTCCTTCATCTCCTCGGGGCATGATCAGTCGCAACCTTGCTGCATTCTCATCAAAGCAGCTCCACGCCGAGTTTCCTGATGCTCCGGCACTTTTCCTCCCCATACGACAACAATTAGAGGTTCCAGGCAATGTTTCAAGGAAGATTAAGTGGGTGCACCCCATTCGCCTAAACAGAGAGGATAAAGGGGCTTAAAAGTACTGAAAAATGTCCAGTCTGCATTTTCTTATGTTTTTTAATGTTGAATGTCATGTCAAATGGATGCACTTGATGATTCGTAAGAATACAATCCTAAGTACCGGGAATGACTTTACAGGGCAATTGAACTTGAAAATATAATATGGAAAGTGCTGTCTCATTTCTGAACCGGCCATGGCCCTCTTGATAATGTCAAAGACTGCTGAAGTAATAGTAACAAGAGACTGACTGAAGAACATGTTGAGACATATTCCAATTTTTTCCGTGGGACTCTTCTTACCTAATGCACCTTCAACTCAGTATTTTTTAATTGTATTTTCAGGTGGCAAAGGAAGAAACTGTGTCCAAGGTAATGGTATGGGAGCAAATGGCTCTATTTGCTCTGAGAGGAGTAACAGCAGCCAGGCAGCTGAGCTGTGCCATGGACAAGCCTGCCCCCTCAGGTACCTTGCTACTACTACTACAGTTTATCCAGTACTTAAGACCAGTTTCCACTGTCTCCTTTACTTGCATTCCAAATTTCTCTGTGGGATTCACTCATTTTCCATCTACCCTAAGTGCTGGGTCATTCCTATGTGCATTTGTTTGTTTTTTTAAAGGAAAATATTCAGGTGATCCTAGGTCTGCTCAACACTGAGAGACTTAAGTGATGAGTACTTTTGAGCACTTTCTGATAAGCTTTTAAACTTTAGAAGTTATTGTCCACTTTTCCTCTGTGGTTGGATCAGGTGGCGAGTGGATCCTTGGTCACCATGCTCAGGCAGTTGTGGAGGTGGATCCCAGACCAGGAGTGTCCGCTGCATGAAGGGTCCTGAGGGCAGATCGAGAGAGGTGGAGAGCCAGCACTGCCTTGGCACAGGGAGGAGACCCTCTGACACCAGGCTATGCAACCTACTGCCCTGTGCCAGATGGGCCACTACCCACTGGGGACTGGTGAGTCTACTTACATTGACCACAAACACATCTCAACAAGTGTACATGGACTGTGTCAAGGCTGTTTACTTGTGCAAAACACAATGACAAGTTACCTCAGAAACTGTGAACTGTGAGCTGGCACTTGAGCATTTGTTTGTTTTATTTGTTGCCCACATTTTTAAGGGGGAAGCAACGTGCTAATTCTTACTTCTCTATTAAGAGCCAAATATTTCTTGTAGTTAGGGAAGTCGCCTTTTCTAATTTCTCAGTCTGAAAATGCCATTGTCTTTAAAATGAAAGCATAATATTTGTAAAAAAAAGTAGCTCCCATTTTAAAATTATGTGGAATAATTTAAATTTAAAACTTGAAATTCAGTGAGAGTAGGTAGGCTTGAAAATGCCAAAACCACAAGAGGGTAGTTACATGCAAGTATGTTCATACTAAAAGCTGAACTTCTGAAATCTCCTCTTGTAGTGTCATGGTCAATGTGTGGGTCCGAGTTTGGCCACACAGCACCGCCATGTTTACTGCCAAGACACAAATGCCACCAAAGTCCCGTACAGGATATGCAGTGGACTCCAGAGGTAAATATGGATATCATAATATGAATGTACTGTATATCAACAGTTGATAATGTTGATGTGCAATAAAAAGTGATACTTCATATTTTAGTGAAAAAGCCCTCTTCTTTACATTTGTATTTGTAGGCCCAGCTCCCTGAAGAATTGTTCCACAGAGGCCTGTGCCCTTCATTGGCGCGTAGGGCCGTGGACGCAGTGCACTGCCACCTGTGGACGGCATGGTTTCCAGTCACGCCAGGTGACCTGCGCACACCGTCGCACTGGAAAGGCTGCACGTGAACATCACTGCATGTGGAGGCCCCGCCCTCCCAGCTGGCAGCGATGCAATATTTTGTCCTGTGGCAGAGGTGAGAAAAAGTTGCGCTGATGGCAAAATGGAGACAAGTGGTTTCTTAGTTGTGAGTCAGAAAAAAGTTATTCAGTGACAGTACATGATGGCATAACATCTTGATTTTAAAATGTTTCTGAATTTATTACAGGTTGTAGAGCATATTAGATATAGCATAATTGTTTTGTTCTACTGTATATATAGCTAAATTCCCTCTGAAAGCATATTTTAGAGGTAAAAACCCTGAAAATAACCTCAGTGCAGTACTATCTTATTGCTGTCAGTCCAGCCTCTGTCATGAATACATTAATGTCATATTTTTGAGGTCTTGCCCTAAATAAACTAGTAAAAGAATAAATTAGACTGGGACTAAAATTTAAATTATACTGATACTATTACCAGGACAATTTATGCAAAACTCCATTGTGGCACATTACCTTCCCTTAATGGGCCCAGCTCAGTTTCAGTTCCAGTTTCCTGTGCTGAGGTTTGGAAGCATTTGTTTCTAAAATTTCAACACAATACAAAACAAATGAAGGGGATTTTGCTTGTGATTACTTTTAAATCTCAGCAGCATCAGGTATTCCCAGAAAAATCCCCAGTTACTTTGAATAACTCACAGAAACCTGTTTACATTGGATATATTATTTTTCAAATTACATTTATCAGTGCTTTGTGAAATTCCACTGACCTCCATTGAATTTGAGTAGGAGAAGTTTCAGAAGTCGGTATCGAAACCGCTCCACATAAAACTGCATGGGTAGATACTACAGGGGTTTCTCTAAGAGAATATTTTACATTTTGGTGAACTGACCCAGAAGATTGAAAAGGATTTAAAAAAAAAAAAAAAGGATTATTAAACTGTAGCCTTTGTGTATTCCAGCAGGAGAGTGTCGAGACAGCACGAGGTACTGTGAGAAGGTTCGACAGCTGGAGCTTTGTCCGCTGCCCCAGTTTAAAAGCCGCTGCTGTCATTCCTGCCGAAACACCTGAGGCGGGGACGTAAGGCGAGGGCGATGGACGACCTGGATAGGTCAGGGAGGACGCTCAGACAGCCAACAGAGACTTGAAACCGCTACGCCCCATCCTTACACCCACAACTGTCTTCAATGAGCAGTCTTGGATGGGGATACCTGAGTGTGGATGAATGTTTGGATGGGGATACCTAGAGTGGCTGTGATCTACTTTCCTCAAAGATATCGTGTGTGGGTTTGAATTTGAAAGTTTTGTGAGCAGTGACTGACATGTCTGTTAATGAAGGCTTCAGTTTTACTTGTTTGTTTTTTTATCTGAAGTTCATGCTTGACAGCTTTCCTAAATTATGCAATAGAAACTTGTGACGACTGCATGATGACAAAGAAGCAAGTGTAGTTTCCTAAAACAAATAGAACAACAGTTCTGCACCACCATGTTCTATTGTAGCACCATCACTTCATGTCCAAAATAGGGTGAATATTATCATGCAATTTAGTATACAAAACACAAATATGTAATTACTATATCTTTTTTTTATTGATTGACTTCATACCCAGGGATTTTGGGTAGACCCCTGAGCTTTTTGATAACCACTGGATAGTTGTATGTTTGCCTTTATTATAATGGTCTCCAAAACAGTGTTAGCTAAATGAGGTTTTATTAATGAGGTATGGGTCACCTCGTGTTTAAAACAGAAACACAGCATAATGCTGTCTATGAATGGGAAGTAGCTAGCATGACTAAAAGCCTAATATTATACATTTGGTATCAGCCACCTGGGAAATAGATCATGATCTGTGCTCTCATTTTGGGTCATTTAGCACAGGTTGACCGCATTGATTGGTCAAGTCATTTAAAGAGGAAAGAAACTGCATGTGTTTTAAGTGCATTTTTGGCAGAATAAAAAGTAGGACATGATAAAGATTTATCTTGCATGGGTTGCACTATGGAGGTGTATGACTGGAGCAAGTCAATTTTTGGAAAAAAGACATTTATTTTGCACTCAACTCATCTAAGTCTTTGTTAAGAACATGGCTTGTAGAGTTTTTTTTTAGTTTGTAAAGTTACATTGTTTATATATTTTGTTTTTGTGATTTTGGTATTTCTTGGAAAAAAATGTTTGTTAAAATGTCCTTTTAACCACTTTGTGACGTTACAGCACGTTTGAACATGAGGTGAGCAGAATAGTTCTTAACTGAGCTAATAAGGCTCAGTGTACCCTGTCCACCAAATGATATTTTTTCGCTTTAGTGTGACATTTTAGGAAAACAACAGTGTTAAATTCGACAGTTCTTATGTAACTCTTCTTCCTTTCAGATTTCAGTATTAGTTGAACTTAAAATATGTAAATATGACCTCTGTGTTATATTAGTTAAAACAGTAGGGAACTTTTTAGAGATCGTCATTAATGTACCATACTTACATTACTGTGCCAGATAGACAGGGTTTGCACTTTTGACATTATATCCTGGATTCCATAATGCTTCATCATCAAGTACAACACAAACTTTAGCAGGAGACTACTTGGCCTTTCATTAAGGTGTGATTATTTGATTTTATGAAAGGAAAACATCATTAACATATTACTTATGCTCTTAAGTTATGTAGATATTTGTTTTGTCCTTTTAACTATTTATTTTCATGCGTGTTCTTGTGCATAGTTTTGTAAATAATTACAGGGGTGGGTTTTAAGTATTCGTTTCCCTACAGTTTTTTGGGTATTTGATGTGCATGCAATGGGGACCCTCTGCTGGTGACTTGATGTGTTGCTCTCTGCTCATGCCTGGTTAATCATTAAATAAAACCAAATACATTCCTTTTATAATCTGTTTGCTGTGATTTCTTTAAAAAAAAACATCTGACTGCATTATCTAGTCAACTTGAAAACTTTCGCAGAAAACATAAACGGTGCTTACTAATGTAATGGGAGGTTCTAACATGAACCAGAAGAACAAGACATTCATGGCCGTTGTGTTATTATGACACAACTCTGTTTCAGCAGGTTTTGTCAAAGGGGAAAACGCTTCCTCTTTCTGTATTTGCAACGTACAGTTCACATTCTACTTGTCACAGAGGAACACGCATTCACTGGATCCCTCTAAACAATGAGAGGAAATTGATTTACAACACGAATCTAGACGCAGTTCAAACTGGCACCGTCAGCAGGTCATGTCTGGACTTTTCTGATATGTGCTGAGGATTATTTCAGATTAGTTATGGTGGAAAAGGATGGTTGTAATTCTTGTTTGACAGCAATCAGGGTTCTGCGAGTTTCCCTCGTGGATGAACTAGAAGGACGGATTGACTCTCTGCTGGAAGTCTTAGTAAGTCGGGAGGTGTTCACTCGTGATGACCGTGAGGAGGTGTTGTATCAGTTGGGGCCCCGGGCAAGAGTTAGAAAGGTGTTGGATATCCTGGAGTGTAAAGGCGAGGAAGCAGCTAAGGTTTTTCTCTCAATTAGCAGTCATCATCGGCAAGAAGCACAGACACACTCCAAAGAAGGCAACACAGATCAGCTTCAGTCCACAGGTACGCAATTCCAACCACACATATGTCATTGGTACATTTAAGATATTTGGAATGACAATAATGCAAAGATTTAAACACTTGGAGTAACATTGCATTGTCATATAAACAGTATAGCGTTTCATGAAGCACTATCAAATGATCATGTTCTTAAGTTCTTCAGTTGATGTGAAGTGAAGTGTAAGAGACAAATTGTATTAATCTTATGTTATTTTGCAGAGTATAACAAAGTCAAACAAAAGCACAGAGATGTCCTCAGGCGTCGGAGTGAGAGCATGCTCTTCTACAACACTCGACACGGAGAGAAAATCCTTTTTTCCGAACATTATGTCAATCTCTTGTTGGTCGATGGACACCAGGGCTTGGAGGTAAAAAGACATGAGGTGCTCACGTTTGGACAAAAGCGACTATCTTTGCAGCAGAAGTCAGCGGTGCATAGGAAAATTGCACCAGCTGAACTATTTTCAAGCGAAAATGGAAACCGTCCAGTCAAGAAAGTGTTGGTGACAGGGGTGGCCGGCATCGGAAAAACCATCCTAGTGCAGAAGATGCTGTTCGATTTTGGGGCAAACAAGGACCATCTTGCATTTGACTTCGTCATCCACATGACCTTCAGAGACCTGAATCTGATCGACAAACCTACAAACTTCCGGGAGTTGGTCTTGCGTAAAAACAGGCACCTGGCTAAGGAACTGGATAATATTTTAGCGAATGACAACAAACTGCTGATCATCTTGGACGGCTTTGATGAGTTCAGACACTACAGGAGCTGTGATGTAGACGTATTTGTGACTGAGCCAGATGACGATGCAGAGGTGGTGGAGGTCGTTGGGAGTCTGATACAAGGTGAACTGCTGCCCAATGCTTCTGTCATGCTCACAAGTCGACCTGCAGCTATCAACCAGATCCCTGTGGGCTGCATTGACCGCTTTGTGCTCATTTCTGGCTTCTCCTTGGTTGAAGTTCAAGACTTCTTCTTCCGTTACTTCCAAGACAGTGCCCTTGCTGACCGCATGTTTGCATTGGTATCAGCGAATGATCTAATGCTGACACTGTGCTACATACCTGCATTTTGCTACATTGTGTGCTGCATACTCAAAGAAAGCAAAGACCTCAGTGGAGAGAGCCCCAAGACCATGACGGACATTTATGTGCAGTATCTGGTGGCCTTGCTTCGCTCTCAGACTCAAGCAAGAGCCAAAACATTTCTTCAAGAGCAAAAAGCGGGGGGCGTTCAGCAGCTGTCTGATGTTGTGCTGAAGCTGGGTCGACTCGCCTTCCAAAAGCTGATGGAGCATCAAACACTATTCTACAGCAGCGACCGAGATGTAGCAGCGTTAGAGGGATGCAGCCTTGTTAGTACCTTCCTTGACAAGACAGTGGCACAAGAGCCTGGGTGCACTGAAGAGATTTACTCCTTTGCGCACCTTACTATTCAAGAGTTCTTTGCTGCAGTTTATTGTGCAGTGACAGATCACCCTTTACCCAATGCACTTGAGCACACTGCAAGTCCTGGGGAGGAGTCCAACTACGGACATTTGGACCTTTTCAACCGCTTCCTGTCTGGAATCCTCTCAGAACGCAATGCTAATCTTCTGTCGAGGCAGGTGGGGCTGTGTTGCCATAAAGAAAAAGTGGACACCTATCGCCAGAAGATCATCAGAGAACTTACAATGCTCTGTGAGAATGGGGCCCATATCCTAAACTATTTACACTGCCTGTTTGAGCAACAGGACCCCTCTTTGGCTTTTGCTATACAACCAAAGACACTACGAGTTAATGTTAGTGATGAAACACTCTCCCAAACGGATTACAATGTCATCACTTACTTCCTAAAACTTACAAAGGGCAACATATCAGAGCTGGATCTGACAGGGACGGGCGTAAGCTGCGAGGCACTTAGAGATATTCAGCCCCTGCTGCTCAGATGTGAGAATCTTTGGTGAGTTCCAAGTAAAGTTTGGTTTGCATCGTCTCATCTATCAGAGTTTTCTTTAGTTTATTTTTCAGCCTTTGCAGTTCCTTGTGAGTAACACATATCGCTTTGCATGCATCAAACCCAGTACTGATGACTGTAAAGTGTAAAGTGTGAACACCATCAGGTTGAGGAATATATAATGTGGTTTATGCACTAACTCCACTATTTTTTTTAAGGATCGGGGAAAACAACCTTGATATGGACACAGTTCAGGTCATTGCTGATGTGCTGCAAGAGTCAGAATGTATGACCCAACTAGGGTAAGATGTCAATTGATTTTACAGGCTTTTGTTAATAATAAGTAAAAAAGGATAACGCACACTAAGCAGATATAAAGAGTACACTGACTGTATTTGTCTGAATCATGGATCATTTAAAAGCTGACAAGGACAAAATTACGTAAAAGATACTGCTCTATTATTTTTGCCAAATGTCACCACTCCTGTAAACTTAGTGTTTGGTCAAAATATATATGTAAGAGTACAGTCATTCTTTATTTGAGAGAATAAAATCTCACAAAGAATCACACAGACTGTTGGACACTTTCTGTTACCCATTTTAGACTTGGATGGTCAAACATTGTCGATGATGAACTACTGGTTCTTTCTAGTGCCGCACGGGTGAAAAGAAAACTTGAAGAATTGTGGTAAGAAACTCGTGTGAGGGGAATCACAGTATGCCACATAAAATATTTTGGAGAAATGAAAGTCGAGGATGACCGTATTTGTCTGAATCATGGATCATTTAAAAGCTGACAAGGACAAAATTACGTAAAAGATACTGCTCTATTATTTTTGCCAACTGTCACCACTCCTGTAAACTTAGTGTTTGGTCAAAATATATATTCCTCTGAAATGTTCTGTAAGAGGTCTCCTATTATTTATTGAATACTACTGAGTAGCCTTTTAACATTTTTTTGCTAAGTGCTGACTAGATGGGTCAATACTAAAATATTACAGAACTTAAATGGATGGAAGCTTGTACTGGGCTTTAGATCCATTGGAAAAGTGCAGCAGCCTTACCCTCAACTCTGCTGAAATAAGGAAATACCTGATTGCATGCACAAAGAAGGGCCCTTGAAAAAATATTTTAATAATTGAGCACCAAGTACAGCTTGGTGATAGATCTGGCCCTTTTCTATCAACAATTTCATTCACATAGGGGATAGAGATGCTGTATTTATTTTCATATTTGATGGTTTTCTGATTCATTTATTCACGTGTAAAACATTTAAAACATTGTTCCAGACATGCTACTGTGCTTTCACAGGATGGAGGGAAACCGATTGAGCTACAGAGGTCTGCTGTCACTTAGTGACTTGACCCCAAATCCTCTGAAAAGAGTTGTGTGAGTGAATTACTTTTTTCAACAAATAATTCTAATCCATATTTAAACAACTTAAGTTTTCTGTTGATTCTCTTTTCATACAGAGCCATATGGAATGACCTGACTGACACAGATTCAGAGTCCTTGTGCAGCCGAGAAAGCATAACTGTGAACTTCACAGATGACGATGCGTGGAAGGCGTGGGGGGAATGGGTCTTCAAAAGGTGTGAGGTCAGCAGCAACGAGAAGTTGGTGATGGTACTCCACAAAGTGTGCAACATATCTGTCCACCGCTTAGAAGCACAGTGGGCGAAGACCTTCTACAAGCAACTATCACAGCTCATCAAGCGCAGGATTGAATGCTGCACCGAGGACGACATGTGCAAGAAGCTCAAAACGTTTGAGAGCATTTTGAACCTCTAACAGACAGAAATTTACACTAGCCTCAAGTTATAAGCTAACTTAACTAACTTATAAGCTGTTTGATGCTGAATGCTTTGTGTGAAACAAACTGGAGAACTAAAAGGGAAAAAATGCTACTATTAAAGCATGATTAATGTAGAACTAGTCTTCTCCATGCTTAATGCACAAAAATTACTTCCTGAAAAATACATTTCTTTAATGGTTAATTCATTGTGTCTCGGAGTAAAGAAATCCCAAACCAACAACAAAATCAGAGGTAAATGTTTTTCTAATAAGCTTCGCTAGATGCATATTAATTGTCCAGTTAAAGTAAATCTCATTAAACATAAATACTGCAGCTGATGGGGTAATTAGTAGTCCACTGTTCATCCCCAGCTATGGCCTGGTTGCCTTAAATTATTCCTTTGTCCATGGGGGAACATAATGAACTGTAGAAGCAGTCAGATGGGAAAGTCTACACTCGGTGTGTCTAGATCAGCCTACAGGAACTGTGAGAAATACAGTGGTAAAAAGACTTTGTTGGCCCGTACGGGGATCGAACCCGCGACCTTGGCGTTATTAGCACCACGCTCTAACCAACTGAGCTAACCGGCCACGTGACTTTGGACACTCCAGCACAAAATAACATGTTGCTGTGGTCAGTCTTCCTTTATGCCACACATTTGCCCGAAAGGTTACACACTTAAAAACACGAAAATATGCCTCAGAATATGTTAGCTAAACGTTACTGGAAAAAAGCAAATAAAACCACAAGCATGTTGAGTAGAGCTCAGATGTGGTGTTTTTTTCTCTCCCAAATAAAAGCACAAACCATCAACGTTACATGCAAGTGAAACTATTTTTAATGTTAAACTAGACATTGATTTACACTATTATTACTATTATTTTTCTCAACAACCTATTTAAAACGTTTATTTATGGAGATACTTTATGATATTGATGTGTTTTCTATTTATTTTTCGAATGTCTGTGCATCTACTCTTTGTGAAGGGCATTGTATTCCGTTGTTATATATGTAACGTACTATTTTTACAAAATATGATCAGATGTACTGTAATTTGTGCACAATTGTCAATAAAATGTTGAATCTTCAGATGCCCACAATGCGTATTTTGGCTTTTATTTTGGAGTAATACACCGGAAATTGTTTTAACTGCTTTCCCTGATTCTTGTATGACGAATTTATTCTGCGACATCTCACTGAACGAACTAATGCCGTCCGTATGAAGTTAGCCATCAAGCTACTGTTTTCTGTTATTTTTGTGTATACAGCGCATCAAACTGGACTATTTCCTCATCTCAAATTGGGTGAGTTCTGGTAATTATTATGTCAGTTCAATGTTAAGTGAAGGGTTGACGGATTTTGAAATGCAGTGGGCATGACTGCAGCCTTTTTAAAATGTCATTACCCGCGAATTGACATACTAACTTCAACAACTGTTTGCTAAAGGTAGCTAGTGATAGCTAACACATTATTGGCTAGCTAACTGATAGCACTGATAACTTGGTTAAGAGTTGCTAGCTAAATGTGAAGCTAACGGTGTTTTACTAACTAGCGTTCATCTTATTAATTTGTTGATATTATTAAAGGGGAGTGTTCACCATTGACTTGTGGATTAAATTTCTGCACATATGGTGAGGTATTATTTCATAGAGCTAATAGCCACTGTTAATTTGACTTTGTAATTTAAGGACATAATCCAGTAACACCACTTCAAATAGTCTGACCCAGTCCACTAACATGGTCTTTATATGAAAATACACGTAAACGTTAGAAGCGTATTATATTTACTGTGCTAGTTTATAATTCTTACTGACCGGTGTTGCAGTCTCACCCGCAGGATGATTGACACAGATGGGGGAGCTGGCGATGCTGGCACCGCAGAACCCAGCAGTAAGAACAAGGAGACGGAAAAAAAGAAGAGGTCCCGCGTCAAGCAGCTGCTGGGTGATGTGAAGAAGCAAGTGGAGTTCTGGTTCGGAGATGTCAACCTTCACAAGGACCGCTTTCTGAGAAAACTCATCGATGACTCAGACGATGGATGTAGGGGGCCATCAGTATAAATAATACACCACCTCATTCATATCTACCATTGAATTATTTAATGCAAGTTTTGACATGAAGGGATTGGATTTTGTCTTAAACGTTGTATTTATTGTGTTATTTGTCCTAGATGTTGATATATCTGTGTTGGCGGACTTCAATCGAATGAAGAAGCTGACAACTGACACCAAGCTGATTGCCAGAGCGCTGAAAAATTCATCTGTAGTTGAGGTACTGTGAAGTGAATCTTGTCAATATTTTTTGTGGTTTCCTTAGAAAAACACTTACCTCAGAACTGTCACACTCTTAACAACGTTTTAATATTTTGAGAGGTCGTACATGGCTCCAAACCAATGTCAAATGAATGCAATGACTACAAATGTCTTCCAATTTTGTTTCAGGTTAACCTAGAGGGAAACAAAGTGAGGCGTCAGCTTCCAATTGGAGACATACCAGATAATGTCGACAGTCGCACAGTCTATGTGGTAAATACAGTTTCACAGAGATGTCTGGACTACATTTGCAGAAATAAATAATTTATTTTGACCTTCAAAAATACTTGCATAGTCATTTGTTGGTTATTTTGACAAACGCCAGAATGAAGAATACTCTTTGGTCACAAAATAATACATTTCTTTCTTCTTTTTTTATAAGGAACTTTTGCCCAAGGATGTCACACACAGCTGGATAGAGAGAGTGTTCACAAAATGCGGGAATGTGGTTTATGTTAGCATCCCCAGATACAAGTCCACTGGCGACTCAAAGGGTTTTGCCTTTGTAGAGTTTGAGAAAGAGGAAGACGCACAGAAAGCCATAGAGGTGATAACTTATTCATATTTCACCGTTGCCTGAAATATCTGATAATTCAGTCAGTCCAGAAAAACTCACAAAAAAATTTTGATCTTTGAAACAGATGCTGAACAATCCCCCTGAAGATGCTCCTAGGAAGCCAGGGATTTTCCCCAAGACAAAAAGCAGGAAGCCCATTCCTCTTCCAAGCGACAATCCACCATCAGGTTCCTTAATTAATTAAAATGCATTTCTTTTACATTTCTGCTTCTTGCTATCATCTGGAAACATAAAATCCCTGACTCATGAGAAATGTGATGCTGGCATCTGTGCGATTTGATGTATTGATCCCCACGTCTTGGCATTCATGTACTGTAGGTGAAGAAGAGGAGAAGAAAAAGCGTAAGAAGAAGAAAAAGAAAGAAGCTGTTACAGCACAGACTCCTGCTGAAGAAGCCAAAGAGCAGGCGATGGAAGCAAAGCCGTCTGAGCAAAAGCGGAAACGGTCCGCAACAGAAGATTTTGAACCAGAGAAGACACTGGGCAAACAGTCGGAGAAAAAAAGACGAAGGTCACAGACAGCAGAGGGATCTGAAAGCGAAGTACCATCTAAGATAAGAAAGACGAGTGAAAGTGAAGCTGAAGAGAAGGAGAAAGATCTAACAAAGACTAGTAAGTGATCACACATCTGATGGTCCATAATCCACAAATAATAAGCATTTAAAAAAAACTCAAGAGACCCGTCCACTCTCTTTACTTTTATTTCCTTCCACAATCTAAAAATACGTTAAGTATGATGATGATGTTTGTTTTTTTTACAGCAATGAAACCACAAGTTAAGTGTTGTGTCAACTGTGTTATTCCCCTTTTAGATCCGTCGACTAAAAGCGTCACAGAGGAAGGGAAAGAAAACCGAGACGATTCAACAGCGAAAGCAAAGAGGAAGAGAAAAAAGAAACACAAGGAGAAACTCAAAATCGGGGAGGAAGTCATCCCACTCCGGGTTCTATCAAAGTAAGATCCCAAATCCCTTTTTCTTCATGCGTCTACAAGAATGAATTAATAAGTGAAATCCCCGTCAGAGCTGAAATCACTCAGTGATGGATGTCTTTGTTCCTCTTTTGTCCACATTAAGGAAAGAGTGGCTCAAGTTGAAGGATGAGTATCTGACCTTGCAGAAGCGCAGCATGACGTCCCTGAAGAAGTGCATTAATAAGATTGATCACAAGGAGCACAAGAGTCTAATGGAGACGGACAATGATCCTCAAGATGGAAACAGTGAGTTTTTGTCTCCATCACACCCAGTGATTCGAGGTCAGAGGGACTAACTGCAGAAATGAGGAGTTGCATACACAGTAGACATTGTTACTTGTTTAACACAGATAATTAAACACTTAAAATCGCTGCCATTAGAAGGGGTGATTTGCCTGTTATTGGCGGTCATGTCACAAGTGATCCCATTTTGATATTCCCATGTGTTGAAAATGATAAGATATGATATGAAACAACGTGTGGATGCTGACATTTTCAAGTTTCCAAGTACAATGAAAGTCTTTGTCCTGGAATTTTGGCAAAAATCTAAAAAGATAGATTTCAGAAATTTCACACAACTGGTACATTTCAGTGCTGAACTGTTATATAACATCAGTGAGGATGACATTAAGACAGTCAAAGCTGTCCTCTCAACAGTATTGACATCACAGTATTACTCGAAAAAAAACATCAAATCAAACTTTAAAATGAGTTGCTTGTAATAATTAACATCTTCTCCCTGAAGCTAGAGGAACTTTACAGCTGTTGGTTAGAATAAATGTGCAAGTATGGTTTATGTTCTGTTTAATGCAATAATGTTGGTTTGTGGTTGTTTTTTTCTTATAGTTGAGAAGACAAACAAAAGTGAGAAGGCGACTAACCATGGTCCTCAGTTCACCAGTGGTGTCATCATGAAGATTACAGACAACAAGCAGCTACCAGGGAGGAAGATCATCAAAGTACAGTATAACTCATTTATCATTATCATCTGTATTTGGTTATCAAATCATAAGAAATTACTAAAAAAATCTACTTTTCATCTTCTGACGCTGAAGTTTTGAGTTCCTAGTTTTGAATTAATTTCAATGACATTTCATTGGAAGCCGACCTATGTATCATTTGGATATACACATTTCTGAAATTCCTTTTTGATAATTAAGCTTCTGTGATGGAATAAGAGCATAATATCAACGAATGAAGGAATTTGACTCTCCTGTGGCAAAATAGTTAATCAGGTTTTGTAATGCAAAAGTTTGGATCCAAAAATATGTCTGTTGTATCCTGTACCATTCACCAAACAAGCAGCACTGGACAGCTTGGCCTGTACCATAGATAACTGATTGCTAAAAATGGTACATTTTATATTTAAGGAAGTTTTGATCACCAAATCTTTTCCCCCAAAACTTTACCTTGATCACATTTAACTGCCTAACATAAAAAGCAGACTCACACTGTAAAGTTAGACAGTTAAATCTTATTTAAGAGATCACTTTGTCAGGTGCGCTGCATAATGTAATCACATCTTTACTGAGCCTCTGTGGATTATTTTGCGCAGGACGCTCTGTGCAAAATAGCACCAGTGGTGTACATTGACATCTTGGAAGGAGATGCTGAGGGTCACGTCCGCTTTCACAGCCCAGAGGAAGCTAAAGCCGTTAGCGACGCTAGAGCCGAGCTACAGAAAGAGCACAGCTGGAAGCTTGAGATTCTCTCAGGTATGATTTTTTTAAATTTCCTTATTTCAAGGTAGAATTATTTGTGCACAGCCTATATGCACCTCCTCTCCAGTTGAGGAGAGGATGTGGATGACTGAGCTGGCACTGTGGTTTTCATAAGTGATGACAGCGGAAATAATTTATTGGGACAGCGCCAATCAGCTTGTCTCAAGTTCTATGTTTTTCCAAAGGTTTCATACTTAACATTTCACCACTTTAGGGCTTAAATAATTGTTGATTTTGAGTCATGATATGACATAATTGATCTCTATTCAATACCTTTCAGGTGACCATGAACAAAGGTACTGGCAGAAGATCCTAGTGGACCGCCAAGTCAAGCTGAATCGCCCGAGGGAAAAGAAGCGGGGCACAGAGAAGGTGAGCTCACCCTTTACATTTTTAAATAGAAAAATACATAAACATACATGTTTCTGTGCACACCAATATATTGTTGATCAGTTATTCCATTTTGAGTATATACACAAGAGGCTGTTTACAGTAAGTTGTATTCGCTATTAGCAAAATTATGAGAAATCTAAATAATGTGGTATTTGGAAAATATAATCTTTAGCTGTGACATCGTATTAACACACATTGTAATACAGATTTCATATACACTGTTTGATATGGTGATATTCAGAAGAAGAAAAAAAACCCAGACATTTGTGATTGGAATTTAGGATGCATATTTTGTAAGCAGCTTATCCTGAATTCAATCCATTTTTGGATATGGACTAATACCTGGATTAATTTTGGAATATGAACACACACACTGTCACATACCATCACTACAGTTAAAGCAGTGCCTCGCTCTTTATTTGCTATCGCATCTAATTTCTTCTTTTCTTGTCTCACTTCAGCTCATATCCAAAGCTGAAAAAATCATCCTTGCCCGGGCCAAGGAAGCTACTAAGCACATCCGTTTCCAAGAAGACTGACAGCTGCTGAAACTAGTTTTTGACAACCGTACATGTTTAACTATGTAGACTTTACATGATATGGTTTGAAGGGGACAGTTAGTGTTAATGCTTAGCTGGAAGAGAACTGAATGGAGACTGGACAAGTGTAAACTAGTTAAAATATCCCCTTGTTTTTTGTTTGCACTGGAGCCCCCAAGATGTGGAATGCTGCTATGCATATAGACATTTTGGCAACATTTTTTAATTGATAGCCTTTTTAAAAAAAAAAAAATTGATTCTGTATATGATGTAAATATGATTGATTTGAGAGTTCTCCCAGTCAAGACGTGGACAAGTCATGACATTACCTTTTTGAAGATATTTGCCTTTTTGTTTTTTAATAAAATGTCATTATTTGATTATTGCAGTATTTGTTTGGTATTTATAACACAGTTCTGCTTCGTAGAAAGTTTGTGTGAAAGGGGAAAAAATGATTTTCATAACAGGAATAATAGGCGTCAACCTTCATGTACTTTCAACTATTACTGTAAGTTATTGTAGTTTAAACTGAGCGTTCACCCCAGTTGAAAAGTGAAACATTGGGTCCAAATGATGGTTTTCAGCCACTGCAGAGTCACTGGCTAGCAGATGTTTCAGTTGCAAACATTTGTATTTACACACCATTCATTCAGTGGAGGATGTATCTTGAGATAGACCACATTTTCCTGTCTAACTTGTTTCCCAAACTGAATATGAATTGCCTTCAATTTAGTAGATTACGTAACACTCAAACGAGTTGTGCTGGGGAGTATCAGAGCTTAGTAGTATAAAAATAGCTGCCATTACATAATTCCAGTTGCATTTATGGCTTTTATTGGAGTAAAGGTAGAAACTACCGGAGGTAATGTGAGGCAGTGCCACATCTCGTCATCAGCCTGGTCTCCTGGAAACTTTAGTTTCTGCTAGAAACCATGCAGCTGATTATTTGGTGGGCCTCAGATGGCTCCTCACAAATTTCATCATCGGGCCCAGTCACTCCTCTGTTCAAAGAGGTGGTCCAGTACCTTCTGGATTCTTCAGTCCCAGTGGAGATGCATTCAAACCCGGAAAATGCTCCATTCTCAGCAGGAAATTTAGGTTTCTGGGAGGTTTTGCAACCGGAATTACAGACTCCAGTCTCGCTCAATTTAGGATGAAGGCTCCAAGGCTTTGGGTTTGTTTTGCAGCTCTCAGCAGGCTTAGGTGTGCAGACTGAAAATGTGGTTTTCTTGGGCCAGTCCAGCTCTTCTTTATGAATAGTGGGGATGCGTCGCGGTGTGTCCCACGCTTTGTAATCCTCCTTCATGGTAGTCATTCCCTGAAAGGGCTCCTTGCTTTTCTCACTGGTTTGCATAGATGGAAGGACTGGTTTGGTGTGCTGGCACTTGTGTGCCGTGTAGTCCGCGTGCGTTGTGGAAAGGAACTTGTGATCTGCTGGTGGACTGGATTCTTTGGCTTTGCCTTGGCCGTGGAACTTTGTTTCAAGGGACCAGGTCTTGAATTGCTGAAAGAATTCACTGGCTTTGTCAAAGAGTTCTTGGTTTATGTCCCAAGCCGCCTTTGGCCTCGAGGGCACTGCATGCTCTAATGGCAGATCTTTGTTGGTTTGGTACACAGGCTTCTCCCTGCGTGTCCTGGGCGGCAGTGGATGGGTGACATAATCAGACCTGTAGCTGGTGATGCTTTCGAAAGGTTGTGGTTCTCGCACCTCTTGGACTGTTTCAGAGTTAGCTGCAACTTGAACAGATTTTTTCTGGGAGTGACCTTCTTCGGTCAGGTTAGTACTGTTTGTGACAAGTAACCCTTGGTTGACCTTCAAGTTGCCATTCAGCTTGAATGGCTGCCGCTTGTTTGCTTTCCATGCTTGGAAGTCGTCTGTAAACAAGAGACAGTGAAAGTGGATTTGAATCAGGATGGTTGTTTGTTGTTTTGTATTTCTTGCAATGATCTTCAAATAGCTTACTTCTGTACACTGATGTGTAGTCCTCCACCTTGGATGCCATCTGGTTTGCTACAGAGCGTACAGGATTGTGTGGAGCGCTGCTGCATCTCTGGTGGCCTTTGGGTGGCAGAGGTGGCTGTGGGGCCTTTGGTGGATTTTTTATCCGTTTGTGGGTCACATAGTATGATCTGAAACACACGTAGACATGTTTACACACAAGTAGGGTTTAGATGGGTAGAGAGCCAGCTGCACTTCATCATGGACTGTTGGACCATTCTGCCACACCCACCAGGAACATCAGCCCTCAAAGGGGAGAGCAACGTTTCACAGCTTAGGTTAGGGCGCTTTCACTAAGATGTGTCCAGTGAGATAAGACAAACACTTCAGATCTTACCTAAAAGTGGTCATATCGGCATTCATCCCTTTCAGTGGATGGTAAGGGTCTTTCTGTGTTGTGGTTGAGATGATAGCCATGTGGCAGCGTGGGGGAAGGAACCTGTCCTGGTACTCTGTGGTCATGGAGGCTCGGGTCTGGGCTCTCTGGGAGCCGGAGAGCTTCCTGGACATCAAGGCAAGACAGGTTTATTTGTATAACACTTCAAACAACAAGGCAACTGTGCTTTATCCTACATAAGACGTACAAAGGCATTAAGACAAAGTATTGAAGAAATTTCAAAAATTGAAAATAAAACACTGTCAAGGACATTGCCAGGTAAAATGACAACATGTTCAACACCATTTTAAGTGCTTCTTTTATGCTGCTTTTTTCCACAAAGATAATCAAATAGCATATATAGTTGTTTTTAAGCCAATATAATTTTAATTAATGTCCGTTTTACAACCTATAGAATCAGCATGAACCCCTGCAAGAGTATAACCCTGATCACACATTTTTGCAGACATATTACAACAAACAAGCAACTACAGTCAGGCCACAAAATTTCATTGAAATTAATGTAAAATTTGAAAATACACAAACAGGTCACTAGCTAGTATTTTGTGTTTTCTTAAAGAAAGCCCTACCAAAATTGCTATTGCTATCTCATAAACAAAACGTTATAAGTAGATGACCTCACCTCGTAGATGTGGCTTGTTGGTTGCCGTTTTGCAGTGTGTTTTGCTGCCTCATAGTTTTCGGGTGCATCGCTCGTCCGGCAGGACAGGTGTACCCTGTGCGCTTGTTGGCGTCCTGTGGCTCGGAGTTGTTGCAGCCTGCACTCTTCGCTGCAGGCCTACAGCATATGAATTATTGACCGGAGGAGGAACATGGGGTGTGTGCTGAACGAGAGTAGCACGCAGCGGCCGAGAGCTTCTAAAAATAAACACCAGTGGATTACTCTCTGATGCAGGCCGGTTGTCAAGGCGAGGACGCTGCGAGTGATGATGCGCTTTTTTTTGGCGCGTAAACAGGATTCCAAACCCCGCTGTAGTAATGTTACAGAAAGTGAAGTAGCCACTGTTAAAAAAAGGATACCAAGTAGTCCATCAGTATGTATGTGTCGCCTTTTAAAAATCAAATGGCATTAGACTTATCAGCGAGATTATGTTGCTTTTTACTTTTCAGAATTTTTTTTTTATATAAGCTATGCAATGTGCAGTCGGGTCGTGCATTTTGCAACGTGACTTGGTCGCAGGACTCCATCTGTCACTTTGTAGCCATGTCCAAAAAAAGGAAAGAAAAAAAGAGAGAGGATATAAGCACATGCGCACAAACACACACACACACACACACACCGGGGAGTAAAGGAAATTGTGACCTTGTGAAATACCGATTCCGCCAACGGATGTAGTCATGGGGATTTTGCCTCGCACAAATTGTTTAACTATGGATGATTGAATACACAAGATCAAGGGCATTACTGTGTTTGTCCACTAGATGGCGGCCAAAGTTTAAAAAAAGACGTATAGAGAGCCCATTAGGTCAACATTAGAGTATAACAATTTTACTTTGGAGTCTTTTCTTTGGCACCTACATTTAAAGAAATTGTTTAATTTGTAGTATATTGTAGTACAGACAGTTTTGTAAACAACATTTGTTGCAATCTGGCCTCAGATTAGAATATAACTTAAATCACGCTGTAAATTATTTTATTTTATTTTGCACATAGCCTATACAACAACATGAAGCCAGAACAAAAACTAAAAAAGGTGTTACAGGAGAGGTCAAGAAGTCATAGGCCTATATAATGGACCTCCCCTTAAAACCCCAACCAATATATAAAACACGATTTAGCAAATACATATAAATACAAGGAAAATAAAAGACAATAAGAGACACACAAAATGAACAGAAGAATCCAGCACCAATCAGTAGACAAGAGTTATATAAAAAGAAGAAAATAAATTAAACTTCTCAAAATATAACAAACTCTTAATAATCTGTACTTTGGTCATGTCTGGTTTTACAAAAAGGAAGGTGAAGATGATCGACCTGTGTAGTTATTGATATTTTCAGAGTGACATCTCAGTATTTTGTACTGAAATTCAGTACTCTTCAGTTAAACTTATCCTCAGTCATAAGGTTAAATATTTAGTGTTTCTTATATAATTGTATTGTTGGCAGGGTGGAAAAGTCTCTGAAGCAGCATTTAGATCATGAGATACCAGGAGCCTCCACAGATTTTCAATTACAGAGGAAATTGTGATATATTAGCCCTGTAAATGAATTAACTAACTAATTACAGCGTAACAAAACACAGCTGATTAATGGAGTTAATGAACTGTGAAAATAGCAGCTGTAGACTCAGGGAGGAATTACTACATCAGAGGTTGACTTATGTTCAAAGTACCTGAACGTCAAATGCACATTAGTAACTGCATTGAGTCACATGTATACAGTTTACATTGTCAAAGTGAAATACAACTACTGGGCATACTGCCCATCTGTAGTTTTTAACAAAGGCTTTGCATGCTCACACAGGTGTTTTCACTTCTGCTCAGGTTGAAGTTGGGAATTACATAAGGTCAGAGGATTTAATCTACCAATAAGAATTATAAAAGGGAAAGTTCTCCCACTCTAACAGGTGCCGAAAATCTAACAGGTGAGTGAGGGAGATGTCAATCAACCAACCTGAAGAAGCCCAATCAGGTAAAATAATTAAAATCACCTGTTTGCATTTAACATCTCCAAATCTCTTGGATTTTGCAGTCATTATATGAAGCACAATGGGTATACGTTTTGCACTCCAAGCCTGCAGATTATGCAACAAAACAATACCTTCAGTGCCTTGTTTTCACTGTCAACTAATTAATTTAGAGTGCTGTAGGATTGCTTATGTTAATTTGCTTCTGACACTGCATAAGAAATTGAAAACAATGCAAGCAATGCATGAGTTCTCCTGGGTGGATGTGTGTACTTTTGTGCATGTATCCTTCCACTGGTTGTGGCATTTGACAACTTATCTTAACCTGAAAAATACATTTCCAGCAGTAGTAGCAACTTTATTCCAAATTGCATGCCAGAGAGATTATAATGTCTGATTTCATAATTAGAATTAGCATAATGGACTCGACCCATGTGGGAGGGCAGACATGCACTTGAAGTTTATGAATACAGGACTGTTAAAAGCTAATTTATAAATCAAATTATTGTAGAAAATACTTATACTAAAATACTATTTTGGGAGCATAAAAGAGGCAAAAACTGCCCTGATAAATGACAAGTCAGGTCCACAGTGATAAATCAGACCTCTGTGCAGTTGTGCCTGTGCACCCACCCATATCCTTCACTCTCTGAGTGATGTGGAGTGAAGACATATTTTCACAGAGAAGCATTAAAATGCAAAAAGGCTGGAAAGAGGAACCTCGGAATAAGAAGCCACGAGTCTGGGGAGGTTTATGGATATTTGAAGTCCTTCCTCATTAAGAATTTCTGGCTGCATATGAAAAATGACTTCTCTATTCAGTGTCATCAGAAGGACTCAAGAATACATTTTGGCATCTTGAAACGAGGGAACAGCGTAGGAGGATAGACGTTGATATTGCTGTTCGTTATAGCTTAAAACTAGCTCAAATTGAGTCTGCACATTAAATGCGATCAGAAACCTGCAGGACTTCCCCAGTTTTTGCCAGTATCATGTAATGTGAATCACTGGTGGTTTGCGTGCATTGTCTGCTACTGTGCTAACCATATCCACTAATATCAGAATCCAAGGCATCAAACAGGGTCACAGGACTGTGGGGTCGCTAAACGCCAGCATTTCTGTTTGAGCGCTGCTGGCCTCTGTGGCTCTCTTCTCTCCATATGATGTCTGTTGAACACAATTAATCAACAAGATGCGCTTTTTTGTCACATTTGGACAGTTTAGTAAGTGCCTCTATCCACCAAAACCCTTAGAAAGAGAGCTTTTAAGGTTTTCGTGCGTTTTTACGCAGCGCCCTTGCCAAAAACATGTTAACGTTGCCATACACTGACTGCAGAAAATGTATTTTTTTTTCAATTTTAAACAACACAATGATCCCATGAATGATTTATTATCTTAAACGTGTTTGCTGTCTTGCAGTGCACTTACAGTAAACCATCTTTTTACAAAATGCAACTAGTAATTGCCTCTTTACGCAGCGTTCCGTTGTTCTATAACAGGAGACCTGACAAGAATACAATATAACTGCACTTCATGTCAAGTAATGGCAATTGTACTCGACTGCAAGAGCTCAAAAGGAGCGGGTCAATAAATTATGTTAATTAGTTGGGACAGATTGGAGGCGTGTTGCTGTCGTAATGAGGGGGAGCATGCCTGCACCGTGGAAAAGCTCCGAGTGGTAATGCTGTCTCCACTACATGCGCGCTGCCTTCTATTTCCCCAGCCTCTCTTTCTACTTTATTGTGCGTAATAGCAATTTCCTCTGCAGTAGACTAGCCTACTGTGCAAGGCTCGGTGCAACAAGTTTGCAGGAGCCACAACACGCCGTCAGACAGGTTGACTTGCTTTGGCTGGAGCGGAGTGGGGGCTCCACTCATCTTATCTGTCGCTGTCACCACAAAGTCACCGTAGGCTACGTGAACGCCGCGTCGCAGGCACTCACACACACTTACACACACTCAGAAGAGTGTGCCATAAATTCGTGACTCCGCGCCAGATGCAGCTTGCTCCCACCGGCGCGTGTAGTTGTAGTTAAATGGAGAACGCGGAGGCAAGAGGAGCATCTAAGTGCGTGGAAAAAATGGAGAAAGAAGTGGCGCCTCAGAAGCGACAATATTGGCGCACAACAGTGCTGAACATAATCTCGTCTTTATGCTCAGTGGCGTCCATCGCCTTTTGCATTCTTCTGAGCATTAACACAGCTGATATTAAGAACCGGGTTGTGGATTTGGAGAGTGGGAATGGCGAGCACACCTTTATCCGTGCCCCTGGCTACTCCATGGATGATTTTAATTCATTGATTGAACAAAGAGTGGATGAGCTGCTCTCTCAGGTAAGATTGACTCTTGCACTTGCTCTCCTTGAGTTAATTGTTTTTACCCGCTTAATTGCCCACAAACTGACTCTATTTGAGTGAAGAGCCATACAGAAATCTACTTCGATTTTAGTGAAAGCATCATGTGCATATGAATAAAAATGTTGTTCTTTTAACATTTCAGCGCTCCTATGAAAATTTTGTCAAGATTCGCACTGCAAGACAAGCATCCCCTGAATGCAACTGCCCTCCAGGTAAATGAAAACTACTTTCCCCAATACATCCTGCACGTGTTTGTCTTGTTGGTGTGTGAGACACTGGGTTTGAAGCATGTTTGACTCAGACCAGAGTTGATGTAGGAATGAATGGAAGCTTTCTGAGCAGGTCCTTAGTTTTATTTCATTGAAACCGATGACACATGACAGTGCTGCCCAGATAGTGCTGATAGTTTGGGGAGGTCTGTTGTGAAGGATGCAGACAGCTGACTGGCCATTACATTTAACAGAAAGAAAGGTATTTAACAGCAGTCTATACATAGAGGTGCTGAGAGGTTGTTTGACTTGTGATGTTGCCTGCTCACTTGTCCACTTGGAGAGAGGGGGGAAAAAGCCTGTTGAAATGCACATTTCCCACCAGTAGATGGAAACATTCATTCCTTCAGCATTCTGATCATTTTGGGATGGAGTCAAGGTTGGGTTAGTCAGTGCATCAGTGTTAGGAGATGTTGCTCTGGGATGTTGGAGGGGACTGCTGCACAATTAGAGCTGTAACATCACATTTCTTCTAATTTTTAAAATATGGCATGGCATTTACTATTGGGCATCATTGTCAGACATCATTGGGAGAGATCCGTCAATGCTGCTTCTGAATATGTGATTGACAGCCCCAGTAAGAATGAGGTGAAAGAATAAATTTGAATATATAAAAGAACCCTGCAGGTGTTTTCTGACAATATGGATAAGAAATTGCCACCATATAAGCAAGGATCAAATTCTAATGTAAAGTTCAGATGATTGTGCAGTTTAAAATGTCAATTAAGTCCATTAAGAATGTTTTCTCCCTGTTGTTATACATCAGCTAAGGGTTGTGGACATAACAGATTAAGTTATTGAATCTCCATTTATTGTATTTTATATCATGATTGTTTTTTATTCTGGTGTAGGCCAAAGGAATAGTATATTGTTGAATGAAAACCCTGTATCTCCAATTTTGATGATTTTAAATTTCGAAGATAATAGGTTGAGAAAACATCTTAAGCTAAATAACCCATTGCATTATCTGAAAATACATTGATACAAAGCTGAAAACAGGGATGTTTTTCTTAGCCATTGTCATTTTGGAGATGCATGATTTTCACAGGACAGCGTGGATATGTGAATTTCTTTTCTGAATCCCACAGACTTGTATATTTGAAGCGTTTGCTCGTAGAGTTTTGTGCTTTTTTTTTTTTTCACGTGAAATATTCTCATGAATCCCTGAAAAAATGTCTACAAGGTCACTGACAATCATCAGTTTTCAGAATACCGAAGGTTTCTCAAACAGCATCCTCAGCCCACTCTCAATGTGGATAAAAGGAGTCCTTGAAATCAGAATGAAGTGTAATATCTTGCCTTTGTAAATAACATGTCACTGTACATGGCAGTAACATTTCCAAGTGCTCTCAGTGAGGCACATGCGAACATTACGCTTGTTTCTGGCAGACTGTGAGACTACGCTGCTGAGCCACTTGGTAGACTACACGCTGCAGGAAACTGACATGTTTTCACAACTTTTTAAAGTTTGATGAAGAGGGATCTGTACGCATCACAGCCTCTGGCAACTCCAGCTGGGAATGTGATACAGTAAGTGTGAACATACTGGAGGCGACCTCTCTGGAAAAGTCATAGTTGTGATATTGTGCAGGGTAGCCTTGTGGCTGGATCTTTGGATGGACAATCCAGGTGTCAGAAAGCATCTGTGTTGCAGGACCGAAGTGTCCTTGGGCAAGACGCTGAATCCTTACTCAAGCCAGGGACTGTTCTGTTGTTGTTCCTGACCTCTGACCTCTCTGTTGGGGGAAAGCAAAAAGATTCCCCCTACCAGACACAAACAGGATTATTACGTCTATCATAATCAGACATAGGTGAAAGAAGAACCAAGACTGGTGAAAGTAATAATCCTAAATGACTGATCCAAATGTCTTCGTTTTCACAAGTGGTTTATCAATTGCGAATGACTCATCTTCCGAGTGGGAATGCCTGAATTACTGAGCCAGAAGTACTGGAAGTATTAACCATAATGAGACTCTCACAATCATGCTGCTCTCTGTTCTCAATCCCTATCATATGTCTGCTATTTATTTTCTCCCACCACATTTCTGCAAAGGGCAGAAATAAAACAATGAAAACATTTCACATCAAATGAAGCGCGACGACGCTAAAACCAAGGCGGCACCGAGCTTGATCTTGGAAACTGGCACTCTCAAATTTGATTTGATTTTTTTTTTTTTTTAGTTTTTTGCATTATGGTTAAATACAAAACACATATATCATCAGTGTACTTTGAATAATCTGTAGTGTATTTGATATTGTTCATGCAACTTCTACCATAGTTTAATGCTTTGGATGGGGCTTTTTCAGGCCAAGTATCTTTATACCGTATGACTGCTGAATGGGTTCACTTAATATTTATCCTCCCCTCTGTCTAGGAGACAGCCCCTGGCTTAGATGTGGCTTTTTTTTTCTTTGAGGGGAGGACCATAATGTGCTTTTCACAGTCTTCACTTTATAGCTGTCAAAGAAGATGGAGTGGTTGCACAGACAGAGCAATGGTCCATAGCTTGAGGATATTTTATAGGTTGCTTCTGAATCAGAGGAAGTTTGTACCATCTTTATCAAAGAACGTCTGTCGTGAACTTCAAGAAGTATATTTAATTCATGCTGATGTAATTCTTGGTTAATGAAGGTGAAGGTGAATTTTTTATTTTATGGTGCCATTTGTCAGTCTAACAATGTCTGGTATCGCTGTCATTTAGCACTCAGTTATTAGCTTCTGAGTGACTAAAAGCATTTTCACACTTTGGCTGTGGTTGGGTCTGAACCCAAGATTGTTTTTAGCCACGTTAGTGGCGTGGCTCTAGGGATGGCAATATTGGTCAGGTGGTCAACCACTTTGGTCCAGACTGAAATATCTCAACTATCAGATGGATAGCCATGACATTTTGGACAGACATTCATGGTCCTCAGAGGATGAATGCCAGTGACTTTGGTGATCCCCTGACTTTTCCTCTTGCACCCCCAGTATGGTGACATTTTTTGTCTTTTTAGCGAAATGTCTCAACAACTTTTGGATGGATTGTCATGAAATTTATAACAGATATTCATGGTGCCCAGAGAATGAATCCTACTGACTTAAGTGATCATCTAACGTTTTCCTCTAGAGCCACTAAAAGGTTGACATTTGTGGTTTTGAGTGAAGTATTTCGCCAGCTATCGGATGGATTGCCATGAAATTTGGGTTGGACATTCATGTTCCCCTCAGGATAAATGGTAGCAACTTTGCTGATCCCTAAACTTTTCATCTAGCGCCATCATCAGGTCAAAATTTCAGTTTGTCCAATAATCTGATTTATGATTAATTACAAAACTAATGTCATTCGCATCAGTCTCAGCTGTACTTTGTGTTCAGTGCTAATTGGAAAATGCTATCATGCTAACACGCTAAACTATGATGGTGTACATGGTAAACATACCTGCTAAACATTAGCATGTTAGCATTTGTGAGTGAGTTTGAAAAGCAGTTTTCACACCATACATTTGGTGTAAATAGTCTTGGGCCTTGGGGGGAAAAGCAGCCCAGTCAAACCAAGTTGGTTTGAAATGTCTGTAGTCATACCCACTCAGTGTGCCACACCGTGAAGTGAGTCTCCTTCTAATAATTGTTTCAGCACTGGCGGGCAGCTTTCTTTTTCATTTTTTTGTGTACCTTCTCCTCCCCTGGGATCTGCATTCCAAGCAGCAGGGCCTGTTGTTTAATGGGACTATAATAAAATGTGCAGTCAGCAAGCACTGGTGCTTTGCTCTTTCCCTGTTTACTCACCCATACTCCTCAACTCCCCTCTCCCCTACATCACCCTTTTCCCCACTCTGCAGCACTTCTTGAAGTTAACGCTTCAAAAAGCCTGGCAGCTAAACACCGGCCAAAGTGCTCACAAGAAAACAGAAACATACAACTTGTAATGTGCGGGACTTTGTTTTCCCCCACTAAACACCCAACACTGGTTGTCAAGGACAAAGGGGCAGCAGGGGGGTCATATCAGCTGGCTGTTACGTCTTCAGATTTCAAAATAAAACCAGAAGCAGATGCAGCAATATCTGTTTGGCTTGCTTTGTCAAGTCCAGATTTGATTCACTTCAGCAGAGTCAAAACTACACAAACACACAGCCCACAAAATTCTCAGCCTAATCACTCCTTTTCAACTCCTTGTGGCCAAGCTGGTTTACACTCCGCCTTTTCCGCCTCACAAAGTGTGTAATCCCAGTGGCCTGATACAATTACAGTTGTGCCAATCCCTTCAGATATCCTCAACTCAGTGGGCAACTGGTAATTAATCACTGACAGCTTTTGAATTTAGCCCTCTGTGTGGTTTGGTGCTGGGAGGTGCCCTAATAGCCATGTAATTACTGAGTGCTAGGTAAAGCTAAGCAGACTTCCAGGTAGCCACTGCGGCCAGCTGCTTTTAGTTAGGTGGATCAGGTTAGGCTGCCTTTGTGAGCTAGTGAGGCCGGAGACGAAAGATGGAGCCTGGGAAGCCTTGCCTGGAGGCAACGGTGAATGGGCAATTATGATTTTGATTGCAGCTAAATTGCTTAACAGGGTATCTACATGTAAATCATGAGCATAATGTACTCTACACAGTGAATAACATCTTGCAAGGATCCTTTTATGCATGAAGAGCTCGACTCATTCAGCTCAGATTTTACATCGGTCCCAATAAATTAACATGACATGATTTCTCATGATGAATCATCAGAAGTGGTGCACTTGCCCTAATTTTCAATTCTCACACACGGTTTATTATAAAGGGCAGGATGCTGGAAATAGCACAGATGGTCTCTTTTATACCTTTGACACAGCACTTTTTATGGGAGATGATGAGGCATGCCAGCTGAAAGCACTGGTAATGACTGTGGGGCACACTTTTTCTCCCTTTACTATACTGTACATTAACCTGAGGGGACACTCTGAATGAAAAGGAGATGACATGATTTTTATGAGCGATGTCACAACAGCACTCCGCTGGAGATTGAAGTACCTCAGGCTGGGAGAATCAGGGACGGGGCCAAAAGAACGAGGGGCATTGAAATGCTCGTGCCTAATGGTTCGTCTCACGTGTCCTTGAACATTTCCTGGTGGTGATCCTCAATCGTCATTTTGTGTGGAATAAAGTAGGAAGCTTGGAGATCCTGTCTTGGCTGCTTCTACGGTTACTACTTGGAGTTAAACGAAGGGGTTTCCATCACCACAACATAACGGCACACCCCACAATTGAATAAAATAATTGTCTCCCGTTTTTATTTGACATTCATTTGCTCCAAAAATAGGCTGTGTTTGTAATAAAATTAATGTTTTCCCTTTAGGATTCATTGCACTTTTTGCGTCATCACACTTGAACAATGAGTTTCAAACTGTTAAAGGTGGAGCAAAATTATTCTAGTGTGGTTTTGTGCCTGGATGTCAATGGATGTCACCCAAGTTGTGTGATTACAGTTGAATGGTTTTCCTGTTGCATGTGCTGCAGTAAAACTTTTCTTGGTCCACTATGTATCTACTCAGGCATGATGTTTGAGGGAAAGTCTGAGATCGTGTTCTTTGTGGTGTATCCATTTTGTTGTTTGCTCATATAGATGCAAATTTGTTGTTTAAATATTGAGGAAAATAATTAAGAGGCATCATGTTAGCAGGCCTGGCCGAGTATCTCAGTGTCTGCACCTTCAAGGGGCACTTTGGTGGTGGTGGTGATACAACATTACCCCTCCTTCCATTGCCCTGTAACCTCCAGTGCAGGAGGGGGGGAATCACTGCTGTTGGTTCCCTTTGATGCTCCTTCTCCCAGGATCCAGTGCTCCTCTGTTAGAGCTGGGTGGCAAATCCTCCACAAAAGACGGCTCACAAAACTCAGTGCCTCATCCGCTGGGTGCCCTCTGACACCGGATTCAAAGTTCCAGTCATCCTCCTACTGAAGTCTCCTTTGTGATGGCTTAAGTTCACCCTTCTCTACACCAGCCCACATATTCATCCCTGGCCCACCAATATTCAAAGACACTTTAATAGACAAGGGGGACCTTTTCTAATGTGACACCCTTGTTGAACAGCTGGTCTACTGTTCAACGTGGTGATTTTTCTATGACTGCAATGGCCACTGCAATGTTTAAGGATTTTTGTCTCTGTACTTAGACTCTATTGATCTAATCTCACCTTAAAGAAGTGGAAGTTTTTGACCTCTAGTAGTGCTACAGAGCTGTTTTTCCACGAGTGGGTCCCTGTTTTGTTTATCAGGTGGCGGTAACATATCAAGATATGCTGAAATGCACTAACAGGCAGTGAAAAAGGAGACTGCTAAGTAGTAAACATGGATGTAAACAATGTAAGATTTAAAATACCTATACAGCTTTGCAAATGTTTTATGAGGAAGGAAATGCATTCAACATGTTTGTTAGCTGTAAAGGATGCACACAATGCATTTTGGTGAGTAACAGTGAATGTAAACATTTACTTTGTTTACAAGAAAACTCTAAAGGGCACCTTTTTAATATGTTATTTCGTTTACCAGCCTGTCTTATTGAAGGTCTCCAGGTGAAACTTTTGATAAAAAGTCAGTATTTCCTGTTTATGAATCCTTATTGGCATGATGCTAGCAAAATGTCAAATGCAAACTACATTATACATGCTCTCTGATTTTAGAATGCAATTTAGCCCCCAATGCCTGTCTCCGTGAAACAATTCCTATTTCATTAGTTTTGAATGAAAGAATGATTTTCCAGTGTCTGTCATCAATTTCAAATCACCAGTAAAGCACGACGATGCCAGCGTTCACCCGTGTCATGGAAATTCTGGGCTCCAGACAAGCAAAGAGAACTAGGAACCCCTGAGGCGCTCCCCACATGCTCTCCTACACCCCCCTCCCTCCCCACCGCCTGTGGCTTTGTGCCCCAGGCCTCTCAGCCCTGGCAGGCATGGAGGATGGGGGGTGAGGGGCACAGATGCCGCTACTCTGTACTCTATCAGCCTAATAAGAACAGGCACTACAAATAAAACAGGCTGGTGTGCAAAAAAGAAAGCATTGGGACGTGCCACGGCAGGAAGCTATAATTTTGCCAGCGTGTGCCTGACATGCAAGCTATGGTTAATATGGTCTTGCCACCATTCATGGGCATCCCTAAAAAGATGTCTTTAATTTAGAAAACAATGTATGGATGGTGTTTTCTGAGTCTGTTTATTTTATTTTTCATTTATGCATCATTTCATTTATGCATCATTTACTGTAAGTCCACAGACTGAGGGCCGAATTAGCTTAGAGCTGTTCCATGTTATGTTCAGTTCTTAAGTCCAAAAACAGCTTGCCTTGACACCAAGACATTTTTCATTTTGGTCCTAAACCTGTAAGGGACTGTATGAAAATTATTGTTGTGGAGTCGGTGGTGGAACCTTGTGTTTCATGTTTTAAAAATTCAAGACCTTCCCAAGGGTTATTAATATTTTCATTTGACCCTGTCTTTGAAAAACAATTCAACACCCTCCCCCAAATATCTCAAAATGATACTCCAGTATGAAGTTGAACCATTAATAACTACAAGGCAAAGACAATTTAGATTATCTATCCCAATTTAAACATCTATTATCTTAATAGAACATTTTCACAATGCACGTCATCAATACTCACATAAGATGCGAAAATTAACAATTGCCCATTTTATGGTCAAACAGATGATGGCATCCAATTTACTAAATATTCCATCTGCTCTCTATTTTTGAACCATGAGCTCCTAAATGAACAGATGTTATCACTGCACTGAATGTATGAACTGGGCCCAGGCACCAGCTCTGGCTTGTGTTGATTATATTCGCTAGTGAAAAAAACGACACGCTCTATGCTAGAGATAATGTTCAGTCACAAGTCACTTATAATATCCACGTGTTTCTCAAAATGGGCATATCTGTATACAAAAATCTGTATAAAAAAGACAGAGCCTCTCCTGGTCTCTCAAAGTCAGAATACCCTTGCTTCAGCGAAGATAAATATTAGAATACCCTCCCCCTTTTCTGACACCCCAAATAATTTTTGTACAGTCCCTAACCACAAGTCCATCTTAATCTCATTCATTGTCTTTAGTTTATTTTCCAGGGTTTAAAGCAAGATATATCAATCTACACCTAACGCAGCATTGGCAGTAATCCTTTCAGAACATTTATTTACGGTGGTTGCAAAACGTTTATTAGAACTAACATTTTGGAGTGCCCTCTTTTCAGTTTTCAAACCCTTTAGTCTCAACTAAAACAAGCAAGCAATCCCTCAAGCTATCCAAAGACAGCAGGGTTTCAGGCGATTTCTCAAAGTGGAAAAAGTGATGGAGGCGAGCAGGGTTTGCCCAGCGGCTGGCCAGATGATGTATGCTCCCAGACTCCCCCGGGGCGCCACCAAGATGTTGGACTCCGAGAAAAAGGTCCAAACTGTTGGATCAGACTGCTGGTGTTTCTTGTCCACTGGGCCAAACACCATTAGACATCCAGTGTGTTTGTCAGTTAAGTCCAGTTTGTTTCCCCCCCCTTTCCCTGTCCCCTGCCATGTTCAGATAGATACAAGAATGTCCTTCTTGAGATCTTGTCGGCTTGTTCGATGCCCCCCTCCTCACCACCACTCACCAGGGGACTTGCACTTTGCCAGCCGGCTCTTCCTTCTCGAAGCTGTGCTAAATGTGACATGAAATATGAGTCATGCTGTAGATCTGAGAGGGTAATAAACACACCGAGCAAACATTTGAGCCCATGTGCACTCACAAACATGCTGTTGCACACAACTGGGTCACAAAATATGCACACTTGCGGATGATCCCACTCACACAGACACCAGTGCCACAGAAACATGCAGCCATGCGTGACACCCTGCAGTCCCTCACTGTAGATTTTGTAACTTGATCTATAACCAGTGGCAAAGGTTTTTGATGATATTGTGGTTTGGTTAATTTAATTTTCTAAATTTAAGAGAGGGAGAAAGCATGAAATAAATGGATGGAAGCCATTCATTCTCAATTTACTCAATAAACTGATGTTAAAAATGGTGTGGAATGTGGTTTTCTAATTAAGACTTATGTAACCGTATTTTTCCTCCAATATTCATGAATACTTTTTTTCTTTTCCCTTCAGCAGGCAATTAATCTAGAACATGCAATTAAATAATTTGGCTCAAACAATACAGTGCCCGGGGAAGTGGCAACTTGCCAATTTAACCTACCTGGGAATGTACATGCATCTACTGCGTCTGTGTCAGTAAAGATGGATTGATATGCAGAGAGTTGCCTCATGGTCTGGTCGTAACACAGACGGTCTTGCTTTCAAGGGCCCCTCCCCTTGTATCTGATGAAGAAGAAGAGGGTAGAAACAGCTGTGTAAGCCACAATTAAGGCCTGGAAAACCCAGCGGTGAGACAGACAGCCCTATGCACTTTAATTCAATTGAGTGGTCATTTGATATGGTCCAAGCAGGCTAGACGGCTGGTTAAATTGTAATTTTCGACAGCTTGATAAATGGCACTGATGCCCCGTACGGCTGCCTGAAAATAGGTTTGTCTAATTTCTAGTCTTAGATGGAGGTACTAGTTTGGGACATTGTGGCATAACGATGTAAACTGTGTAACTGCATACTTCATTGCTCTTCTTTTGTGTACCAGTTTTGAAAAGGTTGGCCTGTCCTTACTGTGATCAGTGTGGAAGTAGGAGATATTCATGAAATGATTGACTGTTTACTAAACCCTTTCCCCGAACAGTGATTGTACAATCATAGCTTAGCAACAGTAACTAGGCACAGCAGTCCTGAAAAGACTTGGATTTCTTTGTGATATTTGGTATTTCAAGACTTGAGACTGGGTTGTGTCTTCTTTTTTAACCTTTAACCTTTTTAAATGCAAAAACACAAGAGTAGAATCGTGAGGAATAGATTAAACAGTGTGTTTGTCAGCTATGACAGCTGCAAACGTTAACATGCCCAGTTTGCTAGCTTATTACCTACAGTACAATAGTAACTTAGCATTACTTCCAAAGCCAAGGAGCATATTGTTAGCCAACTACATTGTTTTGTGGGTTACGTTAGAAAAACCCAGTTCAACTTGCCAAATACAACAGTTAGTCCATATCCTTAAGATTGTTTTCCATTTCAAATAAGTCAGCTGGAAACAATAAAAAGTCAGCTGCAGATGGAGTTTTCAACCAACTCACGGAGTTATCGTAATTAGCTAGCTTGCTAGCTAGCTACAGCTGATAAAATCTGCTAGCAACAGTTGTCATTTTAGCCGTCAAAATCAATGGTCAACCGCTACAGATGAGAAGCCTGATTTTATTTACTTCTGTGTGAAATCAAAGACACATTGTCTCAAAAATTACTATGAATTTAGAGTTTGAGGTAAATCTGCCACTATTATCATTGTAAATGATATATGCAGTGTTAAAACAGAAAGCTTGACAGGCGTAGCAACAGTAACTAAGGGTAGCTGGGCTTTGTGAACGGTCAATTGAACCGAATCATTATGCTGAATTCAAATAAGTGTGTGCAATCAGTAGTCACAAGAATTGTGACTAACGATTCAAAGGTAAGGGTGTTTTTTCCCCTGTTCCAGTGCACACTGTTGAAGAAAGATTATCTCAGTCGATAATGCCATTCATCTGGATTCATGCTGTTGCTCTGAGGTTGATGAGTTGTTTGTGTGCATCCATGCACTGGTGTCTGTTAGGTTTTAATGAATCAGGCAAACTGGGTGGAAATGTTATGAGATTGTAAATCAGAATACCTCATGCATATATTATACATTTTCCTTGCAAACATAAAGGTATGATGATCATTTATGCTGAATGTAACATCCAAATGATGCACAGACACAAAAAAGTCAAAGAAGTTGCCTTTAAAGTGTTCTACATTCTAGTACTTACATAAATACATTCATTTATATTAATATTTTTTTTTAGGAAATTAACCCAATTCCCTACTGTGGTAATATACAGATTACTTGTTTTTATATGGGTTTTATCTGAACTATGGACTTTTTTGTCATAATACATCTGCTCCACACACATCTGTCCTCACACACATTGTGGGAAAGTTTAGAGCTCCATTTTTCTTTGTAAGATTTGTTGTAGCACTCATATAGCTTCAACCTTATATTTAGAATAGCACGTAGTTGCTGATGGTGATGGTTGTAGTGTTGGTAGTTCCTCCTGTCCACAAGTTGAAGTGTCCTTGAGCAACATGCTTAATCCCAAATTCCTTCCAATGTCTGCCTATGTGTACGAAAACATTTGTTTGGGCAAACATATCTGCCACATTAATGTAATGGTGATAATGCTCTGAAATACAGACGTTGCAATCAGTTGCCCTACATCTAATAACCTGTTTGACTCTCTACCAATCAGCATAACATCCTGCAAGTCTTTGCCTGGATCCAGGTTAATGAGCCATCTCCCATGAGCCATGCTACTATCTCAAGCAGTTTCACATCTCGTGAGAGTCTCACACCGCACTTGATACCGAAATACAAAGTTAAACTTCGTTCCTCAACAAGATTGACGTGTCGGCTTGAGCTGGAAGTGCCGTTCATTTCACACAGAACATTGCACTTACCACCTGCTGTGTCAGCTGCCGGGCACTCCAGGTAGAGCATGCACCGGATAAATTCAACACATGCTAGAAATTCTACTTGACTGGAAGTGTTGAAATATGTCTTAGTGTCCAAGTAAATTTGGATGTTGTATTGTAGGTAGTATGCATTGCTATCTATTTGTAGCTTTAATGCATGTAAACTGATTTGGAGGCCCATATTGACCATATTGCCCTCTGTGTCCACCTTGATGGATAAAGATAAATTGTGCAAAGAGCAAAGTCTTTGTAAATCAGTTGCTTAATTGGAGCCATCCCTGCTCCTAAAACTTTTAGCGCACTGTAAATGTTTGTCTCATAAGTACGCCCCCAAGTGTTTTTACTGATTTCTCAGGGTCTGTGTAAAGTGCAGATGAATGACAATATTTATGTCCATAGTTTGAAGCTGCAGCAGATTAAGATGGTCAAACCCACTGAAACCCTTCTGCCGTAGTGAGAGTTGGTGGGGAAATTGACGGTCTTGTTGCAAAGACACCACGCCACTGGGTGATTATGAGGTGTGTTAGTCAAGGTTGTCGCTATTGTCAGTCTCTGGAAGAAAGAAAAAATGGTAGTGGGTGATCTTTCCTTCTTAGCAGATATACTGGGTGGCAGCATGACTGATTTGAAGTGCTTCACATAGATACTATCTCTTTCTCAGTGCTAAACAGCAAAAGGTGAGTAGGGATCCATCACCGTGCCCTTGACCCTTGACTTCAAATAAATTACCTTCCCAGCATTCTCCCTGCCTCGGCTGCCACTGTTGAACAATAGAGGCCTTTTTAATAGCCATAGGAAAAAATTATGGAGAAGAGACATGACTTTACATGACGTACATTTCAGCTGATTAAATATGACATGACGTGCCAGTAGTTTGAACTTGCCACAGAATTTTTTGTGCCCAGGGTAAGATGGTGACCAGATTAGTTTATCTTTCCTATAGTGCCAAATGTATGTCTAATATCAATTTAAGGAATACAGAACACATACTGACACCCAAGTTGACTATTGCATTTCAGTTTCAGCGCGCATTTGCTGTCAGCTTCGACATGCTTTTTCCTTTCATGTAATATAATAAATGAGAGGGAAACTCTTGCACACGTGTGGGTCTGCAGTCAGATCCCCAGTGTAATACTTGATCGTGTACTTGTTATTCTTAAAGCAGTTATTCGTGCACTATTGGCTTTCTCACCTATGAACTTGGAGTCACTTTTTGAGGTGTAGGTCAGCTTGGCAGGAGCTGGCAAAGCATCTGCGTTACTGCAAATGTCAGGTCCCAATAATACGAGGGTGTAGGTTTCGTCTGAGCGAGAACAGGGAATAACACGACATAACTCAGTGTTTCTTTGGTTTAAATCTTGAGTTGCACTGAGTCCCATAGGAGTTAAGGCAGTCTTGCTTGTGAATGTCACACCCGTAAATCTACATCTTGCCGGCCCTAGATCCAGTTGCAGTTTAAAACAATGCTGCTGAGTTGAATGAAATGAATGAAATTAAATTCCGTAGTTAATATTGCCAATCCCTGCTGAAGTGGATATTAAGGAAAAAGAAAAGAGTATTGCAAAATCCTTTTTTGGCTTTTTATCATAGAGTGAATACGCTAAGATGACTGAAACTCATCACCACCTTTTAAAATCGCAGATACCATGAAGTGTTGGGTTCACTGACATATGTGGTTGCGGCCACTTGATTGTGTTTGTACTGGTGGTGGCAAGGCAAGACAAAATCAGTGGGCCGGATATGAAGCTACTGCTCAAGAGGTGCCGCCTGAGGCAGGGTGCAGTGCTGACAGAGGTCAGAGCTGCAGAGTTTTAGGTTGCAAAACTGCCCTGCTGCATTGGGCATAATGTTTATACTAGCAGGCTTTGTTGAATACATTAGTTCTGAAGAAGCCTGCATAGCATGTGCGCATTCAGTCATTATATACAGTGAGTTGGATGGAGATCAGCAATTCAGTATTTTACAGTTTTTTGGATAAGTTTTTATTTGTGGTTGCATGCTGGCTTGTAAGACTAGTACACTGAGAGAAGTGCATAGGGTGAGAGGCTAAAATGTGTTGCAAGAGCCAAGGAGCAACGTTTGAGGGCTTACAAGAGAAGAAAAATGGACTCCTACTACATTTCCTTCTTTATAGTTTGCTGACACTCTGCTCCAGGTAGACTGCTCCCCCTCCGGCCTGTTCTCGGATTAGCGTGTGCTCGCCAAAGTCAACACGAGAGGAAGTGGAGAAACGACTTCCCTCATTCGCACCAAGACTGCTAATGCCTCGCCAGATCTGGTGTCAGACCAGTCAGTTTGAGATGAAGAATTTGTGTTCAACGTAAAACAGATTTCAATCAGTCGAATCTGAGGAAAGAATTTATTTATTCTTTTATTTTACTCTATATTTCTGTGAGTGTTCTGCCTGTGATTCCAAAGATTAGATTTATAGAAAGGGGCTCTTAGGGACAAAGCCAAAGCTGGAGGCAGTGTGGTTAAAAAAAAATGGCTTATCAGTTTAATATTTTCTGGGTTTGTCCTTTTTAATTTTAGTACATTGGAAAGAGATATATAAATAACTACATTTTTGGAATAGAAGTTGATTGCACATTATACCTGGGGAAAAATCCAAGACAAATTTACGACACAGGATGAATATCTCTTTAAAATACTTTTGGCTGCTAGTAAGAAAGCCATCACATGGAAAGGACTGCAAGCAAACCATCCTGCCAAGAACGACTTGACTGCAGTTGTCAATGAAATAAATTGTATTTATCTGACCTTTTATCTTAAAGGAAAAGTTTGCTCATTCAACAGAAATAAGAAATAGTCTTAGAGTCTTAGAGTAGAATCAATCTTCTTATCTAAGATGAGAAGTTATAAGATGTAATCCATTGCGTGTGTTCCTGTTCCTGTACAATTATTGTGCTGCTCATGTCAACCCACTAATTTTGGCTAAAAATATCAATAAAAATAAAGTTGGGGGGGGGGGGTCTTATGTGTATCTCTGTGCAGAAAACTAGTTTCAGCATTTAGAGTTTTACATCCATAGAACAGAGGCCAAAACGGAAGGGTAATAAGTCTGAAAATGAGGCAAATTGCTTGTAAAACAGGTTACGCAAAAGTCACCAAAACATCGTCAAGGCACTGCTTGCCACCTCTTGATATCAAAATTGGGTCATGTTCAAGGCCCTTCCCGACCCATCCGTGTTTAATTGCCATGTGCTAAAGAATTTCCCATGTGCACACAAACCAGTCAAGTCTGGTGCGGCCTAATAATTGTTCACTCAAATCGCCTCTTTGTGCTGCTGTCTGCACTGAAGCTGCCAGGATTTTCTTTTTCTTCTCCTTTCTGCACTCTTCAAATGAGATCCCCCCCTGCCCTTGCAATCATGGATCTGAACATTGCAAAGTATTTTCTAATTGACAGGGGTTATCTGCTCAAAAAACCTTTGCGCTCCCCTTTGCTACTGTCAGCCGCTACATAAAAGACGTGTCTAGCTGTTTGATTTCAACCAGGAGCAAAGCTGTCTTTTACAAGCAAACTATGACTCACAGAAACATTTATCCCTTCCTCTACCAACGCGGCCCCTCGTCTGCTCTGTCCAGTCTCCTCTTTATCCTGCTCAAAGGCTTTCTCCAGCTTCAATGAGAGGTGCATGGGGAAGCAAGCTGTTTGGGGTCCGCAGCTATTGACTGGATTTATTGACTGGGCGAGACAAAAAAGTGACCAAAACAAGCAGCAATGACAAACACAGAAACAGGCTGGTGGGCAAAGAAAAACCCCACTTTGTTTTAGGCGGAGCAGCCTGTGTGTGCGCTGCTGATATGGATCCCCCATGAGAAGGCTCAGGTCACTGAATCCCTCCTCAAACGGGCCTCAGAAAAAAGATTTATTTGGGGGTTTTCTTTTTGCTTCAAAGTTGGAGGGGGAAAAAAACAGGAAACTCACAGGGTTTTTAGCATGCTCTCTGCAACAGGGTTTTTCTGTGATGCTTCAGAATGATAAATTATATAAATGTCTTTGGAGGCCACATTAAATGGTTCATGAAAATAGCAGGCCCTCTGAGAGTTTACTGTGCCTTCTCTGTACAGCCTGCTTTGATGATGGTAAATGGTACACTGTTCTATCTGCTTTGACAAAATGTCATGGTCCTGAAAAGGTTTCATCCTGAGTAATTTTCCCTGTGTTAGTGTGTTTCCTCTCCAGTGAGCACAGCAGTGTACCGGCGTGACTTTTAATGATTGGTGTTGACTCTCTGATGACACAGTATTGTCTAGCTAGCTGGAATTTTACCTGCACTAGCCACATCCATTAGAAGCCTCTGAAACTCTAAACTGCTGCAGAGATGAAGCAGGTCAGGTTTTGCATGTTTTGTCCAATATTGATGTCTTAAAAAATCGAATATGTCAGTTAGGTCTTGTAGCTTGTTTGGTTGTTGTGTGTGTGTGTGTAGGTGTGTGCGCGCATAGAAATTCAAGCTCAGGTTAGACAGACCGTTGGCATGGCTCCTAGTTCTCACCAAGAAAGCAGCCCCTGTCAGACTCCCAAAAACCCTGGGCTGGAGATGAAACAGAGAAGAGTGTGTGTTGGTGTGTGTATGTATGTAGTGTGTATGTGTGTACCTAATGAGCCCTGTGCATCTCTGGCTTGCCTGCGCCTCATACTGACAGTTCCAACTGGTGCTGGTGTAAATAAGGCCGCCAACCACAGCAGGTGTGGGGAGCAGGCCTGGGAGCAGGGGAGGTCTGCGTCCCTTCAACCCCAGGCTGCAGTGAAACCGTCCTGGAGAAGTCAATATTTGCACTCGGTATCAAAGCCGGCCCTGTTTTTGTATCAAAAACCAGGCTGTACAGAAGCAAGCTTGTCCATGAAAATGTCGGGGATGCCATATGCAACAGTTGCACTGCTGTTACACACTTGTTATATTTTGTGGAATTAGCATAAAATCTGTATTAGAAATATGTCAGGACATTAATTGTATATTTTCCCTTCAGCGTAATTTTAATATTGTGGCAGTAGGGTGAATTAAACCACATTTTCACCTTCTTGTCTCATGAAAAGATTAGTGAACAGAACATTTAAAGCTGCACTAATCAATATTTTTATTTGAGCAATGGGTCAAATGACTACGTATAATGTGAAAGATGTCACCCGTAGTCACAAACCCTCAGATACTTATCACCCAACTGCAGTTCACCTCCACTCTATGAAGCGTTTTAGCGTCTTTCAGCTCCTTGTTTTCATTTTACGTCCAGCAACTTATTGTTTTGGTTCACTCTCACAGCTCTCACAGTTCTCTCTCAGAGTTGGTGGAGAGTAAATTCACATTCATCACATACATTCATCAGGTGGCCAGAAATACGACTCCAAATGAATGCTAATGTTTAAGCAAGCTAAACATCTTTTGTTACGTTTATGATCAAGGGCTAGGGAACTAAAATAAGGTAATTATGGTTTAGATAATCTGGCTGAACTGTTGTTTACAACATGTCTGATTTTCTGACTGCTTGTTTTTTGCCCTGACATTATAGTGATGTTGCACGTAGTCAGATCTTAGCAGTTAAGAGCTAATTTTATCATAACCAATAGAAATGATGGCCAAAACTTGAAAATATATCAGAATTTTTCTTTTAGGCTAGTTTAGTTGCTTGCTCCTCTTTGGCATGAAATGGACTTTGAAAATTAAAGGGATCTGTATGCACATTCACCACCTAAGCCACATCAGCTGTAGTTCTAGTTTAACCTTCTTTGTAAAAAAAAAAAAAAACTTCTAGCCTAGTCTTCTTAACTTTAAACAATGCCATCCTCTTTTCTTGGTCCATTTGCTATAAGAAAACACACTTTACTCAATTTTTGCACACAGAGCACACATTTTAATTTGAAGACATTCACAGGAGACCAGACTGCCCTGGTGCCTGGGTCCATCCCTCCCGGTCTCTTGAAAGTGTGTGGAAAAACACTTACATGGCTTTGCTGTGATTTGCAGTGTGTACAGAGGGGTTTCCATCACAGCCTCTCTCATGTGGTCTGCTGCTCATGCTCCTGCCTGCTCATTGAAACCATCCTCTCACAGGGCTCCGAGACAGTGTCTTGACTCTATCACAGACCATCGCAGTGGATTTTCTTTTTTCAGGTTTTACACAACCTCAGTAGCAGTGAGGGAGTTTCTGTAAATTGACTAAAGGAGGCACAGATTGGTTGGTAACACGCCTCTAGCAAAGAGACAACAGTAAGAAAGGATTACACATCAGGGATAAAAGATTACAGTATGTTGGAAAATGTAGCAGCACACAGATTCCCAAAGTAAACAGGCTCTCGAAAGCCATTACTCAATGCAATTGAGTGTCACTTGTGAGTGTCAATTGTGAGCCACAGGCAGACAAGGTATGGGTTAACACTTAGTGAGACACTGCGAGGTCCGGTTTAAAATTTGGACTGTTCCAAATTGTTCCACATTGGTTTTCACACACCTTCTCGCATACGAAGCAAATCAGCCACACTTGAGCTTTAAGGTTCCACATTAGCCGGGAGCGTGTGGTAAACAAGCCAAGCAGGGCACCGCTTGCCCGACTCTCCTGTGCTGCAGTCTTTTTTAGTGTCCTTTTATAGCCTCCTTCCTTCCTCCTCACACTCTGTCTTCCGAGAGGCCATGCATGCACGCTGGGGAGTAAGGAAGTCAGCATGCTTCATTAAGTGAATGCGGCACACCACGCATGTCACTGAAAACAACAGAGGCTCTGTTCAGGAAAGAAATGACACTTAGAAATAATAGCGAGCTAGAAGCTGCCTTTAAGGGATGGCTGATGGTTACGCTGCCTCCAGCTGTGGTTCACAGATTTTTATTTTATATTAGCAAGCTGGAAGTGTTGAAAAAGGCCCTACTTCTTTTCATGGAGCTCCTTTACTAGTTTGAACACAGTCATTGAATTACTACACAACATTTGTAGTTATGTTGTAATTAAGTTGACTTTATATGGTCTTTGTTTAATCTGCACTCAAACTTGAACACTTAAGCCTTTTTAATCCATTACTATTCATTATGTAATTTCCTGATATAGTCAAGATATGGTTTGTCAGACACTCAAATTTTATCAAGGGAGTATTATTTTATAGGCACACAATTAATTTAAGTGTCCCATTTGAATTTTGGTCTATTGGGTCATGTATCAGCAAATATTTGAACAAGAATACTAGATCTCCCTGAAGAACAGGACAAACTTTAGCAAATATTAAATAGTGGATTAGCGTGGCACATAGCCAATGTATCTATGTGGCTGCCAAGATGGGAGATTAACACCTTTTCCTTAAAATTAGGTGGTGGTGGTGGGGATGGATGTCCACTGAGCTGACACAAGCCCACGGCTCACACTTGGAATGTAGTCCAGCTGTAAAAAGTTGTCTTTAAAACTCAGGCATGAATTGGATACTATAATTATCAGAGTTTGAGAAAGTGCATCAACTCTTTGAATCTGTGCTCAGGGACTAAGACTGTTCATGTCGAGTTAATCAGAGTGCTGCTGATTTGTAATTTTATTAGTTAATTGACTGAAAATAAAGTTACCACAATTCTGATAACCTGTTAATTGTATAAAGGTCCCCTGTGGAGTTTTCTTGTAAATTTCACAAAAGTTATGTTTGCATTCAGCGTTTCTTACCAAAGGTCTAACAAACATGTTAAAAGCATTCCCTTCCTCATTAAACATTTGCAAAGCAAACAATATTTCAAAGTCTACATCGTTTACATCCATGTTTAGTAGCACTCTCCTTCTTCACTGCCTTTGTTTGCACATTGCTACACTCCTTTGCGTGCCATCGCCACCAACTGTCGATGAGTGGAATAACGTATAACGCTTGCACACGTACAAACAAACAAACAAAACTAATAAAACAATAAAAACATTGCTCCATAGCACAACTAGTGGTCAATACATCCACAGGGTACCTTTAAGTCATGTATCAAGAAAAAAATGCCAAATATTGCTTTTATTCTATCTTCAAAAATATGAGGATTTGCTGCTTTATTCTATATTATATATAGACAGACTACATTAACTGACGCAAATATTGCAGCTCTAATTCACTGAACTATTACAGAAATAATCCCACATTTAATTCATGAATAAATTGTACAAAGATTGTTTCTATGCTTAATGAGGCAGTATCTGATAGAACAGGACAACATTTGCCCCATGCACTTTGTGAACAGTCTGAATTGTGGTGTTGGGGTCTGGTATGTGGACGAGACTGAATGAATCCCCACAGACAGGTGCACGTCTGCGGCACCTCCAGGGTGGCTGTGCTGGGCGGATTAGAGAAGGTGAGAGTGTTGGAGCTCTGCCGCAAGGCCTGTCCCGGCTGCTGCTGTTTAGCCAAGACAGCGCCAGCGAAACAGAAAACAGATGACAGAGAGAGGGGGGAGCCAAAAGGCTGGCTTGTGTGTTCCTTCTGTTCTGTGTCTGTGTTTACCCTCGAGGGGTGTCAATAGGATATGGCTACCATATTGTGCATGATATTACCCATGTTGCAGCATGGTGTGGTTCCTCCATTTGTCCTGCTTTGCTGGTTATTGTATTATCAGTCAAGCCCAACACATGCTGTGAAATCCAATAATGACTCGTCACCTATTTGTGTCAAAACATGCTCAATGCACCCCTCTGCTCAGATGTATTTAAACCCAACAACCTCAGGCTTGTGTAGCACTTATTTGTGTCCCCATGAAACTAGAGATTGAAGTATATAAAACACTTTGGAGAATTTAATCCTCAGTCTATCGTGCGTAGATATTCTAGTTCATCTTCTACTTAAACAGTCCTCCCTTTCTTGCTCAGGAAGTTTTGACAGTCCTCTCGCCTTGCAGCTGTGCAGTGGTTCATATCAAAGTGGCTTTGGCAAAGCCTGACAGCCTCAATTAGGACTTCTGTGCCACCTCAACTTTTGCACTGGCTAAACTGGTTCCTGCTCTAATCTTGCAGGATCATGTTGTGTTTTCTCTAAGGATTTTTCAAATGATTTTATGTCATGGTCATTTTCTTTTTTTTGCTGCCCCAAAGCCCAAGACCCTAATCTCCATATCTTTTGGAGGTTCTACTCCACTGGCTACAGGATACTGTCTTGGTGTTTTTCTTTCACCATCCTCCTGACAGAGTGGAGCGATTTTTATAACCAGGTTTGTTCAAGGGGCTTGTGAGTTTTGGCAGCTATTGTAGATTTGGACACAAAAGGAGAATACTGCTCCATGATTAGTTTAATACAGAAATGTAGACTTTTTTGGAGACTTTGTATGCTCAACCAGGGCTGGCAAATGAAGTCAAACAGTCAATCATCAATAGTACTACTTATAGTCCTGCAGGTCATCAAACTTTAGTTTAAAATATGACATTCATATTTGCATTAAATTGCATGGTTATTCAGAGTAGTGTATTTTAATCAGTAAAGCTTCAGGTTGGTGCTAATGTATGAAATGTTGGACTTATACAATCATGAATGCGACTGATGGCTTAGCTCCAGGTTGCACTGACCTTAGGTCACCACACACTTGTATACAACACCGTGCCATCACATCAGCCACTCAGCGTTGACAAGCTTTGCCAAAGCCTGGACATGCAGGCAGGTGGGTGGGCAGGCAGACAGGCAGACTCTGCTGTCTGGCACAGGCAGGGCTCAGAGACAGACGGCCGAGCCATGTTTGATGACTCCCCAAGCTCATCTATCAATCGCCACCTCTCCAAGTCCTCAAGGCTCTTTGGAGATGCCACAGATACCACGCTCTGACGTCAGCACTGACAAACAGAAGGGGAAGTTGGAAAATGGCTACTCACTTGTTTATGGTCTGGTGCCCTCAGAGTGGACAAGGCCTTTGACCTTAGAGAGCTCTCGTCAGAATTGTGAGGCAGGCAGCAGAACAACATTTGAGACTAAAATAGTAACAGAGGGGGAAACATGAGATTTCTGCCCATCTGTTGCTCTGCTTAAGTCCCAGAGAGATGGTGTTGAAAGAAATCTTAACAATACTATTTGCAGTATCTCCATTGTAATGCACTATAAAGAAGACGCATCTGTTTTGTAATTTGTCTTGTCATCAACAGAGTTTGGATCCTTTTAATCAGAAACAGCATGAAACAGGTAATGATATAGTTATTACAATTCCTGTGCTTGTTAAAAGAGACGGTTGACACATGAACGGGTCAAAGTCACTGGAAGGAGCCCAGCCGCTGTACTCACTGCTCCAGAAAGGTTTGGGGAATGAGACGCATGCCCAACAATCCAACCTTGAGGTGGCAGAGAGAGGTAGGACATTAGTCTCCAGCTGGCTTTAAATCCTGAAAACAACCCTGGTCAACTCTGCAAACCAGGTAATTTCAATAAACACCAATGTCAAATTTGTACCTTTACGACTGCGTTGAATAAACTGACTCTCTGTACGTACATTTTGAATTGTACTGGCTGGTGCACACAATATATAGTTTCTCCAAATGTCCTTAAATAAGCAAACTAGTACGAGTTGCCAGTGTTTCTGTCTCTGTCAAGAAATGCCAAGAGACATAAGTGTCATGGGTTATATAGAAGATGAAGTGTTATTTAGTTTTTTGCCCAAAACCAAAATAGAACGTTTGCCTTTGAGCATATTTTCTTTTGTGTATGTGGTCCAAATCTTGGCCTACAACACATTTTGTAAATCTTGTGGAACCAGTTCATGTGCTGTGCCTTGTAGCTGCAGGGACATGGATTCTCTTCCTCCTCAACAGTCCAGCAGCTCCCCCTCCATCCTCTTTCTCTCGCTCTTAAGTTACTAGCACCGTCAGGCCAGAACACACTCTTGTACCATGGGATTGATGGGTGCCAATGGTTGCCCCCTCTTCTGGGAAACATTTCCTCGAATGAAGGCTTGTGGTGAAATGTTTACAATGTGGGAACTATTAGCAACCTTCAGGGAGGAACAACCCAGCGTGGTGTAATCAATACTTCTTTTGTTTGTTGAACCCACACACTCAAACCCCAGAGTCTTCAGCTTCCTGGCTGTATGGCCCATGGTAAATTTTGCACGGAGGCATCTGCTGTGTGTATCTGATGTAGTGAAGTAATACTAGAGTTTTAAGAACATGTAAATGTGCTTAGTGATGGTGTCTAGCTTAGCGCTGAGAACACGACTGTAATGCTAGAATGTACTAATTAGGTTAGTGTTACTAGCACCAGGCTAACCGGAAAGACTAACTGGAAAGACAGTATGTAAGAAAGCTTTTAGGTCTGTAATAACTATGTCACTTATAATTATGATCCCCAGATGCCAATTTTGTGCAAATCCATCCTCTGCAATAGATGCCAGCAGGGAATATTGGTGATAATGGGAGAGATCAATGAGAAAACCTGTTGTGCAGAATGTGTCTGCGTTGGTACCCGAAGTTAAGCATTGGTATTTCTGTAGCCATCCCCATTTGCAACAGCTGTACATGTGTACATGCTCATTTCCGTGTGGAGACACATGCATGCAAGTCATGTGGTAAAGACCCACAAAACCCTGGATACAATCAAGCGAACAGGGTCATTCAGCAACACCTGCTATTGGAATTTGAGGATCAACACTCACGCTAGCAGCTGATTCCCCCTTTTCGCTCAAATCCCAAATGTATCGGGATGATTGATGAGTTGGACACATGCGGGGTAACTGTTTATCTCAGGCATCGTCTCACACCCCCTTGAAATTAGTCCCTGATGTACCTTTGTTGTATTTTGCTTAAAGCTTGCTCTCAACTGCACACAGTCCAGCAGGCATCTACAGTAAAAAGTGGCATGCACCTGTTCCCACTTTGGCTCCCTCCAAAATCCACAACAACTGGGCTCAATGCCGAAATTGTTGTTCAGGCTGAATTGAGATCAGTTTGCCAATGGATCCCTAGTAGTTTTCTGTTTTCCCTACCAAATATCCCTCAGCAATGTTGGTATTTTCATCTGCCTGTGGAAAAAAACAACTTTTAGGACCAAGCTTGTGACATTCAAGTTCACTCGTTTAATTGAAATGCAGCCTTATCGCTGCAAGGATTGGGAATAACCTCAATGGTGTTAAAGAAGCAATTTGATGGAAAGGTACAGCGAGTACGCACCTGCTGTTGGGTTTTCAGATGCCTTCAAAGCAGGCAGATGGGTTATGTTTAATGAGCTAGTCATTGATTTATTCTTGGCAGGAATGTTACCTGCCTAGTTGGAGCAGTACAATTACTCAGAACATAATTTTATTCATTCATTCACTATCAATAAAGTCATTGTGGCAAGGTCAAATAACACTTCTGTGTATAATTAAACTTGGGGGTGTAAAAAACTACATGGCAGATTGAGTTTCAACACTAGTTATCCAAGGTTCATAAATATACAAGGCTTTCTTCTCATAGGTAGGCCTGTTTTTAAACCTTGAACATTTACAAGGATGACACTTTCTCTTACAGTTAATTTATGACATAAGTCTTGCAGTACTAACCATGAGTTTTAAACCTCAGAAAGACGCCTGGAGAAACTCTTATTAAGTTTTCAGAAGGGGGAGAGCATAGCGATGTCTGCCAACTAGGCGTGGACAGCTGTGAACATGAGAGCCATAACAGTAGCTGTGTACTTTTCCTTTTTTAGCAAACCTACTTTTTGATACTACAGTCGTGTGTGTGTGTGTGTGTGTGTGTGTGTGTTTTGAGTATGAATTACAGCCAATATTTCATAACATTTCACATGATCAGTGGGTCATCCAAGTTAAACTGTGATTTGATTATATTGGCTGTTAATCTGACAGTTATGTCGAAGGTAAGGTGCTCATTCCATATATGCATTTTATAAAGAAAGCAATAAATGATATATTTTAAAGCAACACAGTAATATTTGCACTGTAACATGATACTATACTGCACACGTCTTTATTCCTGGAATTCAAGCTTCATCTGAAACAATGGAAACAAAACTTGTATTGATTAAATAATTCACATGCCTGTTGAATGTTTTATTTTATATTTGTAGTCAATCCCATACATGCCCAAAAAGATGCACATACACTTGGATCAGTGCATTTGAAGCTATGTCGACTGATTGGCTGGTAAGTTGCTTCAGCTTCTACTTGTTTCTGTTTTACGTTTTATTAAAAAGCCATCAATTTTTCAAAAGTTTTGGTTTGAACTGCACCGATTTTACACAAAAGTCTGTTTACAGGTCTGGAGTCCTACTGAATATGTGAAAAGTTGTGTAAAGTATTTTGTGGCTTCAGAGGGAGTTGCAAGAAGTGTGTGTTTTGATACAATACTAGCATAACACACACAAATCTCCGACCAAACTGTCGGTGGTCGAGTTGCATTGTGGGTGCTGTAGGCACAAGGTTTTCACATGAAAAGAGAATGCGTGGAATAAAAAAGACAATATCTCTGGTTCTGCTACATCGAATATACATTTTTTTAAATGTCCATTTGTCACGAACTTGGACACAAGAATGCGGACTCAAAAGCACGACTCTTCGAACAGAACGTTTAGAACACAAAAAACTTTACTGAAGCAAAAGTACAAACGAAAGCGCTCTCAAGGAGGGTGACCAAAAAACAGTACAACACAAAACGCTCTCAAGGAGGATCTTCAAAAAACTTAACACAAAACGCTCATACAGATGATTATCAAAAAACACAAAAGAAACGCAAAGTACCAAAACATGAGAATAACCTGAAGCAAGGGAAACGCTAGATCGCTTGAGTCGACTGGACATGCAGACAGGACAAGACGAACTGGCACAGGACAAAGGGAAACAAGGACTATATATACAAGAGGGAAGGGAGCACAGGTGAATCCAATCAGGGGCGGGGTAGACGATCACAACGGCGGGAAAACGCACAAAGGGAGGAAGTCCGGTTCTGAAACGAAAGGAAAGGTTAATGCACAATAAAACAGGAAGTGCAAGACGAGACTAGACGTGAGTGAATCTAACTTGACATGAAACTAACATGAAAACACTTAACATGACATATTAACAGATTTGCCGAGACACCACACCATTGTGAATGTGTTACTGCTTAACTCACTTTGAAACAGCCTGGGTTTGGAAGTTATCTTGTGCTTGTTTTTAACATGCATTCCCTGTTCACAAGGTGATGCAAAATGGCGTGCTTTATATCACTATGAAAGCACTTAGTGCCTATAGGGGACTGTTGGACGACACCAAGAAACTTTGATATAGGAATGGACACAAGTTTAGCTCAGATTTAACCTCTGCTTTGACATTGTGTCGTTTCCTGCATTTATCTTCATTTGACATGTTACTTTTCTCCCAATATAGTCACTTCACAGTTGGATTTTCCCGTGGGTGCTCATAGTTGCGCGCCTATGCCACTGACGTTGTTTTATTCACATAACTCAATGCACTTAACAGCTGCACTCTCCACAACAGCAGTAGTACTGTCTGTCTGTCAGTTACTTAACGTTGTGCGCTAATAATTGAAAACTGGTTCTGTGTCTGAACTGTGCACTACTGCCAAATCAATCTCCTGGCAGTTTACAACACCTTGCAGCTGTTGACAGTTGGTTGGCAGGTATAAGACCTGTGGTTTAAAAGGACAAAGCACATGTGATTAATCCCCCAAATAAAAAAGATAGTGCTTGTTTACCACTTTGCTCTAGACACAACAAATATATCACCAATACAAGGGAACGCTGTCAACTGTGAACCAGAGAAATTTGGGTCCATGTTGGTCCAACTTGCAAATCTTCCCATGAAATCCCCATGTTAAGCATGCTGTGTTATGCAAATATTGATATTTCAGGAAAGGGTTTAAAATTTTTCCTTAGGGAGCTCTAAGCACATTGTAAACAAGGTCAGATCAATCTGGACCGTTAGTTATAAACAAAGTCTCAGCCTTTCGTCATTATGACATAAGATCGACGCCGATGGTATTAGTCAGTCCTGTCTGTAAACACCGGTGCTCCAAGACTGGACAAAGCTACGCTCTGACTCTTGAACCAGCTTGGTGTTGTGCTTGGATTTAAAGTTGTATACCAAAGGCAAATGGAGAGAAAGTGCCCGCTGTCTATGACTGCATTGCACCCTTGAATACCTCCACCCTTTCTCCGAACACTACCTCATACTGTACACTGCTGCCAGCCAGCGCTGATCCTATACAGAACATACAGCCTCTTGGTTTTTTTATTTGACTAAAATGCATTAGTTGAAACACAAATAAATGTATGTTTTACATTTGTGTTAGATATTTTAAAGAATAGTTCAACATTTGGGATGGGCACCTTTTTCACTCTCTTGCCGAGTTAGATGAAAATTGATGTTAGATGTTATTATTGTTGTATCTGTTCGTTAAATATGAAGCTACAGCCAGGAGATGGTTAGCTTAAGTTAGCATAAAGACTGGAAACAAGGGAAAACCGCTAGCCTCACATTATCTGAGGGTTACTAAGTCCATCAACCAGCACCGAAGTTAACAAATTAACATGTGATCTCTACAAAAACCAAGTTGTGACTTTATGTGCTGGACTATTTCTTGGCCGGTAACAGTGACTTGCTGTTACTGCGCCCTGCAAAGAAATACAGTACCAGCCAAATGTTTGGACACACTTTCCCATTCACTTGAATGGGAAAGTGTGTCCAAACATTTGACAGCCTTGGTCATATCTACTAATGTAGCTGTACTAAATTTCATTGACAGGCTTTTCAGTGTTGCATATTGAAAATTGGTATATTTTGGCAGGTAGTTATAGGTAATATACAGGTTCTCTTAACATCACAATAAAAATACTTTAAAAACTAGATCTCACTGAGACACCAGTGCTCACATAGTTAATACAATCTATTTTCTGCACCTGAAAGAGACCTGAGTGTGGGCAAGAGTCTTAACGGGTAATGACTAAACCATGGGAGCTGGATCAGGGATGCCTCATAGCTCACCCTTCCACTCTTCTTTCAAGTATTTGCCAAAAAAAGAAAATCTAACATAGGTAGACAGTGTTTCAGCATTTAAGATCGATGGTGAGAATAACCTATCCATCTTAATGAAATGTCTGAGGGCTTTCTGAGCCAATTAAAGAGAGACAAATCAAGTGCTGCTGAGAAATGTGCAGGCCACACTTGACTTGATGTCATGCTGATTAACTGCTCTTGAGGCACAGTGTAATTTAATTTCTTTAAGCGCAAATGGTTTGGTCTTTTTGTCCACCAAAACTTAGATATTGCATTTTTCTTTCTAACTCCACTAGTTCCTGATCCTGCAAAGACCCTAATAAACGTCATCTGGAAACGCCAATGCAACTCTAGACTTCTCCACAGTGCTGGTCTTTCTAATTTCAAGAGAAACACATTCTAGTGTCACATTTTCATAAAGTACTTAATGCGGTCTTTGTGTGGCATTTTAAAGCGTAGACAGTCGTGGTAAGGTCGGGCACCAGGCTGTAAGGTTAGAAATAGTGCCCCAGGGACAGCACCGAGTTAGAACTTGGCGTTGATCAGATGGATGCTCAGGTTACTACCAGCTGCCCACCCAGATTTGCTGGCAGGTTAAAGTGTCCAAAACCAAATCCCTGCCAACAGTGAGCTCAAGCCCGAGCCCTGAGGAGAGTATTGTGTCTTTGGCACAACCCGATGTTCAGCTGCAGCAAAAGTCTTGACAGAGGGGAGCTAAGTGATGATACTATGCCTAGGTTAGGAAAGCCACAAATCAAAGGTACTCCACCCATGGAAAGAGATGCTCCATAAAATGCTGGAAAATGTGTGTATGCAAAATCAAATATAAGCCATGATGGAGAGTGTTTTGAATAGAATACATCTTTAAAGACGCACAAGGGATTTTGGAAATGTCAAAAACCATGTATTTCTTTCTAAATTGTACAACAGTTTGTACAGTATGTGCTGTTTCATTGGTCCTCTTGTGTACGTGCTTGTTGCATTGAGTTTTTAACAAACACTCCACTAGCTGCTGCTTTCACAAACGATGTGTGGAGAGTTTTATTGAACATGGAGAGTAATGGAGTTGTCAGGCAGACACACAGTCTGCCTGCACACTGGCATATTGACCCTGGGTATGTGAAAACTAATAACTTTTGTATGAAATAAACTTGGTGGACCAAGCAGCAAAACTTTTGTGATTTTAGAATTCCAGGTTGAGTCTTGTATCAGCTTGTAGTTAATAGAGCTTGAAATTAAACAGCAAAACTGCAAGGGAACTGTTTTCTTGTTTCATGATCTTTTGCCTCTTCTGCATCCCCACTTTCATTGCCTTCCCCTCCTCATGCAGCATGTCCTCCGTAACCCCTGCACCTCCGCCGTCCTTTATCACATTCATTTTAATCAGAGTTCATTAGGCACATTTTTATTTGATTGTCAATGGCCTTATGATGGCCCTCTTGGCATTGCTCGGTTTGTATTTTTAGCGTCATGGCAACAAGTTGGGGTCCAGTGTGGGGGGTGTGTGTGTGTGTGTTGAGTGGACTTTTGAAGCACCCATGCCCGTTCAATGAAAGGCCAACATTGTCAGCATCCCAAAGATCCCTTTGTGTGTGGATGTGTTTGATGGGGGCCTTGTCATCTTCATGAGACAGCATGTTTGTTGACTCACAACGGGAAGCCTTTGTGAGGGCCTGTCACTACAAAAGGCAGTTTGCTCCGGTGCCAGCATTTCTGTCTCTTACAGTATCTCATTGCAGTTATATCAAATGATGAGCCATTACAAGTGTGATGTTATTATCAATGCTAGTGGCATGGTTCCATGGGTAGCAATGTCCATCTGTCAGTCAGTTGGTCGGCCGGTTCACCACTTTGGATGCATTGTCATGAGACTTTGTCATGACATTCAGGATCTATTCTTTCTGAAACACTCCCCACAGATTTCTATATGAATTTTGACATCTTCAACTCCACGTTCCCCAGTTTTTCTACAATCTAATACAAGCTGGTTGTACTGTAATCCTGAGAAAGCTAAATTTAAATTAGAGATTCAATTGCTATCGAGGATTACTGTCAGACTGAAAGAGGACCCAATCCTTTAAGAGGCGTCACAACCGTTGTGAGACAGTCTCAAATCCTGTCATCTGGAGATGCTGCTGAGAGCGAACAAGTGGCCACTGTGGATTTGGGGGTCTGCTGGAATCACTCGAAACTTTGGTGGAGTTATTTGTGTCTGCCCTGATCCGCTGTATTTGCAGCTCACGGTATCAAGTGTTGTGAGTGTGTGTATGTGTGTGTAAGGAGTGGATTTGATAGGGAAGTTGAGATTTGGTGTAAGTCTTTGCAGGGGGAGTTGGTCGCCGTTGAGGTACGAGAGCAGCTGGTAACTCCACTCTCTGTTTGAAATGTCTGGCGCTGAACACGGAGTCAGGAGGCCGGTCATTCACTTACTGAGAGCAAATGCAGCCATGCCAATACCTGCCATCGTGGCCACTACAGTCTTTTGGCCTCGTTTTGGCCTAGTTTGGCAGTGCAGTATTTTGTGCTGAGACTAAGGCAGCCCAAAGAGGGGCTTGTGGGCCAAATTTGGCTCTCAACAGAGGTTTTTGTTGGCGCTCCAACAATTTGCAAATAAGTGATATGGTTTTCGTTATTTGGTCTAGTTAAATGTAATTTAGCAATATCTGAGGTGTTTTGATTTCATTGAGCATATTAACAAGCATTTTGGAGACCAGGGAAAATATTCATGCTTTTGCATTTCAAGATTATCAAAGACCAGTGGGGTTTTAGGCCAATGGCCATATTCTATGTGTAAGATTTCTGCCCTTAGCACTGCATACTAAGCTTGGGCATCCTGGTTTGTATTTAAAGCTTATTTGACTTATTATTGTATGATTTACCATGCAGCAGTCAGTATAGAGTGAGGAAAGGAAAACTTAGAAAGTAGATCATAGTGTGAGCTGCCTGCATCCACTGGAGAGCACTACTGAACCTGGGACTGCACGGGCAGTCACATTAATCTCCATGATCAGTAGGAGTCTTCCCATCTGTCAATGCAAGGGCTGCTGTGATTAATGGTGAGGAAATTAGCCCCTGTTTGACTGAGTACATTGAAACTGCCTGATCGACTCAGGGCAGGTCAGAAGGCCTTTAACTAGTTTGTCTTGTGTCACACGGTAAATGAGGCAATTAATGGAAGAGCCACATTACTTGTCCAGTTGAAATCCACCCAAATGAAACTCTACTCCCTCTTTTCAGGGCATTTCTCAAGACACGGTGTGACTCAGAATGTTAGCATAACATAATGTGAAATTATATCATACGTAATGTTTCATTTGGGCTCATGCAAGTGCACTTCTGTAAGTGTGGGGCCCAAGATCTTATAGGATTTGCCTCAGGAGTGCCTCAGCCCTGGAGTGGCCTTTTAAAACGGACGCAGAAATCCCTTCACTCTTGGTTCACCAAACACATTCAGGAAAAAGGTGCTTTTGAAAGGAAAATAAAGCAACAAGCCATCACCACTTCCCGCCATCGCCCCTCAGGCCAAGTGTGGGACTGACTGACTGACAAGGTTTTCAGTTTCAGACCCCTCAAAGCTGTCAACATCAGGAGTCAACTGCCAGTTGCTTACCACATGGCCTGTTCGCGAGCACAGACACATTTCTTCTTCTGACCACAAACATTACCTTGCTGTTTTGACCCCCTTTTGTTGCCCAAACCACTGCTCTTATGGGGCTCAGGGGGCTCATCCCAGAATGTTTTAAATCTGACACAGGAGCAGTTGTTTCAGAAGATCCCTTCTGTACGCAGTTCTGCGCCACCACACAAGAAATGCCATCAAATGGACGTAAAATCTCCCCAGTGCCTCATCTTGTACTAACTACCTCGCTCTGGATTCGTAGCAGTTACCCAAACTCAAAGGACAGGGCCATTACTCACAACTGAGCCCAGGTCACAAACATGTGTCAACTGAGCACGACACTCTGCCTGGCATCAGGATACCAGAGCTCCTATCTTTTTCATCACTGCCACTGCTGACACTAACGGCTACAAGTCCTCAGGAGAACTGCCTGGTTTGATTTATGACGAAGTGATTGCGTTACATAGACTATGTTTGCAGCATGTATTTACTCTTCAAGTGCTGTTGCTGGATCTACATCAGAGGGTATAGTATTGGAATAGATATGGGAGGATGCTTTAGAGGCTGAGTCAGCCAGTATTCACACCTGTTATTTAGTGCCATATTAAATTCTTAATCCTCTGTACCATCATTATACAACATACCAAAATAAATCCATGCATAGTTTGTTGATCCTGTTGCCCGAAGGACAAATACCAATACAGATTGAAAGATTCGTACATTACAGACATCAATTAGGTCACCCACATATCTCCTTAAATTTAGTTTCATCAAGCCATTTTTCATTAAGTTATCAAAATTTAGCTGAAAGAACAGTGTCTCTTTCTTACACAACGGTGCCTTTATTTCTGCTATTGTGTCCGCTGACGGCGCCTTTCACTTGTGACATGCCGTGGACAGATGGTGCGAGCGAGCACAGATGACAGTCAAGGTTCCCATGTGCCAACCCAGACGTCGTTATGCCAGTGCTATATTTCAAGATTTAGGTGCCATGTCTGAACCAACAGCTGACCCTGCCCTCCAGTTTAGTGTGTATTGTGAACACACGTCTGGAGCACAGACAGCTCTAACTATATATCTGTGAATGACAGAAGGTTGTTATCACTAAAACAAAGACAGACATTCAGTAGATTCACCTGTGGTAGACGTCTGTATGTGCCTATTCATGTATCTATAGCTCCCTTTTTGCCATTTTTGCACCATGATAGGACACTTTAAAGAGTTACTACCACATTATTTTAAAATAACTGCTGTTGGACCGCCCTGGTATAAGTCATCTTGTGTTGATTTTTATGCTTTGTTGTAGTCAGGGTACTTGAAACAATTCACATTCCTGCAGTAACTCCATAAAATATCCTCCAAGTAGAGCTGAAACAATTAGTTCATTAGTTGACTGTCAGTATGATGAATTGGCAATTATTTAATAATCATTACATAATTTCATGCATGTCATTTTTCATGCAGAAATGCCAAACATTTACTAGTTCCAGCTTCTCAAATTTGCTGCTTCATTCTGTTTAATATCACAGTGAATTGAATAATTTTAGGTTTTGGGACTCTGGGGAATTGTGATGGTCATTTTTTTTCTAAGATTAAAATATTGATCCATTTATTGAGAGAATAATATGCAGAAATAATCGATAATGAAAATAATTGTTAGTTGCAGCTGTATACCTCCAGGTAATATCTGTGTAATGACACTATATTACTGTGGCTTTAGGGTTTGGGATAGAGATGCTTATCCAACTATGTTAAGCCAAATTTGTTATTTATTATTTCGGCTCACTTACCGACATCCTCCGTAGTGAACTGTCCCATACAAGCATGCTGCGACTGACAACATGCTTTAACATCTAAAGTAAGGAAACCATAATGTTGTGATATAAAGTAATTTGGTCAAAATGTGGTTCGCAACTTTGATAATGGACCGAGTTATAGTGCGCAGAGAGAAGAAAACGTGCCAAACTCTCCCTGTAGCTTTATTCACGCTATCCACTGATGCCAGTAAACTAAGTGCCAACTGCAGCAAAACTGAAAACATTGGCAAGTATTCTTGACCTTATCAACCTACCACCCCTTATGACTAATACATGGAAAAAAAGTTGAAAATTAGTTTCTTTAAATTTCCAAATTGCATCTGCTCTACATGACTGTGTGTTTGCATTATGACATTTTGAGGTCTCCTATGAGCCCTAACTTGAATAAGTACTACCTTGTGTGCCAGAAAAACTGATAAATCAAAAAGGGAAATCATTTGCAATCCTTCCACAAACACACACACACCATCCAGTTTCCTCAGCTGGTGTACTAACAGAGAGCATTGAAAAGCACAACATGACTGTGTCTCATTTTGTTTAGAAACTGAAATGTTTGCAGCTGAGAGACTTCTCAGAAATAAATGGATAATGCTGGGTGACAAGATGCTGAGTTTCTTTGCATCTCAGGACTGGAAATAACTTGGCTGTGACTCTTTCTTTTGAATTTCACTTACTGATAGACACCATAATTCACAAACTTCTTATTAGCGACTACCAGGTGCAGCTTGAGCAGCTATTGCCCTTTATGAACTGTATAATGAAGCTGGGTTTATTTCAATAGCTTGAGGAAGTTTCAGTATCTTTCCTCCACTATCTTGGCAAGAACATTACAGTATGTCTCATTTCCTTCGCTTTTTACTGCCAGTTTTCTTACTGTGATGCTCTTTAGCCTTGTGAAGTAGAAGAAAATAGACCATAGTCAGTATAGTGTGTCAATGAATGCAATGCCTTGTGCTCAAGTAACATTTTTCCACAGGAGTAGGTTGCAGCGTGTCTCCTATAATTAACTGTGATGATTATGACATTACTGCATAAAAACCAATCTGCCACCCAAGTGAAATATAACGGAAAAGTGTATTGAGTGTGCCCTCAGGGAAGGGCATATTAATTTATATTATTAAGCTAGTTTAATTGATACTGTCTAAATGTCAATACTTTCAAGGTACACTCACATTTGGGACATATGCTTGTTGACTTTTTCAGTGGGTGTTAGATGAGAAAATTAATAGCAATTTCAACTATGTTACAGAGACGGTTCCTAAATATGTTTAGCTTAGCTTAGCACAAAGGCTGAAAGCAGTGGGGAACAGCTAGCCTAGCTCTGTCATTGGTGCCGTCTAACTGCTCCAAAGTGGCCTTATTCACACAATGTACAGTGTTTATTTAACACATGTAGAAATACAAATGGACACAATGTGGTTTAACGAGGAGTTAGCTTACACATTGGAGCTATTTAATTACCAACACCTGTGCTCAGTTGCTGGCAGACTGCACACTGAAACTCCTGCCTTCTTAGTGAAGTTTTACACACAAAAGTTTTACATTAGCTATTTTACACATAACTGAACAAAACCCAGTTGAGTCCTGGATGCATTGGTGGCTAGTTAGCTAGCTAACAAGATACAACAGGTTAGAGCTAGTAAAAAGGTGTATTTAGAAGGTGTTTTTTCTACTTTTGGCGGAGGGTAGCCATTTCCCTCGGCTTAGCTAGGCTATACGTCTTAGACTTTTCCACTAAACACAGAGAAGAACCTGATGCCAGTCTTCCTCAACCAACTCCTGGTAAGACAACTAATAAGCATATTTGCCAAAATATATTTTCTTTGAAATGTAATTTAGTTCATTTTAAAGCTGCATTGGCCACCTGACAGCAGCTGAAAACGCTATAAACACAACAATGACAGCTCCTGAGAGAAATATCTGGCCTTTTAGCTGCTAAATGCTCCACTATGTTCACTAGCTAGTCGCTAACTTGGATGTCTGTCTGCTGTTTCGTGCTGGCAGGAAGTGTACAGTGGGTTTTTACTGAAAATAGTTGCCAGCCGGAAATTAGGTTGGGATAGAAACCCAAAACAATGAGCTGAAGGAAGCTAAAAAGCTCTATAGAGCTGAGGTGAACTGCAAAGGTGGTAATTCTCTGTGAGTTCATCACTTTGAGCCACCTCATTCACATTACACAGTGGTCATTTGATCCACTGTTCATATAAAAATATTGATTAGTTAAATTAAATGCAGACTTCTGAGCTGTTCAGTCTTTATTTGTAAGGGCTGTTGCAAAAGTATCACCTGCAATGATATATTGCACCACAAAAAGAGATTCACTGCTCAACTGGGAGCTCATTTGTGAGAAGGAAGAGACAGACTTTGAATGCTCGCCGCAAACTTTTCTTTCTTTTAAAAATAAAAAAAACAGTGTCAACATTCTGCAGTGCTCTTGATTTAGAAGATGAGGGAAGCCACTTGCCAAGGTTTCCTTGAAGAGATTTGTTTATTTTGACAAAACCAGAAGGTACCAAGAGCCACACAAGTGGATGCTTGACAAGTGCAATAGAAAGATAATAAACAGTAGTTCTTGGAGCAGGGGATTTTCTTGCATAAGCATTCCCTTGCAGAGACAGTCAGCTATCCAATTGTTTCAAGTGTTTCTTGAAACATTGCAGGGAAACTGTAGTGGAAATATTGCTGTTAGAAAAGATGTACTTAAAACATTCGTACTGAGTTTAGTCCGATTTGTGTTGACATTTTGTATAATTCATTTCAATGCACAATGAATGTACAGTATTTGGAAGATTAAAGGTCAGATTACAGTTGAATTTAAAATGATACTTGATGCAACAGCCTTAACATGTATACAAAACAGGAATCTTGAATGATCCTTGTCTTGTTTGGGATGCGATGTGTGCACATCTTAAAGAGAGCTATAATATGTTTTCTAGACTTAAGCAGGAATGCTATCTCCCACCCTTCCATTTGGTTTCCCTTTACTTAAAGTATGAATCTGGAAGGAAATATCTGGGCTGCTGTGCCTCAGTTCAGCAACAAGACACATGGACGGTCTGTACTTAAAAGACTCATCCTCAACAACCAAGACAGCAGCCAACAACCAAGACAGCAGCCAACATCTGGTGGTGTCACTCCCATGAATAAAGGACTTTAAATTATGTGTTGTGGGAAACCAACATCTTAGCAGCATCCTATTATGACAAAAAACATGCATAAAACAGCTGGATGAAGATAGAGCTTGAAATCAAAATTGTAAAATTGTAATCAATGTAACACACCAACCACATAAAACATTAATATATCTGATGAGTCATATGATCTTTTCAGACTAAATTAAAAAGGAATAATGGAAAACCGATCACCTTTTAGTCCTAAATTATGAAATGTTTGCAGTGAAAAAAACACCATATGGGGTTAACTACAATATGGAGCTAGAATTTAGTTAGCAGTCAGTTTTTATGAGTTTAAAATTAAATTAAATTTAGAAAAGTGCATATATATGCCCCACACCAATCACCTCGTGTGGTTCATATGCCCTGTGTTGTAGAAACTTGACTTAAAAAAAATAAGACAAGTCAGTTATTTCACACATTTTGTGGTGCGACCATGCAGCTACAATACAAATTTGAAAACTAATTGTACTGCACGGCTCATAAAAGCACCCTTCAGCAGTTGTGGTCAAACGGAAACAATGGATAGTATACTTTCTCATCTAGAACACTGACAATGGCGAAGTGGGTAACTCTATCTGCAGTGTTGGGGCTCTTGTATAGAGCAACAACAATATGGTTGAAATAAAATGCAGCTCCAAAATGTAATTCAATCTATTTTTAGTGGTAAAACCTTTTTTTGGCTTCAATAGTTCCCCCTTCCAAAGCTGCTCTTGAGTATATAGTGATTTCACTTGATCATGGAACACGACTAAGTTTAAATAAAGGCGATGAAGAATGAAGGTGTCATTATGAGGATGCTTAGAGAAACAAAAACTTAGAGCCACTCAATCTTAAAAGCAAAAGTATCTCCATCAGACAAGTAAGTCTTGTTGTGCGCCCTGTTCCTACAAAGTATTAGGAATTCTTAAATGTGCTAATCCAACAGTAATTAATTTAGTAACTGCTCACAGTGTGACCATTACTCTCACACAGATTGCTTAGCCATCCACTGGTTTCTCCTGGAGACCACTGTCCAACATCGACATCAGTTAAACCACTTCACTCCCCGTGTACACGCAGTTTCACTTCCTGGAACATGTTTATGCTTTCTCCCTCCCTACTCATTACTTCTCCTGCATGCGCTTCCTGAGGTTTCTGCCTCATCCGAGATGCATGGGGCCTTTGTCTGCACCGTGCAGATGAAAGGTCCGCGGTGAAGCGGCAAACCGCGCGGAAACAAAAGGATTCTTTCTGTTGCACTCACACATTGGAGCAATCTCAAAGACAGCTGTTCCCCTCCCGGGTGTCCCAAACTCTCTGACTTGATCTCTCCCTCCCCATCCCATCCACCCTGCTTGTTGCTGATTTATGAAAATATCAAAAGGGAAACGAAAGGGCCCACCAAAGTGGTACAGAGAAGAGGAGACATGTTTAACCAAGCCACTCCTCCTGTTTACCCTGTCCTTAGCAGTTCAGATAACTGGGATTCTGGAGCAGTGGAGTTATCCAACCGCCACAGAGGATGCACTCATGTCACAAGTTCCCCCGACTGATCAGGGCAGATGACTTTTCAGCACCCACAGATTTAACCCATGGTGGGCGGGTCCGTGCGTAATGAAGGGATGTAAATCAAAGTAGTATAGTGTAGCTGCAGCATGTGGGTTTGTGCTTAAAGGCAGAGGGCACTCCAATTACTGGCTCTGTCACCAAAGCATGATGAAAGTCCTCTTAGCGTGGAGAGCTAGTTGCTCAAACATGAGACTCAGGCAGTTTAAACCCCCCGTGTTCCAACTTGGTCCAAGGAAGGGCTGTGAATTTATTTTGAAAGGGAGAACGGGATTTTAATTCATCAGTTTTTTTTTTTTATTGTATGTTATCACTTTTTCAGCGCCTGCAGATGGAAAGGAGGCTGACAGCCATGATCAAATCCAATCTCCATGGTAGTCATCTGTGGAAAAGTCTCATAATTAACTCCAGAGAGAGCAGTGTGTCTCTGCTAAATTCTGTGACTAAACTGAATTGCAGTGAATTGCGTAGGAATGGGTTTTCATATTTAAAACAGGTCGATGTCCTATGGGATGTCTTCACATTCAGGAATTCCCATTGCAAGACTATTAAAGTAAAGGACAAATTCAAGCATCTTGTAAGTCATGTCATGAGTTTCCATAGATTTGTTTTTGAACTCAGTGTTAAGACATTGTACATTGAGAAATCCAAAGATTCTTCAGAATATGAAATATTACAACCTTGGCAAGCTCTGGATAGCACAAACAAGCTTACGTAGCATAAAATTATGCTTTTAAACTCCAGCTCTGCCTACCTTTTTGCATGTGTTTTCTGCATTAGTTGGATTCCTGGATCTCATGCCTCACATGAGTAAGACAAAGAACCGGGAAAAAACCAGGTCAAAGTCGGGCTTTGACCTGGCAGTTCACCACAGACCAGCTCAAAACTAAATGGAGATGGAGTGCAGAGCCACTTGCACCCTGGAGCTTGGAAAAAAAACGAGCCTCCTTAGCAAACCCAGAGCGTGGCAGGTTTACTAGTCATAAACACAAGAAAATATTAGGAATCCAAACACAGGATTTATGGTGCTTCTTAAAGGCATCTGGCACAGTTGAACTTTATGTGAAATGTGTAAACACTTATGTAAAGCATAAGTACCTCTGCAGTTAGTTGGTCTGTGCTAAATTGAAAAGTGCATGGTTTTTCTTTTATTGTATCTGCCCACCGACAGCATAACTCATCTGATCCTAAACCATAGATCCAAACACAGGGTTGGAAAGGCCTGAAATTTGATCTCTTTCTTTAAAAATTCGATTAAATACCTGTATATCTTTCTTGACTGTATAAACCCACAAGTGTCATGAATAAGTGCTCAAATCCTTGTGCAAACCACTGGTTAATGTTAAACATGGTTCACTGAAATCCACCATAAAGACTCTTACCATTTCCTAGTAGAAGAGGGTTGCAAGTTCAGGGAACCCGGGGCCTTTTACTAAAGAACTGAGTGAACTCCTGAGCTAAGAGAAGGGGCAGGGTTGATGCTGCTGCTATGGATGACACCATGCATCCATAGCAAGCATGAGAAATGGAGCTCCATCACCTCACCCTCCAAATACTTGTGCTGCTCTGATGCACTTCTGTCACTCTGGATTTGACCATGTCATTGTTTTGTCGTGTTGCGAGTGACGCAAAAGACACTTTTAAACCCGATTTGAGCTGTCTGACTGAGACGCATCTGTAGAAATCTGATTGGAATCGCATTTCAAACCACCTCCAAATGTGGCTCGGATCCGATTTGCAAAAATCACATTTTTGTGTGTTTTTTTTATTTTTATTTTTGCTGTCCAGACTTTCTAAATGGGCTGGCAGTCTGAACAAGGCCTTAGATATTTCAAGTTCATCAGCGCTGTAAACTGTATTTTTCCATTGTCCCAGTAGTGTAGAGTTGCATAGAATAGCATTTATACTGTTGCATGTATAGATCAGCATGTAGACAGCTGGCTTCTGCAGACAGCAAAAGATTCATGAAAGCACAGCAGTATGAGGATCGATCAGCTTGCTCAGCCCAGTGGAAAACTGCAGTGATCCGAGGAAACACTGTAGCTAATCATTTATTGCAAGCATGCTTTGCCTTGTAAGAACAAACTTAGTAATTAGGGATAAATTGGGCAGAATAAGTTCTAAATTAGGCATAAATGCACAAAATGAGCAAATGTTCAAGGAGTGTAAAATTTGAACAGCCAAGAAGCTGATGTAGCGAGGACCTGCACACACCTCTTCACATTCACAGTGAGAGCCAGGTAATGAGCAGAAACATACAGTCCAGTCGATCACTCCGGTACAGTATGTACCAGCAGGAATCAGCTGAGAGGAAACTGTTGCCCTGGGAGAGAAAATGTTAATCTGGAAGACACTGTCTGTGCCCTCCAACATGCATGTCTGGCACTCATCAGATGAGATTGTGGGATTGTATGTGTTTAGTCAATATCCCGTGTATTTATGCATGCTGTCAACAGCACGGCTACAAGGCCTTGCCAGCAAGTTTAAAAAAAAGTGTCAACAAATCCATCTGGATAGTTTTGTCAGTCAGGTAATATATCCCGAAGTCGACACCCCTTCACATGCCCCTGCCCCTCCCTCCCAAGTGTTTGCATATGCATACTGTAGCAACGAGTGAACCAGATATTTAACTTGGAAGACTCATAATCCTTACCTGTTGTGACAGCATTCAGAGAATGTCAAAATGTGATAAATTGAAGGAAAGAAAGAAAAACAAGTGGTGAACAATGGTCAAAGATGAAGTCGTGTTTTTTTTCCATGAGCTTTGGTGAATCCTGTCTTTCTCTCTTTGGAAATGGATCTGAGAAGATATAGTTTTTAGACCAGTCTTGTAGCAGGCCAGTGTGTTCCTATGCGCTCTTGAACTGCGTTGACAGCTGAAGAATGTTGTGTATATGTTTAACTGACTGACTTTGTTGCACACTCACTGGTCCGAATTGAAGAAGTCAACTTTAACGTGATGTCAAAGTTGCTTCACCATGAAATAAAAGTTTACTGAACCTTGTGAAAATACTAACTCCGCTCTGTTTCTCTTTCTCTTTGTCCCTTTTGGCTGGAAAACCAACCGCTTGTCTTGGATTGCCTTGGATGACTTCAGGTATGTCAAATCACTTAATAACACTACTACTGTATCTAATGAGATTACATCCTTCACCCACGCCCCTGTCTTTCAAATGGTAGTAACATATATTTATGTATAACAATATTTGTATGGGGAATCAACAGATTATGACACAGTGCAGAAATTGTGGTTCAGATTTGGAAATGTTGCAGTCTATTACCATTAGTGAAACTTAGCAGAAAGCTGAGCTAGCATCTTGTAGTGCACAGCTAATATGTAAATTAATATGTAATGTAAATATATACATACTTTCAGATCAAAGGCCACTAAGTCCCTAGTGGGGACACTAAATAAGGCTTTGAAGTGGTCACAATACCACAGACCTTAATGTTTTTTCCCTTGTCAGTGTTAAATACCCGTACTCTCTCAGTCCTTGTGTTTCATTGCAACGATGAAAAGGCTAAGTCCCTCTTAAGCTCTTGTGTTCTGCATCTCTGTATTGCGTAACCGGCAATTTGCACCCCACTTTTCAACCAGAGAACAAACTAGGCGAGGCATAGTGTGCAACCAAACTCTCAGTTTGCATCCCCCCACTGTGCAAGAATGTTTTCTTAAATAAAAGACCCGATTTATGCAATAACACAGAGATGGCAAGCCGGGACAGTCTCAGTTATATTGGATTCCCCTCAAAGTTCGCACATATTTCACTTTGCGATGTAGTAAGGACCTGTATTTCTAATTTGGCACTACAGGGAAGGGAGAGGAAAAAAGAAATCTTGGCTGCAAAGTCAAGTTGAGAAACACCAAAATGGATAATGACAATATTTGGGAAGGGGTTTGCTTTAATGCTGATGAGAGAGACTAAGAGATCAATTCAAAAGACTTCTAATCCCGTGGATTTTATTGCTGGGTTCTGGCAGCCATCTGAGGCAGCAAACGGCACCAACTAGGGCAATCAAAATATAATCTCATCAATCTGCTTGATGTGGTCATTACAGTGTGGATTAGAGTAATGCGTATGATCCCTACTTAGGGTATTTTTTAACCAGTTTATTGTGATATGCCCTCGTTTAGTTTGAAATGTCAAGAAAAAGCTGTCACGATTGCAAGGTTTATTGGTTCCTTCCAGACGTACAATATATACAAAATAGAACCACAAGTTTGTGTGGCGCACATGTCAAAACAATGACTAATTTGTGTTTGGTTAGAGTAATTAGCAGACTGAGCTACGGGCAGGGACGAAGCTGAGCACAGAGCCGTTAAGGACCGGGGTTATTGCTAAATCTCCCTCCTCACCATCACGGCTCTTTTTTACCTCGTGTTGCCTGCTCCTCAAAACCTCCCTACCTCCTGACGCCACATCCTTTCCCCTCGTCAATCATCTCTCCTACAATGGTCCTCTCTGTCTCTCTTCCTGTCTCCCTGCCTGACTTTCACATCCATTCTCTCCCCCCTTGATTACTTGTATATCTTACCTCTCCCAGTTTCTATCAAGACCTCTCCCTGCTTCATTCCTGGCCCCGTTCCTTATCTGGCTCACTATAAATAATGCCACCTGTTGGGCTGGGGCCTTCATTACACTCATGTAACAGTAAATGAGTAAAGAGGAGGGCCAGTGAGGGTGTCCTATACAGACTAGGCAAGTCATACCACTGGCACAGAAAGCTATGCCTGGCACTCACTGACTAATGCATTCGCTAGTGAGGCCAGAGGAAGAATAGCTGGAGCAATGAGGCCAAGGTTAAAGCAACCTCTGATTCTCTGCAGAGAGGGGATTTAAGATAGAAATTTAAGGGGGTTTATGATGATGAATGTCTCTATATTTTAGACAAGAAGACCAACATGACCTCAGTGTTTTTTAAAACAAAAGATATGTACAGTATGTTGTAAGTATGATAAAGTTGCAATCCAATATCGCTTCTTAGAGAAGTCTGGAGTAGTGGTGATGCACAGCCGAGGAATTGGGTAATCGATACATGTTTCTCACTTTAAAGCCGAGGGCACAGTGCAAGGGTTAGTGGGTCGAGCACTTGAAAGCACGCACAGTGGGACGTGATCAGGGTGTGGGTGATGGGGTCAGAGGTCAACTCTCTCAAATAGCCTCGGTGAGTACAACGGGCCATCGGCTCCTTTGGCTTTGAAATGGGAGGCGGCGCTGGCTGCTCTCCCATGCCGGACCAGTTTTCAGCATACCACCGACCCGCCATCAAACACAGTTGTCGTGTCAGGTGTCTTCCTGGTAGAGGCTATTTTTAAGTTGATGAAGGGGGGATTTACGAGCGTATTTGACGATCACATGCTGTATTTGATGTACAATCAGCAAATTAACAGTACAGTAAAGGGCATGAATATTCATTAGAGCCTTGCTATGTAGTTATTCCATTTCTACAGTACTACAACAACACAATAACACAACATACTCATACTTGATGAGGATCATTTCTACAAATTAGCAGGCATGTACAGTAAATGTGACAGATGTGACTTTGATGGCTGGTAAATCATTAGTTACTAGCTAGGAGGAAAATATGTGTCTGTTTAATTAGCTCCTGCTACCCATCCATAAAGAATAAAATGCCACCCAGCTCCAAAGGACAGAAAATCAGTTTTCTCATGACATCTGTCTTGAGGGCACTTTTGTTCATCCGCTAATTACTGTCTTCTACATCTGCAAGGAACAAAACTGCATCCCTTTCTCCTTCAAAGGGACACACCATGTCAGCCTGTTCTGTATGCCAAATCAATTAGTCATCAAAAGTCCCTCGGAGAAGAACAGTTAACCTTTATCTCCATCAATGTTTCATTAGTTACCCCCCTTGCCAGTGCCACATTTTCTCCCTTGCTGAAATGAAAGCAGGGCTTGCGGTGGTTAATGTAAATAAAAACGTAAAAGTGGCCATTAATATTCTCTCTGTCCTCTCACAGATATGTTGTATCTGAAGCAGTTCAGAGGGAAAAAAATGTTTTAATGAATGTGTCTCGGAGCCACTTGCTTTCATGGATTATTCAGAGAAAAAGAGGTTACGCTGCTGATTGTTTACATGCCACACGATCACATACAGTAACACCCTACCACAAATGCTTTTTGCCTCTCTCGTGCAAAGTCAGGTACATGCACAAATGAATTCTCCATGCTGTGCCCTGAAAAAGCAAGTGATAATCCCAAGAGGTTTTTCTCATACTGACATGAATTCATATAGAGGATTGTGGTTTGTAAGAGTGGTCGGTGTAATGAAATACAGCAGTACAATCTATACAGATTAAATACAGGAGTAGAGAGCAGCAACATTTCAGAAGGAATGTCCTAGTTCTACATGTCTTTACTTCTTTGAAAGATGTCATGAAAGTGTTTCCCAGCGGGACTTGCATTGCTTTTGTCACATGAATATTAGCTTGGTGTTGTAATTAGCTTGTTTGCTTCTGTCTTTTACAGCCTCTAGTGAAGTAACGGTTTGGTTCTCAACAATAACTCATCTTTAGATAGCATCTTTTAAAGGACTAGTTCAACATTTTGGGAAATAATGTTGAAGATCGATACCACACTCATATCTGTCCATTAAATATGAAGCTAAAGCCAGGAGACTGTTAGCATAGCTTAGCTTGTAGACTAGAAGCAGGGGCTAACAGCTTGAGCTAAAGGTCATTAATTAACATCTTATATCTAATTTGTTTAATCTGTACAAAGTGTGAAAATGAGTAGCTGTGGGTTTTTTTATGGTAAGCTAACTCTCTCCTGGCTGTAGCTTCAAATTTAACAGACAGATATGAGAGTGGTATTGATCTTCTCATCTAGCAAGAAAGCTAGAAAGCGTATTTTCCAACATATTAAACAATAATACCATATACTTCCATTCACTTCAGATACAGTAAGAATAGGAATATTAAAATCAGTCTTTTGATTAGTTTTCAATTAGTTGATTCATTGTTTCTAGAATGTAAAACAAATTGTGTAAAATTTCTCGGAGCCCAAGTTTATATCCTGTCATTTGTTGTTTTGTTTAACAAACAGACCAAAACCCATTCAATTTACAATGAGAAAAGCAATAAATCTGAGAAACTGAAACCAGAGCAACATTCTATGGTGATTCTGCTCAGTAAATGACTTAATTGATTAATTGTTGTCATTTAAATCAACTAATCGATTAAGTGATTCATTGTTTCATCACTAATTGCTTCATTTTCTGTCGACATGTTTTAGTTTCATGGGAATCTTTTAAAAAACACCATCATAAAAATGTTTAAGCCTTTTATAAGATGCTTGGTTACACATACAAATAAGATAAGACATTATTAGAGATTATAAGTATACAGCTTGTATAAACTTAATGACTCCAAACATTAAGCTGGAGCACATTAACAACGCTGTCATCTCCTGTTTCCAGAATGCCTTTTTTCCTCATGATCTCTTAATTGGATCCTGAGAAGAGTGAGTGCTAGGTGGGAACTCCTACTAGTCGTATTTTCCCCCCTACTCACATAGCCCAATCTGCAATGTCTGCCTGGTTGTTGTTCCCCTGTCCCACTCCATCAGGAAAGCACTGACAGCAGGTGCAAGTGACCACCTCAAAGAGGAGGAACAGGAGGACTGTCTTCTTGTTGGGATAGATGGCAGGCAGACAGACTGCAGCTGGCTTTGCCTCAGCTCATCTAATCACAACCCTGCTCTCCCAGCCTCAGCACAGGCATGTCCTTATTTCCTATAGGGGTTTTCTCCGTGCCTGAAACCACTTATAGTTGACATATGACAGAGTAATATGGGTGAAGTTGGAGTCATTAATTCTGGCATTGTCAGCACCCACATAACAAGCTATGCCAATTGAAACCAGTGGAGAAACCGTGCCAGCCAGTTATAGCAAATCAGTGACGAGAAACGGTTGTAGTTAAGTTCTCCTTATGAAAGCTTTTAGAAATGACCCTAAAATTACAGAGTATCGTAAGAATAGTGTTATTTCTACATCAAGTGCCTTCACAGAAACTTCTCGGTATTAATACAAACTTTCAAGGCCATTCAGATGGATTTTAAATAGTAACACGTTGAGATACTGCCAAGCAGCTCTGTGTATTAACTGTGATAATTAAAAGATTTGATTAATTAGCAGTTCATCTGAGTGTAATCTTACCTGCCTGGTTCAGTAGTTAGTTTGTTGTCTTTATCTCCTTTTGGTAGAATTATTGTCACAGATAGCTTCTGGCACTTACGCCTACTTACTACATACATATGATAGAATATGATTGCCATAATAAATTATGTCTTATGGTAATCGAAAGGTTTTGTATAGATATATTGCTATACATTGTTGTATTGCTGCAATGTAGTTGCCTAAAATGAACCATACAGTACCTTACTCATACAGCTGGCAGATCCTTGAGTTGGTTTTGGAACATTTAACACATGTTAAAACTCAACAAAAGCTCCTCAATTTCTGTTGTTTGTTACATTTTAAGACAGTAGTGTCTATGTACACAACTCCAAAATGGCATTTGATGGTATATCTCATTTTGTAATTTTTCCAGTGTCCTTCACATAGTTTCCTGAAGAAAACTTGTTTTAATTCAAAAGTAAGACCTTTGTGCCTATAGGTGTCTTCCTTCAGGATGTCGTGCTGAACGTGGCTCTTAAACATCATGTTTTGGTCAAAAAGGAGCAAAGTTGGAAAGAAATGCTTGCGCTCAGTATGATTTTTCTCTTCCTCTTTATCTTGGTTTTGGGCCTGCTCCGACTCATTAGCAGCAACGCAATTTGCCAGGAAGGGGCAGTCATGCAGACGGGCGAAGGTTCAAACTGATGGGCTTTGTCACCTCACATTAATCCTGCTGATGATGATTAGAAAGAATCTGCCGCCCAAAATTCCTCATGATTGGAATGCTCATCTTGATGAGAAAAGCCACTGTAGATGGTCTTGCTTGCTTTCCCTTTTTGTTCTATTGAAGTGTCTTCCCAGAAAAATTGTACAGCATTAATGAAATACCCCTGGCAACAACACAAGAGGCAGGAAAATAACTGTGGTCCAGTACTAGACAAGTTTAATGAATAGGACCTTATAGCGAATCCCCAGTAATGATAGCACTTTTGGAACAGTCCAGAGAATGGCTTTGATATATTCTTACTGTTATGCAAGTCCTATGGTGTACCACGTAGTGGAAATCAGAGCACATCAACCAAATTCCATAGAGAAAATAAGTAAAGTAGCTTTCTTTAAATAAACTGGTGTAATTTTGCTATAGTTTGGAAACGGTAAACAATTTCCTGTGACCGATGCACCAAAGGCACAGTTTTGTTCCTGTCACACAGTGTTCCCATCTAGCACTCTGTCCCTGCATTTCAAACTTACAAAAATCCACCTACCCAAAACTGGAACCATCTCCAAAACTTGGAAACACTACTGTACATGCAAGAGTATATTTTTCACTGTCGGCAAATCGGCCACTTTCCGAACAAAGCCCATCAATTTTTAAAGTCATTTTTATGTGGCATGCTTGCAAAAACAAGGTTTATTGAAGGATAATTGTTTGCTTCCAGCACAGGCCTGTCAGCAGGTTTTGTGTTAGTTTATTTTTTTAACCGGTCCTCAAAAGTTTGAGGATGTTACACCTGGCAGGGGTCCATGCTTGACTGATATACTCCAACTAGTATTTGAGTAAATACTGATGTATTTCACTAAAGTGAAAGCCATCTTCACCTCTTTTGGTCAATTAATTGCATTTTGAATAAACTGCTCATTAGGAAGAGCTGTCACGGATCCGTTGGCAGCAAGATGCTCTGACATTAATTGTCTCATAAGAATATTGTTTCAGTGGAACGTCCCCTTCTAGTTAACTTGTAAATTATTCCTACAAGGTAATGAAGCTCAACACACGTTCAGCTTGGGAAGTTGCTTCAAGGATTCTTGTATGTTGTACTCTTTGTGGGTTTGTTCCAGGAAATGTCACTATGAGGGGAAGGCTCTTTGTTTAGCTGAGCAAATAAGTAAAGCAGTGCTAATATGACTTACTGCAGTGTGCATGCTGATAACAGAGAGCTACAGAGAAGATAACGGGACAAATATAGGGTGTAAAATGGTTACTGTAAGAATTGCGAATCATCAACAGTCAGCCTCTCATTTGGGGTTCATGAACGCGGTATGGTGTATGATCAGTGGTGGGGATCCGGTTCAGTGGGGTGCCATCAAGGACCCGTCTGCTCTTATTTGAAGCCACCCCAAGTGATTCATTAAATGATATTGGTGACCCAAGGAGGTTTCGGGAAGGAAACCAAAAACCGCAGGCATTCCCACCACCCATTCCCACCACCCATTCCCACCATCCATTCCCGCTTGGAGATGAGAAAGCAAGTACTCTTGCTGGAGACATGCTTCAGTGGCTTTCCCAACTTCATTTTCTCCCTGTGTGCTAAAATCGTACTATAATCCATTGTAAAAGGTTACAGCTTCCCACAGACATATATTCAAAGAAATCAAAAGCCAGAGATCTGTCTAATATCTCTAATAAGACAGTGAAAATTATGAAAACATGTTACCATATTTATCTTCTATCCGGGGATCAGTTTGTGCTTTTCATGTACCTTTTTAGAAGTAAATGCTGCATCAGACCATGAAAACACCCACCAGCAAAGTGGCAAAGCTGCTACCACTCCCACACTCTAATCTAGTTGTAACCCAATCCCTGCACAGGGCTTTTTGTGTACAAACGAGCCCTCGCAGTCACTTTAGCCCTGGAGCTTGTGGTCTGCATTCCGCCTGTCGTAGACACAAGCTGTCTAAATAAATGCTCGCTGTTGCCTCTTTATTCTGGTGGCAGCTTGTGTTTGGGGGGGCCTCTGGCACTTTCATGCCAACATCCATGCTGCACACATGCTCGTGAACATCCGCAGACCAAAACAGTGGCAAGCTACCAGGCTAACGCACACAGCACACAGCAGACACCAGCTGGGGGACCTGTTAACAGCCAAATAGCATTGGTCTGTCAGTGAACAGCTTGACGCTGGTGCTGCCTGTTCATTCTTGTGCCGAGCTGCATCACCCGCAGCAGTCCTGGGCTTTCAGTTGGCACTCATGGCTGGTATCACATGTGCTAAGTGTCAGTGCCAGACACTATAGCCTTGTGCATTCTGCTCAGGCTATACAATTAGGCTGGAGAGGCCCAGTCCTCCAACTCTGCAGACAGCATCTGCTGGGCTCCACAGGGGCTAAAATGGTCCCACAGTCTGTTAATGAAGAATTCCATTTTTGTTTGTTGAACAGTGCTTATTTTAAGGTTAGTCAAGTGGGTAAACCTGTTCAAGCTTTTAAATGGGGTTTGATTGCTGCTGGGTCAAAGAATAAGGCTTCCTTTCAAAGCTACACTGTTGTTCTGAGCCCACATGTTTTTATTTTGCATATATTTCTGATGAATCGTAGTTGTTTGCCCGCAAATCCATCCTCTCTCTGCTTTGCCTAATGCTAATCTCCTTCTTCACACTTTCCTGTGTGGTCTTCTCTCGTAACATCCCAGACACTCCACCCCTCCTCCAAATGCCATAACATGTCAAAGAAGTAAAAGGCTTGTGACAGGGAAGCATTTCATTTCATCAGCAACAATTATACTGTATTCAAGAAGAGAGACCTTCATCCCTCTCATAATGAAATAATGACGGAAAAAAACAGGCGAACTGAGCCATCCAAGAGACACTGAATATGATTTTTTACAGATGTTCAGGTTTAAAAGTAGAGCTGATGATAATTTTCTTAAAATGTATCTTTAAGGGTCCAGGAAACTGGCTTGCAATTATTGCTTGGTAAAGCCACTTTCTGCAATTGCAGGATGCCAAGTTATATTTCTGATAAGGTCAGGGGAAAAGCTACCTCAAGATGTGACAAATGAAAAATGACAAAATGGGTCTTGGGTTGTTTTATTCCAGCCACGGATGCATGAAATGTGAGGATTTATTGTTCAGTAGAATGCTCCTAAAGCAGTCTTCAGTGACTATAAGAGACAATATGACAATATGATTCAACATTTTCTATCTGAGGGATGTTGTGGTTTCTCTATGAACCTTTTTTGACTTTTATCCCTCAATACTGCAGAGCTACTGCAGCGGTCCATGACATTTTCAACATCTCTTCTTGAAAATGAAGGAAAATTAATGTACCTCTTGTGTTTGGCTACAACTTTGACTGAACCCAGGAGTATTAGTGTTTGTAATGATCTAATCAAGTGGATGTATCTGTGACAGTTTAGACTTACTCTGCTTAAATTATCATCGGACATTTAATGTCTTTGACGTTCAGATACAGGATATGGAGGATAGGACTTCTTAAGAGTGTGTAATTCTTACAAAAAAGGCTGCAAAAAAAGCTCCAAAAAGTTTGTTAACTTGGAATCTTCCCCATCCCCCCTCCTGTGTCGAACTACAGAAAGAGCCAAAGCTTTGGTGAATCAAAAGCACAAATTGACCCGGTTCCATCTCTTGTCATCGAGTCTCATTAAAGGCTTGGTTTTTGAGACCACAAGCATCTGGATTTAAAAATAGGACCCTAAATTGCCTTGTTGTATCCCCATTTGGTTTGTTTATTTATTTCATGTAGGCTGTGCATCATGCAAAGCATTTTCTTGGGCGCCTTTTGTTCATTATGCTTGTTTGCACATTGTTGCACGTCGGTGAAAATACCTTGATGAATCAAGCCCAGATGTTGGCGTTGGAATGCCAGAGGTAGGCCTTGGCAAACGGTGCTCTGGCCACCCCTCAGCTCAAATAAATACAGTCAACTATAAGCATGTCAATTATTTCTGCCTCTGCAGCCAGAGTCAACAGCCACGCAGTGCACTGTCTAGCAATTACACATCTCAAAATTAATTTTATTATAAATCTTGACAGGGAAAATAAAATGGTAATGGTGCTGAGTTTTAAATGTGGCTTCTAATGACTTGTACCAGCAGCCGCTTTAAAAACTGTCCCACCCCCAGACAGCAACGTTTCAGCAAGCCGCTTCAGAAGGCGCCAATTAAAATTCAGCAAATATCTTTTATGACAATCATTGCTGTGAAGTCACCACAAGGTCCAGCTAGCTCCAGTGATATCGTCAAGTAGGAGACGGAAACTTGGATCCGTCATTTTTCACTCTCTCACACACACATAAATGTCTAATATCTTTGGCGTGCGCCATGGAACCCAACGGGTGACAATGTGGGAGTGTTGGGAAATAACATCGAATACAAATTAGACATTTTTTTCAGATATGAGTTGAGGCTTGTTTCACTTTTGGGTAGTAAAAACGATGGCCAGGGTGATTTGTTATACCCAGCATTGTGCTCTGTGGGAAATATTGATAATGGAAAAGAATCAAAGCAGAATTTAGTTTGACGCACAAATTCAAACTATAGATTTTTAATAATTCCTGGAAGATCCATCTCGTCTCCAAATGTTTTGGCTACTACTCTTTTTTTTAAATTTTTTTATCAAGACGTTTTTTCCCTCTGGTTCCTCAGCTTCCTTCGCTCATGGTGCATTCAGATACTGCAGGTTTGCTCCTCTCTTTTTACATTAAGACAGTGGAGTTCAGAATTAGTCTGTCCTCCATCTTTGTAAGAAATTTCCAACCAGTGCATGGTGGAAATCCCAGAACTGATCAACTTTTGCAAACCATATTGGAGGAGTCCTGAGCTGGACATTTTAGTTGCCTGCTGCCACCTCCCAGTGCATACTGTATCTTTTTATGCATCAGCAGTCTGATTTAAAAAGGGTCAAAGATTGCTCGCCTCTTATGTCAAACACATTTCCCCAATCCTGCTTGCCTGTCTGATCTCAGCTGCATTTTATTCAGCTCAGCATTTCTTCTTTAAGAAATCTTTATGAAAATGCCCCTGACTCTTTCCATGGGTGTTCAGGTACAGACTCCTGCCTACTATGAATGCAGGTCATTCCATATAAAGCAGCACCTTAGCACATTGATTTATGGACAGACTTACAGTTACATGCATCAGGCAACACGTATTTATATTTTTCCAAAGTCACTGCCTTTTAAGATTCCATCTGCTTTAACATAGAGTCTTCTTCCTTATTTGGAGTTAAATGGCACATGGGTCTCCTTGGCTGAATGTGAGAATAATTATTGCAGCCTGTCCAGGGGTCACAAGGGTCACCACAGTGATTTGACCCAAACTGGCTCCATGCTGCTAATGTCAATCAGGTTAACAATAGCCCACTTATTTTGTAATTGTAGAAAGTGTAACCTGCAAACAATGCAAGGTCAACGTCCACTGGTTAGGAATGTACAGGTGGCTGCATGGTGTAGGAAGAGATTACCAAATACTCAAAGTAAGACAATGTGTCAGAGAAGCATGTGGATAAAAGCATGTGTGCTGTTTGTCTAAGTCACATTGACTTTTCTAACATTTGAAGGACAGTGTTGGTGTTATTTTGTTATAAGCCTTTCATTTCTATGTCTGCATGAGATGTTTTGACTTAATTGCTTTGTAATTAATTGGCAATATATTTAAACTTTTTTCTACACCTTTTAAAATACAAGCATTATGGTCTCAAATCAAGTGTAAAATGACCTGGCATCCCAGCTAACTAAGACAGATGGATAAAAAGACACTGAGATGACATGTAAGTTTGTCATCTGACAGTTTCTTTCTGTGTGGGTGCCAGGTAATTGATAATAGCACAGCCAAATGTAATGTGCATAGTACTGATACAGTAGGAAAACCATTGAAACAACAGTAAAACAAACTTTGACAAGAGCACGCCAAGGCTAGATTTAACTCTGTATAGTTCACATCTACAGGTATATCTTGGGCGATCTACAACAATTTGGTAGTTTATGTCACATTCAGTTGTTCCTGAACTGATGAGGCAGCGTCTTGTGCAGTAAGTTGGGGTACCTTTGTGGACTTGGAAACCCCCAATTTGAGTATAGAATGTAGCCTTTTCCACAAGCACTCATTTCCTAACACTCGTGTCCATACGATGCATGGTTACTCGAGACTATTACCTTAACAATCTGCAAACTACCCTGAGTTTAAAGTTGACACTCACGCAGTCCCTGGGCCAGCGGCCGAGTGCTCAAGGGCAGTCTGCACTCCAGCAGACCTGCCTGTCGATAATTTCCCAATCCCTGTCTCACATTGCAAAGTAAACACACGCCTGCTCTCCAATTAACTACTACAGTTCCTTGAGTGTTACTGGTGCCTACAATTATTCAGTGCACTCAGTGTGCACGGCACGGCCATCGTAGTACAATAACATTTTTCTTTGCCGCAATTATCACGTTGGAGCAGGGGGCAAATTGGGATCGTTCGCATTGTAGGACAATTAACATCGTTTGGGTTGACCTGTCAGGTTCCAAATGTGTTTGCAGAACCTTTAATATACTTTTTGAAGGGATGCTGTTTTTCAAATCATTTTTATGTTGCCCAGTGTGATATGTGGTCTTATTATTTTGCTGCTCTTGTGGTATTTAACTGCTCCATAACAAGCTAGTGACTAACAAAACAAGGTGGTTTGTGTTGAATTGGACAAAATGTGTCTGTTAACAAATTGATTGATTCAAAGAACAACATCGTGGGGCTTTTTGTTGGATTGTAAAAAAAAAAAAAAGTGCTAACACATTCAGTGCTATGTGGGAATGGGGTGATTATTTAACTGGTTGACACTTAGCAGTGGTTTGCTAAGGATGTAGTGAAATCACTGGAGTCACTCTTCAGGAAAAGGAAAGGTAAGAGGCAACAGGAGGTTGTAATTAGCAAATTAGTTTGCTTTTCATAGGGAAATGGCCATTAATGTGGTGCTTTATCAGACCTGTTTCCTCTGTCTGCTGTCTCTTTAGTGCTCTGTCCAGATTTATAGCCCTACTGCTCTTTTTCTCTCTACCTCCCTCTGTCTCTCCCCTTTTACTCAGATACAGACACAAAAACACAAAGTCAGCCACATTATTGTGTTGTTAGCAACATCACCATGGTACACTTTGGCAAATCATCTAGTTTGGTTATTCCAGATCAATTAATTAGCATTAAAACCTCTGTGATCATGAAAATTTGCCTTTAAGAATTTCACCAAATCTCACTATCTTCTCTCAGTCTTTCCAGTGTTAGGAAATGACTGTCATGTTGCTGTGAATGTGGCATTGGGTGGCACGGAACTTACTCTTGTCTTCTGTATATCAGCCTGTCCTCTTTCTCTCCTTCCTCCCACTCCTCTCACACATCCTTCATGTCATCAGCATTACTTTCCTCGCAGCAGAAGGCCTCTACTTATCCTCTCTGGCTAATCAGCATCCCATCTGACCCCCTTGTTTACCCGTCCCCTTCTTTCTGGATGCTGACACAGGTTGGTAATGATTTTTCCCCTGCGAGGCTGCTCCTCTCAAATCCCCCATCTCCCGTTTGTTGTGGGCGGCAGGCTCAGGGAGCGCTCAAGCTTTTCTATCACATATGGTAAACAAACAAACAATTACTGCCCCACTGACCATTTACATAACAGTAATATCACTTTCAATATGTTGTCTCCTGCGTTTTTGAAGCATCTGGTTCATGAAAGGTCTCAATGAAAAAGTACACTTCTCAATGCCAAGTTAGAACTTTATTTATAGAAAAAAGCTGTAATTTGAAGCATACGTGCGGCTATGAACAAAGACAACTATGTTCTCTTCTACTGCACCGACTTCCCAATCATCACTGTTAAAGACGCTGCCTCATTTCCTCTTATTTTTCTGTATTAGTAATTTTGATGAAAGGCATGGGGTTTCTACTCCAAATGTGAGAGCACGTCTTTGGTGGGTTTCCCTCGCTGTAATCGATACATGTACACATGCCTGGATTTAATCAAGCCTGCAATATCAGTGTTAACACATCAACACTAATTGGCTTCCTGTACAGTAGACAGAACAGCCTTAATCTTTGCTGGCAATCAAAATTTGCAAAAAACATTATATAAGTGATGTCTAAGCTAATATACAGTTACAATTAAGATCATCTGACAAAAGGTGTCTGTCTGGTTTCTGTTCCTGTCAAAAACAGTCTGTAGGAGCTGCTGAAAGATGGATTAATGGATGTTTTATGACCTCAAGCTCCTAAAAGCCCAGATTTGTTGCTTGTGATTATTGCAAGTTAATTTTAACAGGTTACAAATGCCCTTGATGGAGCAAGTAGTAAATACTCCATAGGTTTGATTAAATGGTTTGTTTCTATATCACATTCACCCTGCAAACTACGTAGTTCAAGTCTCACATGGCATTCTTTACTCCCTGCATCATATACATGTATCCAACCCACTCTTTGCAATAAGGCAGTCTGTTTAAGCTGTCAGTGCTGTGCTAATGCTGCTGCTGCCAAACGGCTCTTTTGCAGAGTCTGCTGATGCTCATATAGCATTCATAGGCAATCTCCCCCTCCAACAAGTCCACCGGGGCTGCTTTCAGCCCCAGCTCAGTGGAGAATGCTGGTGTTTGTGCCAGGCTTCCTGTTGCTGCTAGGATTCACCACTGTTTGTCATTATCAACCGGGCCACAATGCCACTTCAAGGTCGAAGCTGGGGTTGCATTGTCCCATAACCATCATGACTAAATCTTAAGGATTTATTCCACTGAAATGCCAAGGTGCCACTACTTCACCAAACTAAGCTTTGCTGCTTGTGCTACTGTGCAAATCATGAATTACTGTCCTCAGTTTTTTTTTTTTTCCTTTTTGCATGCTTGATAAATGTCAATAAGGGTTGTGATCGCCATCACTGCTGGCTGTTATGTCACTCGTGATTCAGCTTTGCTGCAGTGCTTCTCAGCCGTACAGGCTTGACACCAATCAGAAACAATGAATAATATGCGTGATATTTTGGTTTTATTTATGTCTCGCAGGTAGGCTCGTGGTCCATGGTGTGTGGTAAATGGGCTGCATTTATGTGGAACTTTACAGTCTCTCATTCACCCATTCACACACACTGATGGCAGCAGAAATGCCATGCAAGGTGGTGGTGTGGCCATCGGGAGCAATTGGGGTCTTGCTCAGCGACACTTTGACCTTTAGACAGGAGAAGCCGGGGATCGAACTGCCAACCCTGCGATTAGTTGACGAGCGGCTTCACCTCCTGTGTCGGTGTCTGCTGACTGCTATAAGTTTTTTGGGCATTATGATGCTTTATGATGTTTGTTTCCACAGTGGGTAAATATAACATTTGGGTTTGTACTTGGCTACAGGCTGAACTGTTTTTTGCATATTTTCCTATTGTGGTGATGTTGCTGTTGTTTTGGATGGGAAATTTCATATTGCTGCATTGTAATCGGGTCTCTTGTTGATAGTAATGTTGTATATTGGCTTTATAGATGTAAACATAACTGTTGTCTTGTGTACACAGTCCTTTTTATATTGTTCTTTTCTGTAATACTGGCTTCATGGGAAACATAGCTTTTGTTACACACAGGATATATAGTAACATTCACGTTCTTTCCACAGACTTTGTATTCAGCTAAATATTAGAAAAAATTTCTCAAAATGGGTTTATGTGACAACTCTCTGTACTATGCTTCCACTGATTCCACTGCTGCACTTCATTGCAAACCTTAAGTCTATGTTCATTACTAACAGCCAACTAATGCTTATCTACATTTCATAATATATCATAAGGAAGAGATGTGTTCGCTCCAAGCCATAGATGTTTGTGATTTTAGCATGCACAAGTGAATAATTAGCTGCTGCATTGCTCACTTGTTTTAGCCTGCTGCTGCATATCGGGTGGATTGCTGGGTTTAGATTTATCCATCTCGGTTCATAAGATATTATCCCCAGCAAATGGAGTTGGAGGCCTCATGGCTAGTCCCTGGCCAACATATAGTAGATTTCACATCTTATCTCATACAATTTTCCAATCTCCTCTTGGTGAATTTGGTCTAAGCTTGAAGTGACAAGCTCAGAGTCTAGAAGGCAAATATCAACTCTGCACACACTCTGTTTTCACCCAAAATGAAATATTCATATCCAAAGTATCCACAAAACAGCAAGTTCATGTTAAAACGCCTTTGCCTCAGTGGGCTGTTTGGTTGAAGAAGACACTTTAGTCCTTGTATTGGGAAAAGGGGAGAATGAAATACCTCATCTTCATTGTGCTCCAGAGAGAGGGCATTCATAGCTTCTTCATCTTGGAATCTTTTGCTGTCAAAGGTATAATGTACAACCTCGGTATAATGTCATCTTAAGTTTTGGTCTCTCTTGTTGCACTGGAAAGGATGGATGATTTGGCATGTTATTACCTCGGCTAGGAAAGATCATGCCTTATCTCTGCAAAAGGCTAAGACAAAATACAGCAATTACCCTGGAGAATTGAAATGTCAAGGCAGGTTTAGCATTTCCAGCAATAGAAATTGGATTCCAGACATACTTCCGAACTTTGATAAAGTAAGATATTGAAGTCTGTATTCTCCAGTGAAAATGCAGCACATAACTGTCTTAGCATGTTAGGAAACCCCTTATCAATGAGGAATTGTGTTTCTAACGGTCTACGGTTGGTGCAAACCAACATTGTGGCTTAGTTTACTAGAAGCTAAAGTCATATAATGAATTGCAATATATTAGGCGTGCTTCTGAATGACCTGATGAAACTTAAATGACCTAAGCTGTTAGTCAAATTTCGTACACCAACTTCCTTTTAATTAGTAATCAAACATTTGGTTACGGTTGGCGAAAGGGGCCGTGAGAATGGGGATTAATTAATTTCTAAGGGCCTTGGTTTTAATAGAACACTTTTCCTTGCTTTTTTATTAGGTCAGCTATAATTACCTTACTAGCTGTAGCAAGTAATTCCATTAAAATTTGCCATGGTTCAGGAACTGTCTGTGTTTGAGAATAAAGATACTCTTAAAAGTCAGACAAGAGCAAACATCATTTTCATTTAGGTAGTCAGAAGTCTCACAAAGTGGAGAGTTTGTGATGGTAGGAAAGAAAAGGTAGGAGAGATGAAAAAGAAAAGAAAAAAGCTGACATATATGCAAATAATTGGAAGCTTTACAAGAACAAGGGTGAAGATTATCCTCACATGTGCGACTGGTCTGCCTAAAAGTTTGTGTTCTCTCCCCTCTGCTTCTGAGAGACTTGAAACCAAGTAGAAACCCCTTTTGCTTACATGCAGCTGTCACCACCTGCCAAAGATTTCAGAAAAGCAGAGTGGTGAAGTCAAAACAGCTCGTGACCTTGTCTGAAGCATCTAACCTCTCTCCAGGTCTCTGGTGTTCTGCATTTTGCGCCATGGGAAGCACCTGTCTCCCCAGCTTCCCCTAAATACACTCAGGACGTCACCCACCGCTGTTCAATTACCCTTAAAGGAGCATTTAAAAGTAGTCCAGAAGCAGGGAGCTTGGAGAGGTTTCTGTCTATCCATTTGGCATATGTTGAACCGTTAGTGGACAAGACAGGAACAAAGCAATTTCAGGGAGGAACATTTAGAGGGTAAAAGGAAATGTCTCTGGTATGGGAAATGTCAACTGTCTGACATCTTCTTTCATGAATGCGTCATCAGAGGGCTTGATGACTGAAAAAGGACATTGTTCAGGAATATGATGAGTCAAATTAAGTAATTTCTCAATTCTGAATTATATTTGAAAGTCAGAAACCTCCAATGAAATCATTTTCAATTTGTGTCAGCTTTTAAAATGTTATAATTCATACTTTGTCTGATAAAGTGGCCTTCAAAGAACAAGAAGAGCCTTCCCAAGAGGTTGCCCCTCTGCAGTGATAAAAGACAGACCCACTTACATCCTCTTCTGTCCCTCCACACTCCACAACCCCACCGTCTGTCGCTGGGGTGAACATTGAGTGAAGACAGGTTGCTAAGGTTGGAGACTCATGTAGAGCTCCGAATTCCCACACCCTTCTTCTGCCCGTGCTTCTTTTTCCTTTGCATCATACGCCTGGCACCGGCACAACCTAAAGCAGGGCCCATGATCTAACTCCAACTACCCACTCCACAAATCACACAACAACAACGGGTGAAGGGGCTTTTCATGCCGGGGGTGTACTCTTACCCTCTGCGGTAAGGTTTCACATGCGTAATGTCTTCTGGCAATGTCACGCTCATGTCCTATGTCTTGTTATGTGACAGGACAACTGAGCTGTTTACTGATTGTACAACAACACTGAACAATCACACTATTGTGTGCTTTGAAACAGCTTGTACAGTCCCACCGCTGCAAAGGGCGCTACAGACAAACATTGAGGAGTTTGGGGTAAATTTATCCCTATGTCAGAGAAACCATAGGGCTGACTTTCCATTAAACATCCCAATGTCTGTGTTGGATTTGTCTGAGTTATCCATCAGAACCTTGGGAACAGAGCCACTAATTCAAAGCCTTTTAAAGCAATAGTTAGACATCTTGGGAAATACTCTTAATTACTGTCTTGCCAGTTACATGAGAAGATCGATACCACTCGCATGTCTTGAGAGTGGTATTGATCTTCTCATCTAACTCTCTGCAAGAAAGCAAAATGTCACTTTTTACACTTTTACTTCAATGTAAAACCTGACATAAATTACAATTACTTTTCTGCATCTTACATAGAAAATTTACAAAACATGAAAATGAATAACCAAAAGCACAGTAATGTCAGCGAAGTTTCACTAATAAGGTGGCTGCTTGTGTCAAGTTTTGTGATATATGCATTTTGTCACATTCAAAATCGTAGAAGTACACGCAGTCACACAGAGCAGTGAGGTAAACCTTGGCAAAACCCACCAAGGGCCACTTATTAGCCCAGTCCAAGCCTGGTCCTGCCCATAAAGGCCCATTCAATCAAAAGTTATGTGGAAACCATTGTTGCAGGATTATTGTAGTGTGGCTGTAAATTGTGTGTAAGGCTCATTATCAAAGGGGCCTCCCTGGCAGAGCTTTGGCACAGGGGAGCCCGACAAGCTGGGGTCTCACCATCTGTAACTGGGGTATGGGGGGAAAAAAACTTTGTGCTTCCACTATGTACATGCATTAGAGAACTTTTCTCTTGGGCTAAGGCCAAAGCTCAACAAAGTTTCCCAAGCTTTACTGTAAACGGTTAAACCTTTGAATGTGGTGGCTCAAGCTGCAGGCAGAAGTGAAACTACCAGTTATGGAGCAGAACGAGGCATATGATGGATCAGCAGTAGTGAGAATTCAGGACTAGTTTCCCCACAGGGTCAGTAAAGTGAGATGTATATATTTGATGCAGTAGACATATGATGTGATATAATGTAATAACATACAGACAGTTTGAGTTTTAATCCAGTAGTTTTATCAGTGGTGGCAGGAAGAGTTATATGATGATGTACTTTAAAATGTCTCCTCCATGTTCAAATGACCATGACATCCATTATGGCATCTTCTTCTTTGTTGATGGTAGCAAAACAAATGCCATTTTATTGAAAGGAGTTCCTTAGAACAGGCCATTTTTTATTAATAGTTCCTTGTTGCTATGTTTATATATGCAGTGGCTTTAGTAATGGATTCTGGCCACAGCTTCAGCGTGGAAGAACATGTAGATACCTCTCATGTTTACTAATGCTGGCTGCAAGTGAAAAGGGGAATCAGAGACTCTCTCCTTAAGTGCTGTTTTCTGGATATTTCACTGAAAGTTCTCAAACTCAATTAGAGGACCCTTGGGCTTTTTACCTGTCTGTTGTGATAATTAGCTGATCAGAACACTAAGCATATTAGCCTTTGAAGCACAGAGATGTTTGTGTGCATTTGTTAGGGTGAGGGCCAGGAAACCTGGCAAAAATAATGCTGACAACACTGGGAGAGACAAGTTTATCGACTTGAATGGAGTCTGTTGACAACCTCCAGTAAATGGCATGATTAGGCACTAAGATAAAAACAAGATATGGCTGTCATATTAAGATTTTCCAATACAGAAACGTCTGCATCCATTCAGCTGTGATTCCCTCCCAGCCTTGTCGTAATTCAAGCTGCCTGAATCAATGCAGCTGTATTTAAGGCTTCAAGCCAGCCGCATCAGTTTGATTGGGTGAATAGTTGCCCTCCCAGTAATCATGCTGAAGTTATTAAGGTGTCTTCCCTTCAGGTTACAAAAAACATGCTAATCCAACTATTTTCTCTTCAAATTACTACAGCGGGAGTACAGCCTACGCTAGTTAGCTTAGCTTAGCATAAAGACTGGAAATGGAGAAACAGCTAGCTTGGCTCTGTCCAGTGGTAACAAAATCCACCTACCAGCCCCTCTAAAGCTCACTAATTTAAATGTTTTATATCTTTGTTTAATCCATACAAAAAGCAAAGTGTAAAAATGACAATTCACAGTTTTGCTGGGGCTGGACTATTTCAGGTGCAATTTGAATCCAGCACTGGAAGGGCGGACTCCGCCACTTACAGAGAAAACTACCACATGGCTATTACCAATGGCTATTGCAGAAGAAATGCTGATCATAAATAGTATCAAAATGGGGTTTTATTTCATGTAAATCTTAAAGATTATAACTTTAAATTATTTAATAATATGTTTTGTAAACCACCGATCTATTCTTATTAGCATCAAGGAGTTTTGCAAGCAAAAAAAAAACGTGATTTATTCTGACCCCATCACAAATTGATTTCTGCATTTTTTCAAAAATAAAAATTAAACAATAAAGAGGATGACGATCTGGGATGAAATAATGTATAGTATAAGTATTTGATCTTTGAATTACATAATTCTGTTTGTCATAAACCTTCAAGCTCAACTAGATTAAAATCTGCATCACCTGTTTTTAATAATGCCCATCTGTAAGTGTTCAGTGTTTACGTAAATCACAGCTGCCTTAGCACGCACAAAATGATCCACCAAAATTACTGCTGAGGGCCTCTGTTCGGGCACTTTTCCAGTAATGATTGATAAAGTGGAGCTTGTGGAAAGTGCAGGCTGCCGGGGTAGGTGTTATATGTAAAACATCACAGGCAGTTAACCAAGCAGCACATGACAACACTGCTCATGCACAAGCAGTTGCTGTGAGAACTGGGTATGTTGGAAGGCAGATAGATGCAGCGCCCTATCGTTTCAGAGGCTGATAGATTTCAGAGAGAATTGTCAAGGATGGCTTGGTGGTGAATTTGGACCAGAACATCTTCACATGCAGGCTTCAAATAATTGAACCTCTCTTTAGGAGTACAGTAACACATTGCCTCGCCTTTCATCTGCTTCCCACAAGTGCAAGGCAGTGACAAGTTCTCATGGAACATACGCAGCAATAAACAGCATAACATGGCAATTGTAATGTGAACAGTATGCTGCCACTCGAACGAGTAATTGACTTCAGCAGACCTACAATCAGTGCCCTGTTTGCAGAAATAAAACCCACTCCTTTCCCGTAAGAGTGTCCAATATTAGGACGAAGTTTGGCTTTCCTTTTTCTGTACAAAAATCTACTTAAAGGTTGGGCGGTTTTATCTCAGTCAAACAATACTAATTCTATCTGTCCTTTTTAAAGGGGCATACTTTTAGATAGAGCGCGATTAAAGCAGTCAACACAAGCCATAGTCTAAATGTGTTTAGACTGCTTCCAAGAGAAGACATTGCAAAAAGTCATCTGTTATCATAGCATCTCTGAGGATGTCCCTCCTTATTAAAATGCTCAAAACAAATGGCCTTTTGCTTTCGGTGAATGGAAAGTGCGTGTGTGTCACGTGTGTGGTCTAGCTGATGTTCCAGTGGTCCCCTACTGTAAATAAGGAAACATGCATATGCTACTGTCTTATCCCATTTTCATTAGCGTTTGGAAATTGGAGCTGCAGGAGACTCAAAAGAGATGCCAGTTACGGTACTTGTCACTTTATTTGGTCAGAAAACCAAATCTGATCTCCACCCAGAAAGTTTCTTTTCAAGCCCAAAAGTTTCCTCAATGCCATCATCTCTGGCCTAGTTCTGTCTTTTAATGAAGCAACCAAAAGCTTTGTAGTTTGATTAAACAGGAACTTTGTGAAAGGTGACAGCAACATACATGTTCAATGCTCTGTAGACATGAAAGACTTATTTGGATGAAAACTAATGAACCAGAGCATTAAAAATGCAGCGTATGAGCAGCTTGACTAGAAAAACGACTTGCTTTTCATGTTTCTTCATATTCTGTTTGTGTGGCAGCTCGTTATGCCATGAAGGTAATCCATAACAGAATGTGTTCTTGGATCCTTGTGGACACACACAAGCTCTAAATAAGAATAGATTTTATCACCGCCCCATCCAGGAACTCAATAGCTGCATTGTATGCTGAAGGATTTCTACTTTGGCTTGGACTGGAACAAATGGGTGGCCTGAAAATAGCATCCAGGTTCCACTCATAAGCCATTTAACCAAAAGATCCTCCGCTGCACTGCAGGTTTTGTTCACTGTTTATCTAATAACAATCTTGACTCCTTTCTTTTCGGCCATGGTTATTAGTTTGTTTGCCATTTACTGGTACAGCCCACCTCCTCAAGTCTCTTTTGTAAATACCTCATACTGAGCGCAGGGTATTTGGTTCGATGTGCAATTTCCGTGCTGCCAAGGTTAAGCGAGCAGGACTAATTGAATCTTGCATGTCTTCTTATGATTTATGGTGGAACAGAATAGATTCAGAGGCTTGATCTCCTATAATCTCTCTCATTACGGGAGAGGTAAGAGGAGATGATTGTCCAGCTTAATTTAAAACGTCTGCAAATTTCTCATAACCCCTTTCATTCTGCACTGGCTCTCATTTGCGAATGGCCGATTGTTCTGTACGGCTGCCAGCTGGACCCTGTGCCAAATAAGGTGCTCCCTACCCCAAACTTTAAAATAGTTTAATTCACAAGCTCATTAAAATGCTGCAGTTTACCAGAGTGGCTGTAGTTGTTTTATGGTAAAACGCAACCATAAGGGACATCTGCAAGGGTGAAGATCAAATAATGTGAACATTTTCTGATGTTTGCTGATTTTCCATGTCCTGATGTACACCTAGTTCATAATACCAAGTGACTCCTCTCTTTCATCCTGCTACATCCTGCACTCTAATGGTTTTGTCCACTTCCTACTGAAATAGCTGGAGTCTAAGAATCATTTGAGGATGCAAGTAGTCCTCTAAATTACCATGGAAGGCTCAGTTCCAGGACTTCTGAGTCACTTTCCATGTTTACCATGGTTCACCTTGCCCTCCCTGCTCATATTATGTCCTGTCCAAACATCCTGTTTTACTGGAAATGTGTTAGTATTAGAGTTCAAAAGTTGGAAATGGTATTTCATGTCATCTTGCAATTATTTCCTTTAAAAAATGTTGAGATATATATATATATATATATATATATGATTTGCTTTCTTGCCCAGAGTTATGAGAAGGTAGATACCACTCTCTAGTCCCCTGTTTTCAGTCTTTATGCTAAGCTAAGCTACCTAGCTGATCGTGCTAGCTTCATATTTACCATAGATACAAGTGGTATTGATCTTCTCAACGTAACTCTCCGCAAGAAACAAATAAGCGTATTTCCCAAAATGCTGAACTGACAGCACTAACAGTCAGTTATATAAATGTTTATTATCCAGGGAGAAATCGACTGAGCATGCTCGCTCTTTGGCAGCGACAGTCTGCTTTGTGGTCTCACCTGCAAACAGCCCAGTAAAACCACAGTCCCTTATCAGGCTCCTGAGGAGCTCCACTGGAGCAGTCGGGGGTGCTTCGCTCAGGGGAACTTTGATATTAGTTAGCGAGGGAGGGGAGAGTGTTACTCATTTACTTTCTCCACACATACTGTATTTTCACAGTCTGGGGATTTAAACTGACAGCCTTCTGGTCACAAACCTGCATTTTATCACTTTTCCCCAGAACTCCTTTAAAATCATAGCAAACCTTACTTAATTATTTATAAAAACTGCTTATATAAATACACTATATATATATATATATATATACACACACACACACAGGTATATAGGTATATTTGTTATAGGTATTTGCTAAAACCCTTCAGGATCAAACCTGTAATAAGAACAATGTGTACTGATGAAGAGCCGGGCTCCACCACCAGCTTTACCGTGGCCCTCCAACCACCTGAAACTACAGGTCAGGATTACAAATCATCCCAAGAGGATGAGCCCCCCTCCTCCTCCTCTGACCTTTGACTTGGTCAGTTTGACTGACACGCAGGGAAGAAACATGATGCAAAAGGTACTTTGCCTGAACGCTTTCAAAACACTCTTTGTTGTCTTTTCTGTGGAACTTCAAGGGATCATGAAAGATCTCCAGTTATTTCTCATGTGGCATTGTGTTACCGTGTCTGGCACAGAAAAAGTCCTCCAGACCCCGGGCATCACATATGACTTGCATTTTTTTACACAAGCTTGATGCCATCACTTTGGTATCTTACGATCTTATTTAGTACCAAATATTTTGGTTAATATAATTACACTAATGCTTTCCTCATATTACATTAAGCCTTCCAAATGTTTTGATTACATTTGCATGGTGGCGTGTGCCCTGCGTTTGATGTTTCTCAGAGCATGAAAGCAGCAGACGCTGTGGTTCACTGTCTTTGCCGTTGGTTTTACTTACATGTATTCCCTTTCTTGCCAAGAGTCAGATAAAAGATTGATACGACTCTCATATTATGTCTGTTAAAGACAGTGAAACAGCAGCTGGGGCGTCCATAGCTGCTGTAATGTGACACATTCACAAAACTGAATAAGTGGGCGGGATTTATTTATGAGAGGGATTTAAATCAAATCCTCAATATGTGATTGGATCGCTAAAATGTGGGCATGGCTTAGAGAATTTGGTTAGCATAAAGCAGGGAGAAAGGCTAGCCTGACTCTGCAGGTAAAACAATCTGCCTATCAGCACCTCTACAGCTTACTAACTAACATGATACATCTCGTTTGTTTAATCCATACAACAATGACAAGTTGTGGTTGTAAGGGGGTTTTGTGCCGGACTATTTCTTGGCCTGGTGCAGTGACTTTCTGGAGTCCCCACCGGAGACTCCGGGAAGTTAATGTGCCTGGCCAAAAAATAGAACATAACCATAGCTATTAAGCTTTAGAGGTGCTGGGAGGTGTTTTTTTTTAAAACTTTGGACAGAGCCAGGCTAGCTCTTTCCCTCTATTTCCAGTCTTTATGCTAAGCTAAGCTAACCGGCTGCAGGCTGTAGCTTAGTATTTACTTTACATCTAACTCTCAACAAGAACGCGAAAAAGCATATTTCCCTAAATGTAGAACTATTCCTTTTAATATCATCGATTTTGCCTCAAGAGGGAAGACAGGGAAAGTACTGCATAAACTAACAACTGTGCAATTTCTGTGTAACAATTTGCCATATAAATGTTTCTTCTGAAACAAAGTATGAAGAGTGCATAAACCTTTATACCTTTTTCTAAGGCTCCCCTGACTGAATGCAGCAAAATTGCTTTTACACCATGTACTGCAGTAAAAATGAACAAGGTGTATATAAAGCTTGTTGTTGTCGTTTTGACTCAGCTCCGGAGGAAGGTCCTGCTTGGAACTGTGATTGCTTTGTGAAAAAAATTGCCTTCATTAAGGGGAATTAATGGCTCACAAAAGTAACTGAAGGTGCAGTGGCTTGTGTGTGTTTTAAAAGGAAACATTGACTGAGGTTAGAAAAACGGGAGCCTTGTTCATTTGCAGGGAATCTTGGCTTTCCCTTCCAATTCATTTCCACTCACAATTGCACTCTAGCTGCATGTTTTGTGTTCTTGATGCATCTATTTTGTTCTTACAAGCCATCATTGCAAGTCCATAGTGGTAAGATTACCATATTTTGTGGTCTGTAATAATTTCTAATAAGAGTGTTTCATTTTGATGTAGTTGTTTAGGGGATGTCTTTTGGAAATGGGAAGAGAGATGCACATCCCTGAGAGCCTTGCAGAGGGGTTTCCTTGGTTGGGAAAATAAATTCGGAGCTGGCTGACTCTGTGAGTCTAGAGCTGACAGCCCAATGATGAAACTTTATTTTTGTTTCCACTCAGGACCGATGAAGGGCCGGCAGACACTTTCAGACGCATTCAGCATTCTCACAGAGCTCATCTGCGCTGTTTTTAGTTGGCTTAAAAAAGAAACTCTGTAGTCAGTTCGTCTTTATCAGTCTTCTTAAGGGATTTGTGATATGATGTTGCACATAATGTCTGATGCGTTTTCGACATTTGTGCGTGCAGACATACACAGGAGTAATCCCATTTATCCTGCCAGCACTTTCACCAACTGTGCATGTTATATAGGTTTGTGAGATGCAGACGATTAGTTGTTTTGATATCCAGATGCTGCTTCTGGTAACTCTACACCTACCTGTCCTACTGGAGCGCCATCCGCCCATCTCAGGCCTCCCTGCATTCTTAGGCTGGACTTTATACTTACAGATAATTATTCTATTATTATTATTATACCATTATTCTATGATTTGCAGTACGTCAAATCAGTGCTGAAATGTAAAACGGGATTGTGTTTTTTTGCAGTCTGTGCCCAGCAGAGGGCTAAATTGGCACTTGTCTTTAGTGCGGGCAGTTTTGAGGGTTCAGTGGAGCATTTTCATTTTGATGAAATTCTAGTTTCAGATTTTAATTACATCAGCCTTACTCATTCTTTCATCTGAAATGATAAATAGATCCCTTAGCTGTCATTTAATGTCCTATGTACATTGCTGGAGTGTAACAACCGAAACATCTGCCCTGACTGAGGAGTTTTATATGAACAGTGAATTCAACAACTTCATGCAACAGACTCAAAAACACTCTGCTCCAGACTCTAGACTTTCCATTTTGCTCTTAAATCTTTCATCCCTCTATTCTAGTAAGAGATCTCCCTCTGAGCTTCCCCAACCCCCCTCATCACAGCCTCTCTATCATACATTTTCCTTTGCTGTTGACAAGATAGGGTATCTATGACATAAGAGCCTGTACCCGTCATGCTTGGGTGCTCAAGCTGTTGCAGGAATAATCCAACATGGGTCATGCAACGCTCAAGTAAACACCAGCCTCAGACCACCAACACTGGCTGATAAATTGGAAGATAGTGGAAAAAAAACAACATATTTTTGCACTTACTTTGTATGATATCTGGCCATGCACCCTGATCAGGGTGGAGGTGAATGGAAGTTTGTCTGTGGTTGTCACAGCAGTAAAAAATTACAGTTTAAAGCCCCTGAAAACTTGGTGTAAAATCATTCTCGATAACATTACATACTGTATTTGGGACAATGTAACAAACATACCTAGTTATTATCAAGAATTTAACATTTAAAAACTTGGTTAATCTGCTTCATCAGGACTGTGTGTGGGTATGTTTTGATCAGATTTGATTGACAATAGCTGTGTCTAAAATCACTTCTTCCTACATGCCATAGATGCTACTTTTTTCATTCCACTGTAGAAGTTTTTGAGGGCACTATAGAGCATACATTTCACACTCAGAATTTGGACAGTCAAATGAAATGGCGGGGGGTAAATAAAGTGTACTATATCGTAAATAGGGAGTGATTTCGGACACAGCGAGTGAGTTGGCAACGGAAGCAAACAACCCCACAACTGTCATCAGATTCTGTTTCAAATGTATCGAAATTGTGATTGGCGCACAGAAATATGTGACGTCCACTTCAAACTAGAGAGAAAATCTGAGACAAAAACAGCACAGCACAGACAAATTGGCAGCTGATTGAGAGAATAGGTTGTCAGGGCTTTTAAAAATTCAACATCAAAATGTCTTTCCAGAAACCCTCTGTACTCAGAGGAGTTTTCATTGGAACTGCTTTGGACTGGAGAAATGGCTTTGAGCACCTGAATATGAATTCCAAAACTATCTGCATGGCTAGATACCACTAGAGTTGAGTGAGAAAATAATTGTATTTCTCCCCTGTAATTTGGGTGAACTGACCCTTTAACTACTTAAGAGTTTAATAAAAGTTTTTTGGGTTAGATTAAACACCGGTGGTATATGTTGCATAATTATATACTGTATGAATAGAAAAATTAAAATAAATAGTAAAATAGTGCAAGATAAAGTAAATACATGAAGAAACTTTATGATACTATATGAAAATACATGGTATTTGTTCTGCGTAATCACAAAGAAGTATCACATACAATGCAAATGTTTTAAAGATTTTGTTAACTTAGGTGCACCAACTGTGTTAGTGGAGGCGGAGAGTATTGTATGCCAGTCTATTAAAATAGTTGAGGAGTGTAATAACATTTTTGACTTTTCACCAGTGACTTCATCTCGGTTGAGGAACGGCGATGACTGTCCTTGAGCAGTTTGGGGCCCTGTGGTCCACGTTATATAGCTCCGCGTCTCTAAATCCATCTGCGCACACACCACAGACACATAGGCACACTGCGCATACTGGCTCACACATCCCTGGTGATGATAAGGTCAGCCAGCAGTCATGTCATCCGTTAGCAGCAGGTATAGGATTACACATGATTTCAATGTGACATCCAATAGCCACAGAAGTCTTAAACACAGATAAAGTATTTCATTTGAACTTGAACAAGAGAGGGATCATTTGATGCTAATCATGCACTGTATGTCCCATTTGCCTTCTGGCATCCCGGATGACAATTTCGTCCAGTGACCAGAAATTCTCTTGCAACTATTTCAGCAACTCAAGCACTCGAGTGCACACACAGAAGAAGGCATAGGCGCACACACGCAGGTCTATGTGATACTACGCATGTCGCCATCAGTATGCTTGGTGCAATATTCACCAAACACACCCTTGGTAAGCTTCAAAAGCATCTGCTGGATTATCCCCAGGAAGGAGTCATTTTGCCACGTGTCCTTGTGTCCTCACTTTCTTCAGCGTTCATCTGGATGCCATCGAGTCACTTTTCAAAGGGATAATTCAGGATTCTGCCAGCCAAAAAGATCAAATTAGTTTATCTTGTAGTAAGTACTAAATATAGCACACTGTAGGTTTATTTGCTGGCATCTGCATCTCAGTATTTCATGGTCTAATTAGGGATATTGATTGACTACCAGAGTACTCGGGTCAGAAGCTTAAATCCATCACTGACTATGGCTAATCAATGTTTGCTAGGTTAGGCTGAGGTTGCTTTCCCCTCTGAGTGGATTAATTCATTCTTGGCCTTGGTGTTGGCACGTCCTCAGTGTTTAATACTTCTGCAAATCAGATTCCACAAACCACACTTGTGTTGAGACCTTTAGACCTTTAGCTATTGGTTGCTCTTGTTTCTGTTCCAGACTTTCAGTTAACATGCTTCCAACACCTAGCGGCTCTGTTGGAGCACAGGTGGTAGACGATATAGTTCAATGCAAGGTAACTAGACTGTTGGCTTTAGATGGCCACTTTGTCATGACAATTAAATTAGGTTTTATTTATCTGGTGGATTCCTAATCCGCTGTGCATGCAGGGTGAATATGCCAAGATATAACTTGGTTAACACTCAAAAGAAACAATTAATTTCCACTGTGGATTACACTTCAGCCTGGCCAAAGCCAAGCTGAGCTCATCCTAGTGTTTCCCTTTTCATTTTTCAAGACATGAAATTGTTGGATTTTTCTCAAATTTCTAGTTAAGATTATAAAAGGTACCCAAAACCCAAGACTCCTCGCATGCAAGCGTAGGTTATGTTACTAGGAATGTCTTCAGCCTGCGGCAAAGCTTTCTGATAGAGCCGTCAGGATGGCCGCCTGTGCCAATTTAACTCACAGCATAAAGTGATGGGACTTGGCCAATCGATTGGCTTATTACTGACCTCCCCTCATCAGGGAGTGTGTTCTGCTTCCATCACAACCGCAGTCAGTACTGCGGGGAGGATAATTGCAGTGTGTAGCTCACGGGGTGGGTCTCAAGTATCCCAGCACTCAGCCTGTTGCCAGAGGAAAACACATTGATCTCTGAAGGTGATGAAAAGGCTCTCTCAAAGGCCCTGCTTCCTCCTCAGGAGCGTTCCAGCCTTGACACTGAACCGGAGCAAAAGCGTAGATGATCCATGCATGCCTGCCAGCCATAGTCGTATTCATGTCATTTGTCTTCTACAAGTGAGTGTGTGTGTATGTTTGACAAAGAACTAGAGAGGAGCTCCTTGTTCTGTAATGATTTTTAGTCCCTGAAACTGTGTGTTAAGTGTGTATAAGTGAGTGTGTGTGTGTGTGTATGTTCAGGTGTTAGCTGTAAAAGACTACTGCAGGACTGTAACTACTCAATCAATGCTGAGACTCTCAAGTGCAAAAACAGTTGCTTTATCTGCAATTAGTGCAACACAGGGCAAGTCTATTTTACTCTGGTGGTGCGGGGAGAGTACAGATGCATTTTTAATACCAGTTTCAATCTGCTTGACGCAGTGTTAATGGAGCCTGCAGCGACAAATTCCTTGCATCCTAATGGATTGACTCGTGGTTTAATGAACTGATAACTGGCATCTGGACAAACACAGCGCAGGACCCAACCAACACACACACACACACACACACAGGCACAAAATTGCCATATTCATCAGGGATGGGTGGAGAAATGAATTCATTTCAAGTTGATAACATCCTCTGACCACTGAGTGTACACACATACTGTAGAGACGCACGCAGAAAGTATGCATCATTAACTTGTTTTTTTTTAATCAGTTGCTGCTCTCTGCGTCGTAATGAATGCTGCTTCATGTAATTAGTTTCAGATTCCTGTTTTGTGACGTCTTGGGACTATCTGACATTAACAAGTGTCCTGTTGGTACTGTGAATTAGTTTTAACTTTAACATAATGATAACAACACTGGCATGGACTCCTGAGTATATCAGAACGCCGTGTTTTCACGATGTCTTGTAATTGAAAACTGCAGAACTGAGTTTCATTAGAGTTTGTGGAGCAGGCGTCACTGTTCATTACCCCGCATGACTGTTCGTTAGATTTAATTCAGCCCCTAATCAGTGAGATGTCTTGCTTTATGGCTGTTGTATAAATCAAACTGTAAATTTCCAGCTAACTAATCATACTCTCTTGAGTAGCAATGTAAACACATGTCGATCTACGTATAACAATGCATTTATTACAGGGAAATACGAAGATGTCCTTTAAGAAAGTGGAATTTGTCGGAGCCCTGTTGCGTTTTATTCACAACAGGAAAAACAACATGTAAACTGGGTGGATGCAGTGTGTGTGTGTGTGTGTGTGTGTGTGTGTGTGTGTGCACTATTGAGAATATTGTACAAGATATGTGGTGACAAAATAAATGCACCAAAAGGGTACAATGAGTAAATGTAAAAATCAGACACAATGGTGTCTTTTCAGGGCAGCAGATTAAATATAATTGCGAAGAATATTTAGGAAATGGCTGTAATCAGAATATTTATTCAGGAAATGGTTGCATAAGTGTAGTTGGAAATAAGGATAATGAAGATATATGCCACAGAATCAGGGAATAATGTAAAATATCCCTTTAGAACATTGTTTTTCTAGGTCGGGTTGGGATTCAAATGTGGGTCTTGGGAAAATAAAAATAGGCCCCCGAATTCCTCTGCAGAATTTGGTGTTTATATTGTGTTGTCAAAAACCCTCTAGAGTCTGTTATAACATAAAGAAATTGTGATTTAACACTATGGGCTAGTAGCTTAGCACTCTTTAAACAGGTTAACAAACTATTATACAAGTCTGTATTACAATCCACAATTTATTTTTGGCTTGTAAGAAAAATAATCCTAACAGCATGGCTCCTATTTAAAGGCACTTAAAGAACCACTGTCGTTAAACAAGGTTGATAATAGGGTTGCTCTTTGAAATGGCTTAACATTACATGCTAACCATGCTGTAGTCTGCTGCTTGTATCAGATTGCAGGAATGTGGAAACTTACCTCTAATTTCCAGGAGTTGAACTTCCACTGACACAATGTGAAGCTGACTTTAGGCGAATCGCAAACATCCATATAGCTCATGTTTGCATTTGGAAGAAAATCCTAGCAGAGGTAAAGTTTGTGTTACGTGAGTCAGAACAGCTTTTGGGTGCTTTTGTAGGAATTTAGACAACCTTCAGTGGACCTCTTTCAAAGTTGTAACAGCCATTAAATAGGTTGTGTACTTTTCTTATGGTAAATAAGCACATACAGCTTATTGGGTCAAGTGTATGAACTAACTTTAGACCAGCAGAGACCACCAGTCATGCTACTAACATTTGGAGAGCAATATGGTAATTTCACTACCAGCATTTAAGGTCCTGGAGTCTTCAATGGGACTGAAAATATGTTACTTGAGAAGAAACTCTTTGTTCTGCTTTCTGTCTCTTCATCTCTCTTAAATTGAAAGGGTTTGAGGAAGTTAAGGGATTAGTAAAAGTAGTTAAGAAGGTCAGCCACCAGTTTGGTGGGTCACAAGTTCAAGGGGACTTTCCTATTTCTCTCAACAATACCTATGACAGATGACCTCAAGAGGAGTTTGAAGCTGGTGGAGAGACAGTCCAGATCTTCATCTCGTCGTATTGTTATCTGTTAACTGTGTTAGACCTGACCCTAACCCTTAAGTTTTGAATCGGGTGTTTGTGCCAGTGCAGTTTAGTAATGGATAAACACTTCAAATAGTTAGCTATAAATGATTGATAAACAGTTCATAAAAGTCAGGGGTAAATTGTTGAAATAGATTAGTAATGCATGAATGGTTTAAATAAATGGCGTTGTTGAGGACTTGAGTTTCTAATCTGACAGGGCTGTGGGGGACTGTCCAACAAAAAAGGCTGTGAACCACTGTACTTCTGCATGGACAAAAATTATTAGCATGTAAAAGTAATCCTCACTCTTGTCTGTCAGGTTTTACAGTGAGCTCTTTAGTTTCTTGAGGGGAGTAAAATCGCAGACTTGACATTTTATGTGGAGTGTATTTTCTCTACTGAATTCTATTGAAAAAGTGCGCATATTCTAAAGTCATTGTGTTGGCGAGGCTCTCTGTGTTAGCTGTGAGATTTTGCAATTCATATTTTCACAACAATACACATCCCCTTGAAGATGAAGAGAGCAGTGACATTCACGGATAAGGCTGATTGTAAAATTGTGGTTCAATTTCCATTTTTTCCCTTGGACAGTGGACCCAGTGTTCCATGGATTAGCATTTTATGTATTGATTTATTCATCGTCATGCATAGTAATAAGGCTCTTGGATCAAAATTGTTGTCCTCTTTGCCAGACGTTTCCACAAAAATGTACTTGTAAAGTAACAAATGATTGTACAGTAGAAAGCCAGCTTTTGTGCAGCTTTAGTTCCGTTGACCTGGATACCCAAGTGTTGCCAGGTTTAATAAACTCATCCATCCACGTTGTGGGATCAAATGGACTATATTAAAGTCTATTTTGACTAAATCTTCCTAATTCCTTGGAATGCTTGTAAAGACATTGATCATCAGACTTTTTTGAGAAATATTCTGAACATTTCAGTCAACCAAACTCCAAGCTCCAAGTTCTGAACCTAGTTGGGAGCCACCTTGAGATGGCACAGTATCCTGTACAGCTGATCGAATGTTTTAAATGATTTTTCAAAGTTATTGAACTGTTTATCATACACAATAGTGAAGCAGACATTACTGATGGAACTGTTGTCATACATTTCAAACTGGGAACTGAAAGTCTATTTATATATCAGTATACAAAATAATTTCTCAGTCAGGCCTTCTCCAAACAGGCTGTAGAACATTTTGAGAACCAAATCATTCAAAGACATTTTTGGCCTTTGGCGGCACCATAACTGAACCAACAGCCAGCAAAACAATTTTATGTCAGTCTCCGAAAACATTGGCATTGGAAGTATTGTACCGCTATGACATTTCTCCCAAACATTCATGCTGGGCATTGTATTTTTATGACTCATATATAAACAGAAGGTCAGCATGTGCCGCTTTCGGTATCCATAAAATAGGCTAGTTGTTTACAATGTAGCATGGCAGCAAGGGAAAACAGTTTTAAAATGAACTGTGGAAAATGTGCAGTGAATCAAACATGAAATACTTCTATGTTTGGCACTAAGTTGCTCTCAATAAGCAGGTGTTTGTTGCATGGTTAGTAGAAAGTGCAGCCTCTTATGTTCAAAATGTGAGATTCATTTTCTGTTTATTTTCAGTGATGCACACACTGCGACACTGTATCCTGTCATATACACCATTAACGTATTTGAATCGTTACTCAACAAAAACCTAAAAGTACATTTTTCTGTCTTATGGTTCTGATCATTTGATTTCCTTTGCACAAAGAACACGGCAAGTGTCTTTCTTTGAATCAAAACAAATTTTAAGTTTTACTTCCCAACTGATGACGTTTTAACATGGGACAGTCTCACTTGCAGAAACAGCTGAATTTATTCACTTTACCCAGAAAGGTGCAATTGGGTTTGCTGAGAAGTCTAAAGCCAATTCTCTTCAAACCTGATTTACTTTGGAGGTTGGAGCTGGTACCCAGTTTGCTATTTTTGGCATAACTATTATTCTGAGGAATAGCTGTATTACTTTTAGAGAAAAGCATTGAGTGGTCTGATTATGTATATCAAGCTCTGAAACAATGCTGGTATTGTAAATGAGTCAGGCCCGGGCTGGTTCACTTTAAACTGATTGATTTGGAGGAAAAAGAGAAATAGAGCAGAGGGGCAGCTCTGTTAGCTGTTCAGGGTCAATCAATATTTAATGGATGATGGGTAGTGGTAAAATACAGTATAAACAAGAAGCGTATTATGTCAAGCAATGCGTAACTTTGAAATAATGTTGTAATGAACAACATAAGCAAAAGTATTCAAAGACAATACAGCCATGGCTTAAAAACAGCATGTTTCACAATACTGCCAATTACATGGGATTCTTTTCTGCCAAATGGCATTCAAATGACTACTACTATCAGTATTTTGGAGAAAAACATTCTGTGGGATTGTAAAAAATCTCATGGTGTTTGACTATTCCTGAAAAAGCAGAAAATGAATAAATTTTGCAACTTGGAAGCCTTGTGCTGATGGTTTCATGCTGCTCTTACAGCTAACTTGGTGCCGTTCACATCACAAATCATTACCATCATATCAACAGATACAATGACGACATTTGAGAAGTTATATGGTTCAGTGTATTTGAGCTGTGTGTCAACCTTTATGTGATGATTTATAAAAAAGATGGGCAATATGACAATCTTACATATTTACTGGTCAAAATTCCAATTTGCAATGTGATGTGTTGTTATGTTTGACATTATCCTATTCTATAGTCCATATGTAACTTTCATTTATAACTTTGGCTGTAGCCATTGACATTCACTGCCTTCCAACTTTGCATTCAGTCACTGCATACTTGAAACTCTCCTAATGACCTGTAAGTTTAAAACGGTTGAGCTTCTTGTGTCATTTGGTGTTAGCAGTGTTGAACTGTTAAAATGTGACTATGTAGGCAGTCTCTTCATTTAATTATTACACATATCATTTCAATTTTTAACATAGTTAAACTTGAGTTGCCACATATTTGTTTTTAAACAAGACTAATCTACAGCCGTGCTAGCTGCCAATGAGGCTGTGCTTTGAGTTGAATACTAACATCAACATGCTAACAAGCTCACAATGACAATACTAACATGCTGATGTTAAACAGGTTATAATGTTTACCATGTTCACCAGCTTAGTTTAGCGTGTAAGCATGCTAACATCTGCTAATTAGATGATGATGACAATGTCATTAGTTTTGCAGGTATTTGGAAAGTTTTGGACAAATAAAAACTTTGACCTGATGAAGGCGCTAAATGAGAAGTTAAGGGATCACCTTTGTTGTTACAAATCACCCTGAAGGGGATCGAATTTTTTGACAGTCTATCCAATTTCGCTCAAAACCACAAATGTGTACCCCGTGGTGGCGGTAGAGGAAATGTCAGGGGATTACCAAAGTCAGTTGGATTCATCCTCTGGGGACCATGAATTCCTGTACAAAGACAATCTATCCAATAGTTGTAAAGTGGGTCTCTGCTGCTTACTTCCTAAAATACAAAAGCCACCAAATAACACAATGTAAAAACACAATACACAGCACCGCAGGGTCCATTTTGTTATGTCTGACCAAACGCTTTGTCTGACCAAACATTTGAATGAACATCAAGTTCACTTTGATTTATTTCACTTTCAGACTCAAAAGCTGTTGAAAAGGTTGAAAAGGTTTCAACAGATTGTTCATAGTTGTTGACCCTCATCATGAAATTCCCTGCCACATTTTTTTTTCTGAAGCCACTGTTCCATGACTGAACTTGGGATGCTGTGAGCGGCTTAAGATCTCTCAGCACTTCAGAACCCAGTTTGAAGTTATGACCAGAGGCCTTACAATACTTGGTCACTTTTTTCGTCTCAGTTGATTAAAAAACATGTTTTGACTGGTCCTGATAGACTTTGTTAAGTTATTCTTTCACTTGTGTTTTATAAACTGAAATAGCGTTTTTGTTGGCATACTTTCTACAAAGTTTTTAACGTTACTGGTACAGTTGGGTTGTATGGGAATCTCTCCTTACATACTATAATCAGAATGAAAAATATTGTGATGAATATTGTGAATCATGATGATATCTGAAAATAATGTAGGGTATTTTGTCTGGACCACCAGCTCCCATGTGGGGAGTGTTTTCTCAGCAGCTGTCAAAAATATACCACCGAAATCAGGAGGATGTCGTATCGTTGCACAAAATATTCCTCTCAGAGGTGTCAAGTGTCATTTCAAAGTGAGCAATAATGAAGTGACTGCCAAGTGCAGTAAACCCCCTTCTGTTTCTTTTAAAGCCTTAAAAAACAAACCTATGGAGAAACCAGGGTTGATGTGAACCATAGTAAAGTGAGAGTCAAACTCCACCTGTGGTTACATACTTTAAACTGTGCCTGGACCCTTTGCTGGCAGCGCCTGACATTATCCTGGAAACTGTCCAAAGGGAGCAGAGTTGGAGGCTGAAGTGGAGCCAAACAGTGGGATCAAATTGAGGACTAAGCATCATACAAAGAGTTGTGAAACATTATCCTTCATTTTGCACCCCACTAACACATCTGGAGTGTCCTAAATCAGCCAAACACTGCATAAAAAGGCATTGTTCTTTTTATTTTACCCTTTACTTTGTTACTTTTGTTCCCCTTCCTTCACAGAGGTAGCAGAGTGCAGGAAGGCTGGCAAATACAGAAAAAGAAGTTGATTAGATGACATGCTGAAACATAAAGAGAGAGGTTTTGTACAGGCTGGGGGTTGGAGGTCAGATCAGGTTATTTAGATTAGTAATTAGTACGGTTGTTTTGTATTTTTAGTCCTGTTTTTTTTAGCTGCTGACAAAAGCCCAGTGTCACGAAGTCTTCACTTGGAGCAACTTTTGACACCTAGGCAATTAATGTTGAGCTGCAGGTCTGTTCAAAAACTTTCACCAACCCCATTACATTACTGTAATTATCCTGAACCTCTAACATGATGACAAAATGCTATTATTTGGCGGTCTGGGGGTCAAAAGAGTTTTCAAAATGATTTGCATAATAACTCTTCACAGTATTGTTGCTGCCTGAAATTGGATCTGGATATTTTCTGTGATGCAGAACCAGACAGGGAAGATTGTTCCTCTTGGTTACGTTGACTTCCAATCTTTGTGATCCTGACAGCTCCTTTTAATGTTGAGTGGAAAGAGCAATTTTCCTTCCTCGATATTATCCATTGCAAGTTGACAAGTTCTCCTCAAATGCGGAGAGTTCCCATGTACTACTGTGTAACCATAAGAGCTCAGCTTTTAATTTCCAGCTAGTCTAAAAGTCATAGCTTTACCTTTTGACTAAATTGTGAATGCACACACTTTTTTTGGGCAGAGAGCAAACAAAAGGCCTGAACATTTGTTTCCAGCTGCCAACCTCAGAAAAAGACTGCATGTATTGCTGGGAGGAAGAGGTAATTTTGGGAGAGATGCTCCCAATTTCCAAACTGAGAACTACCTGCTTACAATACGACCCAGTCAGGTCTTCAACATGTAAAACCTGACAAAGCGTGTAATTGTTTTACTTCTCCAACTGAGCTTTAGCAGATTGATAGTGTTGACAGGAAAATAGCAAACAGGAAAACACTGTCTAGATAAACAAATTAAAAACACAGGCATCCGTGCTGAAAAGAAAAACTGAAAAAAAAGAGAAAAAGAACCAGGGATGTCAGCATGAAGCGCACTTTTGTGGCAAGACAGTGTGCGTTTCCTTTTTCCACCTCAGTTTATGTATAAACAGAGCCTAAATACTTAATGAACCTTGAGATTTTGAGGTGTTTGTAGTCCAAAGGCAATATTTTTCAGTGTCTCTTCCTCATCCTGCTGTAGGGCGGTTTGACTGTGAGAAGACCTGATGAATATGAACCTTATACAAACAAAAAGACAATCAAATTACTGACTAAAATGTATTATATTCTTCTTTTCTGCAGGACCTCCGGGAAAGCGAGGAAGAAGAGGCCGCAATGGAGAACCTGGTATGTACATTTTTGTGTGTGTGTGTGTGGCCAAAGATCACTGACATTTCAATCCAGAAACGTTCAAGGAATAATTCAGTAGGACATCAGCAAATCATACTGCACTTACAATCATGTAAAAGTACACTGTATATCTTTGGAGGCCAAAATAGGTTATAGATGTGTAATTTGTGGCCTGGTGGTTTCAGTGTTCACTTGGATTGTTTCAGCTTCAGTCGCTATAGAAACACTAGATTTTCACAGTAAAACTGGGAGACAGTGCAGTTTGAGAGAGTAAAAGCGATGCCCAAACTTGTTAAAGCTGATGACGTCCGCGTCTTAAGTTTTGAGACACTCCTAACCCTCCTATGCTGATCCTAGACATGATGTACTTATGTTCAGCTTCAGTATATATTATAACCCACGCTTGTTAGCCTCCACAAATTCAGCAACAAGTTGTCGTAATGCGTTCAGGATCTCCAATCTCCCCTCCCTCCTCCCACACTCTCTCTCCTGAGCTGACTCAACAAAGTTGGCCGAGCCGAGGCCTCGAGTATCTAGGAAAAGGACATGGTGTGCAGCGACACTCCCACAGACGGAAAGTGTCGCCACAAATTGAATTCCCAGCGAGAACATGTACTTGGCAGGGAGCTGCACCCACACTCCGTTCACCTGATAGTGAAAATGATAATGGGCTCTGGAGTGTGGCGGCGTTCCTGCGCTAGGAGATCGCAGTGCAGCAGAGCGCAGCCAACGCTTTGGAACAAAAGTACTGCCCTTGTAAAAAGAAATTAGAGAGACAGGGCAAAGCAAAGTCCCAATTTTAAGTGAGGTAGAGTAATAAGAGAGCGGTTTGGTTTCACAGCCTGAGAAACAAACACTGTGTCTGTGAGGGGAGAAAAAACACTGCTGGTTTTACCACCAAATCCAGCCACTACTTTTTAAAGTCACAGGGATAAAACCTAATCAGTCGAGGTCTGTTATTTGAGTATCAACGATTCTGTTACTTCTTTCATTTTTGTGATTTTGCCAAATTCATTTAGAATCCTGTTGTGGCCGTGTTCCGCATTTTAAGATGTGGATCAGTGTGGTGTGGATCTCTGCCTTTCCCTTTTTTTCTGATTTACATAATACTAAAGTAATCCAGTGTATGAGTTTAAAGCCAAGGGAGATGAAAAAAATGACAAATCAAATGACAGATAGACAACAGTTCAATGTTCTGGTTGGCTGCACATCTGAAATACCGCCAGCCTTTGTTTATGCAGCGCTTAACTTTCCAATAAACATCCAGCGTGCCAGCATATTTCAAATGGCACCATTGTGCAAAGACAGTCTTTTCTCTTTCTGCTCAGCCAGAGCAAATGTGAATGGCTTCCTCTTGACAGTTCAGTTGGAAACAACCTTCCAATCATACCCACTCACAATGTCTGGACTGGAGCGGCACAGTGCTCTGTTAAAGGTAGACAACAGGGAACATTGGGATGACAGGCCTTAGCATTCTGTATAATAGTCCAAATTACAGCACTAAATTAGGCTGAAGGTTGTTGTAAAATAAGACAGATTTCGCTCAAGTTTGTCTTTGTCTACCTGAAATAGTGCCTCATCTGCCAGAGAGACTGTTTTATTAATGCCATGAACTATGAAGTTAAGCAGCGTTCCCTCCAGCTTTTCATCTGCATGTTCACTGGTTAACTGCAGCTTCCACAGAAGCATTCATGGCATTTAAATGGCTTTACAAAAGCAATGCTTTAGAAGTCCTTGTACAGAGAATGTCATTTAAAATTTTGGCAATTAAAATTAAAAGCTCTAAAAGTGATTCTGCATATTTGCATGCAATTATAGCTCAGTTATGTCTACCACATTTACTGTTTGGACATGTTTTGCGAGTATAAAAAAGTAGAAATATATTCTGTGTGAAACTCACAGAAGCATTCAAAACAAATAAATATGATGGCACCATGCTGCATTATTGGAGCCCAGTGTCAAACTCTGTGTACCCGTTCCACAGGAGGAAAAACTGCAAAAATATTTAGGAGACATTATTTATACGACTAAAAGATTCACTCCTTGATGGGCACAGGCTGCATTCTACACTGTAAGCAAAATCCAATTTCCCTCTTTTAAGTTCTCAACACTGGTGGATGTTGAAGGGAAGCATATTTAATTCATGATTCGCTTTAACCAAAAGTAACTAAGCCGCAGCAAGTTTCCCACAAATTCATGGTGAGGTGTTTTGCAGTTTACTTATCTACAAAGGCGGAGGGAAGCTTTTGCCCAGACTTGGCTGCAACTGCCAGAGAGAACAAATAGGAAAAAGACACAGTGATGTTTACCTATGCGTTAAAAATGAATGGGACACTTCATTAGGATCCCTTGTTTGTTTACCGGTAACATATGGAAAGGAAAAGTGTGGCATGACAGTTTAGGATGAAAAAGCTTTTGTAGAAGTGAAAGCCACACTCTCAAACTGTTCTAGCAGGTGGTCAATGCTGGAAAGTGTTAGCAGTTTCCTCCCATATTTTCCTTATGTGAATAATCAGTACTTGTTGCTCATGAACCTACCTTCACAAAAGGAGGAATTGATGCTCAAATTGTGCCGGATGAGCAATTTAACCTTACAGTGGTGCATCAGTGTCAAGTATGCAGAAAAGCAGCTCTTTCTTTGCGACACAGGCCTGAAAAAAGTGACTATGAAAGCACCATTGCAGCCTGTCTGTAACCTTTATGTCATGTTAGAACATCAGAACAACTTTCAGACACCTTTACATTCTCTGGTGACTCTGGTTAGCAAAAGCAGGACGGTTACAAACTGTGGAGGAAATAGAGGTAGAGCACTTGAGGTGCCAGTGTGAGAACAGAAAGTGAAACTCAGGCTGAGTGACTGAATGAAGCTGGAGCTTTGAGGGTGTAATTATTTAACATTATGTCACAGACTATTTCATTTTACATGGATTATATTCCAGCAAATAATGTTTTCAGTCTAACTAAGGCCATCAAATGTAAGAATTTAAAGGCTCATACCTTTGAGGGGGCTATTATGTGCTTTACAGCGTAGTGCACATTTTTATCACATTATTTCTTTGATTCTTCCATAATTGCCAGTTGAAAACTTTGTACGGAGCCATTTGACACAGTGGGACAGGTCAAAAAGCACACAGTGGAGCAGGTTTATTAAAAGCTAAGTGGTCTACTGTAACTCAACGATCCATAAAACAACGCTACAGAAGTGCAGCCCAGCGAGCCTCAAACACACGGCTCCTTAAATGCTCCAGCTGCTGGAGCGATTTGCACTTTCCCCTGGTCATGAAGAAGAACAGTTCAAGGACATAGGACTTGTAAAGAAAAACTAATCCTTTTTTTTTCAGAGTTAAAGCAGCTGGGTACCTTTTTAATAAGAACCTAAAGACCTAAAATGATTTGCAGGGTTCTGGGGAGCCCTGAAGTGCGTTGCCACACAGTCCTTTGAGCAGCAGTAATTGGGAAAAAGACGAGTGTCACCTCACAAAAACGTGGGGGACTTTTTTAACAAGCGTGTAGTAGTGAAATTAGAGTCACTTACAATTGTAAAATGTGATCACAAGGCCTGATGGCCATTGTTGGACCAAGGTAATGGAAAATTGATAGAAATCTATTGTCACAATGCTTGTTGTTCTATATCATAGAAATACAGGTGGTTTATACTGAAGTAGAATGTCTGTCTATTCTGCATAGCCATTGAACGCATCATGGAAGATGTGCATCTTTATGAGATGTTCCTTCCCAAAGAAATAAGTCTCAGCTAGAGTCTGATTTCCCGTCTTAGTTATTTGGATATGTGGTTTTAGTGGAACATTGATGATTTGAGTCTGTTTGATCGCTGATTGAAAACACACTAACCAAGTATTTTTTCTTTTCTCTTTCAGGACCTCCTGTAAGTATGCCTGCTTCACATCTTCTCCAACTGTGATAGCCATGTGAAGGTAAAAACTCCCAACAGTAAAACATGACTGCATGATGCAGTCCAGCTAAAATTGATTCACTGTTTGAAGTCAAGAACAATTTACATGAAAGGGAAATATTGGCATAAAACCTTAAGGTCACATTAAAAGATAAGAAGGTTTTGGGGGAAATACACTTATTCACTTTCATGCCGTGAGTTAGATCAGAAGATTGATACCACTCTCATGTCTGTATGCTAAATATGAAGCTACAGCCAACAGCCGGTGAGCTTAGCTTAGCATAAAGACAGGAAACTGGGGGAAACAGCTAGCCCAGCCCCTGTTAAACCTCAAATTGTCATTTTTACCACATACAGCATGTTAATTAGTGAGCCTTAGAGGTGCTAGTAGGTAGATTTCATTACCTTTGGACAGAGCCAGCCTAACTGTTTCCCCATGTTTTCTAGTCTTTATGCTAAGTTAAGTGGCTGATTTGGTATACAGGCACTCTTGGCAAGAAATCCAAAAAGCATATTTCCCATAATGTCTAACTATTCCTTTAAGTAGGAAGCAAAACAAATTGAACAGTGAATATGTTAAAAGCTTTAAAGCAAACAAAAAACTGTTTTTACAATTGATGTAAAAGACATCTGATTATGACAAATTTGCTACCAGAAATCTCAGTTGTACCTCACAGTCTGACTCTATTATTAAAATAATTTCTTCATCCCTGCCTTCCCCTAATAGGGCCCCTTTTCCCTGTCATTTGGGCAGTCTGGTTTGTAATATCCTTGCTACTAGCCTCCATCCCTGCCAGCTCCCTGCACCCGAACAGATTATCTCACCTCATTACACTGCCGGGTGATCACTGATTCACTCCCCTTAACAGATGGAAAACTTCAGAGTTTCCCCAAAGATGAAGACAAACCCATACATACATAAGCACCGGGGCTTGTGACAGTTCGCTGTATAACCGGGTCAAGCGGGCACTGTATGTGTGCGCTCTGTTAAAATTATTTATAGTCCAGAGGCAAGTGTGATTGAATAGGTATAATAGCGTGTGCCGACTGAGCCGTAAAAGTTGTAAGTTAATCCTCAGAGCCTTCTCAGACACTCGCTCCTGGGGTTCTGCAAGGTAAGTAAGTGCAGGTGGTCTCACTTCTCAGCCTCTCTCGCCAGGCCCTTACATCTGACAAATAAAATCGTACTGTGAGATGTCTCAAGAGCCGACTGAAGGCCAAGAAGTGTTGTCTCTGAAATGGTGGATTTGCCAGTAAATGTATGGGATGACTGTACTTTTGGGATTGTTCCTTTGGGTGTGACGTAGTAAATCCAGTGCACAAACAGAAAGAACCTGACAGTGTTCCAGTTGTGGCCAGCAAATCACTTTCTGATCAAGTCATTATAGGTAGCAGAAGGTGCTGTAAATGTTAGGTAGGGGTGCTAGTTTTACTGTAGGCAAAGCCACCAGGTTTAAGCAGAACCCATACTGCACTAAACAAAAAAAGGCTATAATTTACAGTGCAGACCAAAAAAAACTGAAGTCTGGGTGACTGACTGCATTTCTAAAAACAGACAAGTCTTCAAAAAATGCAATGATCTGACAATGACTCACCCAATGGTCACCAAATCTGTTTCCTAAATAAAAAAGTCCTGTGCCAGTTTCTTTAAAAAGAGACAGTAGTAAGTGATCTCATGTGGTTTCTCATTTGGTATGCCCACCCGGGGGATGGCAGGGGACACGTCGCTATGAATATTCAACAGCTCCCTCCGTAACTCTGGGAACACTGCGTAAATTGTACACAGCCCTCTGAGCCAAACAAACCAACCACTGCTGAAGCCATTACAGATCTCTGTGACTTAATCGTTACTCAGCCGCTGATGAATGGACAGGGACCTGCGGTTGCAGAGACAGAAAGAGAATAGGTCTCCTCAATCAAAACTCATCAGGAGGGATCCTCATTCGTGTCTCGCGATCAGCGTTTAGACATGAAGTGATTTGCTTTGTTTTTATTTACTTTCTTTTTCCACTGCTTTAGTGTCAATTTCACATGGGATCTAGGGGCCAGTGATGTTTAGTTGGATACCTCTTCCTTGTCTTCCAGACAGATTGGAAATATCTAAGAGACATGTTACAGATATGGGCCGAGGTGATTTTTAACTCTTGCTGTGACATGACGGCAGAACAGACCCAAGTGCGGGACACAGGTTCAGAGTTTCAAAGGTAACTGGCTTTATTTGATGAATGGTATAAGCAGGGTAGCATGGAAGCCAGAGAGCAGAGAGGACGTGGTGGAGGGCGGTCGTGGCTGGCTTGAGTGGCAGGCAGGCAGGCTTCACGAAGCTCTGTGGCACAGGAGAACAGCGTTAGAACAGTGTACGATGGACTGACAAAAACTAAACGTAATTTCAGTGGCCGGAGAGCTTGCTACCAAACAGGCTGAAGCAATGATCTGGCGATGAGTAGGTGGAAAACCAGGGTAGAAGTACTTTTGGCTGATGAACTGATGGGACGCAGGTGTGCCGGCCTGATTGCGGATGCCACAGGAGCTGTGAAGAGCATAACCACGCCTCCAGAGCAACCTCCACACACACACACACACACACACACACACACACACACACAGAGAGACAAACGGAACACAAGAGGGAGGGGAAAAAAACACCAGAAACACAGGGGGAAGACAACGAGCACAGTGGCGCCGTGACACTTGCAGCATTTACAAGAAGAGTATTTTGCCTCTTCTTGCCACTGAAACCAGAGAAATGTTTTTTTACCATACATTAAAGTTAGTAAAGTCTGTGAAATGACAGCTGAGGCAAATATTATCATGTCTTCGCTTCTCATTTTTTATCTTCTTTCCTCATCCATCCTCATCCTCTTCAAGGGCGGTCCGTGTCAAAACATCAACCCCAGTCACCCACCACTGTGTGTGCACACCATTTAGCACCAATCAAGCATAAAACACCATCACTGAGGCTGCACTCGAGTACCCTCTAACACCACCCGCCGACTGTACTTTTTTAGTACAGACTGTATGCCATACTAAATTAAAATTATACAGACAGAGAAAGAAACTGGCCTGCTTTGAAATCTGGTTAGAAGGAAGGGGAAATATTTGAAAATGATACAATGTTGGAAATATCAAACCCACTTCAGCCTGCTAAGCATGCCTCTGCACCACACTGGAGTCTCAAGCCAGGCCAGTTATAGTACAGCACATGAGCACTTGCAAGAGTTCAGTCATGTTAGCAATGAGATTAATAAAGCGGGTTGCATCTGTATCTGTATTTGACAAGTAGTTTCCACCTCCCTGCTTCATCAGCTGAGATTGCAGCGACGCAGGTTGAGGATGATCTGTCACAACATATGAATTATGCAGCTGCGGTACAGGGATTAGAGGCAATGTGGGGGTGAAGCAGAGGAGCCCAAGCGCCCTCAACCCTTCATCCTTCATCTGTTATGCACCACAACTCCACACCTGTTAATAAAACATATTCCAGCTGGACCTTGATCACTTTTGCCCTACAGAAGCAGAGAAGGTGCCAGCTTATCTGGAGTGAGACTTTAGTTAGAGTTGAAGGAGGCCCTGCATGCTCTGATGTTCGTTTACAGTTTTTGCTGTGCTGCATGTTGTGAGTTTGAAACAGAAAATGCCCATTAACAGTTACATTAGAGCAGAGGGCATGAGTGCAGCCGCACAGAGGCTTTGGCACTGAAGAGGCCCACAAGAGCTGCAAGTGGATCTATGTGACATGACAGCGTTTATTTTGGCTCATAAAGGGCGGTGGTGCCCAAGGAGGCCTACTGTCACTGGATGTGACAACATTAAGAGTTTGACCTCAGATGTCAGTCCTCTGCTCATACTGTGCCCATCAACAGCAAATGATGAGAGGCAGCGCTCGGGCCAACCATGAGGTTTACTTGCAGTGATTTGAAGCAGTCAATAGTGCACTTTGGCTGACCTAGCAGAATGAATACTCACAGGGGAAATTGACTGTCACTACCTTAGCGTGGTAGGAGAATTAGCACAGTATGAATGTGATGCTCAACAGCTTTTTGCTTGAGAGGAATTTTCCTCCAACTCATAACATCAATGAGAAATGTAGAGATGCCACAATGTGGTTGAAATTGAATCAACAGAAAAAGTAAAATAAATACTTTTCCAACTGGAACATTGTCCCCTTATTCAACATTTCATATCCACAACAAGAATTTTGTGGGTCAGAAATTTGCTTACGTACTGCAGAGAAAAAAAATGTGGCTTTGATGTTTGGCTTTTTAGGCCTACAATTTGGTTAAAGCTGTTTAAATGTTTCCCCTCCTCAGGAATGACGAGACCTTCCCTGACTGTGATTGTGAATTAGAATCTCCTCCATGTTTGATTTGCATCTCGACACTGTGCTAACACAACACACACCTATAACCAGTCACACTACCAGTTTCCTCAGTTCACAGTGTCCCTGCTCCCACAAGAACAACAAGCACACACACACACACACACACACACACACTCACAAACAAATACACACACATTAAAGTCATTTTATGCCGGCTAATTGTGATACACTGTGAATATGGGAACCAGATGCCATTCCCAAGTCAGTTTTCCAGTGTGGTTTTCCTATCCCTGCCTAACCTCTGCGTCCAGATTCCCCCGACGAGCACCAGCCACTTGTGGTCGTCCGTTCCTGCCCATTCTGCTCTGATTACTCACATCCCTGTCCTCCATTAGTTTCCCGCCTTGAAAAAAAAGTTCCCCCGGGGCCCACGGTAATATGATTGAGGGTTCCCATGCAGAACTAACAGATGGAGGTGTACATATAGATATATGTTTTTACTGGATGTCTTTTACTCCGTTACAGGTTTGTGCACGTTTTGAAATTGAGTAGATTTCACTTCCAGTGGTGCCCACAGGCTTTTAGCTGCAAATGGCTAAATGCGCGTTTGCAGTTGCCTTACCACTATTTCCACTCTGGCATTGGTGCAGTTGATTATATTTGTGCATCCAGATGGGACATTTCAACTTTCCTCGGTAGAGAGGTTATGGGAAAAGTTGTGAGAGAATGAATGCTACATTATTTGCCTTTGCTTAGTGCAAAAGGAATCACTCCTGAAACTTATTGTTGGTAGATGGTAATCTTTAAAGGAAGAGTGCAGCATTTTGGGAAATAGTTTTTCACTTTCTTGCTGAGAGTTAGATGAGAAGATTGATATCTCTTGTGTCTGTTGGGTAAATGTGAAGCTACAGCCAGCAGCTGGTTAACTTAGCTTAGCATAAAGACTGGAAGCTGCCAGAAACAGCTAGACTGGCTATGCCCAAAGGTAACAAAATCTGACTATTGGCATCTCTAAAGCTCACTAATTAACACAGGAAATCGAAGTGTAAAAACAACAATTTGTAGTGTTCCAGGTGGATTTAGTGGACTGAGCCAGGCTAGCTGTTTCCCCTTACTACTAATCTCATTGCTAAGCTAACTGGCTGTAGTTACCGTACAAACATCAGAGTGGTATCAATCTTCTCATCTAACTCAGCAAAAAAAAACAATAATTTCCCAAAATGTTGAATTATTCCTTTATATCAGCCAGGTTAAACTTAATCTAGTTATAAGATCTAGACCTTCTAGTTTCAATGTGTGGCAAACATGATGCATCAGTTTACTGTGTGAAGTGCGTAAGTCAGGGTCTAGTCCTTTTCGAATCCTTTACTTTGGCCCTCTTTCCACTTTTGTGGTGAGCAGCACTCCTCACCTGCCCCCCTCTTCACTTACCCATTCCCTGTCAACACTTGGTGCCTGGAGGATTGCCTTGCTTAACTTCCTGTGTACACACATGTTTATTAATATTGTGTAGCTGTGTGAGAAAACCGTATGCCCGTAAAGAAGAGGTTGTAAAAGCGGTAGTTGTTGGCCTGTGCTCTCAGAGATGCCAGTGCTCCAGGGTGAGATGATTGGATCCATGTGGACAGCAACTGCTGCCAGCCGCGTTTGGCCCAGGTTCTACAACGAGGATATGAGCTCCGTTTGATGGATTGATTTTCTGGACCTCAATACATTTAACAGGTCACTGTGATGAAAACTAATACAGCCAAGTCCAGACAGAGGTTACGTGCACATCCCCTGTTCCTGACTTTCTGCATCTTGTTGGATTAGGTGGATTGTTTCACAAGATTGTACCAGCAGCTTGCAGCCAAACCCACGAGAATTACTTTGCTCATGTCAACAACAGCTAAAGCTATGGACGTGAGCCAGTCCCTCGCCTCTTGCTGTACAGTCAGGCGAGCACTGTCAAGCTTTCATCCATCATGTCTTGAGTAAATTATAGGAGAGTAGGAATGTAAAGAATTGATATTCAGTGACTTGACTTCTATGTGAGGTGACAGGAGTTTTAGCATGTGAGTTGTTGTGAACTCTGCCTGGATATTTAGTGTGTTGAGTTGTAGGTTGAACTATTTCTTTGTTGATAACAGGCCTCCTGTGAATAACAATGGAAATACATGTTTATGTTTTTCAATCAATTTTTCAATTAATCAGATCATCTGATTGATGTGTAATCACATTATAACATAATTTTTCCCATTAAATCTGATGTCAGCTCCATACTTACATAGCAGTGCAGGGTGAAAATATAAGCATAACAGCTGCATAAAAAATAGTAATTATGAGTTGAGCAAGAAAGTTCATTTCTGACCTTGAAAATAGTAGTTTACCAAAAAACTCCACAGGACACCTTTAAATTAAGATTATTTTGTCAAACAAGCAGAATCATATGTTTTGCATTCAGTAAAAATTGCTACAAGCACATTGTTATGCTGTATAACATGCTCTGGAAAGAGCTAGAAAGTGGGTTTTGAGTTAATATTATTTTGTCACATATATTACAAGCATTTAACTGCCAAGACAAGTCAACCAGATGGAAGTTAAATAAGAGTGGAGATCATATACCACTCTGCCTAATCCCATTACTGAAAAGAGTCACATACTGTACCTTTATATAACCTGAACGGAAACTAATGCATAAAAACTACTCTGTTAACAGTTTTTTTAAAACTCGTTTTCATAATTGATCCAATGAAAAGCTGCAGAGGCATCTTAGAAGCGCATAAATAATTTGTTTGGCATAAAATATGAAACTAGAGAAACCAGATCATCCACTCTACAGCAGGAATTGGTAAATGTGTTTGAAAGTCAAAAAAGGTCAACAAAGTATAGTGAGCTATACAAGCACGTAATTCAGGATGAAATAAAAAGAAATCCTGACACTACTTCTTTCATACAATCGAAGACAGACAAACACAGAACACATGCAAATCTAGTTGTGCAATATTTTCCCCTCTTGATAATCAGCATTGCAGGAGCCACATATGAAATGTACCTCGGTGCCATGATCATTGTATTGAACATCATTTACTCTTTCCTTGTAACATGAAGTGAAGTAACTTACATTGTCAGATTTGAATAGCAATGTTCATGTTGCTTGCGGGTTTGGCCCCAGTTCCCTTTGCCATTTTATATTTCCCTGCAGAGCTCTCCATATTTTTCCCCCACTCTGTTTTAAAGGTGGCAGGGGTTTCCTCTTTTTTTTTTTTTTTCATACCAACAGCTCATTCAGTCCATTGCAGGAGACAGTGGTCATGGTTTGGCTTAGAGTGAGTAGCTAGACGTGTATATGGATAGAAAAAAGCTTAATCCTGATCCAGTGGTCCACCATAAACTCGACAATATCATGCACACAGGATGTTCTGTTACAAATCATCTCACGATGGAAGTTTGACATAAGTTTGCCCGCCGTTAAGCAGCAGAAGATGTGAGGCTTACCATCAGCGTGATTGTGTCATTTTCAATAAGTGGATATAGTGCTTCTGCTTTGGGGCAACTGCATTCTGTTCATCACCACACATATGAAGGACATAGCTGTTATTTCTTTAAGTCACTTACAGGAACTACCCTTTAAGGAGGTTTTCTGGGTCCTAATTGTTCCTACACTAACAGTGAAATGCTGTCTGACTGTACACCAGTACATCAAACTCACAACCAAAATTAAATTATGTTTAGAGTAACAATGTTCTTAGTTCCTATAGACATTTGTTAAAGGAGAAGTTCGACATTTTAGGAAATAGGTGTATTGGCTTTCATGGCGTTACATGAAAGGATCAATAGCTCTCTCTGTAGGGTAAATATGAAGTTGCAGCCAGCAGCCGGTTAGCTTGGATTATCATAAAGACTGGAAACAGGGGGGACCTCTAAAGCTGACCAATCAACACATTGTATCTGATTTGTTTAGTTGTGGTTTTATGGGGGGTTATGTGCTGGTCTATTTCTTGGGCGGGTGCAGTAACTTTCGGGGACTCTCCGCTGGATGCCTAGCAACCTCACACTGTAGAGAGTCACTGCGCCACACCAAGAAATAGGATTTTGTTACCTTTTAGACAGAGCCAGGCTAGGTATTTCCCTCATTTCCAGTCCTTATTGCTAAGCTAAGGTGTTTCCCAAAATGTCGAACTATTCCTTTAAAGAACATTGTAATAGTTTGCCGTTTTTGAAATATGTATGTGGCCATTCAAGAATCCAGTGTAATCTGAATATAAAGGTGTTGAAGGCGCTATACAGGGTTAATCGTGTTCAAGAAAGTAACTTGCTAATGCACAGTGAGCAGATTTGATCAAACAGAAGCTGCCTGATGAGCCATGGAGCACCTGCTGAAGGGCTTCTTTTGAAAAAAGAGCCAGAGCAGAAGCAGTAAAAAGATGTGAAAAGCATACACAGGTGCTGATTAGAAACCTTCCTTGGGGCAGACTGTAACCACAAAGCTGCAGGCACTGCTTGACAAATAGACACCCGCTGGAGCTCTACTGTAGTACAGTTCGCTCCTTTGAAATAGTCTTTGAAGGAGAGCTGTTTAATAGTCTCTATAAAAGACCCTCAATGTACTGACATAAACCTTTTGGAAAAGTTCCAGTGTGTGCTGTCTGTCCAAGTGATGTGCAAATGATGGGCCGTATAATGAGCAGGTGCAGGCTGTGTGGCAAAATCATTTCCACATGCTTTCCAACCGATTGGAAGAGTAAAATGAGCAAGGTTTTTTGGGCAAGATATGGTTAGGTGTGTCAAAAGCAGTATTCCACTTGTGAAGTACAAATCTACCGGTAAATGCTACCGAGTGTAGTTACCAAGTCGTTTTATATGATTGATACAGTTTAACAAGCATGATAGGATTATCAAAAGAAGAAAAGAAGATTACTTAGTTCCCTGATTACCAACCAGGGTGTACTCGAGTGGGTACGTCTGCAGTTACTTGGAGGTATGTAGAAAGACGTCTGATAGCTGTAACACCACGTAGTGTGTGAAAACTAGTTGGCAAGCGAAGTTAAAACAGCTAGCTAAAAGTGATGGATAAATGAAATTGATAAATTGAAATAGATAGCTACAAGTAATGAATTAAAATAGTTAGCTACAAGTAATGAATTCAAATAGTTAGCTACAAGTAATTAATACATGATTAAATAGCTGGCCAAAAGTAATGGATAAAAAGCTGAAATAGTTAGCTAAAGGTAATCGATAAACAGAATAGTTTAGTTGAAAGTAACGGATAAACAGTTGTAGTTAGTTGATAAATGGTTATTGTTAGCTAAAAGTAATGGATGACTGGTTGAAATAAACAGTGGTGTTGAAGAAGGGGTATGCGAGTTTATCTGACATGAGGGGGAACATTAAAAAGGTTGGGAACCACTGACTTCGTTAATCAAACCTGTTTGTCTGGGATATCTACTGTAGAAATCCATCCAACACCTATGACCCAATTTTCCTTATTTATTCCCTCACAAACATTTTTTGCCCTATTATGGAAGTTCAACATGGATTTGATCAAGTTTCACTGTTTCTGCACTCATCATGAAACAATCTGGATTTATTAAAATGCTAAATCATATAAAGCAGAGTTTTCATTTCTTTCCACAAATGTATGGTGCCCAGTCATTTAGCCCAGTAATTTGGTGTGCCAACTATTGAGACTGTGTTTTTCAGTGCCAGATATAATACCCTTGTGCAGGCTTGTGCAAAAACGCTGCAGTGGGTATATTTATGTATTTCTTTGTTGCAGCCATTCATATGTTTGCAGTAACAGCTTGTCAATAGCCTTGTATTTCCAAAGGCAATTTTCCTTCCCCAACAAAAAGCCTGCACTGATTTTCTTTAGCTGCCTTCCATTTTCAGGAACATGCTGGAAACTTATTTAGCCCCTCTGGAATGCCTCTACATCATTATAAAAGTAAAAGTCACAGTTGATTCCAATATGTTGCCTCTGTTATTCCCCCCCAGGGAACCGCAATCGGAAACACTGTTTTCATAATGGCGCATTTTGTGTTTACAAGTGTGTTGTGGCTCTTTGTATAGCCAGTAAGCAGCAGGTCCAACCTCCTTGTGTGTTTGTATTAGAGCTGCATTTCCCATCAGCTTTTGTCTGGGCTTGTTGAAGCGAACACAGTTCCTTCACATTTGAATAAATGGACGACGCACTACACAAGCTCCCTGTGCAGGTTCACAACCTCATGACCTAGTGCAGATCCAGTTGGGAACACATGCACTACTATTCATAAATGAAAAGCTGCGGATAGTTAACTATGCATCAAAAATAATGTCCAGGTATTGAGCAGGCTACACCTCACTTCCCCCACAGCAGTGTGGTAGAAATTGGCTGAGGTGTGGACTACTAAACTGCTGGACTACCTCTGGAGCATTTCCTTTTTAGACTGTGCTATGTCTGCCAGTGCAGTGGAAGCCTGTCTGTGTCTGCAAGCCTGCTATTCTGGGCCACTGGTCCACAGACTCACAGGAACAAACACTGGTCTTACACTAATGTCATCAATCTATGGATTAGTGTCAGTGTACTTTTCTCTGTGTCTGATATCTCTGGAAACAAACCATATTTAGCCAGTATTAGCCTGGAAAAGTAACCACTGCAAAGCTATTACTATAGTTGTATTGATGACAGCTGAACAACCTGTTCTTTTTACTTGAGGACATACGTGAATTTTTTTTTTTAAATCAATGAGAAAGAAGAGATGCACAATTTCCCAAACCTTGAAAGTGATTGTAGAAGATTCAGATGTGTTTTCAAATATAAACTTCATCTAAGAACCAGAAAAAAGTACTTTGATCCAACAAATATATTTGACAGATAGCTTTTCATGTGAAATACAGATTAGTATACATGGCACAGCAATCTGTTTCTGCCGGGGCTCAGGAACATTGTTGCTAAGCGGGTGGTCAGTTAGTCACTCTTCTGACACTGATCTAATACTGATTTTTCCAAAGCTAGCTTTTTCCAAAAGCGCGACCTCAGAGGAAGAAAGAGAGCCCAGCATACTGGGCTTCATCCTTCATCTTGAATGTTAAAAATAGTGTTTTTGAGCACAAGCTCATTAGGCTCCAGCATATGGATGCACACCTCATTGTCAAATCCTCTACTTCACCCATGATCTTTTACAGAGCCCACCCACGAGTCCATGCCTGCTGATTGACAGAAGTTGGATGCAAAAGCTGCCTCACAAGAACTGCTGTGTAAAAAAAAAAAAAAAGAAGTGTTCCTCTTGTTCAGGGCACATTTTTGCAAAGTGCTTGCCAATACTTGGTTGGAGATTGCTGGATTTGATCCTCTAAGTAAACATGGACTTGATTTGGGCCTGTTTTTGGTTTTAATTGTATGTTTGTATAAGGCCTGCTGTCTACAATGCATAAAGTACCAGTTTCCAGTCTGTGACAGGGCATTTTAATCAAATGCTGAAAAAGATGTCAAAAAGTACACAATGTTAGTTTCATCAAAACTCAATTAGTTAATCTTTTGATTTCGCCTTCTCCCTCTAAGTTCATGATATTCAAGCTTTGTTAAGCAGCTCTGTTTGTTTATGGGCTAACATAATTGGTCACCCTGGTTTTACTGTTGTTGTAGTGTATTGTATCTTACTAAAGTGTTCCATGGCACCAACATGATGATAAACAACTGACATGGACCATAGTTTGTCATTTTCTTCCTATTTATGTGTTGTAAAAAAAAATTAACTAGCTTTTTTTTTCTATTCATAGGGCCCTCCAGGTCCAAAGGGTGAAAAGGTGAGTTATTTTATATTTTGTTTGATATATTCATTGATCTACTTAAAGCAATAGGTTGACATTTTGGGAAATACACTGATTTGCTTTCTTGCCGAGAGTTAGTTAAAAGATTGATACCACTCTCATATCTGTATGCTAAGCTAGAGCCAGCAGCTGGTTAGCTTAGCTTAGCACAAAGACTGGAAGCAGTGGGAAACCGGTAGCTTGGTGCTGTCTGAAGGTAACAAAATCTGTCTAGCTTGACTAGCTGTTTCCCTCTGTTTCCACTCTTTATGCTAAGCTAACCGGCTGCTGGCTCTAGATTCGTATTTACTGTACAGACATGAGAGTGGAAGCAATCTTCTCATATAATTCTCACTTCAGAAGTGAATACGCTTATTTCCCAATATGTCAAACTATCCCTTTTAAGAAAGGTGAAATTTTAGTCTTTAATATCCATAGAAAAATCTTTGTTTTTGCTCCACTCACTGTCAACTCTAACAGTGTCATTTTGCATTTGTGGCAATAATTCGCCTTCAAGTTATCCTGACCTTAAGTCTCGTTGTCTGAATATTTAAATTCTCCTGTCGTTCACAAATCCACAGCACAGAACATTAATGACTGAAAGCCAGAGCCCAAGTTGGAGCCCTTAAATGCCTCGCTGAGCATTCCTCCATAAAACAGCAGCAGAGTATGCAAAATAACCACACTGTCTCTTTATAAGTCTGCAGGACTCTGGGACAAATGTGTGCCCGTGCCTTTGCTTTGAAGACTAAAACCACGAGATCCCTTGATTCACACCAAAGTTGATAAAGTCCCTGAATTCACTTATAATGGAAACATATTGCTTAAAGTACATACTTATAAAATGCTACTGTGGAAGATCTGTTCTGTTTTACAGGCCAGCAATGAATAGATTAAGTATTTATTCATATTATATATGAAGTGAGCAACAACTTGGGCAATAACTCCTTATGTGTATAGGATTATTGTGCTGTAAAATACAAGTCATAAATTGAAATAGCGTGAGAGTGCTAACCAGAGGTAAAGTCAAACACAGAGAAACAGTTGATTGCAGTTGTCATCTGCATCAAGTCGCACTCTTTGGTAACGATTTGGTAATGATTTCTAGTAATGTGTGGTGGTGAATGACGTTGGTTTTTGCACTGACCGACGTAATGAATCAACAGTGTGATTTCTTATTTGGTGTCCCTTAAAACAGAAAATAGAAGCCATAAGCACGACTTACAAAACCAGATTTAGATGATTGTTGAGCATCCGTTATGACAATCGTGAATAACCGAGTCTTGCTGATTAGATGCATATTCATGCCTCTCATGTGAACCACTTCATCTGCAGTTTAACGAAATGAAAAACAACTGTGTGCATTCCTCCCACCCAAGACGAATACAGCGTGCATCAGTGTGGCCATTTGCAACTGTTTTCCCATTAAATCCGGTTTTGGAACAACTGCCCAATGAAAAATTACAAATACTCTGAGAGCTGTTTTATTTGAAATTGCTCAGGCATTACATTGAAGTTTGTTTGAGCAAAATTCCCATCCATGTGTGATAAGTCGTTCGGCTCATTTTACTGCTGTGGCTAAATTGTAACTCAGCCAACAGGAGAGCGGAGTGCATCATATGAGATGGTTTAAGGATGTTCAGTTATCCGATTCTAGACAGATTAAGGTTATAATTCAGTGTCCAACATTTGGTCGTCCTTCAGTTGTTTCAAACAAAAGAGCGCTTTTGGTACGGTTTCACTCTAATGTGATAAACCCACAGTCTTCCACACACAGGTTGATTCGAAACCAAACGTTTTCTCCTTCAGGAACGTGCTCCGTCCACAGAGATCTACCCCACCAAAAAAGGCAGAAAGCCAAAGATCTCTGGGGCATAAAATCTGGCCTGGCAATGCAGTTCGCCCACACTCGACCCCCCTCACCAAACCCACCAAACCTCACACCACTGCACTTTCTTTCTCTTTCTCTCATACCCAATTCATGTCAGTCCATGTTATCATAAGTGATTTTACTCTCAACCACAATGAATAGTTGAGGGTTCTCATATTATTTTTCTTTATCAATGTGTTCTGAATTATGCCTCAGTGATTTCGGTGCGAGCCTCAGCTTGTTATTAGCACTGTACTTGTGTGTGTGTGTGTGTGTGTGTGTGTGTGTGTGTGTGTGTGTGTGTGTGTGTTCAGTGTGTGTTCGACCCTTGCATTTCAAGACAAATTCTTTTTCTTGCCTTCCGCAGGGGGATCAAGGCGACCAGGGACCACGGGTATGCGGTTTACTCCGACTTCTTGAGATTAGCTGATGAATGTGACTGTGTGTGTCTCCCCCAGCAGAATTGTGGGCAAAAGGTTTGAGATGCATGAAATTCCTGGGATAGTGTTCTTCCCTTCTGGCCAAATACAACAAGCATTTCAGCACTGCTTATTTCTACATCAAGAATAGGCAGACAAACGTGCAAGATACCTTGGAAGGCTCGGCTTGGTATACTTTTTGAGATGCAAAGACCTTTTTTTTTACCTTTTGTCTTCAAATTTAACATGAGAACAAGCTTTTGCACATCAGCAGAGGATATCTGCTCAATCTCAGCTATAATCAAAAGCCAACTAGTTCTGTCTCTATAATTACTCGTGATTCACTTCAATCCTCGACGTGACATGGCGTCTTCAGAGGTTTAATCATTTCCAGCTCTGTAGTTTGAATTTCTATAAATGAGCAGCTTCTAAATGATGATGATGTGAGTGCTTTTCCGTGCTTGACAGACTCTGAAATTAATTACTCTATCTCCACCTAGCAGCCAGCACACCCTCATTTTTCTCAAATAATGGTTAAAAAATGAGCCCTCTTTGAAAAACACTGACTGCACAGGTTTGTTTAGAGTAGATTGCATTAACCGGGGTCACATGTGCACATGCATACACACACCCTTCACTTCCTCTGTATCTGCTGTCATCATCAAGAGTAGATCGTATGGAGTCAAAGGCACTTTAAATGCCTGTAATTGATTTCCATGAGGGCAGAGAGCATGTAGAGGTTAGAGCACAAGGACAAGAGAACACATTAACACAGAGGTTTGTCTTGTCACGAGAACACCAGCCATCTCCCAAGTGGATCTGATCCCAATTCTGCATTGGCGCCCACCCAGACGTTAGTAGTTAACTTTGTCAGCTCTCCTCCGGGCCAGTTCTGCACGTCAAAGCACCACGTTTCTTATGATTTAGAAGTCAATACAAATGACCTTTCCTGTGAAATTTGATTAGTGGTCTCAAAGTGATACATCTTATGTTACACATGGGCACTCCTCAAATGACAGCCAACTTCACAGAGATTGTGGGTCTCTTGAGTGGATCTACAAGTACATTTCCAGCTCTGTGATATCCTTAGTTAATTTTTAATGATAAAATGTATTGGAGAATCATTATAGTTGCAAAGGCTGAACCACTGCAAACAGGCAAAAAGGAAATATCTTAGCTCTCATGCTGAATTGACTGGAGTAAACTGTTTGGATATAATTTATTGGGTTTTGCCCATAATTTATACCCTTTTAACCTAGGAAATGGAGTCATTTGTCTCTATCACTTAAATGATTTACACTTTGGAAACAGCAGTGTGGCTGACAGAGTTGTAACAGGGACCAGCCAGGCCCTATCTGTCTTGTAGAGTAAATAAATAAACTGTCCAATTCAAGATAGCATTTCATTAACTTCCAATTACAGCAAGATTGTCCCCTAACAGGTACAAATGAACTCACAGTCACATATGAAGGACTACAGGGGCATGAAAGCAGTCTAGGTCACCAGCAAATCATATTACCTCCCCAGAATGGCATATTGACTTTGCACATTAGATTAGCAGGTAAATGTAGTGGAACAGTATAAGCAAGATTTCCTTAATAAATGAAGGCATAACAGGACAAGTGCTGCCTGACCTTGACTCTATCTGGCTGGAAATGAAGCTCATTTCATGCTCAGTATTGACTGTGTGCAGAGAGGCTATTAAATCCATATGGAGTACATGTAAACAACAGAGCATGTCAAGAATATGTCCTCTACACATTACAGTCTGCCAGATTACATCAAATCTAAACAGATTTAAATGTAGAACCATATAAAGGACCAACTATTTGTGTTTGCATGTATATACAATATGTGTATGTCTTCTAGGGTCAAATCAATTGGTCAAATCAAGACCTCTCAGCCTTTGTGGCCAAAGACGGTGTGAGAATTGCCACATGGCCAGCAGAATTTCCTCACAGACACACACTTCCTCTGCCTGCTCCCCACATGTCAGGGTCAGCCATTTGTCGGCCCCAAAGGTCAAAGTCCACATCCAAACGTCAGAGGTTAACCAAGCAACAAATAATAAACTGGCCAGTTTTAACAAACAAATGTATGGCCACCTTTCGAGCTCCACTGGTGGGATATAATTAACAGGAGTTACTGGCCATGTGTATCGCCAAGAAAGGTGTGTGGTCTTTTTGAGGGATGGCAGTAGCTACATGTGTCAGGCTAAGGTTTTGTGAATTCCTGGGTCAGCTAGAGGAAAAATTCCTGAGATTTCACAAAAAATCTGCCCTTGTTTGTCCAGTACGTCTCACATGTTGGGATTTGATCAATTTGCAATGTTCTTCCAAAATAAAGAGGATGTGATTATGTAATTTCCAGGATTTGACTTTTCAATCATGAACAAAGAAGTGTTTTACAGTCTACTGTTTGCACATGGAATCAGAAGCCTTAAAATGAATTTCACTTGAGATAAATTTGACGTATCGGATTGATGCCAAATCTGAGGCTTCAAATGAATGTATTATTCCTCTCTTAAATGTATTAAAGCCATCTGTGCACAGAATTGGTAATCCACTCCACATATAGATATTCAGAAAATGCCACAGCCTGCATTTGCTTGGGATGTTTTGTGTGTTTGGTGTGGTCGAGGAAATGCTGTTTCTGGCCAGTGTCTTTTGACGGCTGTTGCTGATTGTCCTCGTATCTGGCTTTTTGTTTACTACAGTTGCAGTCATCTTGCTGCAGGCAAATACATAGCAATAGAGCTCCTCACCAAAAAACCAACATCCGTTTTGGAGGAGAAAAGCAAAACAAAGCAATCTGTAAATGGTTAGGATTCTCTGCCAACCGCCATGTCATTATAATTCTCACACATATACATCAGTACAGAGGCAATGCAGGGTGAGCACTAACCCACACCTAGTCAAGCTAACCTCCGCTTTCTCTCATCTCCTGCAGAGAAAGCTCAAATGTCTGGATTTTGGTCAGATAATCATTTACTTCTTTACACATTTCAAACACACATTGGTCAGGTTGTCAACATGCTGTCGACCTGGCCACAGCTTCTCTCCAGTGTCTCCCCTAGCATATGTATCAAAATGATTGTAAAAGCAAAAATGCCACAACCCAGAAAGCAGTCATTTGTGCCAGACTGCACATGCGCCACACTACATTTTCATGCCTGGACTCTTTGTATTGTCCATTCCCCCCTGTTTGCAATCCAGTGCTTGTTTTCCTTCTTTGTCCTCAACATGTTTGAGGTTGTAAATAACTTGAGAAATATTTGCGCTTCAATCCCAGTTACACACAGCATGGCTATTGTCTGCAGTGTAAGAGTATCCATTGCTCTGTTCTGCTGCAGGGCTGAATGAAATCAGCCTGCCTTGAAAGCCATATTCTTAATGAGCCATGCTTTTTGAATTATCTTTGGAAAACCAGAGGGATGACACCAAAGCCATGTTTGGATAGGCCAGATTTTATCTTAAGCTTGAATATAGAGGAAGATTGATCTTTTACAGGGCATGTTTATGCAAGTGTGCCAGTCTTTGAGAAATACTTTCATCAGTTCATTCATGGTGAATGTTAATGGTGGAGCAAACCTGCAGCATAAAGATAAACAAGGGAATATGCAATCACTGTACAACCACACTGTACAATGTGGTACAATCTTTGCATGTTCTTCTATACACTTAGTATTAAAAGTAAAAACATTACATTTAACCGCTCACTAAGTCCCACCCCCTTAGTAAGTGTTGCTACACCTTTTTTTGAAGCAATAGGGCCTTGATCTCATACAGTTGTAGATAAAAGCAGGCTTCCCATTTCTAGCCAGCAACCAGCTGAAATGACAACTTTCCCTGATACAGTGTATTTCATCAACTGTAGCTAGCTAGCTAATTAAGCTAACGTGAGTTGGTTAGAAACAGCAAATCTGGCTGGCTTTTGTTAAAACAAGTGATTAAGGCTAAAGCTAACAGGTCAGCATCCTCACCAGGTGATGAGCCATGTAGAAGACATGTAAATAAAATAATGGTATTGTGTACTGCGTTGTAGCGCTAGTTCGTTTATCATAAGTATGCTGAGGAAAAATGTAAGATCAGACTATTATTTCTTTCTAACATAACCAAGTTTGGCTGTTTATGTACTTGTTCATATTTTTAAACTGTATGTTTTCAGTTTCATGATATGCTCCTTGGCTTTGGAAGAAGCTCCGTTATTGCTGTAGGTTGTAAGCTAGTTAGCCAGACATGCTAACGAGTGCGGCTTAAGTTAGAGCAGACAAATAACCGTTAAATCCATTCCTTACACTTTTCTGTTTTTTAGTTTTGGAAAGGCTAGTAAAAAAGACAAAACCCTCCAAACTCTTTAAATGCTGAGTATAATTATAGCCCCATGAACACCATTTCAGCTTGTCGAGAAAACCAAAGCTTGACAGGCCTGCCGTGCCTAGTTATGATTGCTAAGCTATGACTGGACAATCGGTGTTCGGGGGACGGGTTTTGCGAATGGTCATTTCATGTTTCAGTGGACATTTAAACGGCAATATGACTCTAAAAGACTTGTCACTATCAAATGACAGGCATGCAAGAAAGTGAAATGAAATAAATATGTATATGTCTAAGTATGGACAATATCCCCAAAAAGAATGATCAGTGAAACTTAATGGAGTGCATTTCTTTGAGTATAACATTCAAAAACCATGTTCAGCTGACGATATGTCAATGTTTCTGGATTCAGATGAAAGTTAGCATCCAGCTATAAACCCTTGTCTCCTTTTAACAAAGAGAAGGCCTGATGCTTTCTTCTTTTATTCAGTTTTTATGAGTGGATCACATCTCTCATGACCATTGTTGACAAGGGAATTGGAAACCATTTGATTGAATTTCCAGTGAACATCTCAGTCCCTTGATGTTCCCCAAAACTCTGAACAATACAGCTCCTCAATTTACCAGCATGTTATAAGCTCAAAGTCTGTTGATGTAGATGTATGATAATCATCTCAACAAATGTTCTGTCTGTATATTTGGAAGAAAACAACAGGAAATGGTTACTTAGCTATGACATTGTAGCATACACTCTACACAGGATGGTCCCAGTGCCATTATACACACTGTTTCATGGCGGAGAGTAAACTTGGACTTGTTTCAATGGTGAATGTTTAAGATAAAATGTTGGTCTTGTTTAGGACTCAATTGAAATGTCTGGTCCTCAAAACGAATTGTTTGACATTTAAATTGATGGTGGCTTTTGACAGTTTCAAGAAAAACCCTCAAATACATGTTACAGTATTTCACATATAATACAGCTTATTTCACAAATGATGCTTATCTTCTTCCTCCTTTAACTGTTTTTGTTCACCCAGTGTTTGAATGTCATGCGTGTGTTGTGCCATGTTCTGCTGTTTGTCCCTTTAGGGATTGCCTGGTCTCCCTACGCTGGCTGCTTTGCACAGCAATCAGATCCTGACTGTCAAGGTTTGTCGGTGGTGGTGCCGCCTAGCTGCTCAGTCCGACCCCTCCGCAGCACACACTGGGAGTGAATGAATCACTGTCGGCTGCTTTTTCTCAAAGCCCGATGATAGACTAAGCACAGGAAAAACCCAATCTAATTAATCACAGCCAGTCAATCGTTATCCTCTTCCCCCACTGTCGCTACCAGTCTTTCAGTCACTCGAGATTTCGGTTGCATGCTACATGCCAGGTTCTCTACTGAAAGCAAAGGTGGCCTTTTACAACCCAGTAATAAGTAGCTGACTGGAACAAGAATCGGCATCCTGAAACCAAGACATGGTCTGGCTCGTGTCCATTGATGATAAAATAAGTGGAAGGAACTCCAAGAGGAACACTCGATGATGAACCAAAGTGGCAAAATGTTTTTTTAAAGCTCATGCCCATGGTTCACCACAAATCCTTCAATCCACCAATCTGGCCTTGAGGATTGTTTTAGCGATGGATGAAGCCACTTAATACCAATGGACACTAGCAGAATAATGCATGCTTTGAAAGGAACAAGGTTAGAAATCAACCTCAACTCAGAAGGTCGACCACGCTGGTTTCAGTGTGCGCAGCTCCCGGGGTCTGACTTAGCAGCAGGCGCGATGAAGATGATGACAGCGTCTTCACAGAGGAGGAGAAATTCCCAGTTTTCCGGGGACAGTGAGCCCACTGTGGCGCCCTCGCACCCCTGAGGTGGTAATTATGGGCCCTGGCTCCTAAAAAAAAAAAGCCCAGACTTCCGAAGCAAACCACCTCCATGCTGGAAAAGTGTGGATTTCTCCCCCCATCTGTGAAGGCGCTGGACCGGGGGTTCATGAACACAGGCCTTTCTAACAAAATCTGTTTCTTTTTGCATTTGCCTTCCTCCTCCTTCTTCTTCTTCTGGGACCTCATCCTTCTTCAACCTTCTCTCACCTCTGACCTACGACCTCTTGACCTCACACACCTGCTCAGATGGTCTTCCCTAAGATCAATCATGGCTTTCTTTCCGCTGACCAGCAGCTCATAAAGCGGCGGCTCATTAAGGTAGTGGCTGTGTCCTCACTCTTCTCTCTGTCCATCGTGCCAAGTCTCACCGAATCACTTCTCTCTGGGAAATCTGCAGTTTGCATGCAAGCCTTCAGACAGATCTGTCATAAGTAGTCTCATACTCCTTCTGTTATTGTTAAAGGGAAATTTCTTTTTAGAGAAAGGTTTTATTAAGGTAGAATGAATTACTGTTCTGGCACAACTTAAAGCACTTTCCCTGTAAGTTAGATTGCTGAATATGTTCTTAGAGTTTCTTATAATCCAGTATAATAATGGACCACACATTTTCAGTATATTTTCGCCCTGATTATTGTAGCTCTACAAATGTGACTTTTTTCAGTTGGTGCCTAATGCACAACCCCTATTCAACTCATTAAGTCCATTTAGGAATGCATGCGTTTTAGGGGATTGTTATTTCAGCTATAAATCAGATACATTACAGCTCCATCTTCTTATGCTAGCTTTAGCCATAAGACCCAAAATGCAAACTCTCCTCCATGTTATGAATGGAGGCAGCCCATAGCCACCCACGAGATCATTGCACTACTCTCTCTTCATTATCATTTAACTGCAGTGGCTCCAGTCTCATTGGATCCAACGATATCACAGAGTAATGATGTTGATGTGTTATTTTGCCACACAGGGAGATCAAGGGCAAGCAGGACCACCTGGGCCTCCGGGGCCACCGGGCCCTCCTGGGCCAAGGGGGCCTCCAGGGGACACAGGGAAAGATGGGCCCAGAGGTGTACCTGGTCTACCAGTGAGTATTGATTTTCACCTGCCATCTGAGGAAGTTTGATTAAGCTGAACAAAGATTTTCTTTGTATTATTCAGTGTATTATTAAAATGGCATTGGATCAGTAAAATTCTGTGGATTTTTCCTTTAAAACATACTGCATTGTTTCCATTAAGAGTAAAACAAGTTCAACTCTTTTTATACTCATATTCAATTTGACTTTGACTCAGTGCGGGGAGGGTTTATCCCAATGAAAACCTTTCTAATGAAGACTAGACAAGCTATGTTGCAGTTCATTGCCCTAATGTCTTTAGCTAAACATGAATACGCTCCCAAGAGAATGCTTCACTGTATGGATTTACGTTTACTTGGTTGTTTTTCATTATAACGTAACATTTTCCATGTCTTTAAGCCTGTCACTGGCATCACACTAAATTATATGAACTCTGCCTGTGAGAGAAAGAAGAAACTGAAAAGGCCTGTCAATTATGTTCAGCCATAAAACCTTCCGAGGGCTCCAGCTGATCTTTATTGTCTTGGCAGAGTTCACAGTGGGAGTGCAAAAATATTAAGTGTTGTTTATCTGCTTCTTTCCAAGTTTTTGATGATTATTGTTTTCAGTTCTTCCAGTTGCAGTTACAATAGTTGTTTTTCCAAGAAATAAAATTTCTCTCGCTGGGGTGCTTTATTTCTCTCATGATTTATTTCTCCTGCCCTGAATCACTCAATCACTCGGATGGAGGGTGGCACAAATTGTCCTGTAAATGTCACATAGAGACAAAAATTGAATAATGTTCAAGCATGGGTTTGGCATAGAAATCTGGACATGGCATGTGTCTCTTTTCTACCCTGAGAACTGCAGGAACATCCAAGAGCCAAGTCTGAAACGAAAGCAGAGACTAGAACAAGGTTGTTGGACGGAGACAGTGAAGGGTACAGGTGCCACAGCGTGATAAACGCCTCCCAGCCAACTTGGTATATGAGCAGAACAATGCTGAGCTCTACTTGGCAACCTGGCCCATATGTACCATAGTGGCCAAATGCTAAAAGAAATGGGGAATTCAACCATAAAAATACTGTGTTTTTTCATGAGAATATTTGACTTGTTTTACTCAGAATACTGTTTATGATCATTTTAAAACTCCATGCGTTCTCAACTCAAGACTTACCTAACTGTCCATTTTGTATTTACTATAGGGTGATCCGGGGCAGCCTGGAGAAACAGGACCCATGGTAAGCACAAACTTTTCCTTTTGGAATAACATTTAGCTGAACTTGGATGCTAAGTTAGCAATTTAGCATCACTGCATTTAGCTTTGTTTTAAAGGAATGGTTAGACTTTTTGGGAAATACACATATTCACCTTTTTGCTGAGAGTAAGATGAGAAAATTGATACCACTCTCATATCTATTGAGTAAATATGAAGCTATAACTTGCAGGTCGTTAGCTTAGCTTAGCACAAAGACTTGAGCGAAGCATAAGTCTCCTCTTGTTGCCTGGCTACCTTAACACTAATGATAACACTCCAGGAAGTGACTGTAGAAGGCCAAAAAGTAGTCATAAAACCACAACATGTTTTTATGCTTTGTTTTTTGTCCGGATGAAACAAATGAGATATAATGTGGTAATTAGTGAGCTTTAGAAGTGCTAGTAGGCAGATTCTGTGACCTTTGGACAGACTCAGGCTAGCGGTTACCCTATGTTTCCACTCTTTATGCTAAGCTGTGCTAACCGCCTGTTGGAGGCAGCTTCATATTTACTGTACAGACATGAGAATGGTATCGGCCTTCTCATCTAACTCTGCTTATATTCCTTTTTTTTCATTATAAATATTCACAACTGTGTACAACTTTGAATGCAGAAGGAATCCAAAGATATCAAAGCTTTCCAAAATGGCTAATGCCATCTGCAGTTAATAAGTTGTTGAATAATTTAATAATGCCTTTTTAAAAACATCTTTTTCTGCTGCGGTATTAGCCTTCACTGTCTGACTGCTTTTGTTACACTGATAATTATAACAGTGTTCTAATTTGGTAATGTCTTGTCATTTTTTTTTCCTGGACATATTTCATTTGCTAACCAACCAACCAACTGTGAAGCTATCAAAAATTCACTAATTCTCTTTCAATTTTGCTCTTCAACAGAGTTTATTCATTCAAATCTTGTGTTTTTTTTTTTTTTTACTAACAAAGCAATCAGGGATACTGCCACTTAGGATGTTTTTTAAATGTACATTTAATTTAAGAGATATTCATAAGGTGGTTTATGGGTACTATGGTGAATATTAATGACACATTTTATGATACCCTGCAAAAACGTTTGTTTTCTCTCACAAAACCCCTTATACAGTAGGGGCAAGCTGTTCCAGTTAACAGCAACTGGATACAGCTTGTGGTGTTCAGCAAATAAAGCATTTGATTAAAGTTTCCTCATAAAAGCTACATCGAATAGGTCAAGCCAAATTCCAGAGAAAGCCAGGACGGAAAACGTGACATGCGAAAACACTCGGTGATGTCAGTTTTCACAAGTGCAGGGGAGAGTAAGTGAAGCTGACAGAGGAGGTGCTATCAAGCGCTTTCATCTCTGATTCCATCTCCTCGGACCTTTTCTAGGGTGTGGAAAAAGTTGGTGGATTGGAAAGAAATGGACAAAGAAAATAAAGGATGGCGAGGCTTAAGTGGCGAGAGTGGCTAGAGAGTAAGAGGAGTTTAAAGCCAAAATTGCTAATCATTGTTAGGTCACTTAACACGCTACTCTCTGTCTGCCTTTACGCTGCTAATGTTTTCAGCTTTTGTTGGCTTTAATTATATGTTTTACCCATTATCCCCCCTTGTGCTCATAGCTGTGTAAGCAGCACAGTTTTGTTTGGAAATTCATAGTGTCATGAATGTAAAATCTGTAACAGATTTCCCAGTGGTCCAGGTGTGCTCCCATAAGTCTCCAGCGCTCACACAAACTCTCATGACAGCAGCTGGAGAGTATTACTCCAAAAGATGAATGGTGAATCCCATTCAAAATGAGCTCGCGCAGAGCTTTGAATAAAAAATAAGCGCTGCTCACTGTAATTCTTGAAATAAGGCATACTATTTCACGAGTATATACACAGCATGACACTAATGTACTTTTAACAAGGAATAATGTCATCATTTAGAAATCAATCCCCCCCCCCCCCCGTAAAGCAGCGTGAGATGAGCATGTCCCAGAGGTTGTAAAAAGATGTGACATGGCCGCTCAGACACAGTGGAGTTGCCGTTTCAGAGCTTCTATTTCCAGCCAACAGCAGTGTGTTTGCTACTCTTTGGAGAAGAAAAAAAGGCAAAGATAAGATAGTGGATTAGAGAGAAAAGTTTCTGTAAATGATCATTTGGGCTGTTAAACCTCTGGAGAGGGAATAAAAAGAAATTCTCCATCCAGAAACACAACACCAGTCCACACCCTTGATTGGCCTTTGAAAATCTATATGAATTAGATGTGCATAAGTAACTAGACCGATAAGGCTCCACTTTGTGCAGCAAGCTGAAAAGATAATCTTTGATCGGCACTTTTAGATCTGCACAAGTCAACTCGAGGTAGAGATTTTGAGGTCGGTCCTTAACCAACTTTTGCTTCTTTTACAGTGCTCTAGGAGCTAGCGCCCACTTGACACAGCTCAGCGTTTTTTGATGTAGATGCTATTGTTAAAGAGGCAAAAGTAGATTCCAGAGTTTTCCAGCAGCCTTCCAGGACATATGGTGCTGGTTAGAAGGATTAGGCTCTTGTGGAGCAACAAGCAGGAGGGGGGAGGTGGGAAGAAGAAGAAGAAGAAAAAGGAAATATTTTCAAGATTCAATTCAAAATCATCAGTGCCATAAGGTCTCTGGGGTAAATTAAGGGGGTCTTCAGCTCTGTAAAGGTGGCTTGCAGCCTTGCACACAGTTTTCATTTGACTTGATTTTGCTTCAAAAAGACTAAATATGGAAAGCCAGTGGTGTATTGTGTGCTGTGTTCCGTCCGTAACTGAAAAAACCTCCTCCATCTGCTTTTTGGTGTTATTTCCAATTATGCTGCAGAAGTCCGCTGCTTCCCCTTTACATCCTATTCATTCCATAACTACCCACAATGCACCAGTGACTCACCTTAGACATTTTTTTAAATACACAACAGGCATCTAGGGCAGGGATCTAATTTACTTAATATGCCTGTATAATGAGGACATACCTATAACATTTTGGTGTCCTTGACTAAGTTTCCTTTTAATGTGAAGCCAAACATGAGAAGCAAAGATGTGAGTAAATGGGTTAGGACATGCTCGATGGACTCAAACAATGTTGTGGCAAATGTTGACATCAATGGGCATAAAGCTTCTTTTTTTTTCTGTGGAACAAATCTGTTTGTTCTTAAAGGAAAATTCTTTTTTCTTTTACAACCTGGGTCTTATTGTCATAGTTTTAGGCAGTATACCTACTGTACAGACAGGGTTATAATCAGGATTTTAGAAATACTGAGGTCATTAGGTTGTGTTGGCTGCAGATGGAAAGTAGCTAGTAGCCAAATCTGGTACAAAGCATCTCTTCACTTCTCTTGTTTGAGATTAGAGCCCCTTTGACGAGTCACCAAACTCTATAAAATGTTCTCTAAATTTGATCTCTCCCTATGTTTTGGTATACATGTTGTTTCAAAGCCTTCCCCACAGTGCCAGGTATGTAATTCTAGTGGAGAATACTAAATCCTAATAATATGGCATTCATTTATGTAGTTTTCTGCCTAAAGACAGTGGATTTTAAAAATATTCTGTCTAAAATATATCAGAATTTAAAAAAATCTGAGTCCTCAATGGTTACTACGACCCTGCCTATAGGTCAGCATAATACTGTAGTCAACACTGTCATTGTGGATAAAATAGACACACACACTCCAAGGGAATACAATTTTCAAAAGTTATTTTGAAGTGAAAAATGTATGAATGAAGGTGAAGACTAAAATGTATTAAAAGTCCATTACAAATATCTTTTTGCATTTCAGAGCTACTTCTTAGTTCAAATTTTAGGGAGGTTGTCTGGCCTATATGGGGCTTATCCTTGCTAGTGTTTTGTTTCCAGTAGTAGTAGCAGTAAAGCTAGTGCGATTTAAAGGTCTTACAAAATGAAAAGTCCTGTACTCAGTTTAAATAAAGCACACATGTCCGCAATCTCTACAGTGATGGTGGTGAGCACGATGTTATGCTAACCTATAGCTACATTGGCCAAACTTAAGACAATAAAACTAAAAAATGAATTTCCTTAAAAGCTGAAAATACCTGAATATAATATAAATAGCAGCGTTATATTGCAAAGCTTTTTAAAAAGATCTTAGATTCGAAACAGAAACTTTAAACAGAACCTGCACTCCAAAGCTCCAACATGTAGCTTTTCTGTGCTTTGATCAGCTGAAATATTTGTCTTGTAAATGCTGAACGAGAAATGCACACTGGAAGTTCTTCAAGTGGCCGAGGGTTCAACTGCAGACTGAGTGTGGGAATTGACCTGGCAATTGCTTCATTGTTTGTCATTTCTGAGACATGAATGAAAGCACCAGACATTCGGCGCTTTGTATTTGTGCTCGGACGCTCGACTTCAATAGGCATCCTGTTGATATTGCACACGTGGATTCTCTTCTTTTGTGAATGTTAAATGAAGCAGCTAAGGTGCGATATGCTGAGCATGTGCTACCATGATGAGTACTTTTTAGTTGAAATAATGATCCTTTTTAATGAAGATCTTTGGATTATTCTCAATTTTAATTTCCTAGCAATGTCAGGGCCCAGAGTTGAGAACAAAAGAGCCAGGACCAAGACTTCCTCAAGGGCTCTTGACTTTGTGAAAAATCTCCTTTTCAGCCAGTAGCTCCTGAGTGCTCTCAGATGTAGCCAAGCTAATTAGCGCTCAGGCGAGTGGCACATGCTCTCACATACCTAGTGGGTCATAAAGCTGTTTACCAAACCCTACTGAGGATAGCTAACAAAGGCTTTTAAAGGCAAGCAGGAGAAGAAAACCTTTTTCTCGGTTGGCCGAGATAATGAAAGTTGTTCATTGAGGTTTTTGTTATACGTGCACATGGAATGCACTATAAATGAGCTGCAACTGTGTGGGCCATTTCTGTAAATGTGAGAACTTGTTGCTGCAGGGATTTTAACAGGCTAGTTTTGTAAATGGGAAAGTTTTGAGCTTCAGTTACTTGGTGTTCGCCTTGTTTCATCAACAAAAACTAAACAAGATATGGAAAGATCAAGTTTATCCTCAGAAAATTGGTCATTATTATGGTCCTTTTAGCTAAGCCAAGCATCCGTTGGTGCTTTGGCCACAGGGCAAAAGTTGGCCACCACCAAACTAGACTTCTTCACAAAAAGTTGCATTTCAACCCGAATGCGTCCTTGTTGGCTACTTTTGAATACAGGCACACAAACCTTTTACTCATCAGGGGACCAAATCTTAGGTTTTTCCAGTTATACTGCATCAACATGAATAGAGTTTGGAAAGTTGTTGTTGTAGATGGCTTGTGGGGCATAAGGTCTGCCTGGCCTTGACCCAACTGAGAGTGATGAGCCAAATAGCACCATTTACTGTGGATCTTGAGCCGACAGTGAGAAAAATGTTGGCCAACATGAGGTGTCATAACAGCCAAGCGTAAAGGTGTTGATGAACTGCTGTGGGTACTGCAATAGTTCAGAGTCTAGTGAAGCCAACATGGAAGGAACTAACTTTCAGCTTTGTTTCTCATTTTAATCATAAAGTAGTCCTGCTGTTTTTTAGGCAGGTTCTGGTGGAGGAGGTTGAGGATCCAACATGGCATCCGGCTTCACTGTGGTAAACAGCAGGTTGAAAATAGAAACTGTCCTCCCAGACACATATATCACTGTGTTAAATCTCAGTTAGAGATGTGGCGCCTTTTATGCCTTGTTTAACTTATTAGCTTTGTAAGGCCTTCCAACTATTGGCCCATTTAGGAAATGAACCTCTCTATGTGTTGGACTGTAGTCTTAGAATGTGGAACAGCCAAACAAGATTTTACAGTCGCTAAAACGAATAAAGAAAGAGATCAACATAAAAGATACAATGTTATTCATGGTCTCATTAGAGATTCATGTTTATGGCGAAGCTCAATGAAAGAAGGGGCAGAGCGAGTTGATTTTCATTCTTTGTCGAGGAATAAAACAAGGGATTGATTGTGATTCGGTTCTGCCTGAAGGGTGTGTGCTCACTGTATGAAATCCTACCACAAGCCTTGCCAGTCTCTCTGCTGTGACCGTGTTGGCTGTGGAAATCATATTATTTCATCTGACATGGACTCTTTTTGTTCTGTTTTTCTCCCACTCACTCTCTCTTTCTCTCCCTGTCTGTCTTTTCATTTATAGGGACCTGAGGGGCCAGAAGGGCAGAAGGTAAGTCCAGAAAATAATTTCTTGTTTCAGTGACATTTTTTACTTTTCTTTTAGATAAAATAAAATTTGATTCTCTGACTTAGTTATCTACTGAATGACATCAAAAATACAATTCACACTGAAAAGGTGCTTTCTCTCTCCCTCTCTGTTATAATCCTCAGTTTTCAACTTCTAATGTAAACCAAAAGAGAATTTCTTTAGCAGGAGAATCATGTTTTGGATTTGATAGTAACTGTGCTGGCTGTGAAAAAAAAAAAACGTGCTGGGTGTTAGGGGTTAGGGTTAGTAGGATAGGTAGAATATGTTTACTTGAAGATTAGTGATACAGGGCCACAGTCGGGGCAAGTAAATAGACAAGAGGAGAGTTGAGGCTCGAACAACACGAGGAGGGAAAGAAAAAGAGTGACGGAGAAGGAGAGAGACGGAGAACAGAGAACCTGGAGCTAAGTGCTGCGATACAGGCTGCGGGTCCCTGGCGGCGCTGATGTGGGGAACAGATGTAAGCCATATCCAGCCATCAGGTAGCTGCCAGTGTTTGTTCAGTGTAACCCAATCAGACACTTCCTGTCTGCGCTGTCATCTGTCGGCAAGGCCTCCCGTCGGCGTAGGAGGGGTGTGTGTGGAGGGGTCAATGATGACACACCGCCGTGTTAATGACTCATAAGCTAGGCCCCTAGGCTACTCAATTAGATCTACTGCTGGTGCAGTGCTGTGTTTAGCAGAGGGGCCACGTCAACAGTTATTCACGTTTCGTCACCTTGGTGATTGATTTGGTGTTATTGCATGATAAAAAGTAGAGTGTGAATCATATATTTTAACTTGTATAATAATTATAATAATAATAATAATAATATACTTTATGAACTTTCCTGCCCTAATGTGATCCAGTCTCCATTCTCCTTCATCCCAAGTTATATTTTGGTTATATTAGACCCAAATGATTAAAAAAAACACTTTTTTTAAAAATTGTTTTTCATTACTTCAAGTCTATATACCATTGTTTCACCCATCTCTGATACATATCTATAAATGTGACCATGGTAACAGTAAGTCACTTTTATAACCAAGAAGCACCAATAGCCAACATAAGCAAACCACTATGCAAGAGAGTGGGAGTTCACATGCTTGGGAATTAAAACATGCTTGGTACAACCTCAGAGTCTAAATCATCTGCTTTAAGTAAGTCAAAAGAGTATATGGAAACATATAAAGCCTTTTTGTTTTTTCACTTTCTCTTCTCAGTTTAAAATTCAACAGAATTATTCTCATCTCCCACTCTTGCCCTCTGCCTGTATCGTCCACAACTTAGCGGATATTAAAATATGACGTGCAGTATTTGTAGGCTGTCTAATCCAACGTCTGTGTATGACTGTTTTTGGTACAGTATATGACTTTATCTGTCTTTGGGGTGTTCTTGAAAACCATAACTCTGCAGTGTCCCGTGCTTTCAGTTTCTTTGCAAGCGAAATACATTGTGTTTGTTGAATGTAATGACACCTAAAGGCCTTTGTGTTTATTTCTCAGGGTTCATTCGGGCTTCCTGGCGTCCCAGGTGTTGATGGGCTGAAGGTGAGGTTACTAAAGAGATATGCAAACAATACATTCGATGATTGTGGTACACATTTATATACCCCTCTTTTTGGCTTTTTTTCTACTTATTGAGACTAGTAAAAAAGGTAATGGGGGATGCTGCAAAATAGTGTTTATTAACAAATAATTTAATCTCATTCAGTTGTAAAATCTTCAGAGAGAAAAGTGTAAAATCCTTCAATAATCATTTTAGAATTAAACAGGAGGATTTGCAAGGGAAATGTGATGTCTTGTCTTAGCTGTCTTGTTCAGATGGATATTTTTGCAGCAGATTCATAATGTTTCATTTAAATCCTCTAAATTTAGCCTGAACATGGTATAACGCTTGCCTCACAAAATACTACACAGAAAAAGTTCAGAAAGCTAACTTCCATCCACACCTGAAAGTATTTTATCTTCAAAAGACTCACTTTAACATACTTAGAATTTTCATTAGTCTTTGTGGCCATGTGTTGCACTTTTCATATTAGAAAAGTTCTGCCATGCATTCTGACAATTTCAAACCGCTATCCGATTTGGGAGCAATCCCCTGGGCTGCATCTTCGAGTCGTAACCACAAAGTACCGTTTCAAGCTGCCGGTGAATCTGCTCACACTCTCGGCTCATTTCTGCATTTCATTCTCAAACCGAATAAAGGAGACACAGTGCAGGTGTTTCGGAACGGGGAAGAATGGAAAAGCATATTTATTCCAGAACAAACGATGGTATAAGTGACGAGAATGAATGGGGAGATGATTTGAGAGGCGCCATCTTTTGAATCTCAAGCATGCATTTATAAAGATATAAGCAGAGAGGCACGCATGGCTGTAATAGGAACCAGAGTAAAGAAGTTTCATTTTGGAGTGAAAGCCATACTGACTCTGGAGACAGCAAAAGCTGAAGGCCTAATTCCATACTTGTGTAAGGAGTGGGGTTTGCCAGCACCCATGAAATAGAACTCCTATGCTGTGCAATGCAGTTATAAAAGAGAATCCGTTATGGTATGTGACCGTCACTCATGCAGAAAGTTGAAGTCTAAAGCAGCAAAGGCTGCTCTGCCAGCAGTGGCAGGTTGACTGGCAGACATCGTATTGATCTGACATAGATATCCTCTAAAAGGGGATGATCACTAATGCAAACCTTATCAGCCACCCAGTTTAGGAGTTTTTAATCAGCCTCCATCATCATTATGGCAATATATCACCGTCATTATGTCAATGACTCCCATATGTGGGCTGACAGATGATACAAGATTCCAGCATTTATGAAGAGTTTCACCACCAGTGTGTAGCTGAGGGGATACTCCCTATACACGGATCATACACACCGATATTCCCACAATGCTTCATGAACACAAAGCATTGTGGGAAAAATGAAGACGACGATACAGAGAGAGGAAATATACCGTCCAGTTTGTTCAATACTGACGCAATGGCGGATTCAGAACGTTCCACATCAGAGGCAGCCATTTTGGTGGTTTACAGAAAGGCCTTAACGGCGCTCCTCTGTACAGTCATCGTATCAAACCCGCCCTATATTAGATCAACGGTTGTGATTGGCCCGACCCATGCCAGGTCGACTGAAAATCTGTTTGAAAGGGAGGGGGACCGGACGCATCTGCCAGAGCAAATAAAACATGAGCTCGCAGATTCGTCTGGTTCCCAGGCTAACATTAATCAGCATCATCAGGTTAAAGTTGTCCCTCTGGGTTAAAGAATAGCTGCTCCTCTTCTAAAAGGCCAATGACGTGGTAGCTTTGCAAAGGTCGGGAGGTTAATTGTTTGTGGCAACAGATGGACTGGCGTTGGTTTCTCAGTGAGTGCCGCAGACAGCATGGATTCAGACTCGCACTAACAGCAAACTGGCATTCATCAGATGGACTTGGCTTTCTTCTTTTGCTCATGTTCAGAACCAAACCAGAGATCGTTAAGCTTTTAGTCAGCTTGTTTATCTTCTCGACTTTCAGATTTAGTTTGCAGTTTCAATATTTGATATTTTTGAACATTTTTGGAATTTTATGGATTTTATTCAGTCGTGGCTATACAGTAACATGTGGGGAGTCAATTCATTGTAATATAGTAAAATACACTATCTATCCTATCTACTGCTCCGTTATCAACTATCCTGCAAATGCACAACACCTGTGCACAAACTTAACCTCTGTTAAGGTCAGAGGTTATCTCGTTTTAATGAACAAAATGTGAAGGTTTTGTATCTCCTGACCTGAAATCAGAGTTCACATTGCTGACACAGCACACTGAATACAGCCACTGTGTGTATGTTATGCTGTCCATAGGGGGATGTTGGCATCCCAGGATTGGACGGTATCCCCGGAGCCAAGGTCTGGTGCACACACATTCTGTGTGCTCTTATTCTTGTAAATTCATAGCGACCATAATTTTATTTTTATTGTTTTGAAGACATTTATAATTTTTCATCAACGTTATCTTCTTTTTAACTTTTGGACACTTTTATTTTGTCATTTCTTATCATGCTTCTTGACCTTTTTTACACCATATTTTTCATTATACTTTGTTTATTTATACATATTGTTTTTCATTCTTCTTTAGAAAGCATACATATATACTGTATATATCTTTTTGCTCATCTTTGTTGGATATCATGTTCGCGTGATCCATTTTTGCCAATATATTAATAAGAACATGTTACTTTCATAGTAATTAAATGTGATAGTGGTAGCTACATATAGGTTTTAATTAATTGAAATTGTGGTGAAATAACATTGTAAGTAAGATTCTGGCCTGTTAATCTTGACAACTTTCAGTAATGACTTTGCAAGTTTTAAAAAACACTTAAAAAAGCTGATACACCAGGGTCTGTCTGGGGAAAAAGCAGCCATAACACAAGATAATTTCTATTATCCAACATGAATTTAACCCCAGATACAATCTGACCCTTAGTGGCTGCAATAATTCCCCAACTGAACCCAACTCCCCCTGAACTTTTCTGTCTTTAATACTCTGCTTTCTTTCCCAACAGGGTGAAATGGGAGAGCGAGGTGAAAAGGTAACGTGTTAATTTAGATCACCAAACATTATTGTTAGCATCAGTCTTGATATCCCGCCATGTGTTAGAACAGCCGTCATGATAAAATGACGGCAGCTCTGCTTTTACTTCACACAATTCACAGATTGTTTTTTCATAGGTGACTCCCATCTGAGATTTGGCCATCAGTGAGTCAGTGAGTCACAAAATTGAACCCAGTTTCTCCAACTACAGGCCTCAGAGGAGACCAAAAAAACTGAACCCACACAATAGCCTCAGTGAGGAAAATCAGCCTTATTCTCTCCATTCCCTAATTCTAATGGTGCCCTTATTCGCTGTTGTTGGACAGAAGTGGGTGGGAGGTGTGAACACTGACCGAGTCGAGGGTGAGACAGGCTGGGGAGGGAGGTGATGACTCAGTGTTCTTCATCGACCACAGAACTGGCCTTCAGGCAGTTTTTCTCAGTTGCTGTTCTGAGTTTTTCTGCAAATCAGAGACGTATTCTCTATCACCAACACACCTGATTGACTGTAATAATGAGGCTGTGTGGCCACATAGCCAATCTCCTAGCAACCACCGCTCGCAGCATCATGGGTGTCCCGTGGAGAATTAGCTGGATGCAAATAATGGCTCAATAGGAACTGCATCTAAAGGAGATTGCCTTGCGTGAGTCCAGGTCGATTCAGGAAAGTTAGAACTGAATAGTCTGACAAGGTGGATTGGTTTCTACGTTTGTGTCGCTGAGAAGCTGTCTTGTCTCTAGGCCTCTGCTTTTGTCTCACAGTCTTCACTCTAAAGCAGAGGATCTCAACCATTCTGGCTCATGACCCTTTAAAATGAAGCTACGTCGTCACCCCTTGGCCACGTCTATGAGTTTTGAGCAGACTAACCAATAGTGATGTTCCCTTCTCAGACTGTTTCATTTGAAGAGTTTTTATAAGCATGAAGAGGGAAAACTATCCATAATTATGTATAAAAAGGCAAATATTATTATATAAAAGTCAGAGAAAAAATAAACTATTGCTAGGGCAGAATATTTTTATATCTTATTTTTTAATCATGTCAAGTCCTTTCTGATTCACCCTGCGGCCCTCAGGCTAGGAATAATAGCTTTAAAAGACTACAAGTTTTATTTTAAGAGGAGCCAGGTCTATTAACTTAAACTGCTGTTTTTGGCTTTGTTTAATCCTGACAATGCTAGTAGTCATTTTAACATAGATGGAAAAAGGAATTGACAATGCATCTAAACAGATGAACGCTTGACATCAAGCATAGTGCCTGTTATAGTAAGCTCATTTTCTTGAATTTCTTTTTTAATATTCTCCACAAGGACACAACCTTTGATTTCAAATCCTTGGAATTGCTATTCATTGTTTGATTCATAATCTTATTCGTTTACTTAATATAGAATCATGTGGATTTATCGAAAGTGAAATGATCAGCTCCCTGCCAAAGACAGCACTGAAATTCATTCCAAAGTTCTATGAGCTTTTATTTCCAGAGGAGCCAAATATGTTAACACAAATAGTTGTTTTTGGCTTTGGTTGCTAACTAAAGAGCCAGCAGGCAAATTCAAGAAAACAATGCCAGCCTCTAACAGATACAAACTGATTGTTTGAGAAGCACAGAGCCTATTACATTAGGCTCATTTTCCATTAAGTTCTGACATCATGAGGATGATATCCTCCACAAGGGCACAACGCTTTTTTTAAATCCTTGGATTTGCCGTTCACCTTCAAATTAGGAGCATTTTAGGCTAATATGTTCTTGATATAAAATCAACTAGTTTTATAGCAGTGCAATGATAAGTAATCTATAAAGAGTTTCTGACAGCTCTGTGAGGCTGTATGTAGGCACAGTGGTGCTTTGAGCTATATGCTCACAATGACAATGCTAACATGCTGATGTTAAGCAGGTATAATGCTTAGCATTTTCACCATCTTAGTTTAGCATGTTGGCATGCTAACATTTGCTAATTAGCACAGACAACAAAGTACAGCTGAGGCTGATGGCCTGAATGACATTAGTTTTAAAGTTATTTGGCCATAAATGATGAACTGAAATTAAAAATGTTGACTTGATGATGGTTCTAGAGGAAAAGTTAAAGGATCACCAACGTTACATGAATCTCTAACACATTTCATGGCAATCCATCAAATAATTGTTGAGTCATTTCAATCTTAACCATAAATGTTATCCTCATGGTGGCACTAGAGGAAAGGTCACAGGATCACAAAAGTCATTAGGATCAATTGTCTGGGATCCCTGAATGTCTGTGCAAAGTTTCACTGCAATCCATCTAATATTTGTTGAGACATTTCAGTCTGGACCATAGAGGTAGACCAACCGGCCAATTGTTATTTCCATCCATAGAGCCACGCCGCTAGCGTGGCTAAAAAAAGCACTGACATTCAGTCTATTTCACACAGCTAAGATGGAAAAGTTGTGAATTTAGAAGTGTAGTTCTTCACAGTTGATGCCAGGAGTTTAGGACCTCCACAGTGCCCCACAGAGTGTATTACGTCACCTGAATTCAGTCATATTTGAACCATGTGTGATGACTCAGTGACCAAAGTGAATTTAACATGTACAGTAATGGCACTTCATCTTTGCTACAATGTACTTGGCTTTTCTCCAATCATCCATTACTCTATTTTACAGGGCAGTCAATCACAGAAAAAGAAGAATTGTCCTTCTGTGTGTTATGTGCTTTTAAACAATCTGGCAATCATGTTTAAGATCTTTTTCTTTAGATTTTAGATTCTTAGCTATATCATTTTTTCAGCACTGACATATTCTTGCGATCAACAGACTGAATAGGGTTACCTCTGTGTGATTCCTCACAGGGCGATATGGGTGAAGAAGGACCGAAAGGTGATATAGGAGAGAAGGTATGTAAATTCTACCTTTCATTCTCTTTCTTTATGTGTTGGAACTTGCACAGAGAAACAGCAGCAGTCTGGCTGTGGCCGGAAAACATAAAAAAAAAAAAGTTAATGTTAGCCATCTGAGAGGAGATCTGTGGAGAGCAGCAGGAGCAGAAGTAGCTGAGGTCAAGTGCCATCAGCTGTAGTCAAGGCTGCACAACAGCAATCATCCTGGCACTTGATGCGTCCTTTGTGCTTAATGTGGACTTAATTGCTATGCTATGCTGACGCTACATTTTCTGGTTGGATGGCTCCTGCATTAATTTGGGACCATTTATCATCAAGACAGCTTGTCAGGTTGGGATCCATTTCCAACAAACAGCAGAGTGGAGCTCTGCTGGACAGATTGTTCAGAGCTAAAGTAATAGATTCATGTTTCTGTCCAAAAAGCTTTTGTTTTTGGGAAAAAGTTTTTTGTTTTGTGTTAGTGCACTGACAATCATGTCCAGAGGCAGATTATGCCTCCTATCCAGGACTTGTTACGCTGCCTTTGCTGTTATTATTTTGTTAAAGCAGCATTCATGAAAATAGGTCACAGCGTTATTAGTATTGGGTGACCTCATGACAAAATTTGGGCCTCTTTACCCTTCAAACTTGTTGCAAAGCATTTCAGAAACAAAACAATTATGGATTGGAATAAACGATCCTTTGAAAATGTCGATTCAGCTTCTTCTTCCCAAAGTTGCCAAAAAATGGTAACACAGTTGCTGAGACAGACTGAAGACACCAAATACAATTTTTTTACACACTGGAGATGCTGCTTTTTGCTAGAAATACTGAGTTAGGTATAAAAACAAAATATAACTGATAGACCAGCATCGGAGTAGAAGCAGGGTGCTCAAAATGTCACTGCCAATTTATTGCCGTTCAGCGGAGAACAACTTTGATAACTTCTCACTTTATGGGCGCTCTGGTTTTTAAAAGACTGCCGAACACGGCTGCCAAGAAAGACACTGTTTTGGGGAAACAGATGCAGGATGTCATCTGTGGAAAATGAGTGAACAAAAAGGAAAGTGGAGGGCGATAAAACTTTGCAGCTCGAGCACCGCTTTGATCTGGTCTACCTTAATGCAGTAAAAGCGGGGGAAAAATGGATTTTGGCTGCAGGAGTGAAAAAGAAATGATAGAATTGAGTAGCATGGGAATTCAGACTTCTGTAGCCAGTCACCTGCCATTCATTCTTCAAGAGCATACTCATGTATTTCGCAATAAAAAGAGACAGAAGGAATAGTGAGGATTGTTTCATTAGTATGGATAGGATTGCTGTACCTCATCTCGTCAGATTGTCAATGTCAGGATTTAAAAGTGAGTGTTCTTTTTAACATAGTGCACATATGGCAGGAATAATTGTTTTTCAATCAAGATATAACTCAATATACATCCAGATGAGTTTAACATATGTCAGACACACCAAGGATTGACTGATTTTTCAGTGCAAGTCTTATGCGTGCACAGGATCAGCTAGAGGAGAAAACTCCATGTCATTCCACAAACTGAGCCTCCTGTCATTGGAGTTGTGCGTCAGATCAAATGTTCTTCCCCGATATTATTGTTTCACTGGTGGAAGAGGAAACCAGAGAGTAGAGGGGACAGAGGAGGGGAGAGGAGAGCATCTTTAGTCTTCCAAAGCTGAAGATGCCAAAGTTAACAATACACAGCACGCACTGCGGGGAAAATGTGGTAACACGGGGTGAGAGGTGAGGCAGTGAAAGCTTCGGTATGGTGAGCAGAGAGACCTCAGGGAGTGCAGAGGGGGGAGAAAAATGGCAGGGCAAGCAGTCGGACGGGGCTTTGCATGATACAAAGGGAGATTGTTTTGACGGCGGGGGACCTGCGGAGTGTGAAAGAGACTAAATGACAGGACATATACACACTTTTACATGTACGCTCACTCTTAAAGGTTTTCAGACATGCAAAATCTCTTTCTCTCGCATCCTACAAGATGCAATCTGTTACTCTCTGGACTCTCATGAATGACAAAAGTACGTTTTATGAGAGAACACCTAGATTATGACACCGTTCATTAATTTGAAGCCAGTGGTGGAGTGGAGGTGAACAGTGTAAAACTCCTCTTGCAAGTAAAAGTCCTGAATTCAAGATTTTATTAGGTAAAAGTACATACGTATTATCAGCAAAATGTACTTAAACGTAAAAGTACTCCTTATTATGTTGTTGCATATTATTGAAAAATTGTTTAAAGGAGTAGTTTGACAATTTGAGAAATAGGCTTATTTGCGGTCTTGCTGAGAGTTAGATGAGGTGATTGATACTACTATCATGACTGTATGGTAAATATGTAGCTAAAGCGAGCAGCAAGTTAGCTCAGCTTAGCATCAAGACTGGAAATCCTCTAGGTTAGCTCTGTCCAAAAGTAACAAAATCCACCCTCCCTGCATCTCTAAAACTCATTTATTAACTCATTACATCTAGTTTGTTTGATCTGTACAAAAACTAAACAGTAAAAACTACATTTTGCCATTTTACGGGTGGTTCTGTGCCCAACGTATTCTTGGCCGGGACCAGTAACTTCCTGGAGTCTGCACTGGTTGCCTGGCAACTGGCCCTGGCCAAGAAATGGTCTGGCACATAACCCCACCGGGAAACAGCATCAATTGTCAGATTTTACACTTCAGTTTTTTGTACGAGTTGAACAAACAATATACAACGTGTTAATTAGTGAGCTTTAGAGAAGCTTTAAGAATTTGCACCACTAAAGTACAATATCAACTAAAGTCCTACATTATTACCTAATCTCTGTGGCCCTCTCTTGTAGTTTATGTGTTCACATGTTGCATACCCCTAAATAAAGGTGTGTTCAATCAAACCGCCTCAAACTAACTGACACACACAAAACCCTAAACTTATGGTGTAATAGGGGCTCAACAACAAGGTGTTTAACCTATAATAATGCAGCATGTTTTCTAAGATAATCATATGTTTTGGATGTACAGTCTAGTATTTGAGTAAATTTACTTCATTACTCTCCACCACTCTTTATAGTATACATTTATGTAACACATTACCTGCTGTGTTGCTTTCATAAGCTATCATGAACTGTGAAGAGAAATGTTTCCAGCAGCCTCTGCGTGTCCATCTCTGGCCTCATTTAAAACAAACCATTACCACAGTTAAAAGCTTTAGTTCTAAACCATTTACTTCTGATGCATTCTGCCTAAGTATTTAACTAGCTATGAAATTAACTGTGACTCTTCTTGTTGAAACAGTCAGACCTCAGAGATAGGAAAATTCCTTAAAGGTTTAAAAAAATAAATAAACCCAAGTAAACTCTTGAATTGGTTTTGGGAACTTCCAGGCTGTGAGTGCTTGGCTCTGGCCGGTGTGGCACAGTGGTTGGTATAATTTTTGAATCCTAAGATCCGGTCCAAGCTCTTGTGAACTGGCCATGTATCAACTGTTGGCAGGGCCTTTCTGCCCTGGGAGCCAATCATAATCTGTGTTGCCTCTCATATATTCTAACTCAGTGACTGAGGTCGATATTCAGCTGAGGCCGCTGAATTTGGTCATCTCTACTAATGACCATAATATGAAGTAGGAGTCATGTTTAGAGGGCTGTGGTGACATTTAATGGTCACGTTTGTCACAACTCTGCATCAGCTTCATTGCTCACTAATATATCCTCTCCATCTCATTCGCTCTCACGAGGCAAACAGCTGGAAAATGGCCTGATTTACCAAGTATACATTATGAGATCTTCATGCTATTATCTTTAAATGCCAATATGCCGCGACAGTTCTGGATGCCTATAATAAAGTGGAGCTGTGGTGACAGCTCTCCATCCCACTCTGCTCTGTGGTTAAATCACAGACTGTAGCCTCACCATGGTAATTGGCCCAATTGGGACATTTCAGCACTCTGTGCCACACCTCACCTCCACCACTTTTTCCATCTCCTAGTACTTCATTTGGAATAGATTAAACTTGTGAAAACTCTCACTTGGTTCTTGGGCTTGGTGTCACTTATGTTAGGTCTGTCATGACAGAAAACGCCATTGGGGTTTATCAGTTCAGCAGCAGGGAAGGAAGTGATAATTGCTTGTGTAGCATCGTCTGATACATGTATTCACATGGGTCATGGTGGCTTTTTGATTAAAAGTGTGTGAACCGTGCTGTAAATTCTTATTTTTCACAATATTAGCTCTTTATGGTCTCGTCCTGCTGAGATTAATAATGGGGAAAAAAGTTAATAATAGCTTGATTATGAGCTTAACAAGGTGAGATCTTTTGTAGTTTCCTTTTTGTATAAGATGTAACAATTAAGTACAGATGTGAGGAATTCTTACATATCCATCCCTGCCAAAAAACAACAGGTGTAAACCAGCTCTGACTTTGATGTTTGTTTTGTTGAAACAATTATTCAATCAAGACACAAAAAAGTCAGAATAATGGGCCTCTGCATAAAGTTTCCTGTTTTATTATAATTTTTAGGTCAACCACAACATGACATTCATGTTGTTTCTTAAGTATCTGACCAAAAACATTTTCACTTCATCATGTAAAATCATGTGAAAGCCTTTCATTCGTCTTCTATAATGTAATGTGAGGAGCCTGTTTACATGGCTAACTGTAAAAGTTCATCCTCTTAGATCTTACCCTCAATAAAATATATAAGAAAATGCCCATATAAAAATTGGAATGATACGTTTTAAAATAGGGATAGAGGCACCCTTCGGTATGCAACAAAGCCCAGCTGTAAACAGTAACGCAGTTTATTGTCTGCAAAAGAAAAAGCCGCAATTAAACATGCCTTATGTGCTATGCATCGTAATGACTCCCATAAAATGCTGAGGGCGAGAGGCATTCCTTCAGCAACTTCTGAGTGCAAGGCGTATGTGTAGTGAAACCACAGAGTCCACAGCAGAGCTAAAAACCCAGTCTCCTTCTCCCCGCTCTCTTTTCCCACCAACCGCCCATAATTACACTTATTGGCCCCTTGTTTTATGTATGTTTTTACTGTACACTGCAGTAGTAATGCATAGGAAAGGGCCTGGGTTCTGGATGTCTGGATGACTTTGCTGGAAAAATGCGATATAAGTAGCACCTTCTAGTTCAATACCCTACCTGAAGAGATGCAATGAAAAAAAGGGTTTAAATGGTTGCCGTTAGTGCAGTATATCTATCAAGCCCCTTACCTCCTATACTGTTGTGGAAGTGTTAGATTTCATGTCATCACCAGTATGCAGCTGCACTCTGACAGTGTAAAAACAATGATATGATTCCCAGCACTGTAGTTATATAAAATGCTGCCTCAAACTTTAGTGAAAAGGTACATTAAATCTGAACACTGCTTAGAATAGCAGACAATCTTCTTTCTAATTGGATTTTCACCCCATTTTGTCCAGACAACTAAATGCAGCAGTTGCGAAATTATGTTCTGCATTGTTCCGTAAAAATAGACTTCTTTCATATTTTTTCTGTACTGTAATTGCACAGTAATGTTCCTGTTGTGACCTTACAGAAAGCCCCATTAAGTCTTCTAATAACCTTTCCATGTTGTAATTTCTGTTTTTTACTTTTTTCTTAGGGAGATGCAGGCTCCTCTGCAGCAGGTATCAAGGTGAGAGCTAAGCAGACGTTAAAAGTGTTTTTTTTTTTTTCATGTCTGTTTCTTGATTCTCATTAGCAGTCTGTTGCACCAGCTGTTTTTTAAGTTCAAACTCACTAAGTGGAGAGTTACATGTCACCAAATTAAAAGTGTGCACCACACAAACTAACTCATTCTTACACAGAGATTAGTTGCTACTAAATATTTAACCAAAGTAACTCTTAGGTGTAACAGTTGACCAAGTTAGGTAATGAACCAACTCCACAACTAACGTTAGCTTGCTAATATATGACCCCTGTAGAGTGAAGAGTAATTTGGTCACCAGATCTGATCTGATACTTGATCAAAATGCCAATAATGTTAGCCTAAATTACCAAATAACGTCAGTTAGGTTAAGCTAACGTTAGCCTTTAGTCATCAATTGAAACTAGCTAGTAGTTCTAAGAACTTAGGAAGGACTTAATGCGCAAACTGAGTAATGGATTTATGAATAGCAACCGAATCCAGAAATGAATCAGTTGAAAAGAAAACTCTTTGCATGTATTACAGGGCGAACCTGGAGAGCCTGGACGAAGTGGACATAAGGTAATAACTGCACTTTGCAACACACTGCTCTTTGATACACAGTAGATAGATGGTAGTACATGAATAGAAATAGATGTAGCAGTGATGGTAGTGTAGTTTTAATCATATCGTAGCTATATTTTGTTAAACATGTAGAGTTGGTAATGTTAATAAAGGTGACTGTATTGATAAGTGACAATGGTAATAAAATATTCGACTATGCAGAAACAGAAGATTCTCAACATTCAGTAGCTGTCTGAACATATTTCTTTATTTTTCATCACTGTGAATATACACATCTAAACAAGTTTGAATGTAAAACGTGAAGCTTTAGTCTGTTGTGCAAGATAAATAGTTCAAGTTTGGATAAACCTCACTGTTTAAAGTGTAATAAGGATGGTTGTACATGGGGGGGGCTCACTGAGTAAAACCTGACACTTGAACTTGAACTACATCACAGTGCTTGGACTCATTTTCCATTTACTTTGGCTTGATACTTGTTTTGAGCCAATGTAAGGTCCCAGGTATCATGCTAACACCTCTGGATATACTAAATCTTTTGGATGTTTTTGCTCCATTCTATCATGACCGGTACAGTACTCGTCAGAGTCTAAAACCACCAGGTCATCCCATTACTTTGCTTGGCGTCAGTCCAACCACACAGGTTTTTGTTGTTTAAGCAATATTTGTTAGTGTGACCTCTCTCTCCAAGTCAGTTTTTATTCTAGTGTTTGACACACTTTCCAAGCCAACAAAGGAAATTGGAAGAATACTGTTAAGAAACAGTTGCTGATGAGAAACTAATAAAACAAGCATGCAGCAGAAGAGGAGCTATTTTCCTGCAAAATAAAAGCCATTACTTGTCCCCTGACCAGACTGCTGCTGAGATTGCACCAGCGTCCCATGTAATTACACTTTTTAATCCCAAGTGCTGCACCCCATTAATTTCCCCTCTCTTTTCTCTGTGTGGACAAACTGGTTCCAGACAGACAGAAGGGCTTTTAGCAAATGTCTTTTTTCTGCTGTGCTGCAAAGAAAATACTCGTGGCCTAACTAATTTTTTGACTGCTTTATCTTATCTCTCAGTTTACAGCCATTCTGCTTGTGCTGACACACTTACAAATTGCAGTTTTCATCAAAATGGCATTCACGAGATTGAGTTGTTGTTCCCCATTAATTATGACCATTGGATGGCAATGAAGTGTTGGTGAAGTAGTAGTCCACAAGAAAGACCTTTATTCATTAGTTTTACAATGCTTTCATTAGCCACAATGGAAATTTACAGCCCTCTCTCTGATCCCCCGAGTTACATTACAGTTGATCATTCTCGTGCGTCGGTAATCATTTCTTTTCATATGCCATAAATACAATGGTCTTAATAGAGCGTTAAATTATCCAGAGTCAGAAATTTTGTTTTGAAAGTCTCGCAGAGGCGTCACAAGGGACTTGACCTCTGATTTTTCCACAGTTGAATCAAATGAGTGTGCGTTACTCAAACTTGCATGTAATGGGAGTCTGGAGTTCTCAACTTGACAATGACCCGACCTTGGTAACGGAGAAATAGGCCAACTCTCGGCTTCCAGCACTGCCAAACTCTAACGACCTTGAAGCCACGGCAGCTCTCTCAAACAGCTTTTGCAACTTTAATCCAGAGTATTACAGTTTTTGCTTCCAGAAACCAGAACTTTTCACACCTGCCCAAACCAATAAAATCATAAAAATAAAACTCCATTGCACTTTGTGAAGGGTTGAGTGTTATAACAAGCACTAATCACGCTGTCAAGCCATGGCTGCATGAGTTGGTTTGAAAGTGCATGTGCAGTACCTTCTGCTAGTGCTTACCGCAAGCAAATGACAGTCAACATACACTTGTGGACAGCAGGCCACTTTTCAGAATTACAGCAGCTTGATAGCCAGAGAAAACACAAATAGAAAATAAAGTGCAGAGCTAATAGAATCCCAAAGAGCCTTCAAATGAGGCTTGACTCAGCTTAGCTTGGCTTGGCTGTAACATGTCACACTCTTCCTGTGTAGGGAGAGCCAGGACTACCAGGGCTGCCTGGACTCCCAGGGATAAAGGTAAATGCTTCGCTGTTTTTACCCCCAGTCATTCCCCCGGTGTTGTCCCTGTCCATCCCCTTCAGCCCATCTGTAGCCGAGTTCAGAGCAAAACTCAGCTGACCTATCGTCATGCCTCGTGTATGACACATTAAGGTCTCATAATCTTGCTTTTCCTGCTGTGTGGGATTTGTACCTAGTTCCATCTGCTTGAGCGGCAGAGGCACAGTAACACCTGTACATTCAGTGCAATGAAAAGTAAGGAGCTCCGGCAAACTGACAAGTCCAAATAGTCGATGCTTTTGATCTGAACATGCCAGAAGTCAGCAAGAAAACTGTCTCGTTAAGGTTTGTGAATAGTGTAGAGGTCTTTGAATTAATGATTGGAACACTGCATCCTTGGCAACAACTTCATTCTACTTCCTGGAAGTGGCATCAAGAGACTCGGTGCAGAATGTGTCAAAACTACTGCTTGTTAAGGAGAGGAAGTTTGATTTGTATTTGATTATTCGAATTTTGCAATGTTTTCAGTTAAGGTGCTTGTTTGTTTTTTTTTTACTGTATTATTAAGACAAACAACGTATGGTGAATTTAATGCACAAAAGGCACATAATAATTCACTGCCATCTTATGCTTAAAGAATAGCAGCCTCCTCAATGTATCTCAGGATCATTAGCTTGAAATATAGCATGTGAATGCAAGGAATGCTCACACAGGCATGATGAGATGATGCTTGGTGCTGCTTTGGTTTTGTTTTTCTCTTCTTGTGTGCTTGTAATGTGCTGGCCTTGTAAAAAGCCCTTTCATTTTACATTTTATATACTCCTGCTTTTACTTAAGAGGCCTGAATGCTTGATGGAATCTAACAATATTTTGCTAACGTAGCACTCAGGGGTTCTGAGCTGGGCTTGCACTTTGTTCTGCCCCGCATTCTTGGCTGTTTGTCCAATCAGAGTTTAAAAGTTTGAGAAGCAAGTGTCCATTACCTCTCCAAAGGCTTCCAGAGTGCCTAAACTACTCTAGGTGGGTTGCAGATGGTAAAGTAATATATTCCAATTAAGTTATTTCACAATCAAATGAATGTAAATCAAATCAAGCATCACACCTCGTACTGGAAGCTCACTCCTCATAAGTGAAAGTGCAAATGCAGAAATGTTAAAGCTTCTTCATAAGTGGCAGAGAGCCTGGTTTTTGCACACAATTAAGCAGAACACTTCTGTGTGCCCTGATGATGTTTCTAATAAGGTCAGTCATAAGGTATGGCTGTGAAACCAGGGGATAAATTAACAAGCCACTGATAATTTGTGTGTGTGTGTGTGTGTGTGTGTGATTTATGCACGTGTCCCTGAGTGTGTGTTTGTGTGCATGCCTGTCGTTTTGAATACGTTTGGCCATGCATCTTGTGTATGTGTTTAGCGCTCATTAGCAGCGGGTGCAGATAGCGCTACACTAAAAATGCCCTGTGGAAAAGTGAGTAATATTTGCTGATTTTTTTCAGGGTGAGCCTGGATTCCTCGGTCCCCAGGGAGAGCCAGGGCTTCCAGGACTCCCAGGAACTAAGGTGGGTGACTTTAGCCTTCCAGAGTAAGTACAGTTATCTTGTTTGTCACAGTATGAGAGATACTTTCTGCTCAGTGACACAGTGCATGTAACTGACAATGAGTTGCAACAGCTTTGACAGATTTTTATCACATCCTGTCAGTGTGATCGCCAGTGAAATCAGTAATTCCTCTGGGTTTATGGTCTCATTATTCATTATTATCACTTTAGCGAGGTGATTAAGCCTCTGTTTCTTTAAAATGTCACTTGGAAGTGGTCAGAATGAGCTAATCCTCGCCGCTCCCTTTGAGTCGTGACATTATCACACCGTGGAGCCAGCAGTGATAATCCAGACACACTAGAATTAATGCTCGCATTGTCCTTTTGCATCATGCTGTTTGCAGTGCATTCATAATCAAGATATATTAGTCTTGCATTGTCCTCTGGTATATCTCTGTTGATTAATCAAATGTCAGGGTGTAGCTGAAAAGGAGGAGCATTGCAGCAAATATTTTATCTGATGGTTTTTCCTTGTGTTCAGGTCGACTCACAGCTTTGAGACAACTGGGGTTTTACCTCATTTTTCCAGGGGTACTGCTGAAGTCTTTTAAAACATTTTTCAAACTAAGAGTCCGCAGGTTTATTTTCAAGTCTGTGCAATTAAGTTATCATTAGCAAGCAGTTGTTTGAAGAGAAAACAAAAGCCTAATTGACTCAACACTGCTGAATAATGCTTGTGTCATGCTTGGTTTTAAATATCAGCAATAAGTAATGGAGTGTATGGGCTCTGGGTTATACCACACCCCCCTCTATTGGCTTTCTTAAGTCACTTCACTTTGAGAGAAAAAGCCCACAACTATACAACAAAGGATTTCCGTTTTTTTTTTAAATATTCAACTTAAGTACAAAGAAGGCTGGATGCAGATGTATGTTTTGGGGTTTTTCTTAAAAAAATAACATTTCACCTTGTCAAGAGTCACAATCTACCAGGAAGCAGATTGTGCTGATGCAGCACAAATATCTACAATTCACAATTTAAATCTGTCGAGTAAGCAAACACATGAGGAGGGCAGGGAGCTCCAATAGAAGATTCCCAGGTCATGTCAATACTGCATAACATTAAGGAAACTGAAGTTCATGCCTGGTGTTCAGAAGATGCATCACAGCTCTTCTGCTGACATTGAAAGGAAACTGAGCCTTGATCAGCAGTTCTCTATGACACTTATTAAATGCAGGTTGCAGGAGAACAGCAGTAACTTACATCTGTAAGTTTGTTCTTTTGTCTGTATAGGGTGAGAGAGGCGACCACGGGCCACCAGGAAAGGGTGAAAGAGGAGAAATTGGACCCGTTGGACCAAAGGTCAGTTATTCAAGTGCATGTGTGCATACACAAATGGAACAAATTATGTGAAAAAAACTGGATCATTCAGCAGTATGTCTTTAAGAGTTTCCCACTTGTTCACAACTGTCTTTTCACCCATGTAATTCATATATTTTTGCTGCCATCTAGAGCCCTGCTGATTTAAGCACACACTATAAAGTTCCCAGAGTTTTCAATAAGAAAAAGTAGAATGCATTCCCAAAGCAAGGGGTTCATTCAATTCATCAAATATTCAGTTATGTTAACAAAGAGAGCTGGCTAAACCATTATAGCCTTGTAATAAGTTCAAGGCTTTCCCTGGAGTCTGCGTTAAGTAAACCAAATATAAATGAGTTTACCATTGTTTATGTCTGGCACTGACGCAGCAGGTAGCTTAAGCTCCAGTCTAAACTTAGGCGACCCACAGATCTGTTTCACATCCTATTAGAAACCCCAAAAGTGAAACCCCTGCTTTATCAATGCCAGAGTTCAAATAAACACTTTCTCCATCGCTTGGCAGTTGTGGCACATTAAAAGCAGGTTATTTTAGTGAAGCTGACTGTGCTGCTCTCTCGGGACGAGTACGAGAGGTTGATGATATTTCCTTTGTGAAATATGCATTTTAAATGCATTGCATTTTTTATGATGAATTTGGATTGAACCCATAAAGAGTTTGTTTTATGTTTTTTTCAATTTTATGTTTACATCTCAAGTACTTAGCTTTTCTTTTTTATAGTGTCCCTCAAACCATGACTCTTTTTGTCATCTCTGTTTTCTTACTCATGGCAGGGTTCACAAGGAGAGGCTGGCACACCTGGTCCTAAAGGGTCAAAGGTGAGCATGGCAGATATGTTGTCTTTAATTTGGTGAACACGGCGTCTTAATTACCTTTTCCTCTAATTAGATTTTGGAGGTGATCCAGATCTTGGATTTCCTCCATTCCATGTTCACTGTTGAACTCATGTACTTGTGGAAATGTCTTACATCATGCCATTTTGTTAGAAAATAAAGCCCTGCAGACAAGCAGTAAGCAGATGCAAACCTTTATAGCTGCAGACCTGCAAGTGGAATTCAATGCTGGTGGAGGTTTAGAGTTATTCAGAGTAGCAGTAGTATTAATATGGCTCTAACTATTATTGGTGGTGTTGTACTGGTTCTTGTACCAGGTCTCTCCAATGCAAACATATGAATGAAAAAAAATCACATTTGATTATTACATAGTTGTGTGCTTCAAAATAATACTCACATAAAGTAGTATTATGTGTCATACTATGTTGTGATACACATTATTTCAAAACATTTAGTCCATATTCCACATTTTCACAGAATGTGTAATAAAAGTAATGGAAATTCTTTGATCATTTTTGTTTGTCTTCTCACATTAGGGGGAGTTTGGAGATAAAGGAGACTTGGGATCTATTGGCCCGAGGGTAAGCAAGTATATTAAAGAAGTGAAATGCCTCTATTCGCCCCTTTCTTGAATAATTTCATGATGTTGCATGCTGATTAAGATTCAAAACTTCCCATGACATGTTACACTCCTGGCAGTTACTATTAGTGTAACCACACATTGATTGCCACCAGGGGGCAGTTTTTGAAAAAGAGGCACACTGATATTGGTCTTATATTTCTCTGATGTTATGTATAAACCAGGTGTGCAGTATGACAGAACATGTGTTTAAATGTGTTTCTGAATGTCAATAATGTGCAGGGCCCCCCTGGACAGAAAGGAGACCAGGGAGCCACTGAAATCATCGACTACAATGGAAACATTCAGGAGGCTTTACAGGTCAGACAAGTTGTTACTTAACTCAGCTCATTTCATCATTGTTGTTGCTTCAAAAAGACCTACTGTACATCTGCAAGTGTAGATGGCACAGTGAAACTTGCAGCTCTGTTTCTGCTGAGTTACACCCATACTTAGAATGCAGGAAGGACTGTTGTATTTATGTGTTTGCCGGAAGAAGCTGCTCGTATTTCTGTTATGTAATAATGACCAAGATCTTTTCACAAACATACCCACATAGTTTTGGCTTATCTTAAATACTTAAACCACACTGAAGAGAGACAAATAGATGCATATTAACATATGTTGTACAAGATGAGGCTGCAAAGTGTGCTTTTTTTTGGCATGTTTGTGTGTTTAAACTCTACTATAAGTTGAATGAATCGAACGAAACCTGCCTTATGGCACACATGGTTCATATGAAAATGTAAAATATATTCCTTAAATTCAAACTAACACTAGTCAGATTATGTCCTCTGCAGATAGAAAGGCAAATAAAGGCTAACATCTGTTCCTTAATTGAGGGTGTATCTTTGCAGACATGTGCTGATACAAAGATTTCTTACCCTGTATGACCTCTGCAATCTTATCTCTCACCTCTTCCCCATTTCCGCTCCTTTGGCCTACTGCAGAAGATTACCACTATTACAGTGACGGTAATAAAGCTCTGTGTATTCTGTGTATTCTTCCATCTCCACAAGTGATTCATCTTTGTCCTCGCATGGGCCCAACCCAAACTCAGCCCTGGTTTGCGCTGCCTTGTTGTATTTGTGCTCCCTTGCCCAGCAACATGTTTGCTTAACAGTGAATGAAGCAGTATTCAGTGCTGCGTTTATGCTTCTGTGTGATCGACGCTACAAGCTGCCTGAGTTGCTGGTTGTCTCCCTGAATGTCAGTAAAACATCCTTTAAAACAACCTCATGAGAAAATATTTGAAAAGGGGTTTTCCAAAACTCACTCAGTCCACTTTTGGTCAAAATCATACCAAGTACACAGCAGTCATGATTACAGTTGAGGAACTCCAAGGCCCTGGTTTGTGTTAATTTAATTGAAAATTTGTTTGGGAATATGCATTCATCATAATGTTGACTGATATGATAAGACCTTAAGTTGGGTCCTGCTTTATTACCTAATCTCTAGGCCCTGTCTTGAAGAGAGTCTCTGTTCAAAATCTAGTTTTAAGACCTTCATTGTTTCAGTTTTTTACTTATATATGCATATTCCTAATGATTGTGTTCAATTAATGTGTAATCAAGTTTCAGCACAGCAAATCTGGAGCCAGGTAGTATTCAAGGTTAGAAAAACTGTACACATTGCAGAGAAAGTGAGAGGAAGGCGGTTAATGCCTCTAATTTCCAGTGTCACCTGCCAAGTATTAAATTCAAGCATATACGCTAAGAAAGCTAAATATAGCTATGTATATAATTTACATTCCAAGTGAAAACTTCATGAATTTGCCCTGTGAGAGTGACACGTTTTTATTCCAGTGTGATGAAAGCAACATTATGTATTATGTTGGTTACCATGGTAGAAAATTAGCATGTTTAGCGTCACACATTCTGGCATCATTCTTGCATTTAAGCTGCTTAAGCTAATTTATTCTCCATTTTTCTTTTAAACTGTATGCATTTAAAATAATAGAAACTGGACCTCCTTCATTTGAGCCTTTCTCTGTGAAGGTAGCACTAAAGTTTTTGAACTGAAATGTTTTTGAGAAATCAGTTCACCAAATCTCAACTTACATTTGGATTATGTTGGTTAGCATTGCAGGAAATGTGCATGTTTATGCAACACATTTTAGCGTAATTCTAGCATTTGATTATAAGTATATAAGCTATGTAAGCTAAGTGAAGCTAAGTATATCATTTATTCTCAATTTATTTTTTAAAACTGCATTAAACTAATAGAAATTGTTCTAAGTGGATTGAAGTTGACATCCTCGTTTACCATAACTCAACTTACATTTGAATTTTTCTTTTATTTATTTTTCATTCTGAAGCTAACACTCTGATTACAGCATTTAGCAAAAAACCACTGAATCTTAGGTGTGAACACACATTATGAACGTCTTCATTTTCAAATTGAATGAAATGAATGGTTTAATTCCAACGTGACCATGAAAAAAGCAACATCAAAATATGTAACTCTCTTTGTCTGTTAATGATGATAATTATTTATCCATATGTTCTAGCTAACATGTTTTTGACTTTGGCATGTGTCTTTCAGTTGAGCATCATAGTTCATAACTGATTGCTAACATTTTTTTTTTTTGTGCTGTTTGCAAGTCATTTCATTGTGATGGTCAGTTCCATTGTTGATGATTTGTAGTTCCCTGTATTCAAACCATAAGTTGATGTTGAATTGATCAACCCCAATCAAAACTATATATCCTCAGTTGAGTAGAAATCTAATTAAATCTCCTCTTGTGTCTCTCTGTGTCTCTCTGTGTTCAGGGTCCTCCTGGACCTCCTGGGCCAATGGGACCACAGGGTATAAAGGTAAACTCAATTTTCTGCACATTTCCTCACATTGCAAATTGTGCTCCTGCTTTTAAGAATCCCACCTACACTGTTAAATGTTTTCCTTACATGTGCAAATCTCATGTTGACACTGCTTTCTTCAACCAACACAATCCGATATATCACAGTCCTATAATTGCAAAATCAAACAGGTAACACCTGCATTTCTATTTGTAAAATGTTGCATTGTAACTTTCTCCTCCTCTTTCAGGGCGATCGTGGTATGCCTGGTCTCCCTGGACTCGATGGTGAAAGAGTGAGTTCATTATGTATAATCATGTAAAGATAAAATCAATTTTGAATTGGTTCATGAAGAGTAAAGGCCTTTACTTAAATCACTTTATATTGATGAGGCTATTAACTGAAGATTTTCTCAGAGGAATAAGACCTAATGGAGACCTTTTTATACGTCTTAGTGTTTATCACTATATACAAATACAATACAGTAGTTTCTTTTTTAAATCTCTGTTGCCTTCCACCCTCAGGGCTACAAAGGTTCCAAAGGAGACATGGGAATGCCAGGAGCTTCAGGGGAGAAAGGAGCAACTGGTTTACCTGGCCTACCTGTAAGAATCTATATATATATATATATATATATATATATATATATATATATATATATATATATATAGTCTCACTAACTATTTTACTCTGAATAATCTTTGTTTATGGTCATGAGAACTCTTTAACCATCTTGTTAGATAGAAACGACACACGTCTCATGAAACTTTTGTTCCTTAGGGTGTCAACGGGGTAAAAGGGGACAAGGGAGATTCAGGTCTACCTGGTCCTCAAGGTCCTTCAGTAAGTCACATTAAAGACATGTATCATGACTCGCCATCATCATGCTTGTGTTAAAGATACTGTTCATTGCAAACTTTCATACAGTTAAGTGTTGCACTGTTAATGTGGAATGCAGTCAAATTATCATCACCTTGTAGAGTCATGATTTAGTAATAAAATATCTATATTTAATATTTGCAGATCAGCGGTGCTCCAGGGCCACCAGGACCCCATGGACCCCCAGGACCCATGGTGAGTGTTTCTAAAAAAGTCTCATCAGTGGACAATATCCGTCTAGGAACATCCCCAAACTTAATTAATCACATTACATAAAACTACAAATATACATTTCTTACAAGTACATGACCATACTCACAAAATATTGAAATTGAATAACTGATGAAAAACAAATGTAATGAGGTGCTTTATAATGTACCAACACTCTCCTCCCTGTAGGGAACAAGTTCAACCCGTTTACAGTTGGGGGTTTTAAATTTTTTTTGTTGCAGGAATGGAAACAAATAACACAATGCTATGACTACAGATGAATCACAGTAACCCACACAAATCATTTACAGCACTGTGGTTCACGTTACAGCAAGTCCAACCTATGGTTAAACATGCAAGTTATAAATCCTCCCTTTACATACTGGCCTCAGATAACTGCTAACAGTATACTCAGACACCACAGCTTTCTTTTAAAGAGCTTTAATGGCTGAAAGACAAAACTCAGAATACATCTGTAGTCACAGTAAAAGACACAACAAACTGGTGCTGTCAGTTTCTGATTGCGTCTTCCAGCTGAATGTCTGTAGGCCAGTATACAGCAGTGTTTGTATAAAGTCGTCGAGGAACAAAGAAAAAATAACACACAGGGCTGAGGACTTGGTAATCCTCGACTGTGGGAAATGTCACTGCTGCACATTTTACTTGTCCCATCCTCACACCTTCAACAGCAAGTTGTTTACTGTGATATGGACAAAAGGGAGAAGAAGTATAGATTAGAGGTGGAAAGACTTAAAAAAAAAAAAGAAGCTTGGTTTAGTTGTATAAAATAAGCCAGCCACAAACTAATATTGTTTTCATGTTTTCAGGGCCCCCATGGTTTCCCTGGACCAAAGGTAATAATAATAAGATAAGAAAGCAATAAGATAGCAAAAGTGCAGCCACTTCACATGTATGATAACAATTCACATTCAGGTAATTATGACCAAATTAAACCAAGACAGGCACTTTTTGGTGAGAATCAAGTGTAACTGTAATAGTTTGACACTTTGTAAATCTTGGTATACATGCATTTGAAACCTTCTTATTAAGTATTTGTACATTTGTGTGTACAGTTGTATACTTTTTCTTTAACAACCTACATGAGTTCAGGAATAATGAGGGAGGATCCAGATGCAGACATATTGGATATTAGGTTTTTTTTTACTGGTGGCACAGAAGATAACAATTACAGGAGTTTACTATGATTTACAGACATAAAGCAGCAGTAAATGCAAGGTAGGGTAAGATTGTTTCCTTTTGTTTTTTTTAGGGGGAACCTGGCTTGCATGGTGTGAAGGGTATGCGAGGGGAAGCGGGACACAAAGGGGACCGTGGACCTCTAGGTCTCCCTGTGAGTACAGCCGTGCACCATGGGATATCTCCAACCACAAAGCCCTGTCCTTTATTTCCTCAGACATCTGCAGAAGTCTCTCATTTCTATTTTAGCCCTGTCCAATTTCTTGTTGTGCATTCGTGCACACATTTGAGTGTGTGTTTTTATGTGTGTGTGTGTGTGCGTGTGTGTGTCTATATGGCTTTCTCTCATTTTCTGTCCTCATTTTCATTTGCCTGGGCTGACTATTTTTACGACCTCCCTGTAACACACAGTGTAATTTAGTTGTTGTAAACCCTGCCATCAACCTGTCCTAATAACAGTGTTCATCTGGTTACTAATCCCGCCTTGTTCATGTCACTCATACCTCCATAACCACACAGGGAGCCTCCGGCTTGGACGGCAAGCCCGGAATTAGGGTGAGTGTCATGTGACCAAGAGGCTTCACCACCCAACTTCTGCCTACTTTCCTCCCTCTCACCCTCCATACAGTCCCCCCTTTTCCTCAAATTCTTTACCACCATCACCCCATTTTTATTGTATGTCATTGTAATCGAAAAGAAAGTTATATAAGCTTTTGTTGGATGTTTACATCTTAGCTGGGCGTCATGAGTTGAATTAATTCTCAGGATAGCGAACATACAGAAAGCTGTCAGAGCAGGCATTTCAAGGCTCTTGTTTTTGTCCCGTGTTGCATTAACTCAGCATTAACACACACTCATACATTAACTGTGTCAGCAGTGTTGTAAATGTCCTTTGTGGCCAATGCACGTGTACTAGCAGCAGCTCTGTGTGCTGGTTGTAGGTCGAACCAGATGGGAATATTGTACAAATGTGGACGCTAAACATGATTTTTGCTTTCCATCTCTTATTTGTTTGGAAAATCAACTTTATTTTGATATACCTGCTATAGTCCAAATGATGTAAACTCACCATGACAACACTACTCTTTGCAGGGCATGGATGGGCCTTCAGGTCCAGCTGGTCCAGCTGGACCAAAGGGTGACATAGTAAGATTGACATTTCATTTTGACCTCATATCAGGCCGATGATACAGCATGTTTTAACTGAATTTTAGGTGGTTTTAGCACTGGCTTATTTTAAAGTGACTGTGTACTGTATGATTCATGTGATTGCAACACCAATTCATTTGTATTAGGGTGAGAGGGGACCACAAGGCGAGCCAGGACCAAGGGGACCTTATGGACTACCTGTAAGTTTGATGACACACATGACATACATTTTTTAAGTTAAGAATAGCTAATAAATTAACTCATATTCTACGAACACATTATCCAGTCACACATAATGTTAGTTAATCTTGCTTAAAGTGGGTATCAGTAATATTTTGAATCATTATATAAAATAATTTCCTATTTATCCATAGCATCTCCAACCGTTGGTCTCGTAATCTGGTTTTGAGAAGTTCCTACATCTGTTCTGGGTGACAGTGCCACTTAAATTTAAGAGAAACATCGTGTTTTGTGTTTTCACGCATTGAAAACGACAGCTTATGCCCAGTAGTATCACACTTTATTAGCTGGCACATTTTCCACATATTTCAGTGGTAGATTTAAGTAAACAACAGGCTTCCGCACTACCTTCAGCAGCACCTCCACCATCTTTGCTGAAGCTGAATATTGTCTCTAATAGTTTTTGGTGCTAAAAACGACAATAATGAGGAGAAAGTAGAATAATTACCCCTATAATAAATAGCTGCATTAGTTTGCTGCTTACATTTCCCCCATTTATAGAACAAGGTATGTTCTGTATTTTTGTACAGGCTTTCATTGAGAGAGTTAGATGCATGTAGATGTCAGCATCTGTGATGTGACGTAATGATGACACAACTAATGTTGTTTATTTGCAGGGAGCTGCTGGAACACCAGGCTTGGATGTAAGTATCTTCAACTTTGTTTGCTCAGTTTGCTCTGAAGGCAGAGAGACAAGAAAGCCACCAGCATTAGTGATGTGGTACTGAATCAAACGGCTTCTTCTAGTATAGGGGTGCTTGGCAAAAAAGCTTATAGAAGAAACATATAGAAGAAAAATCATAAATAGGTGCAGGACCAACTGCATTAACTTATGTGAAAGATAAGTTGTTGTTGTAATTGATTCTGGGGAAATGCTGCTTTCCCCCTTTTTTTATTAAACCTTTAGTAAAATAGAATATTTCTAAACACCAAATACAGCAGCTGTAGGGTTTGCTTTTAGGCTGAATTTCTCCTTGTTGCACATCCCTCCACTTTCTCTTCGTTTTACTTTCCACCCTCTTTCAGCTTCTGACTTTCTTAGTTTGAACCTGATGTGTTTTCTTCAGGACAAGTGACAGTAAAGCCAGAGTAATTAAGTGGAGTTGTACTTTTACAGGGGTTGCCAGGCTTAAGGGGAGAGAAAGGCGACGTTGGGGAAAGAGGAGAAAAGGTAGATGTAGATAGGATATGATGGCTTGCCGACCCCTTAACACTACAGTGGACTGATGTCAATGGACAGTGACAGGACATATAGAGGTATTATATGTAACTACTTTACTGAACTTGCTATGCTAAGTTTAGTTTTCTCCTAATTTTTAATTCTAGTGTATTTGTAGAGTGGTTGAAAGGATATTTTTATGCTTTCTTATGACTTTCTTATATTGTTCCAGCTATACTGAACACGCTCATTTAGGTCTGTATTGCAGCATTTCTACTTTCTCGAGAGATGAACTCATCAACCAGAATTTTAACTAAATAATTGGATAACAACTCCATACAATTTAAAACTGTCTTCGCATAAAATATCATCCCCAGTCCTCTCAATCCAGCTTTTGTTCTCCACTTTTGAATGATTTGTCATCTCATTTTCTCAAATCTCATTCTGAGGCATCAAAACAGGGGTTTCAGCACGTTAGACCAAACAAGTCCATTGACAACAGGCTTTTAAAATTCATATTTGTTTTATTTCTGTTGTTTCCATGCATGAACACACACCTAAAACATTTCACTTCCATGAGTTCTTGAGCCTGTTGATAGCTCTCCCTTGCTTGTGTATACAGTAGTTTATGGTGCTTTATCTGTATGTTTCCACACTTACTAACACTTCTAATGTGTTTCTTAGACACGTTATGCTTTTGAGAAACTGTATCCCATTCCTTGGTACATAAGGATAAACATACTTTGCATGTATGTGAATCTCTGCATTTACCAACCGTTTTCCAGCACAGAATAGATCCTAGCACCGCTTCTCTTCCTGGTATTTGGCAACAAGTGCAATTATGGATGATAGAGTTTGAATGATGATCAAAGAAAATGCTTCTTTTGAAAAAGAAAATACACAAATAATGAGTTTTTGAAACGCTTGCATGCACACAATACAGTATAGTACAATTTGCTGCAAATTCATACCATTAAAAGTACGGTTACGTACCAGTATTGCACATGTACCTGCAATGTTACATCTATGAATTTTAGTACCAAAAAATATACTTATGACTTTATTTCAAGCTTCTTTTATATCAACTTCAGATAACATTTGATATCCAGATCATGAATTTGGAACTGTTTCAGCCCGTATTTTCTTATTATCTCATGCATGCACTGAATGACACAAGAAGACTAACTCCAACCCAAATATGAAGGGATACAGTTTGAGCTTTTTCAATGTGTAGTAGATTTAATTCTGTCCTCCTGGAGGTTTTTTCCCTGCTACTCTTTCTCATCCTTCATGCCCTTGACACCCCTTTTGGCGATGAGCTCTGTTTTTTACTCCTTCCTACTGTACTATTCCCCCTTTTTTGTCCTCCTGTCCTGAGGAATGTTTTTAGAATACCCAATCCTGTCTGATATCCCCTCCTATCTAACATTGACCGTGTCTCTGTCTCCTCTGTGAGCCATAGCCTCCATTTTTAATCACTCCCCTCCTAATAGCAGTGATGTCCCAAATGTTCAAAACATGATGTTAACTTGACCAAACCGTTGTATCCACAGGGGGAGAAGGGAAAGAAGGGCAAAAAAGGGCCTAAGGGCGAGAAAGGAGAACAGGGTGCCCCTGGATTAGATGCACCCTGCCCATTGGTATGTCCCAACTGCGAGCTGGAAATCGCCTCCCAGCTGCGTAGAGCAGTCGTCCCAAACAAGGATGAGCGCCCTGCGGCTAAACAGATACCCGGCTTCCACCAGACCATAGCAACCTGAAACACAAAGTCTATTACTTTCCTGTAACTCTGCAATTCAGACACAAAAACATGCCATTAAAGGCTGAAAAACATATAATTGGATGGATTGTGGTATCAGCAAGCTCACAGGGCAGCTCCTCCCTCGTCCCCCCCTTGTGTCCGTCATAGTGGACGGATGCAGGGGTTAAGGGCCTATCCACCTCTCTCCCAGTAACACTCCTAGGTCATCTTTGCAAACAGGGTTTCCGGGGATTTAAGGGTGAAAAGGGGGAACCAGGGCAGCCAGGTCTGGACGGGCTGGATGCCCCATGCCAATTGGTACAGTATTTCTCTTTTTCCTCCACCTCTTACCCATGCATGCCGCTCACCTTCAGCCATTACTGAAACCAAACCATGCATGACTTGAGAGCCTTGACAGTCATGAACACACCTTATTTTAATCTACATTTTCCATTCATGAATTGTTAAAAACAACAACATGCACCAACATATATCTCACTAACTCCCTGACCGCAAGCAGCCTCTTTTAGATTATACACAGCATTACAAGTGAAATATACAAAATAAACATGATTATTGATTGATACTTAAATCTATCCCTCTAACTGAATCCTTCTATTCCCTTGATTAAAACCGGACAGAAAGTTCTGCTTAAATCCTGTTTCCTTCCAGCTGATTCCTCCATGGACCCAGTTACCTTTTAACCTGATGCTAACACAGACTCCTTTACTGATGCCCATGCTACCGGCACATAGACCCCTCCTCTACTCTGTTAACTCCCCTTTTCTCCTTCGTGTATTTGTACCAATTGGGCCAGACCATGACAAGAAGAGAAAAACAATAGATTAAAGTGGTTACTGCTCCAGACAAGATGAGAAAATGAAAGTTTTTTTTTCATGCTTTTTATGATGTTTTCTGCTTCTTAAACAATGCTGTGTAATGCATGCAAGTTCTAACACCATGGGTAGAAATGTTAGTGATTAAAGTATACGAGAACACATTTTTTCATAGTGATTAATAAGTATACTGTGTGTAGACAATGAAATGAGTTATAGAAGGTACGATTCATATATCACAAATGTCATCTAATTAAATTACTTTAAATTACAATCTACATTCATTTACTTTATTTTAAGATGAACCCCCTGATTTTGTTATAGTGTCCCCAAAATTCATAACTTTGTCCCAGCTTACTGTTGGTTTGAAACTCAACTGTGGGGCAACTATAATAAAATCAGAGTAGAATCATCACCATATCGATGTGCATGAGCTATATTTTGCTGTGTATTACATGCATGAATGAGAATACACTCTTGCAGTTGTCATTACGTGTAATATTTCATATGATTTTATGCCAAACAGGAAAAAAGACGTTATTTGCATTAATGATGCAGACTTAGTGTCAAGTTTGATCAAAATCTGATCTGAACTCTCTGAGATACTCTTCGTCTGTCCATCTGTTGGATGGAGAATTGTAGAGACACACAAACAAGCACAGTCACTTTCTAGCTCCAGGGTGGTGCAGTAGTTACTGGAGGTTAAGTTCCTGTTGCATGAACATGCAATAAGTCAGAAAAGTTTGTTCAATTTGCATTCTGACATTTCCTTCCCTAAACTAGACATTATAGAGTGTAATTCAGTCTTTCAACATGAACATAATGATGCAAACACTTCAGTTAATGCAGTGGCATTGGTGCAGTTGTTACAAGTCAGCAGCTGCACACAGGACAAATTATTTCAAGACTTCAATACCCAGAAATCCTATATGTTTAATCCCATGAGACAGCAGTAAACTGCACCCAGGTTGCTCATGTCAATTTGTAATCATCTTGTAAAAACAAAAGAAATAGAATAATTCATGAGGATAAGTTATGCTTTGTGATGATAACCTAATTTGCTTCTGGTTTGATTTTACTCAATTTGGCTGTTTGTCTGTGTGAAAACCTAGTGAAACTTAGTGATGTCAGTCAGGCAGGATGGGAGATTTTGTCTCCACTATGTCCCACGTGTGATTTGGGCTTATTAATTGGATGCATATTTGTCATTAATATGTAAAGGTCTGACATTTGTTATGTGTTCTTGTGGGTTAAAATCCACTTATCTATCACACTTGAAATACCTGTGTTAACTGCATCTGTTAACAGCAAACCTCCCATTCCTGTTTCAGTCCTCATCTGTGTTTTTTTCTTCCCTGCTACTTTTCTCTGAACAGGGCCCAGATGGATTACCAATGCCTGGGTGCTGGCAGAAGGTAAGACAAGTATATATTTGAGTAATATGGCAGACGTCAGTAGTGCAGCTACACATTTACAAAGTGAACAAAACACAAGGGCCATATCTAAAATGCTTTAAAGCCACAGTAAAATGATATTTGCCTAATTTGCATCTCTGTTTATGGGATAGGTTTGAAAAGGGGAATCAGAATCTTGGATATGAAAAGTGCTCCTAATATTTTGTTCACTCCTTGTCAATTCAGTGTTTTTTTTCATGTGGGTTTCAGCTTCTCTGTTTGCATGGGTTTTCTGTTAAAGCGTTTGAAAAATCTCACAGTGTCAAACCAGATTGTACAACTCAGCCATGAAACATGTCCATCTTCACGTCATTCTCTCTCCTGTGTTTTTCTTGCAGTGATCACTCTAACCTGAAACGCATGGAGTTTGTAAATAATGCTTCTTTTATGGTATTTATAGTTTTTTTAATGGAAAAAAAAAGTCTAAAAGAAAAGAAGTCTATGTGTACACTGATACAAAAAGAGATAACCGTCCTGAGTTTCACGCCCTAAGCTGCTTCTACTCACCTCACCGTGTGGAAAAACAACGTGTGTGTCCGCTCTCTCACATCCACATCGTGGTGGAGTTCAGATCCTTGGCTGGCGGCAGAACTTGTCTCTGTAGTCTTTGCATGGCTCAGACTGGAGCATCGCAGCCCGGCCAGATTCAAAGGAGGTGAAAGGAGACGTGGAAGGAGAAGGAGGAGGAGGAGGAGGAGGAGGAGGAAGTGGAGGAAGGGGATCTGGACTGGCTCTCTAACACCAAACGCTAGGTGTTTTGTGTTGTTTCGTCTCAACAAGCTCAACACCCATTCATGCAGCACCATTTTCTAAAAGGTTAAAACAAAAGACTATGCCAAACAGAACATTGCAACCCCTGACCCTGCAAAAGCATGAGTAGTATACTGAAACTATATTTATATGTATTGTACATACATGTCACTGTTTTGTGGTTGCGTCATGGCTTCTGCAGAAAAGAAAAACAACACTAACATAAAAAAAAACAAAAAAAACCCAGAGCTCTGAATTAGTAATTTGTGCTTTCCTTTAATCTTCCCAAGGGAGTCACGCCATGGCTGGTAGCCTGAGAATCCCCAGAAAGTAAAGCTGTTGGTTATTGTTGCTTTATTTTGGCGAGGCCTGCAGAGGGTATGATATCAGCAGGCTTTCCCTGTTGCACTCATGTGGCTCAGCATCATCATCATCATCATTATCATCAGTGTGGTGCCTCCCAACAGCCACCCGTCTCCGGACAAGAGGGGAGAACTTGGCAGGCTCACTGCACTGACAGGAAAACAAATCAGGCTCACGTGGATTTGAAACCAGACCGGCCTCCTCGGGGATCCCCTCTGAGCACGGGAATGGATCCTGCAGGAGAGTCGCTAAGAGTCTCATTGATCTCCATAGAGATCAGCTGGAGCATCTGCCTCTCCTGACAGGCAGCGCTTCAAGGTCTTCTGAGAGCGTTAACAGAATGCAATCATTTTCTTTATTTTTTTTGTTTTGTTTTTGCTCTCATTCTTTAACATTGTATTTTGTGTATAATAGCCTTTGGTGCCTCAAGCTTTTATTCATTCCTTTATCAGAAATGTACACCTTTTATATCCTATTTTGAATTATTGGAATGGCGTTTGTTTCAGAAGGGTGAGCTTTGTTTGGTAAAAAGGTGCTGAGAGTATTGAAAAGACACACATTGCGCACTGTTTTTCACACATATTGTTTTTACAGGATGTTGAACTAGCATGTAGGTTATAGCTTCGCCTGAGCATACAGTAAGATTGCATCCATCTTGGCTGTACAGCCTCTGATCTTACTCATTGTGTGAAGAAGCTCATTGTTTGTTTGTGCAAAACACATCCAGCATTGTGACAAATTATACTTGGTTCATTCTGGACTTGTTGTATGGGATGTTATTTGTACAGTGTTGTCAGTTCACTGCATGTACACAATTTATTACTTATGGATTTCTTAAATATTGAAAGTAAGCATTGGTTTGAGGTAGTGTATCAGAAGCATAGAGTTTCAGGGTTGGGGTTCATTCAGCTCTAACAAAGCAACAGTCCGATTTAGCTGAACATACAGTCGCTGGTATTTCAGACTAAGGCTGATTATGTTGAACAGAACAATCTCGGTTGCATTGCACTGCTCTTTTACACCTTATGTATTGTCTTAAACATATGGGAAACAGTATTACAGTGCAAGAAAAGCTAAATTTGCCAGACACATTTAATTGGTCAACTTCCATTAATACACCACAGTCTAACTGGTGGCCAGTTATGTCACATTCCATATCAGATGGAGCAAAAAGTGGAGCAGTAGGCCAGCACTAGGTTTATTTTTCACCGTAGTTTATTCTTTACACGTTTCTTATATTCAAATTACCTTCTGACATAGTAGGTGCTATGCAAGGTGATACATTACATTATATATACATAATATATAATACATTAGAAATATGCATGGGTGATTTACTGTAAGGGCCGATGTGAAAAACCAACATTTTTGTTGTGACGTAGCAGCAACCACAGGTGGATCCAAGAAAATGTATTCCCGTATGGTTTCTGTTTGATTGTACAGCTCATCTCATCGTTATAAAGAATGGATGCACATCTGTATAGATTATAATGGTGCTATCTGATAGCAGGTCAACAACCGCTCAGTTGATGCGCTCTACCAGTGGCAAGAACTACACAACAGGTTTCTTTATTGTTGTTGGGGTTTTATGTATGTAACAATTTAAAGTTTTTTGTGCATATATTTGTGTATTTGTCTCAGTATTTTAAGTGGTACATTATTTATTTTTCTATAATTTCTTAAATGAAGGCATTTTGGTTCTAAACAGCATTCCTTTCAGTTGTTTTGGCTTTCGATGTCGGTTTCCTTGTCTCTGTTGATATTACGAAGAATTTTGGATCATGCTAAGGCATCACATAACAGTTATGCAAATGGTGCCATGTGAAGGAAGGTGGTCATTTACAAATTACAGACCAGTGTGAATTCACTGTGCATTTAATTCAGCGTATAGGCCTTACAATGGAATACATCTGTTTTTATTTAATTTTGTGTCAAAAAGCTAACTATGACAACAAAGTACTGATGGCCTGAACGTTGAAAGGCCCAGCCAATGCAACTGCGTACAGTTCAAAATCACAGCCTTTTCTCATGCGTTCTCTCTCTCTCTCTCTCTCTCTCTCTCTCTCTCTCTCTCTGTCTCTGTCTTTGCATTGAATGTAGTTTGATATATGTATAGTGGATTATTAATGTACTGTTAAAATGTGTGCTCATTTGACAAGAAGTGCAATTTAAACTTTGGTTAATGTGTGTAGCATCAAATGCAGCTGAAACATCACTTTAATTGTGATCTCTATAGCTCCGCCATATAGCTGTTCAGTCATGCTACCCTGTATACCACTACCTGGAAAGAAAATGTTTATTTACCAGAAGACGAAGAAACAAATGTAAACATGGACCTTTCATTAAATCTCAATTTTTGATTGGTTTAAACATTTCCTCAAATACTGTCCCTTCACTCATGTTTTAAAATGTTATTTCCATTACTTAATATTTACTAAATTTTTTCATTGTTTCTTTTTATTTTGTTTTGATTTCCAGCCTTTGTTACAGTATTTGTTGCTGTATCTTTAGCATGTGCAGCTATTTTTTTATTGATTTTTTTTTTTATTTGATTGATTTCTTTTTGTTTGATTGTTGTGTTGTGTTTCCTTGTTAAAGTTTCAAATGTAGTTTATTCTGCTATTAGCAGAAGTGCCAAAACATTTTTAAACCTTTATTTCCATATCAGTATTAGCGGAGCTGGTGAGGGGCTCCAAAGTGACTCAATGATAGGCCACATCAGTGTATTTGTCATTGTTGCAGAAATGCTCTGAGTCAAGTTTTCCTCTGAAGAAACTAGCATAAAACCATGAGCCACACTTGAATCATCAAAACCTCTCTGATTAAAAGTGCTGGTGTCAGATAATTGACAAAGTCACATTCATCTGCATTATACTAAGACACCGGTGTCTTATCAGAACTTAGAGACTCTTTCATATCTATACCCTCCAATGCACTGCAGCCTAACTGAAATAAATATGTTGATGCATACTCTCCAAATTAAAATGCATTCTTGGTACTGGAGTAAAAATGCAAAGCATTATCCACATTGTGGCTTTTTTGAGTGAAAACCTGCATTTTTTGGTTGTGGAATATGTTCAGTTTCTGTTCTGCATTTGTATTGTTCATTTTTTACCCACTTGATTGACATTTCTTTACAGACCCTTGTGTTCACACACTACTATATTTCAAGATAACATTTCATATGACTGTACTGTTGGAGCCAAATAAACAGTCTTTCAAAAACAAACAACAGATGTGCCTTTATTGGTAGTCTGCAATATTTCATTCAGTGTCTTAGATCACTGAATATTATGTCCTATTCAAATAACTGCAGCTAACAGCCAGAAAATATATGTATGTATACTTAAAACTTGCACTTTTAACCTAACTGTATTTTGAATATATACAAACTATGTGGGAAAGGTATACAAGTAGTACAAAATGGAAACTTTTATATATGCAATCCTAACTGCATATATAGTCTAACCTACTAACTGTAAGTAAAAAGTCCTACATTCAAAATGTTACTTTTGAAGTGTAGAAATTATCAGCTAAATGTACGTATCAAAAGTACCCATTATGCAGCAGGATGGCTCCTGTCAGTGTTATATTATTATCATTTTATATTATTGGATTATTATTACTGATGCCTAGCAGTTTTTAATAATGTAGCTGGTCGAGGTGGAGCTCATTTTAACAAAATATTCTGTACTGTTGGATTTTGAATCTCTAACAATGCATTCTTTTTTATAAACTAATCATATTTTTGGATATAAAATATGAATTTGTAAAACCAGTAACTATAGCTGTCAAATAAATGTAGTGGGGTAAAAAGTACAATATTTACCTCTAAATTACAGTGGGGTAGAAGTATAAATTGGCAGAAAATGGAAATACTCAGGTAAAGTACAGGTACCTTAAAACAGGTACTTGAGTAAATGTGGCCTACTTAAATTTCACCACTAAAAATGTACAGTATATAGGCCTACATTTCAAACAGTTGTAGAACAGGTGTTGATACTTTCTGTAAGCATATCCGTGAATAAACACCTCTGATACGTTACTGTCCTCGGGGCATCTGTTGTCAGCTGTAGAATCCCGGCTAGGTGGCAGCACGAGAGAGCCGCGGCACTGTGTATGGGTGTTTTTGTGGTTCTCTGTCTGTATGCGCGCGCGCGCGCGTGCGTATAAAGCCGGGTTTATTTGTGCTCGAGCAGATGTAACTATTCATCGAGTCAGTGGAGAGGAACGAGTTCGTCGTTCTCCAGCTGGACAACATCAGGATGTCTGCGGAACAATTTGACAAAAAGAAGACGATAGACTTGAGAAAGAAGCACATTGGGTAAGATAACTGACATTCTGCACTTATATTACGCAACAAAGATGTCAGTCGTTAGTTAATAGCATCTCCACAACTCTTTATTTTACTGAATGAAAACAGAATGGCCTCCTGTAAACGTTATTAAAGTCTGTTATCTACAGACTTTTTCTAGAGACGCAGCATGAAATAGAATAAATTACAAGAATTAGTTTCACAACAAACCAAATATTTCCTCTATGAGTTATTTATTAATTAGTTGATATATTTGTAGCTAAGCAGCTAATTCAATAGTGACATGCACTTTGATTTGATTTTGATTTGATGTCATTGAAGTGAGAACATACAGTACTTTATCTGTAAGCTGCAGATGTAGGTCATTTGTGTGCGTTTCATTGTATTACAGCTTATGGTTACCTTAGAATTTTCCTCTTGTGCCCATGACTCATAATATAATATATTTTTATTACCTCTGTACAACATAAAAACTGTTAAACCAGGGTGAAGGGCACACTTTGCACACATGGAAATATTAATATTAGCCCCTCTGCAGGCCATCTTGTAAGATTTTCTTCAGCCATGACCCTATCAAGATTGTGCAAGCCAAGGGCCAGTACATGTATGATGAAAAAGGGCAGCGCTACTTGGATTGCATCAACAATGTGGCTCATGGTAAACACACACATGCACACGCACATGCAAACGCACAAAAAGAAAAGCTGATAATGAAAAATGAATAATAAAAAAACATGCAGGCATTTGAAATCAAAGCTAGAGGTGTTACATTTGAGGACTGGTTTTCACTAGAATGCGTGAGCACAATCACTTGACAAACTGACCTGCTTTACAAAGTTGTCATATAATGTACAATACATGTAATTCGGAGTGGCTAAAGCTGCACTACTTGCAGGCAGAGAGAGGAATGTAAAACGGGGATGTCTCCTGGCCTACCACATTCACCACTCTTTAATTTCAGCATATGGCCTCCAATTATGTGCCTTTAATATCAGTTGTCATGGTTTGTTTTGACGTCAAGTTACAGTCAAAGCGTGTTTTTGTCCTGAACGTGAGGACCTGTTCTAATCCTGTGTGCATCTTTTCTTCCATTTCTCAGTGGGCCACTGTCACCCGGATGTGGTGAAGGCAGGAGCTCAGCAGATGGAACTGCTCAACACAAACTCACGTTTTTTGCACGACAGCCTTGTACTGTATGCCCAGAAGCTGCAGGCCACACTGCCCGAGAAGCTGTCTGTGTGCTACTTTGTCAACTCTGGGTATGTCTACATGTTCTCTCGCTCCTCAAACAACAAACACCGTCATGAATGATAGCCAGACTTGTTTTTTTTTTTACAGCACAGACAATGAGAGACTTAGTGGAGGTTACTTGATTGACAGATGCAATTAGCATTAGATACATGTCTTGTCTTGTATATACTGTAACTTAAAAGTAAGATAAAAGGGTGTAGTCCAAACATGTATGGCTACCATGTTACTGTACTCAACATACGTTTTAAGAGAGATAAAACAGTTGTTGCAGTGGATCATCCTTCTTGGACCAGGCTTCTGCTGGTCTGGAAAAGAAATAGCATTATATAAAGCATTTCCAGCTTTGGACATTAAACTGGACCAGTCTGGCTTGGTTACTTATTTACACCACTTGCTGGAGTTCTGCAGTGTGAACAGGAATTATCTGGTCCGGGGTAATAATGTTGTAGATAATGATCCACATGCATTCAATACCAGACTGGGTATTTATCAGTCACAGGGAAATAAATGCTAGGAAGTTATAAATGTGACAGAACAGAGGCATTAAGTTCTCACTGCAAAGATTTTCTATGGTCTGTACAATAATGCAAAATTGCATTTATGTGCAGATCAGATTGCACACTGAAGACAAGATGGAAAAAATATAGTGTCCAGATACTTTTTGGCATGCGGTCCCTTTAGTTCCACTTCAGGGAAATCTTCATGCTAGAGCATGCAACAACATTTTAGACAATATTGCACTTCCAAGCAGTTTGGGGAAGACCCTTTCTTGTGTCAACATGACATTGCCCCTGTGCACAAATCCAGGTCCATAAAGAGCTAGTTTTCAGAGTTTGGTGCGGAAGAACTTGACTGGCCTGCACAGAGCCCCAACCTCAACCCCATCCAACACCTTAGGGATGAACTGGAACAGCTCACTAATGTTCTTGTGGCTGAATGGGAGCAAAACCCTGCAGCCAGGTTCCAAATAATGCGGAAAGCCTTCCCAGAGGAGTGGAGGCTGTTATAGCACCATATTAATGCCCATGGGTTTGATATAAATGTTAAAATTAAATATTTAACAGTCACACATGGGTGCAATGTTTGTGTGTCTACATACTCTTGGCCATGTAGTGTAGAAAAAACAAGCCAATGGGGAGGACAGCTCTGTTGTTTTGCAACGTGATTCCATTTTGAATGTGCAAAACTGGTATAGTTAGTTAGCCTGTTAATGTGCCAGTGGCATATTTTGACTTTTAATTTGCAGGTTGTAATACAGTAACCCACAGGCTGGGCACCCATAACAGAACAGGATTATTCTAGTATCAATCAGTTCCCGTAGAGCCAACACATTTATGTAAATGTGGATAAATTATGTTGACGAGTAGAAAATATTTTCCAGGGTTGGAACAGCTTCAGTATCTCACTGAGATCTTCAAACATAATTAAGCTTAAGTCTAATTTAATTACCGGCATTGATAAATAGGTGTCACCTCATATGCCCTCATAATAGGAAGTAAAACGTCAAACTGTGACTGACGTGCTAGTGAGATCCATGGCTTCACCTGTGTATTTTGTGGTGACTGAGTAACTCAAAGTAACCCTTGCTCCTTTGAACTTCAGCTCCGAAGCCAACGACCTGGCGCTTCGTCTAGCAAGGCAGTACACGGGCCACAAAGATATCATCACGTTGGAAAAGTAAGTGCAACTGTCCCCCCATCATTGTTCGAAAATGGATGGTGAAAGTCCTTTTATTCAGTACTTTTTTTTTTTATGTTGTACTTTTGTGTGGTGAAAATAGTTCATAGTAGGTAATAATTCTGTCTTCATATATCCCTGTTTTAATAGTTGCACACGCCGCATGATATTGTTGTTGTTGCAGTTGAAAGACCTGACTGATTTGGTCCTTGGCCTGTGTTTGCTTTGTTTGCAGTGCGTACCACGGCCATGTCTCATCGCTCATTGACATCAGTCCGTATAAGTTCCACCAGCTGTCAGATGTTGAGCAGAATCAATTTGTCCATGTGGTGAGTGCTTTTTCTCTCCCTGTTTGCCTGCCTGCACACTATTAAAACACCATGACTCAACTTGCACTACTGGGCTTTGGCAGGCTACTGAGTACTCACTCCTGTGCATGCACGGGGATACATTTGTGTGTAGATGTGTGTATAATAAAAGAAGAGACAGACAGAACCATGAAATACTTTTTACTACAAATTCAGCAGGGCAAGGGTAACCAAAGTGCCTTTAAAAAAGGAGGCATTTTACTTTTGGTGAGGCAAGAGTGTTAGCTTCGCCCCTGAAGTCACTTTCTTCATCACAGAGGACAGAGAGGCACTGGAGGTTGTATTCCTTTTAGTTAAAAATATGAAGCACACAAACATGACAGTGATTTAAATTCTCCAACCTGCACAGTCACAGAATCGCTAAATAAAGTATGCCTTTGGAATGAGGCGGAACAGGATAGCTATGGCCTGGATGCTCCACCAAATATGCGCACCATAGAATTGTATTTCTGCAATGTCTGTATTTATGAAGTTAGTTTCTGTTTTGCTAGTAGGCGTTTGATTAACCTGCATGGAACACTGAAGCTTTTTTTTTGTTGGTGTACAATGTTAAACTAACTAACTAGACTAAATAATAATGTCTTTTTCAAAGGAAAGTTGTGATTTGACCATTTTAATCAACATTTAAAGAGGCAACTCACCCCTTTAAATGTTGATTAAAATGGTCCCCCCTTTGATGATGTCATCAGGGTTATCTTGAGTTAGGCTTGACACTGAATATTTGACAGAGAACCTGCGTTACAAACTGGGGGGCATGGAGTTTGTAAGATAAGAGCATTTTACCAATATTTAATGCTATTGGGTTGCATTATGGGAATTGCAGGATCTGGCGTTTTTGAAGCTTGACTCATACTACGGACTAAAAGTCAGGATATGTCTTTTTTAATCTGCCATTCATAAGTCCCCCAACTTTATGGAAGTGCAATACTAAATTGTTGGAGCACCCTTTTAAATTTCAGAAAAGGTGTATGACATTGTATATTTTATTTTGAAAAACAGCACAACTTGAGTAAAGCACACAGTCAGGAGTGAACAGTCTGTGACCAGACAATCCAAAAATATACATCCAGAGTCCTTACTGCATTGGGTTGTGTGATTCTGGGCGTTCTGCTCTGTTCCTTGATGGCCTCAGTGTAGTTTGATATGGCAGCTTGTGGAATCCCCAGCTCTAGTGTTACATGCCAAAGGTGGGGCAGTTCAGTCTGTTTCGCCAGCTTGCATATTTTATTCATGATCATAGACACTAAGGAATCAAGCTGTGCTTCAGATGCCGGTAGTTCGCTAGTTGACCAACACCTGCTCTGAGAACAGCCCAGGGTGTGATGTAATGTAAACACAGAGATAACAGAATTCTTGCTTTCAGAAAATGAATTGGCAGCTCTCAAACAGCTGTTCCTGTTTGTCACATATGCTGACATAAATCTTCAGATGAAGAAATGTGTTAAACGTAAATACGCAAGATAGATCAGTGAGAGGACATTTTGTTACATTTTTACACAAATTTTGAGTAAAGAACAAGTGAAAACAATCAAATATTTTCAGACATACACATGTAGAATGTTTTCAAAATATTTTATCTGCCACTTTTTTCTGTGAATGTGCTGCACACTGTAGAATTGGGACACAGCCATGGCCTGTGCACCTGCTTTTGGTAATCATCTCAGCGTCTTGTCCCCGATACAGGCTCCGAGCCCAGATGTGTACAGAGGCAAATACAGAGCAGACCACCCTGACCCGGCCTCGGCATATGCAGATGAAGTCAAAGAAATAATACACAGAGTCCAGGAAAAAGGGGGCAAGGTACAGTTTGAGTTTGATATTGTTGGGTTACCAGATGTTGATGTGATGTCTAACACATGGCTACATGTATTAATTGGTTGATTGTCTTTTTAAAGGATGACTCTTTTTTTTTCAAGGAAAAGGCTCTGAATTACAAAAAAGTCTTATGCAATGTTCTAAAACTGGTTTAATGTGTTAATGTGAGCTTAATGTGATTGAGATACCAGCTGACTTCCACGTCAGTTGCGTTGTTTCCTGCCTTTTATTTATGAATACTCATTTGATTTTTCTACCTTTTCCTTTTTTTCTACCCTTTTCTCCTCTTTCACTTTTTCTCCCAAATCTCAGGTTCAGGCCATGGACTCTGGCTTTTAGGGTCAAATCCCAGACCACAAGAACATGTGTAGGGGACTCTTAGTGTCCGAGCTTGTTGGCCCTTAATAAAATTATGTTGAAAAGCTCAATCCAAGGATATGTCCATGCTTCCAGTGGCGAGAGGGACGGGAATTCAGGCCAGAGATTAAACAGAATGCCTTTAGCAGTGTCTAATGGACGTTTGTGCAGACGTGCTTCTACAGGAGGAAACCAAAATTAACAAAAGAAGTACAATAACACTTAAAATTCTTTTTGTGACACTGGAGAGATACGTGTATGTGGTAAAATATCTGCTGATCTTATAAAATACAGTTGACTTTTTTCAAGTAAATACAGTTAAAACATTTTTAATTTCTCTCCACAGTGACCTACATTAACTTTCTTTTTTTTTTGTTTGTCCAAGCATTACATGATTGTCTCTCTTGTTTGTGCACTGCCAACTGAAAAGTGACATACTCATGAAAGAGGGAGGTCTACAGGTCAAAGATGCCAGAACTCCTCCCCTCCTCCTTTCCCAGTCTATCAGTCTGGCTTTAGATTGATAGGCATGATGTGTTTTTCTCTTGTGCAGATTGCCGCTTTCACTGCTGAGTCACTGCAGAGTTGTGGCGGGCAGGTCATTCCCCCTGTGGGCTACTTCCAGCAAGTGGCAGAGTATGTACCTGAGTTATTACACAGATTCATTCATGTGTCTGGAAGTAATTTATTACGCTTTGTTTTGCCGCTCAGAATCCGCTCACCAAACATGAAATATGGAGAGCTGTCCAAATTCAAAGGATGTTAAACATGTATGGAATGTACAATTTTTTCACACTGCAAGAAATTCTTGAAGCAATGAACAAAAGTACACACACAAAAAGACCATTTCTAGCAGCTGCGCCAGAATATATGTAATGATTAATGTATTCAAAATAATGTTATTAAGAACGTTTTCTTGCATTATGTGGGTGTGTGTCTTATCGAGAGAACGAGTAACTAACGAGAGTGTGTCTCTACAGACATGTCCGCAAGGCAGGGGGCATTTTCATCGCTGATGAAGTCCAGGTGGGCTTTGGGCGCGTTGGCACCCACTTCTGGGCGTTCCAGCTCCAGGGAGAGGACTTTGTGCCTGACATCGTCACCATGGGAAAGCCTATTGGCAACGGCCACCCCATGTCTTGTGTGGTCACAACCAAAGAGGTGGCAGAGGCCTTCCTGTCATCTGGAATGGAGTACTTCAACACAGTAAGAGCATTATGTAGAATAATGAAGAATTGTGCAAGTAATATAATAAAAAGACAATTTCCTTTTCTACTGTCCCTCTGCAAAATTTCCAGTATATGGTTGATATAAAGTTTTCAAATTTATGATTTTGTTATTAAGATCTACAAAAAAATACAAAGACAGATTGCAGAGAATACATTATGTAACCTTTGCTTTTTCTCCCAAGTTGACCAGAAATGGCACTGACCTGACCTTATCCTTGACATGATGTACTTGTCTATATTTGCCAAGTGTGTTGACACATCTGCAATCCACATTATGGGGAAAAATACATTCCATTCAAGCTAGTTTTTTGGGAGGGGTTTTCCATTGACAGCCTCAGATTACAGTTATTTCCTGTGAAAGGAAAAAAGTTGGGATGATAATACAAATGTTCTTTCTTTCATATTGAACATGTATTTTCAGCCAGTTTGCAGTCTGGATCCTTTCCAGTCACGTAGTGAAAAAAGTTGAGTTGAGCATAAACAAAAACACTATGCTGACTCTGTCACATTGTAAGCATGTTATATATTAAATTATCTTATGGTTGTGTCGTCCTGATGATCGAGCAGCTGATTTCCTAGGTGGTGGTGAACCTAACCTCGGTGTAATCTTTCCTCTGTGTGTGGGTTTTGAATTCCTCAGTTTGGCGGTAACCCAGTGTCATGTGCCATCGGCCTGGCCGTCCTAGACGTGATTGTGAAAGAGGATCTCCAGGGCAATGCGTTGCACGTGGGGCGATATCTGACCAATCTGCTGGAAAGGCAGAAAGAGAAGCATCCACTGGTTGGTGATATCAGGTAAGCAAACACACACACACACGGATACAGTACGTGACACGGTGCAACAGCTGATTAGTTCTGTGCATGTCCTGTAGAGCTGATCCAGAACACTGCAATTCAGTGACTCCACAAGCATCAGATTTTCTTGCAGTGACACATTTGCACTACACTTCCCAGTGATAGCCGATTAAACATTGTGGGAGATTCTGGGACATATTTACCTTGGACTTACAGCTGCAGTTATATTCTAACAAGCTGCTGCTGAAAACTTGAAACCTGTCGCTATTGTGAAGATTAATATTACTATGAAAAAGTGGTAGATTTTAACTTAAAAGGCTTAATTTGGTGTATATTACCACGATCAGAACATGTTTTGGAGAAGTCAAACAACTTTCTGTGCATGAACATCTTAGAAATGGCCTGCTTCTAACATTTCTGAGGAGTAAGCAGACATGTAGAGGATTCCTTGTGTGTGTTGAGATGACTAAACCGAATGGCGTCACATCCTGCAGGGGTCGTGGTCTCTTTGTTGGGGTGGAGCTTGTGAGGGACCGGTTGAAGCTCACTCCTGCGACAGCAGAAGCCCAAGAAGTCATATATAAGTAAGTGTAAGCTTAGATTAGACCGCTCTGCAGCATGCAGCCATTATGTTTTACTACAAACAAGCCATAATGCAAACACAAAGTTCCATCTGTGTTATGATAGCTTTGGCACACTGTGAAGAACACGTATCACATATCACGCAAAAGGCTTATCAACTTATGGTGGGATAATAAAGTTGAATAGTAGAAACTGCATCATATGCACTCAGTATAGTCTCCTTGTCATTATTTATTCTTTTATTTATGTAGGTGTGTCATATTCAGCTTTTGAAATCAGTATGCTGCATATTACACCATTTGTAATTATTATTAAGACATCAAATAATCTGAGTTCACACATATTGAACTTGGCAATCACTAATTAGTTGATTAGGTCTGATGATAAATTACAATGATATTACAATTTGAACTGCAATAACTAATTCAGATTTTCTGAAAAGGTGTTTACATTAATTAAGGCTGCACCCATTTAGGTGCGCCTGCTATTGTGCATGCTGTCATGGCTTACTGGACACTTGCATGACGCAGAGCCATCATTAATATTGGCAGCTCCACCTGTGCTTTTCCTGCTATGAGCAGACAAAATGTCTGCTGTGACATTTTAAATGACTCAATCACAATGTCGTATGTAATAAATATTTTGTCCCAGGCTCAAGGAACAGCACATCCTTCTTAGTGCTGACGGACCTCATCGCAATGTGCTCAAATTTAAGCCCCCCATGTGCTTCTCTACGGAGGACGCTGACCTGGTGGTGGAGAATATCGACCACATTCTCACAGGTACTTTTTTTCCTCTGTGGTGTTGTCTGGGATGGTGTTGCTGGAACACCCCGTCGTCTTTCTGGCTGGTGCATTATTTAAAAGGATCAACAAGGTGTGCAATGGTAGCCTACTATTGCTGAAAGATCATGTGTGTTATTGTGTCTGTGTTTCCAGAGCTTGAGGAAGCATTAGGCTTGAAGTTGCACAACGCAGTGAATGTTGAGAATGAAAGCACTAAAAGAAAGGTAAGTGTGACTCTGCTACATTTTCTTGATCTAACCTCATTGATTTTCATTTCAACTGTGTCTCTTCATGGTTTTATTTCAAGCTGGCAACTGATGAAAATGGACACCACTATCAGAGTGGGTTAGTACACAACAGAAGGAGCAAGGAAGGGAGTCAAGTTCTTCAACAAACCAAACGCCTTAAGACATAATGCTGCGTAGGAGCAGAGTCAGAGCTATGAAGGGACGACACTTTATCTTTTACATAGTTAAAGAGCTGGTAAGAGACACTATAAACTTTGGGAGGTGACAAAACGCTGGGGGGAAGTGGCTTAGCATGTAACCAAATGAAAACTGTTTTGACATACATAATATATATACTGTGTATCTATGAGATTGCAGTGTCTTCTCAGGTATCATTTTTTAAATTACACTTAGGAATCAAGCCACTTGTTCAGCATAGCAACATGTCTATTAATCATGCAGGTTACCATTGTACACAACCTGTATATCCTTTTTATTTTAATTTTTGCCAACACTCACTTGAGCATGATTTTCAGGGAATCATAATTTTAATAAATCAAAACATATTATGTCAAAACATGCAATGGTGTCTTAAAATGACTTGAGAATTTAAATGCAGCTTGTACTGATTATAAACATTGCTCACTATAGTTGAAAGTGTGGAATAGCATTGCGCATTTTGGGGTGAATCAATCTGTACTGAATAAAATACTGCATGAAAATACTGTATGTGATACTTTGTTGATCCACAAGGGAAATTCTGACCCTGGCCTCTGCCTTCTAGGAGGGTCGGGTTGAATCAAGTACATGTAGAATATACATGAAAGTGAAAACTAGCTGGACTGGGTATAGGACTACAGCATATCTTAATCTGCTCTGCCTCAACCAAACAAACATGGATATTGTTTGACAAGTCTGCAATTATTTACCCATGTTCTCATGTTTCTTATTAATAGAAACTGGACGTGGTTACTTGCAAGTTAGAGTTCTCAGTCAAAGAGAGGCCCTTCCTTTGCTGCCCAGAGAAAAATAAATGTGATATAGTATAGTCTATGATGTTCATGGAAGACCAAGATGTTCTCTCAGTCTCTGGAGACGTAGAGTTGGCTAAAGTCCCAGAACAACACAAAAAAAGACCCCAAAACACTTTCTTGCATGTGGATAAATGTATGTCTCTAAGTGAACATTCTTGACTTTTTTTCATTGAAGATTTGTAATTAAATGACAACTTATAGGAAAATGAATACATTGGAGACAAATCCAAGAGCCACTGATAACAATTCATAAGATGAAGGAAGAAGGAGAAAAGAGCAGTGAAGTTTTGGCACAGCTTCAGCGATGATGAGTATTAGTACTGTAGTATTAGAAAGACTTTGTCAAACAAAACATTATTTGATATACTCTATAGACTCATTACAGTCTGTGAGTTTAAATGTATGTTGTGATAGGAGCAATATGCCATCAATTAACTTAATTGATGTGTTGAAGCGTTGCAGATAATTGTGCAATATGTCCTCCCCTGTTATTACTTCTAGTATGTAGATCCATTTTATTTTACTTATTTTCCTGATTGCATTATGTATTGCTTTATCATCAGATTTTACCATATGTTGTATCTGCATAGCATCCGAAGTACAGTATTTGGACCTGGGGAGCTACAGCTGTGAACTGCATTTCCCATGTGTACTTGCATGAAGGGAGCACAGGTGTGCTCCATTTGATGTCATTATAAGTGCTGGGATTCCCCGTTGTCAAACATTTGCTTTAATGAGCGCCTAGTGACCAAAAGCTTTGCTTTATCATTAAACACTGGCTTTGGACTTAAATATGCAAAGCTGTCTTGTTTTTTACTTGATTATTTTTGGCCTTCTGTCACTTGCTGTTGAGCAGTATATAAAACTGTCTTGGATGATTTGTAGCATAACCATAACATAGAAAACAAAGAATTGCTGAACCTGGAGAAATATGAATAATCGTGACCAGAGCCTTGTTATATTAAGGTATTAATGAGCTAGTTCAACTCGAGTTACGCTGGTTTATGTACGTCTCCACACAGCTGGACAACCATGACAGGTAAGTCAACAAAGATTTATCATCATTCACAATGCAGAAAGTTATTCCCTCCCTCCTCCAGGTACCACGACCAATTACCTATTGTCAACACATTGTGTTATGTGTAATTTTAATACCCCCAAAATCTGTTGCATTCACTTTTATGAAGCAACTTATTCATCTCTATTAAAACGCGTGTCCACTGTTGTCTTGTTACTGGAGGGTACACCTCAATGCAATGTGGCAATGACCAGGAAACACTAGATCAATGACGCCACCTTCTGGAGGGCAAATTACAGTGCTTATGTGGAATCTCCCAAATACTGTATATGCTGACAGGCCACAAAGCCTAGATATATTTATCTTTACCCAGTTTGGCTCCTGATACATTTATGTCGAAAGTTACTTAATTTAGTTAGCTTAACTTAGTTAATTTGTTTATGACAAATGACGACTGCAAGGAGCTCTGAAAAGTAATTTATTTCACATGCTTGTACAAAAATGCAACTGTGACAAGTTCAAGGCTTTATCATTGATTTCTTTACAAAAATGAACAACTTCAACATTATTCAGACTCCCCTCTAAATGATTCACACAGTGCTAATCCTGATTCCCAATTAGTGGCTCCATGCCAACAGTGTTGAATAACTTCCTTTCCTTTTTCTTCTCCAAGAGAAATGTCATGGTACTTCTAGTCTTTTGACTTCTAGTCAAAATTTAATCTCTCAAGTTTGTTACAGATGCACTATACTGAGAGGGACTTGGATGTGATAAAACTGGTGATAACGATGTGCCTATAACAAAGTTTAGAAATTTGGAGGAAAGGACAGGAAGTCACTGAACACCAATGAGACACAGCCAGTGAGACTGTCAGTGCAGCCAGATCTAATTTCTTGAGCAAAGTCAGTGCTTTCAATCCTTAATGGTTGTTGATTATATCAAAGGTCGAGTTTATCCATAACTTTAGTTGAACTGCCTGTTGGGGTCCCCCACGCATCTGATGTCCTCGGTCCATCCAAATCATTTTAAGTGTGTTTTTGTCTTTAGCCCATGAGGTATCCTCTGAAAAGACAAAAAATGAAATAGTTAAGACACTGTGACACAGCAAATGTCAGTTCAGATTAGTAGAATTGTAGACTATTATTTACTATTGAGTCAAGCCAAATTTCTAAGACACAAATTGGTAATAACAAATATTACTAAGGGGAAACAAGCTTAGACTTACGGTAGCTTCATGCGCATGAACACCCTGGCCATGAAGAAGCTGAGGAGAACGCTGACAAAACCGATGAAGAGCAACAGGAAGCGGTTGAGTTTGGGAATGTTTGGTGCATTGGAGCGGTCCAGGATTATAAAGCCCAGGCCTCCCATCGTGAAGAGGAAACTGGAAGCCAGTCCTTCCATAATGTACTGCCCATTTACTCTAAGAAAACAAATGTGCTTACATTAGTTATACATTATTTAGTGTGACTTTAAATATTATTAAAATTATTACTATCCAAGGTGACCATCACCAATTGGCTCCTGGCTTTAGCTGTAGTTTGTTTTGATGCTCACAATGTTATGTCTGACATACCTGTATGCCAAAAAGGCCACTGGCCGCTGGTGTCCATGCTCATCAGTCATTGAACCCACACTTGGTGGCTCAACAATAACATCGTAGATGATACCTATAATGTTGGAAGATTAAGTAGGAATCAATCAGACCATAAAACAATTTACCTTAGTCTAATCGGCGTTATAAATGGCTGAACCACTGAATCTGATTTGTAAACTGATACTTAACTAACGTACTGCTGAAAAATAACCACCTTTGAGTGTCAAATAGACAAAGATGGATTCAAATAGTCTCTGGTGCTAGCTGAGCTGCAAAGTTAGCCTGCTCTCTCGTCCATTATGCTAACTGCGTACATGCTAGCGTTAACGTCCGCAAGCTGACTTACAAATGCAGCCGAATCCTACAATATCTGACATTATTCCAACCACACACGAATGAGCTTTAACTTTAAATCACATGCTGACAGTAGATTTAACGCTAACAAGCTAAGCTAGCAGTCTTGCATGAACGTTAGCTTAGCAGATCCATTTACCTCCTGTGATGAGAAAGTAGGACACAATAACGACCGCATACACAGTCATAGCCGACGGCATATGCAGCCACGACGGTTTCTTCAGTTTTACATTTGGACATTCCAGCACAGCAAACGGTATACTGTATAAAGTCTCCATGGTTTGTAGAGAAATTGCCTATCACTACTATACAGATGCTGCTGCTGGCTGAGATCCGTTTGCGCAGCGACTTTGTTGACGTGTCCCGGAAGTACTTTTTTTCCCCCTAGTCTATCCCATGGAGGTCTATCCTTTCTGCAAAGCGTTTTTACTCATTGATTTTATTAGGGCCCGAAGCACCGAAAATCGGTGCAAGGACCTATTGAAATTCAAGGAATTATTATTATTATTATTATTATTATTATTTTTTTTCTTCCGCAACATTGCGTGGGAAAATGGGGGCCTAAACGTGCTCAAAAAGTCATGAAAATTTGCACACAGGTCCGGCTTGGCGAAAATACCGTTCTGACATGGGTTCGGAGCATGGGGGGGGGGGGGGGAGAAAAAATTATAGCGCCACCTTCAGTTTTCAAAGTTAATGCCCCCCCCTTTCACTTTGAGCTACATGCACCAAACTTGGTATGCTTATGGATGATGCCCAGACTTAGAAAAAAGCCTCTTGGAGCCCTACTCTAAACCCAACAGGAAGTCCGGTATTTGTCATAAACTGCTCATTTTGAGCCATATTTTGGTCATTTCCAGGGCTCATGCTTTTGCCATGTAGTCCCACAGATTTGATTAGATTCACTTCAAACTTGGCCTATGCCCTCTAGACAAGTTGACCTTTTAACGATACTCGGCGATTTACATTTTTTTGAACGGCGTGCCCGTGGCGCGGCGTGGAAATCAGGTGTTTTGCCGCCAAACAGGATGTGGTCTATAACTGGACTGTACATTGTCCAAGAGGCCCCAAACTTACCATGTGGCATGACCCTCCTGCCCTGAAGGCATCCATATGCATATTTGCGGCCACACTCATAGCGCCACCTATTGACGACAGGAAGTGTCACGGCTTACAGTCTGACATGCACCTCTGAGTGGGTTGAGCAGAAACACCTCACAATTGGCCTCTAAAGCCTAAACATGTTCATGATGCTTCACAGTGAAAACTGTGAGGTTTCTGCAAAGGGCGTGGTCATGGCGGCGCGGCGAATGTCGATGGTCCATCATGAAAATTCAAAGTGTCTAACTTGGCTGAAAGTGATCAGATCTTTTCCAAATTCCTCACGTTTATTGACATTCCCGGCATGAACACATGTAGGGGTCAATATTTCATCAAAGTCATAGCGTCACCTATTGACGACAGGAAGTGCCAGGCCCCATACTTTGAATCAGTACTCCTAGCTGGTTAACCAGATCCACCTCAAACCTGGTGAGGATAGACCTAAGAAGTGGTAGAAGCATCACTGTGAAAATTGTGACGTTTCATCAAACGCCGTTGCCGTGACAACGCATTCTTCGCCATAAACAGGAAGCAGTTCTTTGAGGGGCTAAACATGCTTGAAATGTCATGAAACTTGCCACACACGTCGGGAGGGATGTATTCTCTTGTATGATATGGGTCTTGGACATGGGCGTGGCCTCATTAGCGCCCCCTTGAAAATTAAAAAATCACAAAACCACCCTTAAAATTTGATGGACATTTATGAAAGTCAGGTGGCATATTTGTCATGCCCAGACCTAAAAAAAAGCCTTTTGGACCCCTGCTCTAAACCCAACAGGAAGTCGGATATCTTTCATAAACTGTTCATTTTAAGGATATTTTGCTCATTTCCAGGGCTCACGCTTTTGCCATCTTGTCCTAGACATTTCATCACATTCACTTCAAACTTTGCCCATGCCCTCTAGACAAGTTGACCATTAAACGCTACTCGGCGATTTACATTAATTTGAACGGCGTGCCCGTGACGCGGCGTGGAAGTCAGGTGTTTCGCCATCACACAGGAAGTTACAGGCCCCATACTTTTAATCAGTGCTCCTAGCAGGTTAACCACATCCACCTCAAAATCACTCAGCATGCTCTTAAGAACTTCATGACGCTTGACTGTGAAAATTGTGAGTTTTCATCAAGCGGCGTTGCCGTGACAACGCATTCCTCGCCATAAACAGGAAACAGTTTTTTGAGGGGCTAAACATGCTTGAAATGTCATGAAACTTGCCACACACGTCGGGAGGGATGTATTCTCTTGTATGCTATGGGTCTTGGACATGGGCGTGGCCAAATCGCCTCATTAGCGCCCCCTTGAAAATTAAGAAATCACAAAACCACCATTAAAATATGACGGACACTTATGAAAGTCAGGTGGCATATTCGTCATGCCCAGACCAAAAAAAAGCCTCTTGGAGCCCTGCTCTAAACCCAACAGGAAGTCAGTTATCTTCAATAAACTGCTAATTTCCAGGGCTTCTTCCTCTGCAATCTGCTCCTACAGATTTTATCAGACTCACTTCAAACTTGGCCTATGCCCTCTCCACACACCTTGGCCATGACAACCTGCCTTCACATTTCCGTTAAGTTGAACGGCGTGCCCGTGACGTGCCTTTGAACTTCATGTCTGTCATCACTCTTCCTGCAATTCATGGATTCTTCCAACAGATGGCAGTGTTGGTTTACTAATGGATGGACCTGCTTTAAAGCACAGGGAGGAGGACAGGAGAAAGGACTGACTGTGACTGCTGTTTGTCTTTGTCAGTCTTTATAAACTTTACTCAGGAAATGCACTCCCCCACGCGCGCTGCACTCCCCGACGTGCGCACATGTGCTTCGGGCCCTTCAACGCTGCTTGCAGCTTTAATTATAATTGTTATTGTTTTCATATTTACTGTAAAGTGTAATTTTTAAGCAAAAATATTTCCCTGTAAAGTTACATTAACTTTACGGTAAAATTGCTTTAAAATTTTGGTCCGCAACACTGGCAAGGACTGTGCGTGACGCAAATTTCAAGAGACAGTAATTGTTTGGAAAAAAATCAAATTTCTGCGTAATCACATCCTGTCTTCTTATGGCCATCATCATTATTTCTTATGTGACCACAACATTGATTAGTTCCTAAATAACCAGTTTCATAAATTTAACTTACTATACTATGTACATGTTTCCTTAATACTGTAGATAACACACTGTACATATTAATTTCAGATTTAAAGTAGCTTTTCAGCTGCTTAATCATGGCTATCTGCATCATTATGGGTATAAGATGTATAAAATGTATCTAGCTGATTTATATCAATATGAGCAATTTATCCTAATTCAAATCAGTTTTTCCAGTTGTACCAAACCCACAGCATAAAATGAGTTGGAGGATGGTGCATTAGGGAACCACACTTCAAAACACCAAGTGTCCATTTAAGAAAAGCTATTTAATTTTTTTTTTCCAAATCAGTCTTGTATCTTTAGCACTTGTTCTTGAAATATTGACAAAACCAATAGAAATTTGTTGAAATTATTTGAAAGTCATTTTAAGTAAAAAAAAAAAAAAAAACCTATGAAACTGATGGGATTCAAAAAGCCTTACATTGTAGACCTTATTGTATTTGGCCAAATTTAAAACTTTATTCAAAATGTAAAATGATAATTTTGTTACAATCATAATCCCTTCCAAATGGTAGTTTTGGCATTTGTTCAACATGTCTGCAATAAATCCTAATTTATCAGATGCAAGGCAAGATTAAACCCCAGTCACGCAGATTCCCTCCCTTTTCAATTCAATACACCAAGGCATCTCAAATCACAACAGGAAATGGATTTGTTTGTCATTTTTTATTGTGGCAATACAAATACACATTTTACTTAGATTTCTGGCTCTGTGCCTGTGCCTTGAGCACCTTGACAACGATCTTCTGCTCCTCAATAAGGAAAGCACGCTTGATCCTGAGAATAAAAATGAGACAATTTAGACATAATGCATTAGCCATTCAAAAACGCACATCAACGTCAGTGACTGAACTCCCATTCCCTTCTCCATGTTTTTGATTGAAAGTTTGGGTAACTGTTGTGAGTAGTAGGAACTTCATCAAGGCAAACACTAGCATCATTCCAGTTTCTCTGCAAGAAGGTTAGGAGATGAAGGGAAATGCTTCTCTTACCTGTCACGCACACACTTGGCGCACATGGAGCCTCCGTAGGCCCTGCTGACGTGCTTCTTGGTCTTAGAGAGCCTCATCAGAACCTGAGGTCTAACAGCCCGGATCTATAAAGACAGAACAGAACCACAATGAGACAACAGTAGGCAACGTGTACCGACGGGGAAAAGTTATCCTAAACGTGTTCAAATGCAGTGGCGCAATTATACTGTCTCCATGCTTAAAAACAACCAAACTCTGGCCTGTTGGCTACTCAATACAAATGACAATGTTTGCAGACATCCTAAAAGATGAGGATTTGAGCAACCTGTTCTGCAACCGAAGGCAAAAAACATTTCTGCCACTTTAGTGACAAATTTAAAATCTGCACCAGGTTTTAATACTACCATGGTCACAAGTGCAATATCTGTAAGAATTCAGTGTGCCATTAAGTTGTACCACACTTTAATACAGTTATGTTCGTAGATCAGAACACTGCTGAGCTTATTTTGAACGATCAAGAAAATGCATCTGTGTACTTCTGCTTTCAGATGTAAAATACTAGTGAGTAATTTCTCATCCTTCATTATTTCTAAAATGACAACTAAGGGATGACCTGTAAACAAGTACTACAAGATGTATCCACACTGAGGTAAGAGAACCAGTTTACAATTTGGGTCAAGACACCAATTTCCATAGACACCTTTATTTTTGTGTTTACTAGTGTTAATAGTTGTATTTCAGATAACCATCTAGGTCAGTTAAAAATTCCCCATTTAAAGTATGAACAGTAACTTTTCATTACACTAGTCCTTCCTGGATCTCAAAATGCCACATCTATATACCTCATCGTCATTCATTTGTCAAAAAGCGGCATGTTATCTTTGCTGTTTAAACTTAAAAGTTGGTGGAAATATCACTGAATGGCTGCAGGGAGTAACATTGCTCCTGGCTTTAACTGTAAGGATGCAAAGCATGAAAAGCAACACATAACATCTGGTAAAAGGCTTGTGTATCTGTGGCAGCTAGTGTCAGTCATGCAGTTTCAAGTTCAAACCTCAAGAGTGGTCACTAAAGATTGTTTTCATGAATGAATGACAGCACATGAACAAGATTAGATACTCCAGTATAGTTTGACATGCTTTTACGTTACAAGTATCCATCTGTGTTTGCACCATTATGTTTACAAGGGAAGGCCAGCATTTCTCTAGACAGCAAATCAAGTATCTATTCAGTGCCTAATGACATCCAACGCAGATTATTAATTAAAGTTGTAAATTCACAATTGCTAAAAGATTTATTCAGAAAAACGAGGGAAAGAAATGTCTTAATACTTCTTACAGATTTGTTTAGTTTCTGTATAGTTATAGGTCTGGGGAGAACATCAACAGCTGATTTCTTTTGAGAATGAGACCAGCCCATGTGGGTCCTACAGACTTCAAATGCATGCACCGATTCTTTACAAACATATACAGCTTGCTGGGGAAAAGCAAAGAGCCTTCACTAAAGTACAACGGGTTTACTTACTCCACGCAGTCTTCCTGGGCAGATGCCACATGCTGACTTGGGAGCTTTGCCGACCTTCTTGGTGTACAGGTACACAATACGGTTACCGGGCGTCCGGGACCTGCAGAACAGCACGGGAACAATAATACAATGCAACAGTTACACAGCTGCTCATGAATGAAGGTGCGATTATGTTGTCAGCTTCCCAAGCAGGCGACACAACAGACGCTGTAGACAGATTACTTACAGTCTAGTTTTGTTGGAGGCGGTGTTGTAGGACAACCTACGACGGTAAGTCAGGCGCTGCACCATCTTGAAGCTGAAAACGGATACAATATTCAGTTAGTTTTGGAACATGATGCTAGGCTAGGATGCTAATCGTGCTACAGCTCAATGTTACTGACACCGGCGAACATTAACGGTAGTTTACAAAACATTGACCGAATGTAGTTGACCCCATTATTTTACATCAGAGGAACCGTATCTATAACTCAGTTCGCTATGAAAACATATTTTCAGTGTAGTTGTTAGCTACGGCGACTCTACCACATTAAATTCGGTGTTTAGATGGCGGCCTTAGGGGACCCAGGAATGGCCTCTTTAAAATGTCTGACAGAATCCACTAACTAATGAAATTATTACATCGTTAGAAGCAAAGACGTCTTCTTAGTATTATATTTGCTTGAATTCGACCATATTTTATTCTAAACCGTAGGATTAAAGTGGATTATAAAATCATAATGTTTCAGAGGAAAGCAGGGGCCGCCATACCTGCTGTCGCCGTAACCGGAAGAGGAAGGAGCTAGGCGGGTACTAAAGGTTAAACGTCCTCCATGACGGCTATTTAAAGACTGCTCCCTGCTGGTGTTTTGTTTTTACTACACACATATGCTGAGATAAGTATACAAATTATATTGTGTGTAATGATATAAACTAGTATTAATGAAATGTCCTTTAAATTGCATTAACCAATAGCTTCTTTTATTTTGAAATAAAAAAATCCATCCGGGGATTGCAACAAATTAAACACACGCTGTTTCATCTACCACTAACAAATATGGCGTGAAAGTAAAAGTAATGAACAACGAAATAAAACCAATTTATCATAGATAACGCATAAACAATTGGAAAGATTGTTTTAAGGTTAGACAAGTTTTTTTTATTATTTTTTTTTTTTTATTTTTAAATCAATGTCCAGGTCTAATTCTATCCAGCTGTTTTTAAAATAAAACGGAGCTTACCTCTACTCTTTTTAATTTTATTTTTTCATTATCTATTTTCTTTCTTAAAGAACAATAACAAATCTCACGTTTTCCTATAATTTTCAGTTTAGTATCTTACTGTATTAGACATTACTAGCAATTATATCGGCAACTTCAATGTCTACCACTTGTGTTTAGTGGCCCCCACAAAAATCCAACAAGCAGCTCATTTTCTGTATTCTGTACAAACTGCACAAAATCACCAGGAGCAGAGGCCTTGGTGTCCCATTCTTGAAAACGAATAAATCAGCAGCTGAATCAGAATAAATGACACTTTTGGTTGGTTTGACCCTTTCCATTTCCATGGTCAAGTTCCAGTGTTCTGCTTTTGTAGGCCTACTTGCTTCCCGGCTGACATGGCTTACTGGCACACATCGACAGTTTATTCCTCCAAATCCTCAATGGGAACTCACTCATTTACACAACCAAGGAGCAATGTAAGTGAAACCTAAGGGGGGTACATTTTATTTGCAACGTAAAAACTGCATGAGTTGTCCAGTAGATGGCAGCAGTGGTATGCAACTTGTAGATACCTGACAGTTTACCGGGTGGCATTGTGAGTAGGAAGTCTGTCTTTCAAACTTTGGAGCAGGATGCAAACAGTATATTGTGATACACACAGCTTTATGTAAATGCCTATGCTAATACTAATTCTGGAAACATAGCTTTTTATTTACTTAACTTGTGAGGGATCTTTCATCTGTCTGTAGACACAGATACACATGCATTATGCACATACCCCTTTAGTTCCCTCAAAGTCTTTAACCCTCTTTATGTCTTGACTTTGCTAAATTAAGTTTTGATGTAAATGGCCTTGCAGCTGCCTTAAGTAATGATACATTCTATGCAAACACAATCTACTGTAAGGTGGTCAGTAGTTAGCAAAGGCATCATACAGAGAATTAGAGATATTTTCCTTTTGGTTTAGCCTAATATAATCTAGTACAGTAAAACCCATGACTTGTTTAAACATTCTTCTAAGTTGAATTTTTGCAAAAATAAAAATGTTCGTTCTTCAATATCTCAAAAGGATCAAGGCTGTAGTTTTTTATTTTTTATTTTTATTTTTTATAACAAAATGCTTTATCAAAAGTCATATAAAAAGTGTCCATTGATTTTATGTTATCAATTACCAAAAAGTGTTGCAATAATACTTCATGAACTATTTTTTTAAAAACTGTCCAGCTGATCACCCCTTTAAAAATCTCCAATAAAGAAATTTCTTTGCAAAACAAAAAGTACATGCCATGCACACTGACAACCAATATCCAGGTCCTAAAATCTGCAGCATATGCACCGTAGCTCTAAAAATGAAAGAAATAACTCAAAATGGCTCCCTATCAAAGAGGTGCTGTGTCACAAAAAGACATTTGCCAAGCTCAGCCAACAGATGGTGAGCTTGGCATCCTTTTAGATGAAGCATTTGGCAAAGTTAAAGTTCAGTGACAACACAAGGCTCTGTACAGCGTGTTGGCACATTACAGATCCGATTTAAGGGCATGAAACTAACTGGTTTTATGCTTTACTTAGTCAGAACTCCTTATGGGCTGGATCTGTTTTTTTTGAAAGTGACAAGTTCATTATTTTGGCACTATTGTTTGTAGTTTAATTAGTACACCTGGAAATGTTGCTTTACAATTAAACTAATAAATTATACTACTTAATGATGTTTTAAATTCTATAATACTTTAATATTAATATGTTGTCTCTTAAAATCAGTGCATTAACGTGGGCCAGTCAGGAACAATATTCAAGTTTTTGGATTTGTGGGAGACAACCTAGTCTAGAGTATACTGTATGTGAAAGAGGCACATATTAATAGCATTTTGTGAAAAGCCCCTTATGAGCACACATGAGCAGCAAGATTTGGTCATTTTTTTCCCAAGATATTTTGTGTGAATGTGTGACGAGCATATTAACGCTTGTCCCACTACACACACACTGTCAATTTTTGATTGGAAATGTTTTATTACTGGTGACCTCTAGAGGTCCAAGCTTGTTCTATGTGTTCCGTTAAGGGATTGATTTGATTAAGTCCAGATGTGACGCGACCTGGGATTAACCCGTTCTTCACGAGAATCAAGGTCTTTTACAAAGGGTGCCAAGGAGATTTGCGCTGATTCCAAGGGACACTTCGGCACACACACACACGTCCAAATAATTTGTAACATCTGCAGGCAGTCTGTCTTAATCTTGTCAGAAGTAATTATTCTAAAAGACATCTCAATAGAATATTTAATTTAGATCTTAATCCAACAAAATATCACTAAATTCATGATGGTTGGATCATTTTTAAGAAAGTTTCTTTACTGTAAAGCCATCTGACTTTACTGCTCACATTTCGAGGAGCCCCCTGACGCCCGCAGCCCCTATATCACCTTAAGTGCACTTGATTACGCAAGCCTCCCCCTCTCCACATCTCCTTGGGCCTTCTGTGTAATCTGCTGAGATTTAAACCTGCTGCTCCTGTTTAATAAATCCACTGCGATTAAAATAGGATTACAGCTCTGCTTTTGCCTTCCTAATGACATCAGAGCATGAAACATTTTTCGACTTTTTTTTTTTCCGGTTGTTGGGTTTTTGCCCAAGCTCACTCATTCCTCCCTCCTACTTGTAACCTGACAGACAGCACTGATTTTCAACTTCTTCCCCCCGAAACCTCATCCCTGCAGCCCAGCAGGTCAGCCCATCTGTGGGGCTGTTGACATAAGGATTAACCTTATAATACAGCACACATCCTGTATCAATGCTCTCCTCCTTCACATCAGACTTCTCAATGGCAGATAACATCCCAACAAAATATGCTTCAGTGTCAGGTTGTTGTCTGCTTGAACCTTGAAACCTTCACATGAAATCGCCTACACCAAAACAAAATTCTACTCTTTCAGCATAGCAGTCAATACGACTCTTTTGTCCTGTTTGTCCTTACGTAGCATTGTCCTGCGGTGGTTAAATGCTGTAAGGTCACACAAGTCAAAGATTGATTGATTGGATTTTTACAACAGCTAAGCTCATGACCCCAGCAGAGAAATCTATTTAAGATAATGTATTCTACTGTAATACATAATGTAGCTTAATGGTCAAATGTAAAATGTTGATGTGTTTATGTAGTTCCTGCAGAACTTTCTGTGTGTACTGATGACATAAAAGACATGGAAGAAATCAAGTTTTTAAATATTCCAAGTTGAGCATCCTGAAAAACTCTTGCATACAGTACACTCAAACTTATCCTGGCCAAAACACTAGTACACTAGTAGTAGTAAAAACTAGTACCTTTGCCCTACAGCAGATTGAAGTTAAGTCCGCCATACTCTATATATGCTGGAAGTAGTGACTGATTCTTTACCTGTAAGCAGCTGAGTGTGTTGTGACTATTTGGATTAAATGCTGCAGATTTGGTGGCAGGAAACCACTGTTTCACATGTGATTGAAATAATGTATCATAATTAATCACTGCACTCAGGGCTGTAGCTACCATTGAGGAGAATTAGAGGTCATCTTTTCTGTAGTTTTTTTTCTGGGAATTCGGAGACACGAAGTCTCACATAGTGGGTTTTTAGCCATGCTAGCAGCACGACTCTAAGGACAGCAATGCCGGTCTGTCAGTTGGTCCATCACTTTGGTCCAGACTGAAATATCTCAACTACTGGATGCATTGGCATCAAAAATTGTGCTGACATTTATGGTCCTCAGAGGATGAATTTGAATTACTTTGGTGATACCCTGACTTTTCCTCTAGTGCCCGCATGAGGTTGGATTGATAGATTGGATAGATTGCCATGAAATTTGGTACAAACATTCATCCCCCAGAATGCACTGTAATAAATGACTTTTTATGTAGCACCATCATCAGGTCAAAATTTCTCCACATTTCAGTTTTGGTTGATGACCAAGTACCTGCAAATCCAATGACACTGCCATCAACCACTGCTGTACTTTGTGTTAAGTGCTAATTAGCAAATGTTAGCATGCAAACACACTAAACTAAGATTGTGAACATGGTAAGCATCATACCTGCCAAACATCAGCATGTTAGCATTGTCACTGTCAACATGTTACCATGCTGATGTTAGCATTTAGCTTAAAGCACCACTGTGCGTACCACTGTACAGCCTCACAGAGATCCTAGCATGGCTGTAGACTTATGCTGTGTTTCAAATCGCGTACTTCCATTAGTACACTTACATGCAGTAGTCTTGTTGTTAGAAGGAAGAAAACTATTTTTTAGACGCAGTGTCCTGAAATTTGCCAATTTTTAGGGCAGGAAAATTTAAGAAATGCATAAATGAATAAATACAACAATTTATGTAACTTTCCCACCAAAATGTATTCCTGACAGAGGAGAGAAAACTTCGACCATCACGAAGAGAAACTCAGGGACATACAACGGTAGAACGGGTAAATTATTTAAACATGGAAACACATTCAGAGTAACAAAAAATGTAAAATTTCAGGTCTCTTCAAAAGGATCTGTGTTTGGAGGGGCTGCTTGGACTTCTTATCTCAGTATTTCTAAAATCCTGGCTGCGCTATATGTTTACATGGACCACCAGTAAAAGCAGGGTCTCACTTTCACACCATGTGCTCATGTCTAATCAGCTCCAGCACTTAGTGATCAGACCTGCCTGTGGATTATCAATTCATTAATCTCTTCAGAGCTACTACTGCTAAAATGAATATTCCCATCCACCCCCGGTTTTCAGCTAAAATGGTCTCTCCCACTTTATCTCTGAACAATCTTGCTTTTGTGTTGTAACTCAGGCAGACCATTTGTCTTTTGAAATACATTTACTCAGCTGTTTTAAGAGCCTCATTGATTCACTATTTACTACCTGAGCATCCCATTGGTGCCTTTGCCCATTTTGTTTTGCTGACCACATTTTCCTAAGGGGCAGGTGGTCTGTCCAAGCCTCTTTGTACAGACTTGTGGTGGTGGGGGGATTGCTAATATGAGGCTTTCAACATCTAATCCGGAGCAAGTCTCTTAGAAAAAGCTTATCTTGGGACTCTCCAATTTCACTGCTTTCCTCATCTACGGGGCCAAACAGCTTTTGGCGTTAGTTATTAATAAAAATTACTTGTTTAATAGAGCTAATTCAATACCTTGCTTCAGTCAATTGTCCCTTCCTCTTCACCGGAAAAACTTGCTTGGTTATCATCACCCTATATACCCCCCACTGCCCCTGCCCCATTGCTGACAAATCCATACAACTATGTGCGACACAAAGGCTCGGATTTAGCTGCCGGGCCAAAGCGAGGGTGGACCGGGTGGGGGGCAGGGCCAGCATGGAAATTTCTGTTGTTTTTGTCACAGCACAGATTTCAGACAAATCAAAACAACTGCCATCATCACCCCTTCCTCTCCACCGCAACCCACATGACCTGTGACCAGTCATCACTTTTATGCTGGAATTGCAGCCAGATCAGGAGTGATCGGTGCGGTGGTGTTGAGAAGAGGCTGCGTGTGCACTGGGGGCCATTGTTGAAAAAGAGCTGACAGCCTGGATGGGATCTCATTTGATAGGCAAAAATATTGGCAGATCTAATTTGAAGAGCTGGGGTCACAGGCTCCGAGTGTGCTTTGTGATGATGATGTGTACTGATCGATACGTGTGCTCGTACAGCTAAACGTATCATTTCAAACAAATGGATCAGCTATTGTGACAGCCCTTGTGTGCTGCACAGTCACTATTCAAACTAACTGATTTACTATCAAATTTCCCTGAGGCCAGTTGTAGGTCAAAACACCTGAAATGAATCCCAACTTTAGCAGATTTTTTTCTGTTACTCAAATAAGATACAAAGTCCTGTTTTGTTGGCATTTCATCTTCAGTCTTCTTCATCCAAACTTCATTTTTTGTAAAACCGTTTAATTCAGGTGAATATTAAGTAGGGCGGCGACTAACAATTATTTTTCACAAACATCAAAAAAGTGCCCATCAAACTATCTTGGAGCCAAAGGTGACATCCTTGAATGTCTTGTTTTGTCCAAACAGTCCAAACCGCCCCAAAATATTCAATTTACTATAATGTGATTCTTGAAAAGCAGCGAATTCTCACATTTGAGAACCTAAAACCATCAAATGTTTGCCATTTTTCTCAAAAAATTACAATTAATCGATTATCAAAATAGTATAATAGAGATTAATTGATTAGTTGATTGATAAAAAAATGAATCGACTTATCGATGATAAAGGGTACCCCAGATATTTAGTATTGCACTTCCATAAAGTTTGGGGACTCACAAGAGACAGATTTAAAAAAGAATTATCAATATGGAAGCAGCAGAGGCTAAGAGATCCTGAATTTGTAAAGGTCAAGCTCCAAAAATTCTGAATCCTACATTTCCCATAATGCAGCTCAACAGCGTCTTTAATTAGACCCTTCTTGACTTCTAAATTCCCAGTTCTTTCAAACCCCACACCTCAGGTTTGTAATGCTTTCTGTTAAAAATTTCAAGTTGCAAGCCCAAGCTGAGATGACCCAGATGACATCACTATGACATTATCAGGGTTATTTTTTCAAACTTTGGAAAGCTCCCTCCAGAGCCACAGAAGACATTACACAACTGTTTTCACAGAGTTGTGCTCCTCGTGACGAGTAAACTGAACTTGATTGTAAAATCAATGATGTGGCCTACTTATGTGTCATTCACCAATCAAATCCTCATTTTAATCGGCTTGACAGGACAGCCACAAGTTTGTTCTTGTAGAAAAACTTGGGACTGGTTGGTGAAGCTGCCCCGTGGCAATAGCTCCAGTATGAAGACCAATGCGTAATGGATGTAGTGAGGCAATCAAACTCAGTCACTTTAAAACAAAATGAATACTCTTCTGGGCTTTGGAGTGTGACAGCATCATTAGATGACAAGATCAATACCACTGTCATATCTGTCCAGTAAATGTAAAGCCACAGCCAGCAGTCGGTTAGCTTAGCTGGTTGCCTGGCAACCTCACGATAACGACGACACTTCTTGTGCATAGTCTGGCACATAAACCCTCATAAACCGCAACTTGTCTTTGTAACACTTACGTTTTCGTATGGATTAAGCTAGCTGTTTTCCCCCATTTCCAGTCTTTATGCTAAGCTATGCAAACTGGTTGCTGGATGTAGCCTTATATTTAGCAGACAGATGTGAGGGTGGTATTGATCTTCTCATCAACCTAGGTCTCGGCAAGAAAGTGAATAAGCATATTCCCCAAAATGTCAAAATATTGGTTTAAGGAACTTTTTGACAATAATGACAGAGGTGTCTAATTCAGAAACGTGTCATTTCATTACACATCAGAGGACATTTAGAGGGTTTTTTCTTTTTTTAGGGAGAGTACTACCAAATCAGCTACTTTAGCTAGAAAACTTAACCAGTATGAACCACAATGGATAGCAGTCACAGTATCTGACTATTGATAATCTGAGGTAAGTTAATGCTGTCGTCCTCTGTGTTTCCTGTTAGGTAACAAGAGGCAGCTACACCGGGGAGGAGAGCAGAGGAGAGGGAGCAATTAATGAGGTCACTGAATCATGATTTATTATACAGCATCAGGCCATTAGTGTCACACATACAGTACCAGTCAAATGTTTGGACACACTTTCCCAATGGGAAAAGTGTGTCCAAACATTTGACTGGTACTGTACTTTGTCACACTGTGTAGACATTGCGTGTCTGCATCTATCCAACAGGGTTTGGCCTGTCGACTAATGCTAAGTGGTTGGGAGGGTTTATTTGACATGAGGGGGAAACATGGCGATCCGGGGGGCTGTAGGGATGATGGTTATGTCAGATGAAGGCTTGGTATCGGTTGACATATTCAAAATGAAGCAAACTAGCACATGAAGCGTGTGTGGCCTTTTAATGTTTACTCTCCCATTTGGTATTGGAACCAAAAATGTTTAAAATAAATAAATTAAAATATTAACTGAACAGTTCAACATTTTGGGAAATACGTTTTGCTTTCCTGAACTGGATGACAAGATTTGTTCAATATGAAGCTTGGAGCCAGCAGCCAGTTAGTTTAGCTTAGCATAAAGACTGGAAACAGGGTGAAACAGCTAGCCTGGCTCGGTCAAATGATGACAAAATCCACCTACCACCTCTACAGCTCACTAATACAAAATTGAAAAAATGAAGTGCAAAAATAAAGTTGTTGCATACTCCAGGAAGTCACTGTACCCGACCAAGGAATAGTCCCATACATAACTCACCTCTAAACTACAAATTGTCACTTTTACACTTTACACAGTTTTTGTATGGCATAAAAAAAACGAGATTGGTGAACTTTAGAAGTGCTGGTAGACAGATTTAGTTACTTTCAGACAGAGCCAGGCTAGCCCTTGTTTGAGGGTGATCAATCTTCTTATCAAACTCATGGCAAGAAAGCGAATATGCACATTTCCCAAAATGTTAAAAAATCCTTTAAAATGAAATATTATACTCTAGCTTCAGTGCAAAGATGCACAGTTTAGTAAAATCAATGATGCTGCACTTAGGGCTGCACATTACAGGGTTATCTTTGTGAAAGGGACGCACTACTTGCATATAACCTTGAAATGACCTAAGGCGTAGGCTACACATAAATCAGCAACTGAGCTGAAGCTTGCCTCCACCTGTTCCGTTATCAGAGGAATAGGGGGGGAAAAATCTGTGGAAATACTGCCTTTACTGTGTAACCACGGCAACTCCTCCCCTCAAAATGCAACATCACCAAAGCCCCCACCGCGTGAACCCAGCAGGAAAGGATACGCTGTCTGCTGCTTACCTGGCTTTATTAATAAACCAACCGGTTCACGTGGTCAGCCCAGCCCAGCACAATATTCTGCAACATTAGCATGGTATTTTCGACCGGGAGATTTTTTTTCTCCTCTCATCCGAGACGGGAGGGATGCTGCTGCTGCTGCTGTGAGGGAGAGAGGTGAGCGCAGTTGGAAAAGCATCCCCCCCTCCCCTCCAAAGCTCCTCCTCTGTCGTCGGAGAGCGGAGACCGCTCACATTTTGCTCTATGAGAGCAAGAGGGCACCGGAGAGGATTTCCTAATTTCAACCTGCTGGCGTGCCGTGCGGCTGTTTTCTCGCCTCTGTCAAAGGTAAGGCATGACACCGTCTGCAGCCTCTCCACGAGTCATGCGCCTCGCCAGGGAAACTACTGTTGGGCTGTTTTGGTCGGGAATGATGGTTAGCTGTTTGTTGTGTGATGATACAGCTTAAAGGGCGAAGGCATTATTGAAGGGCAGACAGGGAAAAGAGTTGTCAGTAGAACTGGCATGTCACACAAGCCGTTCAGTTTAAAGGCAGCAGGCTGTGCATCATTGAAAAGTCAAACAGGACAGGATGTGTGTGTTTTTTTTTTTTTTTTAATCTGCTTTTACCTGAGCAGCAGCGTCATAGCGTTTACTGTTTTCCCTGATGCAGCCAAGTGATGTCCGTAAACCGCCGGCCTTCACATTTCGTGACATTTTCACAGGTAAAACAGCAGGTTTCCGATTCTTGACTGCAAGTTGTCACAATTCCAAATCGAAATTGTGAAACCAGCAGGATCATCTTTGCATATAAGTTCTTCTGTCTGTTTGCTGCAGCTTGTGGTTTGAATTTAACGTGAATTACTTTGTTTAAAATCACTGAATAGCCTACACTTAATGGCATGCAGCTAATGTAAGGCCACATAATGTCCACAGTGGGCTATCTCAGTTTACACAGAGCCTAAATATTCAAATTTAAGGTGTTATATAAATTCTTGATTTGTTTTTCCAGAACATGTATTTCGTCTTAATGATAGAGATTTATGTCAGAGCCAGAGAGAGAGAGAGCATGGGATGATTTTAAAACTCAAGATATGCTTTAGCAGAGTATTCCATGTGTCTGCAAAACATTATAATTGGGAATTTCCTGTTTTAATTTAAATTTCTAAATATCTACACATTCAATTAATCAACTGTTTAGTACACTGTCTCATTTGTAGCATCACTGGACTATTTAAACTGACAAAGCAGGATCTTTAAAATACACCTTGTGTACTCAATATTCAAACAGCCTTTTTCATTTCAGCATATTTTGTTGTTCATTTTACAGTCTTGAGTTTCTTTCCTGACCCAGTAATGAATTTTCTCTTCATTCTTTTGACATTGTCCAGCAGAGGCTAATATGAAGACATCATTTGGAAAACCAGACCCTGGAAAGCACCTACAATCTTTTCAACTCATTTGAAACTGAAGACGACACCATGCACTGTCTCCGGTAAAAACCTGCTCTCCACTCTTCCTACCTAGCCTTTGAGAGTGAGGACACCACAAGCTGCACAGACATGGGTTCAGATCAACCCTGCATGGATTCACGAGAGCGAAGGCCCATATTGGGCGCTGCCTGTAAGCGGCAGGGCCACCGGTGTCTGCGGAAAAAGCTGAGGCCAGTGCGAATCTTAGGGTTCGTCTTCAGCCTGGTGGCCTTAAGTGCCGTCTCCTTCAGTGCCTTGACCTGGAGCTCAGGGGGTGTCAGTGAGCCAGTGCTCCCCCAGGAGAGTCTCCACCAGTCGGCCCCCCACAGGACTCTGCTTTTCACCCAACACCAGAGGGACCCCAATGTGTCAGCTGACATGCCAATAGCCATGAAATCTACAGCAGATAGCAACGAGAGCCAGGGGGAGTACCCTCCAGACATTTTCACCCTTGAGGAGAGGCGCCAAGGAGCAGTGGTCCTCCACATGTTTGGCATGATCTACATGTTCATCGCCTTAGCCATAGTGTGTGACGAGTTCTTTGTCCCAGCGCTGACAGTCATCACGGAAAAGCTGAGCATTTCGGATGATGTAGCAGGTGCCACCTTCATGGCGGCAGGCGGCTCAGCCCCGGAGCTCTTCACCTCCATCATCGGCGTCTTCATCTCGCACAGCAACGTGGGCATCGGGACCATCGTAGGCTCGGCCGTCTTCAACATCCTCTTTGTGATTGGGATGTGTGCCATCTTCTCCAAGGAGATCCTCAACCTAACGTGGTGGCCGCTCTTCCGCGACGTCTCCTTCTATATCCTGGATCTGATCTTGCTCATCATCTTCTTCCTGGATAACTTCATCTCCATGTGGGAAAGTGTCACGCTGCTCTCAGGCTACGCCGCCTACGTGATCTTCATGAAGTTCAACAGCAAAGTCGAGGGCTTCGTCAAAGGTTGCATGAACAAGAACCAAGTGGTAGAAGTGGAAGTACAGCCCAAGGTGAGTTGGTTTCCTGATCCATATTATTTTCTCTCACTTCCCTTCACCACCATCTCCTCTGAAAATACAAATTTATATGAAATGTCAGACTATGAGGAAGTTACAGTAGGTGTGCAGTAATGAGTTTTAGCATTTTGGCTGATAGAAATGACCTTCAATGTCTCCTCTGGCATGCAAACACACACTCATCCTTTTACATGTATCACACAGCTGATTTGTTGTTTTAATGAAGTCAGGCTTACTTAAATAATTGTCTCAGTTGAGCCAAAAATGAAACCAGTTTGTTAGTGGAGACATGCTTTTAATTCCATGCATCTTTTTTTTGTTCTCATCAACCTATTGACCATTTCCAAATGAGACCAGTGTCTCACAGACGTTCCGCACTCTTAGATCATCCAATATGGAATAACCGATGCCAAACATATGTTTTATGCCATACATGTTCATTACCTTAGAATGAGGAAAATAACAGGAACTGGAGTATGGAGTACTCTCAACAACTAAACTGACCATTGTGCATTAATGTGGTTCAAGCAATGCTGCACAGGGCTGGCATACAGTATTCCACTGTGGGATTAATAAAACACAGTCAAATGTGTAATTCTGGGTTAAGCTCTACAAATTGTGTCCCGGTCTGACAAACAAATCCCTTGGAAAATCTTAGGAGCTATTTTTTTCCCCAGTTAAAGATTTCCCACATAAATGCTGTATTTAAACTGTTGCATAAACATGTAAACCACATGCAGCATGAGGTGAACCACATACAGTAAATGGCTTCACCATTGCTGCGGTAGTCTTGTTTGTTCCTCCATATTTGCTCTCAGGGGAGGTTCTTCATGTACAGTCAATCAGTGCAATATTTTAAACAGCGAGTACTCCATAGACAAAAACAGTGGAAATCATTGTGTTACTTCACATAACGTTCGCCCCCTCAATGAAAATTGAGGGCAAAAGACACTGCAGTGCAATTTGATACTGGTGTAGAGATTATCCAGACGGATTTAGGTTTCTTTGTGACATGAAATGGAAATGAAATTTTGAGAAAGTTGTATTGTAAAAGCTTTAATTAAATCGGGATTTATTCTAAGTACATAAAGGATATTTAAACTGCAGGTTACACAATGTTGGGGAAAAACTCTTGAGGAAGCCAACATCATCATTTGATATGCAGTGTGTAAAACTGAAATGCTTAAATTGAAGCCTCTCTTCATTTAAAAAGCAAGAACGAAAATAGTTATTTTCTGTAGGTCCTATTTCTGCCACACTAATTTGATCTAGGGCTTATGTGCAAGAAACGAGTGAGAACTGAGGTGCACAGTGCCAGAGAAGACAGGTGACCTTGAGCTGCAATGGATTCTGGGTACTTTGGCCAACAGAACCTGTGTGTGTGTGTGTCTGTATGTGTGTGTGTTGGAAAAACAACTTTTGATGGGGGGAAAAATAGTGCGAGACAGATGAGTCGATCAAAGTCCACCATCATGTCTCATCTCCTACGACGCTTACAGCAGATTTAGCTTCTCCTCTCTCTCGCACCTCTCAGCACCCTGCTTTGAAAACATACAAAACATAATAATACATGAATTAAAGGTGTACAAAATTACAGTCTAAAGCTATTATTTTACTAGATACAGCTTGTGAGTTAACCTCTTTTATTTTGTAATCTGGGTCTACAGGGTTAATAGAACCAGAAAGGCACAAATATTATTAGAATATAATCATCTAAACACCCTTTTTTAATCAAGCTTCGACACTTTGGGGACGCGTGTATTTCAAGACACAAGTGTTATTTTGAGATCTAATTGGCAATTTAGCAGGCGTGTGTGTGTGTGTGTGTGTGTGTGTGCGTAAATTCATACATGAGTAATGGAGAGTAAAACAGCAGGGCAAGGACAAGGATGAGTGAGTTAACTCATTAAAGTGTCCTGCAAAATATGACAGAGGGTTTGTTTTTTTATGCTTTTTTTTGTCTTTCTATTTATAAGTGACATTCACTACTATGAACTGAGAGCAGCTTTTTTAATCATTTCACTGTCATGACTGAGCTCCAAGGTGTCCTTAATCCTCCATACAGTACTGTTCAGGTCGGTGTGAAGTATTGCATTGTAAGGACAATAAGGCATCATCCCACACCATGCCCTTGAACTAAACACTTGATTAAAATGGGCTTCCCTGAGATTATTTCATGCATTATGATATTGGGATGTCCCCGTTGTGTGTTACGTTGCTGCCATAGACAGAAACAAAGGCAGTCAGCTGCTAAAGAGAAGTGGTGTCACCCTGAAAAGTGTGTAGGTTTGCCTGGTTGGTAATTGGCAGCTGGCCAGCAACAATGTATGCTATAAATACCATGTAAAATTCGATTATGAGAGTAACATGGAGCGCAATGTGATGTTCTGCATTTAGAAGTCATCAGTCAATTTTGTATTGTCTGCGACTGCTGCCTTTCATCTCATTACATAACTGCTCGTACTGCGACATGAAAAGTTTCTTTTGTGTAACTTCTGCTCCTGGTAACATAAAAATAGATGACTTTGTTTCTCTTATTTTCTCGAAAATAATGCCTTAGCTCCCAGTCAGAGCGTTAAATGGTGAGAGCAGGGCTTGCTTTTCGATCATTTGATGGATCAGAGGTGTCGGGTTTTTTTTTTTTTTTAGCCCAGGGAAGAAGTGTAACATTATCAATACAACACAAAGAGAACTGTCAGATCTCAGTGCGGATGCTAGGTCTATTTAAAGCCATTGTTTTATAGCAATTCAATGGTCAGCCTCATCAAATGTAATCTGCAATAATCTCTCAATCCAGTTAACACAACCATGAATGCTCCATAATGCCGTGCACTTAGACTGGCTTGGAATTACAGCAAAATAGGATAGCAAAGGCCTTTTTGCTTTCACACAGCATTGATATATTATCACCTTTTAAGTTGATCTGGCGAACTTGTTAGCAAACAGATGCTTATTTACAGCAACTTTAGCATTCATTTAGAGTTGTGCTTCTGGCCATTTAATGAATCTAAGTCCAATATTGGCTTTTATTTTATCTCTGGTTGGTTCCCCACCAACTCTGGAGAAAATTATGTCACTCTTTAGCTGCTAAATGCTCCACTGTGTTCACCAGCTAGTCGCTAACTTTGTCTGTCTGATGTTTAGTGCTGAGCAGGTAGCGTACAGTTGGTTTTTAGAGCTTTTTAAAAACTGCACTATGAGCGCAGTGAGAGTGAACCAGACAGTGAAGTTGTGGACCAAAAACCCCAAACAATGAGCTGAAAGACTTTAGGGGAACATTAGAGTCGGGTGACAATGGTCTGCTGATTCGTCACTACGAGGGACCCCTTTCACTCACACATAGCCTTTAGATCCACTGATAATATAAAAAATATTGATAATAGCAGCTTTAACTCAAAATTGGTAGAAATCATCAAGTCATTTTAACAAACTCATGTAATCCTGCTTCAGAGTAGTCAGTCCAGTTGATGCCAGTGCATGGCATGGGATTCCACTTGTTCATCTTTGACCCAAACAGATGTTGGAAGGATGTATTTACCTATTAGTTCTGGCCTGATTGGTGCCTAATACCTTTGTTTACCTAATGAGTGCTTAGCTGCTGGTTAATCTCACAACAAGGGCGCTCCGCCTTAGCCCGGCGAGTTAGGTTGCCACCTCTGCCATACTTACTCCTGTGAGACACGACCCTGCAGACTGGCTGTATTTTACCTGCTGTCATCTACTTTGAACAATTCTGTTTGTAATCAGAATGTGTCTTTGGCACATGACAGCTTCCTTCATTATTTTTCTAAAAAAGAAAAACACTGCAGTGTAATGTAATCCAATGCAACATCCCTGCAACAAATACTACCTATGTGAAGCTTTAATATATGGATGTTTGAGGCTATAGTTTGTCTGTTTATGTTGTGTTTGCAGTACATGTAGTATTCTACTGTTATCTTGTCACATCTGTCAAGTCAGCCCCCCTCTGCATTGGTGACTACAGTGTCACGCATCTTGGCCCTGTGAGCTACAAGGGTGCGTAGGTCAAAGATGGCGTCATTTTGCTGTATCGCTGCTCTTAATTGTTGCACGTTCTCTTACAGTTAAGCTTCTTAGCCTTGGGTGCACAAAGGTCTGATTACAGAACACTCACTATGTGCAGAGGGGCTGAAGGAGGTCACCAATGCATGAGGCCTTTTCCACGCCATCTGAACGCATCTCAAACCCACACAGTCAGTAAATCCTTACTGTACAGACTGTAGAGACACAGTTCAAGGTCACAATAGAGCCAGAAGCTCCTACCTCTGCCTCACAAGCTTTGATGATCACAGCAGTGCAAGATGGAGGAGTATAAATATCACTAGCTCCAGGTTTTCTCTGCTTCAGCCATTTTTCACTGGAAAAGCAACAGATGTATGTGTACTAGAGTTGGCTTTGCATGTTGATGTTGTCCCACTGAACCAATCATTTGTCCACCCCTTTTCCTTTTCTTTCTGTGTGCAACCCCCCCCCCCAAAAAAGAAAAAAACGGACCAGTAAGCCAAACCAATCAATGCTGGCATCTTAACCGTACTCAACAGTGAATAGATAATTTTTCCATTCTGTAATCTTTTTTTATCGCTATTACAATAGATTTTAAAAGGTCAGTTTAATAAATTCAGATTCAGTCAGTGAAGGCTTGATCTGTCTGTGTATGGCATTAGTAGGGTCTTTCATCATATGCACATCCCCCCGCCCCCCTCCTCAGGACCACCTCACCAGGCCGGCCCACGCTTATCTTGTTATCTCGTGGCCTCTCTCATTGTTTGGCTGATGGACTGACTGGCTGCTTTTGAAAATACTGGCTCAGGCAGATCAGATTAGCCAGCATTTTGCGCACTATGGTTTTATGAAAGACAGAGGAGTGATAATGAAGTCATGAAAACTTCCTGTCATTTTAAAGCAAGAGCTGGCCACATCTGACAACACATCACAAACAACTGAACAACTAGTACTTGAACAGTGAAAATCATCTTACAATGTATAATTAAGCTAAAGTTGATTATACAAGTTCATTACATTAAATCCATGAGTGTGATGTCAGTATCAGAATGAGCAAATGAAATGATTGATACGTAATAATAAGACGTCCAAGAAGGTGAATCAAACAAGAGCAAAACGGGTCATATGCTTGCTGAAATGAATAGAGAGTCTCGGTAAGATTGTGCATCCAACCACAATATTAGATGCCTGCTATCATCAATGTTGGATAAGCCAGTGTGTATCGAGGCAGATGTTGGTTCTGCTGAGATGGAAGGTGCGACCTCAGATGTATTACCAAGCTATAAATAGCATCATGGAGGAGAGATCTTCCATCAGGATGCGCTTCAAAGATCAGTTACAAGGCGGGTTCTGTGCAGGGAGCAGTCTGTTTGTGTTTCCTCCTTATTAATGTGGACATTCGGGCACCAGTGCTGATGCTTTGCACCTTCTGTATATTCACACATAAAACCTGGTGTTGCATGCTGCTCTTTTTTTAGTTTTATCCAGTCCAGTCCCAGTGAACCCCCACCTCATACACTATAATACCAGGCTGCATGAACTCCATCACTAGCTGTTTATTTTAGTCGTGTGTGACGTGTTCACGGGATTATCTCCCATTATGACCGATTTTCGGCTAAATCCAGATGTGCACTGTTGAACTCCTACCAAATTATAAACTACAGGTGTTTCAGATTGCTTCTTTGGGCTTGAATTGATTTTTGCTGCAATAAAAGCAGTTGTCAAGCTAATTTCTAGGAAATCCTGTTGAAATATCCATTTTTAATTACAGTAAAAGTATGGTGTGTGCAACGCCCAGATACATTAACCTCACTTTTAATTGTAGACATGTACAGATTGTGAGCTACTATGATTGAACTTTTAAAAATGGCATTTCTTTTTGCGTATTTGTTTGTACAGTATTGTGCCCTTGTCCTTGATTTGTGCTGTGTATGTCTATGAAGAGTACTCATGTTTGTATCTTTTCAAAAGAAAAGTTGTAGAAGTGACCTTGGTTTAAACTGAATGGGAAAAATAGGGAGAAGTCGATAGTGTGTGTGTGTGTGTGTGTGTGTGTGTGTGTGTGTGTGTGTGTTTCATGCAGGCCCAAGGTTACTGAGGGATAGGTAGACGAGAAATAGAAGCACTCTACAGCAAATACAGAAGCATAGTTTGACATGTCAGAAAGAAGATGAAAAATAGTGGTACTGATGGTTTGATGCCTAAATTATCAAGCAAAAGTTAACTGTAAAGAAGCTAAGCTGAGCTGTCTTTGTTTATGCGGCCATTTGTGTAGTTTTAAGGTCATATATGCACACGGGTCTGCAAACACATACAGTATATACCTACTCACAGAGAGAAACATTCGTTTCAGCGCTTGAGCTCAGCTAGCGACAACAGAGCCAGAGTCCAATAATTTAAAAATAGAAAGCCTGCGACTTTGATCTCACCATGACGATGAGGAGTTCAAGTTTTATCATCTGTTCCAGCTGTGGCTCCTTGTCTAAGGAGGGAGGAGAGGGGAGAGTGCTACTGTAGAGCCAGTAATTAGATTTTGGAGGTTTTACCTTGTGTTTAGGCTGTTAGACCAGTCAATCGAGATAAAGGTATCGTTCAGAATAAAGTAACGGGCCAATCAAAACACACAGTGCCGGGTTTTAGGAAACTAGGGTGGAGGACTACTGAGCCAGACTTGCTTCTTTCGCCGTCTCTCTTCTGTTGTCTACAATTATTCTGCGAGCTCTCTCGGCAGTGTCGTTGTTCCTTGCCGGCGCCCTGCTTTTGTCCATATTCAATTTAATTGCATTCAATGGTAATAACTGTGCAAGCGAAGTTCTCATTTGCATTACAGGTGCCGATGGCTGCTTTTTATGTCGTCCGCGATTGGTTATTGTACTATTTGGCTTCCTACTCCATTCTTCTCAGAGCGGACAGTGGTTCTTCACTGCCTCCTCAGTGTTGTTAATGGTTTGAAGGTCACCCTGTCACTTATTACAATGTCTGCGTAATTATCAAAAGCGCAATGTAGTTTGCTTTAAAAATAAGTAAACAATGAAGCGTATTGTATTTGCCCTAAAAAGATGGTTATAAATGCAAAGTAGAGCCATTGTGAGTTGGTCCACTTGTTTACACAACAAAAAGAAATGTGTACTTGCCCCCTTGTATTAATAGCTTCCAAGTTAATTTCTTCATATAATGCTTAATGCACTTAATGAGACCACATATGGACTCAAGCTGCAATTTTTATATCTGCCTGTATTACAGTGCTTTGAATTTCATGATACAGCTGTTGCTAGTTGTGTGTATTGTTGATGCTGACATTCACATACTGAATCTAGCGCCGATAAAACAATTTTGGTAATCGAGTAATTGTTGAAGTAAAAAGAATTCCCTGTTTGTAAAAATACTTTTTTTTGTGTTTATGGTAGCAAACTGAATATCTTTAGGTTTTGACTGTTTGTCAGAGGAATTAAGAAATTTTAATATGTTAACTTGGCTTTGGGAAACTGTTTCACTATTTTTAACAATTTATTGACCAAATAATTTAGCAATTAACTGAGAAAATAATTTGCAGATTAATCGATAATGAAATCATTGATAATAATAATAATAATAATAATAATAGTTAGTTGCAGCCCTCCCAGAGTCTTTAATTGTACATAAAGTTTTCTAGAGTGTAAATCAGTTTGTTGGTTTCATTTGATGGCTTTATCTCTCCGACTTCAGGTGCAAAGCACTCGTTTGCAACGCCGTAGATTCCAGGTTCGTAAATCAGTGAATAAATGTAAAGCTAAGCTAGCTGCACCTCATCACAGTCTACATGCTTGTTTTCTGCTCAGATCCAGATCAGTACCATGGACAGCACCATCTGGTCTTCAGCACATTTAAGTATTAGTGGCTGCGATTCTGCATTTCATTTCTTTTCTTTCAACCTCACCTTCAATCCTTCCCCTTCTGATTGGGCATTTATTTGAAATGTTGTGGTGTCTATTTTCCCCATTGCTCTTGGCATCAAGGGCTACCCATAATACCTTGTGAACAGCTCAAGAAAATAAGTCAAACAGAGTTGGTAATGCTGCAATGAGCTTAATGCAACCTGCCATATAAAGACAATCCATTCACACCCTTGTTGTCAGTCTTCATTTGTGTTTTTTGGGTGACATGGTACGAGTCATGCCCGTGCATAGTTGAGGGTTACTACTCCTCATAGCACTCTTTTTAAGGCCACTCCACACTAAATCTAACTCTGCAACAAGGGGAAGGGTTAAAGGGAAGACCTGAGACAAAACCCAAGTCATCCCACATGTATAGAGTGGTTTCCTGAAATAGGTTACGCTTACAGTCGTAAAAAGAGGCTACCTTAATCTAGCACTGGGGAACTGGCATAGACACGAACTGCCGGATCGTTCAAAGCCGCCACATTTTATAGCCCACGCAGAGGAGTGGATCTCAATAGGCCCGGATCATGAAGCTGTTAGTCTTTAATGCTTAATGAGTGCATATTCTGATGTGACCTAGACAGCCTGAATAGCTCTGGCTCCAGCTTTAACTGCTGTCTTCATTGGAAGCCATTTCTATTTGATTTGTCCATTGTTTGGACCAAGGGGTAATTTTAGCTCCTGAGGCTAGCAGGTATTTAGATTATCAGATATGATATATGAACTGATGTGGTTTTAGGGTCCTAGGTATACATTTTATTTAGCTATAATCTTTGGAATGAATGACATGATTATTTTCACACACATGACCCTCGTCTAGTTACGTCAGTAGCTCATGGCCATGAAGGTCAAGGCATACGTGTATCCAGATTTAGCAATGCCGGCCCCTGTTGCAAAGCAATTCTGGAAAACTTGAAATGTGAGATTGCTGTTTTTTTTTTTTTCTTTCCTTTTTTTCCAAGGGAGAGCCTGAAGGTGAAACGTTGAGGCTTGCAAGAAACTGAAAGCCTTATCGATCGAGGGCTATTTTTGAAAGTGGGGTCAAATTAGCTAATGTAACTGCACTGTAAAAGCATCATGTGAAGGACACCAAGATCCCTATCTCGTGGGTGTATAGAATGACATACACAACCCAGCGAGATGGAAACTGTGCATATGGTTGGAGGTGGCCGAGGACTGGCGGGCCTTACATGCTTAACTCCTTCCTCGGGGGGATTTTTGACCCTCAACATCAGCCTCACTAAGCTGCAGCAGCTGAACATTACATCAGCTCTGAGAGTTGTGGTTCATGTAATACCCGTAATTTGTGAAATCCAGGGTGATGATGTCTGTGCTGGTGTATAGATCTCACAGTTGCAGATGGGCCTGACACCCAACAGATAACTGCAGAGAATTTAAGAGAGTAAACTCTTAAAATGGAAGTGATTGCAATCAGGCAGTCTCTAATGAGCTAATTAGAAAACGCTCTGGGGCTCAGTGAATCTGCTGAAAGCCTCTCCTCCTCCGTTCTCGTCTAAGAGGGTTAACACTTATGTCCATCACTGACGGACGAATGATGCATGAGGCCGCCCCTCAACCCAACCCTGTCCCCACTCAAGCCCACCAAGGTGACCTTAAAGGGCTCTATCAGCATATTACCCCGCCTGTACTACATGTGACTGGCCAGCAGGAAGTTTCCTCTGCATACTTCCACCTCCTCTCTAAGATGAGGGTCTTCTGTGTGCACTTTGCCTCAGATAGGAGGTGACTGCCTGCTAACCTGTTGATAATGCAGCACAACAACAAAGCAAGTCAGGGGTCAGGATTATGTGAATGAGGTGCCATAAAGTAATAGCTGCTCCCTAGATGGGACACCCAACCACAAAATAGAATCTCTTCATGATGTGGGCGTTGCTAATTAATTTTTAAGTAGGATTTAATTGCAAAACTAAATTCAAACTGAGCTAAAGGATGAGCCTGGTGATACTCCATTTGTTTCTTAATCATCAAGTCACACCATTGCACTGGGTGACAAATTCCGTCATTACGATGAACATGAACACTGTAGCTTATTTTGACTCAGTCCCACAAACACCGTCGTGCTGTCGTAAATTTCACTAGAGCGCCAAATGTGCATTAATCTGCAGCTGAAAATAGTTCCTGGCAAATGCACTATTTACTCTTGTTTGAGCAATGTTAGCTAGAAACTACAGTGCCCAGCTGTTTTAGGAAATTACTTAGCCTTTTGAAAAAGTGAAACTATATATTTGTGAGCCATTTCCAAAGATTTACATCTTAATCTAGGAATGAATGGGCTTGGGGCTGAGAGCCACAGATGGGCTGGGGAAATCGAAAAAAGTATTGACTGATAGACTAGCATATTGTTGGTTGTGGTCTTCTACTGGGATTTGTTGACCAGCCTTATCCTTTAAAATAAGACCAAATAAAAACAGATCAATTAGCTGGATCTTTGGGCTTAAAATGACTGTCAATAGACTGTTGTTGTAAAGGCATTACAAATAAATCAGCCATGTAAGCACGTCTCCTGTTTGGAGAACACACACTTAAAGTAAGACTTGTGCGTATCAAGTCTGTGCTCCTGGTTCGTTCAGTCCATTAAAAGTACAAGCTTCCTGGTTCCATTTGTATTGACAGAGAAATCAGCTGTTCAGACATCCTGTCCCACAGCACCTACAGTATGCGTACCAGAATGCATTGCATATTAGGTTTGGGAACTGTCAAAACTAGTCCAAGTTGGTTGTTTACTTAGCCATTACCTTGAACTCCTTATCATATTATGGGCAAGTTCATGTTCACTAATAACATTGACAACGATCTCAGAATCCAGCTGAGGTTAGTACAGCACAGTAGTAGTTGGTTTCAGTTTACATTGGTGGGAAACTAGAGCACAAATACTGCCAGATGCCTCTAGCTATCAGCTTCTGGTGGCTCCGTTTTTGTTGTCCCATCTATATACTGCCACTAGTATTTTTTTATTTAACCTTTATTTAACCAGGAGTAAAAGACTCATTGAGATTAAAAGACAGGCAGCAGCACAAATAACACAGTTGCAGACATAGAACAAGAACAAATTACAGAATTATAAAATATCAAATCATTCTTCAACATTCATTTACAGCCAGAAGTACCTGCATCCAAGTCATTTAGAAGCACTTTAAATGCGTATTTCTGACTTAGTCTGTGTATATATTTATATATAGTGGGACTATCATAGCTTGTTATAAAATGTGAAGTTATCCATAATGTCATCTGTGCTTAATGCACAAATACTGGCAAGTCGTGTTACACACACACACAGAGAGAGAGAGAGAGAGAGAGAGAGAGAGAGAGAGAGAGAGAGAGAGAGAGAGAGAGAGAGAGAGAGAGAGAGAGAGAGAGAGAGATCATAATTTTTCTGCTACTCATTGATGTATGTAGGAATACGTCATCAGTGGATGGCAGAATAAATAACAGCTACAACAATACTGAGAAAATAGGAAGGTACTGTGGATGCTACAGTGTAGACATATCCCTATGACCAATACCTGGAAAAAAGCAGGACTGCCCAGTTGCCTCAGGGCAATTAAGTTTGGTCTGGTTGCCTCTGTTGTGAACCACTTCTCCCCATAACATGAAAGTCTTTCAGCATCAGGAACTGACAAGGCAGTAAGACCAGTACTGATATAGCTGAACCCAACCAAAACACAAGAAATAACTTTATGAAAAACTCTCAGGGCATTCAGATAAACAGGAGAGGGCAGCTAAAAAATCTGGGGCAGAGAGTGCTGCAGCAGGAGCATAGTGGACACGCTGCAGAATATAAATGCAGACTCCTGGAAGAAACTTTTGCTACAATCTCAAAAACAAAGAATCCTGTTCAGCCTTTTGTTGTTTACTGCATCTGCAGATCAAAACCTGCCCTGATCCGACGGGAACGACAAACAGGAGGTCATTATTCCACCTCTTGCATTTACTCAGCTAAAACATTACGTTTCACATGCACAATCTAAATTTAATCTGGTGAACAAGTAAATTAATTTTGGAACATTATTATTAACTCAAGGTTCAGTGACACAAGATATCTGACTTTACAATACACTGCAAGCACACGGAGTACTGATAGGGAAATGACAAAAAATGACTTGTTCCTGATCAAACCCAGCTTTAGGTGATTACATTCCCTTGGAAAAATGACACAGCAGTTTTGTTCCCCTATTTGTCTCCCAAAAGCCTGAGTTTGATTGGTTCATGGGAGGGGGGAGTAAGAGGAAGCAATTTTGGCTTAGTCCTGGTGAGCACTGCCTTGTGGGAAATCAGCATCGTGGCAGATCCTGTAATTAGTTCTGCTTGTTAGAAAAATGAAGGGGTTACTAATTAGCAAGTGGATGGCTTCTTGACTTGTTGTGCATCTTTTCCCTCCTTTCCTTGAAGATCATCATTATCGTCTCCAGGCAAAACGGGAAAGGGGGGGAGAGAGAGAGACCGAGAGAGAGAGATGCTGCTCAGTCGTGCTGCTCAACAGTTTAGTTCTAACACGATGAATCTAGATGGACAAATCTCGAAGGGCGTTCTGTCATACTCTGACAGACAGGCTGCCTGCTGTAAACATGTGCAGGCAAACGCCTGGAGCTGTGCAAGATTTTACTTTTCAAGTTTGCTTAACCAACCAGGCAGTGTGGTTCTTGCATATTTTTACATACACAGGCTCACAGATGCTTTGGTATATCCATCTACTACTGTTTCAAGACATACAAATGTATCATGGAAGCCTGTCTGTCAGTTTAATTATTGGCTTGTGCACATTATTCTTCCAAATTACCTTGTGACTACCATTAAAATACACTGTAAAGGTCGTGTTTGGGCCCGTTTGTCATTAATAATTGAAGTAATTGCAAATTACATTTCAAATCTTTAAAAAATACCTTGTTTGTTTAAACTAAGTTAAAACTAAAGTGTAACGACAATTTCCAGTTTTACCGGGGGTTATGTGCTGGACTGTTTCTTGGCTGGGAGCAGTTGCCAGGCAACCACTGGCAAAAAACTCAACCAAGAAATAGTCCAAGAAATAATTTATTAATTAATGATCTTTAGAGGTGCTGGTAGGTGGATTTTCTTACCTGCACACAGAGCCAGGCTAGCTGTTCCCCCCTGCTTCCAGTCTTAATTCTAAGCTAAGCTAACTGTGTCCTGACGGTAGCTTAATATTTAGCATACAGACGTGAAAGTGTATTTCCCAAATTGTCCAAGCATTCCTATAATCTAAAGTTTGTGTTGGTTTCCACATGGTTATGAGGAGAGTATGGTTATAGGTTGGAAATAAGTTTAAAAAAATCATGCAGTCAGCCAGTCTTTGTAACCATAGCGCTGACATTAAGTTCAGAGTCTGTATAGTATTTACTTAGGTAAAACAGTGTATAAACTGTTAGTGGGTTAGTAGATACTTTCATAGTTTCTATATCACATTCAGGAATTTCCTCACTGTATTAATGGCATGATTCATTCAGTGCTGTACTTGTAAGAATCCCAAAACATTTATGTATGCCAGTTGAGTTTTGGAGGGTTCATTTATTGCTGTGGAAATTACAGTAAATGGTGTTTTGTAATGACAGTAGAACCAAGTGTGACAGTGAGAAGCAGTGCCCCCAGTGACGGTCCCTGCTTTCATACCATCCACATTTAGATTTTGAAATTTAATTCCCTGCAAACTCTCAGAAAACCAAGCAGCACTGAAAAGGAAATTAAGTGGAAATAATATTGAAAGTGGCTCATAAGATTTATCAAATGTAATGCTGATTGCTGTTATCATAATTCATTGTATTTCTAGGGTATATTTAGGAGTATATTAAGGATTTGAAGGATCAAGCATAGCTATGATGGATTTAATCAAACTCCACCACTGGCAAACTACAAAGTGTGTAGTAATAAAAAAAAGCTATTATTCTCCTGTGTAATTTGGCTTGGATGTCGAAACATAAAAGAAATGCAAATCAAATTCATCCAGAAATAGACTCCTTTTGTGTACTGAGATTGCATATGAGAAGACCTATAATCCGCCACTGATGTTCGAAAGTCAGGACTTCCAGCTCTGCTTTCAGCGTTTCACCAATGTGCACGGATTCCTCTGAAAGTCCCGCCTTTAAGCTGTGGGCAATTTGAGTGCTGAAAGCGGAAGTGTTTTTGCATGATGTCACACTCTCTATCGATAATTCTCTGTAACACGGCGTTACACGCATGTGGCTGCAGAGGGACATTTATCTCCTTCAGCTGATCTGCTTCCAAGAATGATCCTGATGTGACATTACGTAAGAACTGGATGGCAGAGCTGCCGGTATTAGAGAACACACAAACTCCAGAGAACATACTAATCTCCCTATGTGATTATTAGTCATAATATTTAACGCTGGCTTAATGAGCGACCCATGGCGTAATCTCTATCTGGCACATTCACCTGTTCTCTCCTAACCCTCCTGACTTGCCTTTGAGGAGGGTGATTTGGGAGTGAAATAGTATAATTATACCTCGAGTGTGCAGGGAATTACCCTGAAGATATGAAATGGGGAAAAAATTAGGTTATAGTTGAATAGCTCTGTGGAAAATCTCAGGATTAGCTCAGTTTTTTGGCAAATTTCAGCTCCCTCATTTCTGTAATTATTCTGTAGCTATACAGAGGCAAACCTGATATATGGTAAATTATGACCTGTTAAATAGAAACAGTGGGACATGGTGGGTACTGACATTCACAATGACTGCAGTGGTGGATTCTCAAAATAAGACCAGCTCCCATGTAGATGTTCCATAAAGTTAAGGTGAATTTTATTTGATTTAGTAAGTTCATAATTTGATATAATCATCAAAAGGAGCCATATAATTTCCTTTTTTTATTTCAGAAATCAGTTGGGACAAATGTTAACACCCACGTAAGCTTTCACCTCATAAACCGGAGTTAACACCCCACTCCTCCTTCCTGTCTAATTATCAAGAGATTGATATTCAATTCAATGCAGCGTAATTTAGCATGCGAATGAATCACTGGGTTGACGAGCCTGAAGGCTCTGTCTTAAAATTTGCCCTGCATTTTTAAACACTCACAAGATCAAACTGGATAATTTTTTGCATTTCATTTGGCATTGTGCACTTTTCAACACACACCAGTTCCTCCACATTTCACATTTCCACATTTCTGTCTGAAAACTGTGTAGGCTGTGAAACAAAGCCTTGATATGTTAAGATCTGAACAAAAGCTTTGTTTGTTCCCTTGCAGTTAGAAACAGAGGCCTTAAGCAACTGTTATTTCTCACACACACACGTTTTTGGAGATGAAATGAGCACAGTTCAGTCAGGCGGTTGGTGAAAGGCTTTTGTTTCAAAAATAGACTGTGTTACAGTACTGCACATGCCAAATAGGCCTGCTGAGAATGATGGCAGAGTATTGAGTGATTGTTAAAAGACTGGAGTCACTTTGGCATGATCTGGCACATACCCACTCTCAGAGGCAAAGTTATCACATTGAAACTGGCAGCAACGAACATGCAAGGCAAAGTTTTAGAGTTTTTAGACCCCTCAGGTCTAAAAAAAAAAAAAGTGAGTAAAGTAAACTTGTTTACTTTAAGAAATAGTTTGACATTTTGGGAAATAATATTATTCATTTTTTTCTGAGAATTAGATAAGAAGGTTGATACCATTCTCATGTCTGTCTGTTAAAAATAAAGCTTCAGCCAGTTGATGGTTAGCTTAACTTAGCACGAAAGACTGGAATCGGGGAAACAGCTAGCCTGGCTCTGGCAAAGGTAACAAAAGCCACCTACCAGCACATTTAAAGCACACTAATTAACATGTTATATCTTGTTTGTTTAACCCATACAAATAACAAAGTGTAAAAATGTCAAGTTGTGATTTTATGGGCGGTAGGCCTACTTGGCTGGGCACTAAAACAAATGAGATACAACGTGTCTCAGGCTAGCTGTGTCCCCCTGTTTTTGCTAAACTAAGCTAAGCAGTCGCTGACTTCCCAAAATGTAAAACTATGCCTTGTACTTATCCTTGCTATTAAGCAGTCTCCCCCATCCCTCTTGGTTTGGCCTTGTGACCTATGAGTCAGAAATAATCACATTTAAATCAAATGATATTCTGCTCAGGCATCTTTTAAAAAGGTGCTAGCTTTGCAGGCACCACCATTCAGAAGCATGAGTGACTTGCAAGAGCTTCCACTTCAGTTGTAGCGTAAGGTTGAGATTTCTATTAACTACTGTTAATTGGTGAGCTTTAGAGGTACTGCTTGACAGATTTTGTTACCTTTTGTTAGCATTGGACAGAGTGAGGCTAGCTGTTTCCCCTTGTTTCCAGTCTTTGAGCTAAGCTAACCGGCTGCTGGCTGTAGCTTCATATTTACTGTAACATAGCCATAGTGGTATCAATCTTCTCATCTAACTCTTGACAAGAATGTGAATAAATGTATTTCCCAAAATGTCAAGCTATTGAATGTTATTTTCCCTTTTTTCTTTTACAGCTCTAGTGAAAATTAGTAGTTTCATATGAAACGTTTGATTCTTTTTTGCCACTTCACCAACTCTACTCTACTTTTACAATGTGTAGGCTACCAAGATATGCCAGAAATTCTGATATGAGTTGACGTCCTTGACTCAAATGAAATTGAAATGACATTTTTGAATGAATTTCGAGGAAATTCAAGTAGACAATCCAATCTTAACTGACACAGTAGGCAGGCACAGCAGTTGGGAGAAATCTGTCCCTCAAGTCTTGTCTACTTACCTCACAGTCAGTCATCACAATCACTGTAACTGTGCTGTAATGTCTCTCTCTATCGTCTTTTCATCTTGTCTGTGTTGTTGCGTGCGGCATGCTTCACATCTATGTCCTGTTTTCTCTTTCTCTCCCTCTCCCCCCTTTTACTTCTTCTTCTCTTTGTGTTGGATGAGAAGGCAAGTCCTGGGGCACCAGAGGATGACGGCAAGTTGTCGGTAGGTCCTGTCTGATTGACACTCTTCCCGTCTGTTTCTGTGTTTGTCCGTGTTTCTGTGTAGGTGTAGTAGCGTAACTTGTGTTTCTCCCACCATACTGTGACATGTACAGTACAGTGTTATCTCTAACCTCCAGCCTCCCTGTGTGCAGAGAGTAGCTCCGTCTGTTTCCTGAAGCCTTTTTGCAACAGTTACATTTTGTACACGGCATGCAAAAGACAATCGAGGAAGGAGCACGTGTTTAGAAAACCTAACACTCTTTTAATGCTTGTATACTTCCAAAAAAGCACACCAGAGTGTTTAGTTTTCATCCAGATTGTAAAGGAAGAAGATAAAACAGAGCAGCAGAAGGAGAATCTTCAGGGTCACACCGAGAAGCCACATCTTACACAAGCCCTGCCAGTCTACATGTCTCCCTTACCTCCCGCTCACACCCATATGGGCCTGTGAATTAGCACCTGACACCTCCTGTGCCCACACATCACCTGTGGGCAGCCAAAGAGGGACACGCTCCAAACAGCTGCCGCCTGCAACGGTGCCTAATTTCCCACAGTTCTCAAGTTCAGCTTCGACTGCTGGAGTGACCTTGGCGAGGGTTGTTTTGGGAGAAAGAACTCATATGCCACTTGAACTGTGAATGCCTGTCTCAACCCATGGGGCTTATATTTTTAAGAAGCTGGGGCACTTTATGATAGTTGTATTGGGTTTCAGGTTCCGCTTAGGGGTTTTATGCAAAAGAGGATTAGGGAATCATATTCCAAACAGCTTGGATTTGAAATGGCTCTAGTAAAGTGCTTACAATTGATAGACTGATGTTAATATCATAAATGCTTTATGACAGAAATAAGAATCAGTTGTTGGACCAAAGTTATGTCTTTTTTGCTAGTAGGAAGCATGTTCTAGGTAAAAAGTCCCATCCCAGGCAGCGGATGTTTGATTGACACCTTGTTTCTCCTTTCACAGGCCCGGCCTCGGCTTCAGAGGGGGGGTAGTTCCGCCTCCCTGCACAACAGCTTGATGAGGAACAGCATTTTTCAGCTGATGATTCACACGTTGGACCCTTTAAGTGAAGGTAAGACAGTCAGGCAAGCTGCACATAGAAAACACAGCTCTTCAATGATGGATTTCACATCTGTGAGTCTCTAACGAGCAGGATATACAGCACAGATGTTCTTTTTACTGTCCATAATTGTCTATTTTCAGGTTGATCTTGCCTTGAACCTGTCATCATTCTTGTCTTTTTTCTCTTAAAATGACCATAATCCTGTTTTCAGATGTATCGGAAATGTGCGTAAACCAAACATTCAAGACCTTCACTGAAAGCAAACTATGTTATGAGCACATAAAAGATGCTCATGTCCCGAACTTGAGCTCACATTCTTAGCTGCAAATAATCAATCATATGGTGTTTTTGGCAATGTTTTAATTCAGTGCGCAGTCCAAATAAAAAATATTGGCTTTCATCCATACACAAGTACGTGTTGTATGCCACAAGTGTTTTGTACGCCTTCAAATCCAGTGTCTCCACCGTTAACATTTAGAAACACTTCTTTTGCTCCTATATGCCTAGAGTAAACTGATCTTAAAATTGATTTTTAAAAATATTCTGTACGAGACAAGGTGAGCTTGGTGCTGTGTCAGAGCACAGCTGAGGTGGAAGATCATTTCCCTTTAAATCCGAGATGAAGGCCTATTAGCTTAGCTAAAGGAAATGTAAAACGGCAGTGTCAGTGCTCGGCGCAGCGGATGAATATGTTAATACGCTGGGGGAGGTGCAGTGTCATCCCATTCTCAACCCACCACGAAAAGAAGAAGGAAAGAAAAATTCACATTAATGGGGAGCAAACAGGCAACAGGGGTTTGAAGAATTTGCCATCAGTGTCTTTTTTTAGCTTTAGTGAAAGGTCTTGGATGTGGAAGTAGGATCTCATGACGTGATGGATCCTAATCCTTAAAGAAAATGAATATTAATGTTGAAACTAATTCCTGTTTACTGGATGATGTTTTTTTTTAATTCTCTTTAACTCTTTAGTTTTCATTGAAATGTATTTACAGTGTGTTGTTACTGTGTGTTACTACAGAAAAGAATACCATACAAGGTCAAAGAACAGTTTATAAGCATAAAACTATGGCCAGATCAAATATTTTCCCCTCTGGATGGATGTGATCGCATTAGCAGACATCTGCTCAGTAGTGAGGAGGCATTTCAGCTTCCTCTGAAATGACTGTACATTCCTTGAAAGCCAAATCTAGAATGAGTCAGCTCAGGAAAGATTAATAAGCTGTGCCGAGACGGGCCTTAAAGTGCCCATTAACATGCATCAACTCATTGTCATACACTGAATCCAAGGCGTCCCGTCTCTGAGTGAATTCATCTTTCCATCTCAGTGATTAAAATGTAAATCATAGCCTGCTGGTGGAATATAAGTCTGTATGGCCAGTCGTGTATGTACAAGAGAGGGTTATACACGCTCCACCCTGCCTCTCCTTGTGGAGCCATTTGTCATTTGTTCTTCGTAGGGGCATCTAACATGCACAGATGATGGTAGACTGAAATATTTACTGCTTGTTTGGCGGCATTAAGATTGATAGACTCAAATGTGCGTACAAAAGTCTAGAGCCACCTGTTTTTTGTTTGTGTTCGGGTCTAGATCGCTACCAAGCATCTAAAAATTCACGTCAAAATGAATTTACTATATGTTAATAACTATTTTGTTTCTTAATAGTGGATTTAAAATGGTCAAACTGGCAAATTCTGCTTCAGTATGAACGCAGCAGAGAAGCGAGGATGTTATGCCAGATTTGACTGATGAGTCTTTTGGCAAATTACTGACTGGAAATGAATGCGCTGAAACAACAACTACAGTGTGACATGACATGAGGATTGAATTAATTACCACAGAGAACAAAAGCAACACTTTTGGCTTCAGTTTGATTTGAATATATTATTTTGAAATCTCCATGTTGGAAGTTTCCACACGCTCCAGTGAACACGACGATGATATGGGTCTTGAGTACATTTTAAAATGCGCTCATCACACGCCTCATTTGTTTAGCGCGTTAAATCATTTCATCGATCCATTACTGTAAGGGCCCAATAAAGGTCGGCCCCATTCGGAGATGAGTGAATGTGTTCTATGCACATTTACTGATATCATTAATGCAAAGGAGCATTTTGTTGGTGAGCTCTAGTGTGGAGAGAGACGAACAGGTGCATCCATCAAAGACGGAGGCTGTGCTACTTGTCCTTGTGTGCTCTTAGGCTTTTTAAATGTAGCTCAGAGGGTCCGTGGGGGAGCTAGCAGGACTCCCTCCATACATTTTTCATAGACATTTCTCAAAATAAAGTCGTTTGCGCTTTTGAGTCGAAGGAAAGTCTGAGGTTATTTTGCTAGTGCTGGGAGCTGGTTACCTTTCACTTGTTAGACTTTTAGAGGGGGGGTAGTTAGAGGTGTGTGTGTGTGTGTTTGTGTTTATAGGGTTTTTCCTGGCTTAAACACTAACTCTTCGCTCATTTATTGCTCCTACAGTATTTGATCTGTATTGTGGCTGATTAAACAAATTCATTTTTGCAAACATGGCCAGATTTTGGTTAAAGAAACATGAAATATTTTAAATACTCTATGCAGGAAAAACCTTTGTTAATGTTTGTGGATGTCTGTGTGTGTGTGTGTATGCGTGTGTGTGTGTGTGTGTGTGTGTGTGTGTGTGTGTGTGTGTCTTTGTGTCTTAAAGGAAGAGTTTGACATTTTGGGAAATACACTTATTCGCTTTCTTGCTGAGAGATTGATACCACTCTCATATCTGTCCGTTAAATATGACGATAGAGCCGGGTGGAGGTTAGCTTAGCTTAGCATAAAGACTGGAAGCAGGGAGAAAGAGTTAGCTCTATCCAAAGGTAAGAAAATCCCCTTAACAGCACCCCAAAAGCAAACTAATTAACTCCTTAAATTTTGTTTGTTTCATCCTAACAAAAAATATTGTAAGGATGAAAATATTTATACTGTCTGTATTAAACAAGCGAAATATAACATTTTAATTAGTGAGCTTTAGAGGTGGCAGGAGGATTTTCTTACGTTTGGACAGGGACCAGGCTAGCTGTTTCCCCCTGCTTCCAGTCTTTGTGCTAAGCTAAGCTAAGATAAGCGTTCCCTGGACCCCATTTAATACTGTGTGTGTACAGACATCATCATCTTCTCATCTTATTCTCAGCTAGAAAGCAAAAAGGCATACTTCCCAAAATATCTAATTATTTGAACTTCAAATCATTTAATCAATTTACTAGCATATTATAATGGGCTGTTGACTGTCATCTTGGAATAATGCTTATCAATTATTTAATGTGTGCTATCACACTAAATATCACCTGGATTTATCTTGTCTCTGTTTCTGTCTTCCTATCTCTCTTTCTTCTACTGTCCCTTCAGAATTTGCTGACTCTGGTGAGTTACTCCTCTAATTTGTGTACCCCTGCCCCCCCCCAAAAGATTCTGTTTGTTCTCATTCCAACAGCCTGGAGACAGCTCTCTTGCCCGACGTCGTCCCCTATGTATACATTTCCCAAGCGCCGCTGTGCTGTGTATGTCAATTCTGTACTGTCCATCCCTGCAGACTCTCTCCTTCAAATATCTCATTCTCGTCTGTGGATGTATTCTCCCTGGAAACCCTCTGTGACCATTTCTGCATTGTTTTCCCCATTGTCCCTAATCCTCTCTCTCCTCTTATGAACTGCTTTTAGTTCTAGCTTTGTATTATTGCCCTCTGTGAGACAGGCACAAGCCCAAAAGGAGTGATTTTGGTTTTCTCTGTCCGTGTTGTCCTCCAACTCCTGGTTTGTAAAGGTCCCTTACCCTGCAGACATTTAACTAAACATGCCAGTGGTGTAGGAAGAAGATGGAGTATCTCTTAGCTTGACATCGTTGTGCTTAGTTCATGAATTTGTGTATTGGGCAGATGCAGAAAAGATGTCAGCTGTTTTCTCAGTCTTCCTCACATGGCCTTTGTCAGGATTCAGAGTCAATAAGAGCTTGACAGAGCAATTAATGGCAGTGGACTAAAATGTGTTTCCCTCTGCAGCCTTTTACAATTAGCTGTTCCCACCAAAGTATTATTGATTTTAAGTATTCACATGCTGCTTGAGAGATACAGTAGATGTTTATTCAGCATCCAAATTACGTCCAAGAACAACCGCTTTCTTGTTCTTGTCATCGTGAATGTCCTCCAGTTTAATAATAGACCTTTAATCCTGCATGTTTTTCATTGGAGAGAACATTGTAATAGTCTGGTACAGTAAGTTCCAGGCACAAGTGCCTGCATCTCGTTTTCCATCAGTGTGGAGATACAAACAATATCACTTAGGAGTGGCATCAAATATTGAACTACAAAGAGAGATGGGGAGGGAGAAGGGCAGAGTGGCTCTCACTCTAGTGTCTGAGCCCTCAGTGGATGGCTTGAAACAAGCCTCCCAAAACAGCACTCAGAATTCAGGCTGCATGCATGCCTTTGGCTCAAGCCCTTCAATAAGATTTATCACCCCGAGATCTGAACTCTGGTGGTGAGCATATCCATAGCTGAAAGTTGACCTCAGTAAAGAAGATTGATCACAGACCATAAAGTAGTGGTAAATGTATTAAATGCATAATTTTTTAAACAATAAAATACCAGAACTAAGATAAAATTGATAACTGACCTTGTTGTTTATTTCAGATATCTAACAATAAAAATCCTCTTGTTTATGTAACATCACTGCTCTGCGATGATGCAGTGCAGCGCTTTAAATATGGCGGCACAGACCAGCGATCTCATCAGATGCTCTCCTGCAGATCATTATCTCACTGAGATAGACTGGAAAGATCGCTCACAATGCCAATGTCTTTGTTGATGTTAAGCCATTTTTATTGAGCAGACGTCATACTAAAGTCCTCTACAGGCTGAGCATAGAGAGGACAAGGTCATCTGGGTAAACCACGATACGCCCATGTTGGCAGACAGTACGCTTATTGGGTAAACTGGTGAGACAAAAGAGGACGTGGCCCACTGTTTCATTGGAAGTTTTTGATGCGGACACGGAAGGAAATCAGCCAAAGGGCAGCAAATGAGGTTTATGTGTGTACATAATTTTGTGAGGGCGTAATTCATACACAAACAGGACGACATGAATAAGCAAATGAGGAAAAAATAAAGGAAAATTAGTTTAGTGTGAGAGGTAAGTCCATTCATCCAGCCAGCATTTCCAGTTTGCCCAATACTTCTGCTCCCCCCCGCCAGCAGTACTGTCTGTGTGGTGACCCAGGGCCCCATTGATCACATGGTTCAATAATGCACTTACTGTCACTGACCTCCCACCCCTTGCGCAACGGAAGTATATTTTCCATGTATGCAGACATAACATGTCGACATTCTGCTGTAGGTTTTTCATTATTTGTGTCAAAGTAACACTCTTCTTAAAACATTTTTAGCAACAGATACATCAAGATAGTGTAGGCATATGTTTGAAATGGTAGCATATTCCTGTGTATTGAGATTTCTTTTTACCTTCGGACAGCGCCAAGCTAGCTGTTTCCCCCTGTTTCCAGTCTTTGTGTTAAGCTAAGCTTTATATTAAAGGGACAGATTTGAGAGGAGTATCGATCTTTTCATCTTACTCTTGATAAGAAAGCAAATAAGTATATTTCTCAAAACTATTCCTTTAATATATATAATGTTCATAGGGACCCCCCTTATCTACGTAGCCTTGCCCCCTTAATTTTGTTTTGATAGATAATTGTACCTCCAGTATGTTATGTAACTGTGACCAGCCAACCAGCACCTATCAACCCATCATTCCTCCAACCACACCACCAACACACACACACACACACACACACACACACACACACACACACACGTCACCCCCCCTCTCGCGCCCTCTGAGCTCACCCTGCGCCGGGTGGGTGAAAGAATCAATGTTAAAAGCCTTTTTGCTTCAGCACAGACTGTGAATTTCCCTGATACCCCAACCCCCAGCAGACAGAGCGGGCATGCACACACGCACACACACTCTAGCACACAGCTCACCAGAGGTTTAGAGGTCACACTGCAAGGACAAGAGGGCCCCTGGTAAACAACAACAAGCCTCCCTCCCTCTCTGGTTGCAGAGGGCAAACAGGGGACTGCGCGGGCAGTGATTGTGTCGTGGGTTAATTGCCCTCAGAGCGGCCTCAGTTAGAGGCAGGCCTTGCAGTGATAGCTCACTTCAAACCCAAATCGCCTAATCATATGGGACTGAGGCACTTGTCAGGGAGTGCAGCAGATGAGCAAGACACTCTGCAGTGGGATGTGTTTTTGTCTCGTTAGATTGTGTTTTCAGGGCTGCCAAGTCTCGCATTTGGCATGAGTTTGGCACCATAATCCTCTCACATGTGAGTGGAGTGGTCGCCCACTGTTGGGCAGAGTTGGATATTAGTGTGAGCGCATGTGGGTTTGTGGGTGTGGGCATATACAGTACTGACTTTACTGTACACCCACTACATGTACAAGACTAGAAATCTGTGCTCGTGAAGAGAGTTAGTGGGTCTGTTTACCCAAATGACAAAGAACACATTCATTTACTTAACCTAATGAAAATACAGTTTTGCCAAGTTCAGAACAGCTTCTTGGTACTCCATAATCAATATTATCCATCCTGATGATCTGATCTGATGGCGGTTTGAGATGGGAGAAACCAGGTAGACAGGAAGTTACTAAGAATGGTAGAATCATAGAGACTATTTCTGTGGTTGAAAGTAGTTCCAATGAAAACTGATCACCTGGGCAAATTTAACAAAAGCTTTTTGCGAAGCTAGACAGAGCTAAGTGGGGGAAAAAAAATGTTTTTGTAATTTGAGTGAACCGACCCTTTCAAGTGGGCACTATATGTTGTACATGAAATATTACTAAATAATTAACGTACAAATGAAAAAATACTGTAATTTTGGTTTATTTTGCTGTAGACATCAATACATTACAACAACCAAGCAGTATTTTTAATCTTATTTGTAGCAGCTCTACTAGTATCTGGCCAAAAACTGTTGGTGGAGAAAACTGGACCAAACCAAACCCAACCCTCATGTCATTAGTTCTTATTGTTGAAACAGGCAGAACAGCTCAAAGCTGCGAGCTACTTTCCTAGACAAAAGTGCAGTGTGGGATGGTAGAGCCTTGTGGTCCGGTGTCTTCTGTTCTGCTGCTTCACGCTCAGCTGTTGCTGCGGGTTTGAATTCCCGGCTAATTCATCATGCAGATGTGCTGACTGTCTATTTACTGTAGCACCAAGAAACTGCTACAGTAAGGGAATCAAATTAATTGTTCGGGTTTCATTGTGGAAATAAAATGCCGAATCATCAAGCCTTTGAATAAGCTTACGCGCAGAGGAGAGGAGGACTCATCTTTTTGTTGCATGTTGACCCAGTAAATTCTCTTCTGACTTTCCTGTTGTGTTTTTTAATATATCATTGTATGAACCTCTTATTATTTTTTTTCTAGTATATCAACTGCCCCTTCCCCCTCCCTATTTCTCGCAAATCTTCTCTAATAGCCCTCTAACCTGTGCCATTGGCAGGTTCTTTATCAGACTGAGTTACTGTAATACTATAATGTATTTTATTTGTAATACAACCCTTGCCGCTTTGTTTTGCACTTATGCAGTGATGACTCTGAGAGACTTTGTCTTTCTGTATGTCACTCCTCGTGCCTGTGTGTTTGTACAGTATGTGATGTAGAACCAGCGGACCTGTCTTGTTCTGTCATGTTCACTCTTTTCCTTTTCTCTGTGTGTTCGTTGCCTTACCCTTGTCTTTTGCTGTGATGTTGTAGAGCTTGGGACTTATGGGAAACTAAAATATTATCACTCAATGACTGAGGAAGGTAAGCCTGCAAGTTTTCACTTGATTCTTTGAGTCAGCTTCTGTCATCCCTCTTGGTTTTTCTCCATCTTAACCATGAAACAACACCTCCAACCCCATTGTTTTGTTTGCTTGTGACATACAATTTTGGCTTTTAAGTTTGACAACCTCTCTGAGATTTCACTGACATAAGTGCAAATCATGGTAGCCATGCCATTTTTTTAAATTCACTTTTTATTTTATTTTTATTTTTTATTTTTTTTCTGCCCAGAGAATATGTTCATACATATTGTGTGTTACTGTGTGTAGTGTTTCTATGGATTTCTATTCTATCTATTAACAAGATATTTTAAAGAAAGAAAATTGCAGTCATATGCTGCTTATGTTTGATTCTGTGAGAAAGCCACTACTTCTTCTGTGGACTCTTGGTCAAATTTAATGACGTTTATTATTATGCAGGCTGGTAAACCCACACACAAATGCACAGCATACCATCCCATGCCCCACACTCAGAAAACACAAGGCACAAGGTTTTCTTTTCTCTTTTCCTTTTCTTTTTTCCTTTGGCCCTGTTACCCATCTGCGACACTGAGAAATACATCATCCACGCCTCAGCACTCACTTGGAGGTTCCACTTGCACCAGCAGCGGGTGCACACACGTAAGACGTACGTTGCTGAATTTGGCAAACTGGAGTGACTCATCCACCCAGTGGTTGCGTAACAGGCAGAGCTGACAGGGAAAATGAGCGGCTGTGTAACGACGGCTAGGGAAGGGCTGGTCTTGGTTATTCTTAAAGACTCTGCAATTGCTTCATCATTATGCAAATTGGGTGGTTCTGACAATGTGCACACTTTAAATGGACCTCCCAGGAAACATTTCTGTCCACACTGACTGAAGACAGCCATTTAATCAAGAAAAACTTGATCTCTTTTAGTTTTTAATATTAAAGCTTTTGTCTAAACCTAAGCAATGGGCGTATTTTGTCTTTGTAGATTCATGCACCTTGAAGGAACTGTGAGGTTTCTTTTTTGTTTGCCCTTAGAGCTAAAGTGTAATGAAATTTCAAACCATACCCTGCAAAGGCAAAACGCAGTAACTACATATTTTGTCAAAATTGAGTTAAGACCTGAATTTGACTTTTTGACATTAGTTTAAAAAAATTTTATGCCATAGAAATGTATAATTTCTGTGAAAACATTTTAAAATTTCCAGCAGCTAGAAAGCTATATCAAGTAGCTACTAGCTAAAACTAAATTTACTTATCGATAATTTTTTCCTAGCTGTTGTCTGTAAATGGAAAATAAACATTTTGTTGAACTGACATCTTGGTAATTCGGTTACATATTCCACATAACTAAATGAGGCAGTAGCTAAATCCAGGCATAATGGAGAAAACACTCCAGCTAAACTCCTGTTAAAGCTAACTAGCTTAGCAGATCTTAGCAGCTGCCATCTCAGCTTTTGACTCTAGTGGAATTCATGCAATTGGGAAATTCAGTGCGACTAAGCTACGTTTAAATCGCACATCTAAATGTATTAATTGTAAATACATTCATTATATTGATTTCAATATAAATATTTATAGTAGACAGACACCTAGCAAAACAGAGGTGCATTTAAGTCCTATGGACTGTAAATAATCAAAGTGAATTTTATTTTCTCAAACAAACTGGTTCAAATGGACAAGAAAGCTGAGAAAACATCATTGGTAGATACTGGCATTATTTTTTTGGGTAAAATAATCAGCCTAATAAGGCATAAAAAGACGGCATTACAACCTTTCTATCTGTTATGCAGTTTGACGGCAAGCCTGAAAACTTTAAACCCTTTTCTTCCTTTACTTCCCTGCTGGTGTCGTAACTGCTCTGTGCCTGTTTTCACAGTTAGTACTGAAACATCATGGGTGGTTTTTTTCAGCATTTAAGAATTTCCTTTGAATACCTACAGCAGACAGCCCAAACCTGTTACCTGTATTCCCAAGCAGAGACAATGATCTCACACCCACATTTGTATAAAAGGACACGCACAAATGCACACTCGCTGCCATAAACAAGCAACTGACAGTGACCGCTTAAGGTGAGTGATGTCAAGGCAGTGGAATGTGTGATGTGAAAATGTACAGTGTATATATATGTGTGTGTGTGTGTCGTGTGTGTGTGTGTGTGTGTGTGTGTGTGTGTGTGTGTGTGTGTGTGTGTAGAGGCGGGGAGGGGCTGTGTGTTGCCAAACGGCAAAGTGAGAGAGAGATGGTGTTTGTCAAAGACAGATGAGTGAGAAAAACCGGAGCGATGGGGAAATGTAGAGTGAGATAGAGGAGACGGGAGGAAGGCCGGCGGTGACTTGGGGTGGTTAATGATTTTGCCAGAAGGTCACAGACAGTGTTGACATGGTTGGGTGGAGCACGCATCGACGCGTCACTGTGTCAAGCACTGACAAATCAGCCATGCCCTCTTAAAATGAAAAAAAAAAAATCTTTCACATTGATTGCAATGGGCTGATTGGGAGTAGGCAGGACATGCATGCAAAACCTGACACGCACAGGAAGTCAGTGAAATTAAATATGGATACATGATAGCACCAAGGTTAATGATGCACAAGTGGTCTTACACCAAAAGGACACGATAGAGACAAAACGTCTTACAACACAGTTTGGTTTCAAATGAAAACACTCATGAATATACCCAGCCTGCATAGCCATCAAATATTAAAATCTAATTTGTATGGGAACATAAAAACCTACATGAATTCTTTGCATTTGGAGTCATATTTCTTCTCGTCTGAGTACTGTGTTGTTGTTCGTGTGTGTGTGTGTTGTTGGGGGATTTCGGCCGTGGGGATTCTGTGGAAAGTTATTGTTCCACAAGCCAGCGGCTAGTCATTGCTAGTCATTACAACGTGGGCAGAATTGCCTTGCGTGAGCCATTATTTGTAATGTCAAGAGGGCACGCTGCTTATGTAAGCCACAAGGTCATGTTGTTCAACTGATGACTGGTTTCAATTCAGTCTGCTGCGTCACAGCATCGTCTTTCCAATATGAATGGAGTTATTGAATCAATAAATGTTATCAGCAAAAATATATTCATCACTACCAGTGATTTTTAAATATTGATTAAATTCTCTAACTAGCAGATGAAGGCACTCCAATACAATCAGGTGCTTTCTGTTAAAATATTTGAATACAATGTCTTAAACCTATGAAATTGTTATTTTTGAAATGCTGTGATGCTGTCCCCAGCTAAACCTTTGGTTGCTTTTAGTTCCCCGCTAGCCTCTGCCATCTCTTGTGACTTTCTGATCTGATATGAGAACTGAACGAGAACAGGAGTGAATCTGACCTCCAGAAGGCAGATCTCTTCACAAGAGATTCTCTCCCTGCTGGCTTTGCCTCCACCAAGGACCAGGACATTGCAGGATCATCAGTATATGATATGCTACGTCATATTGACTCTCGATGTTGTTTGAACGGCAGTTTTGTGTAAAGCCACCTCTCTATGCACTGTGCTTTTGAAATGTGACCCATGTGGGGTCAAAGGTGACAACGAAGGAGCTCTGACTGGGATGAGGCCGAGAGGCTTTGGAGATGCTGCGGTATGCAGGCCTCTGTTCTACGTTTAACCATTGTGGCAATTCTTTTGCAGGTAAATTTCGGGAGAAGGCATCCATCCTTCACAAGATTGCTAAAAAGAAATGCCAAGTGGAGGACAGTGAGAAGGCCAATGGAGTAGCAAGCCGTTCAGGTAAAAAGCTCTTTCATGTTCCTTTTAGATGTTAAGGGAATGGTTCGACATTTTGGGTGAATACACTTATTCGCTTTCTTGCTGAGAGTTAGATGAGAAGGTTGATACCACTCACGTCTGTCTGTATGCTCAATATGAAGCTACCACCATCAGCCGGTTAGCTTAGCTTAGCATAAAGACCGGAAACAGGGGGACAGCTAGTCTAGCTCTGTCCAAAGGTAACAAAATGTTCCCTAGAGCACCTCTAAAGGTCATTCATTAATACATTACATAATTTGTTTAATCCATACAAGTATAAAAACAACATGTTGTAGTTTTTGTACAGATAAAACCAATAAGTACAAAAAGTTTCCAGTCTCTATGTTAAATTAAGCTAACCAGCTGTTGGCTGTAGCTTCAAATTTACTCTACAAAGTGAGAAGGGTATCAATCATCTCATTTAGCTCTCGGCAAGAAAGCAAATAAGCGTATTTTCCAAAATGTCAAACTATTCCTTTATTTAAATATTAGTTGATTATTTACAAAGATCAGTTTGCTGTTGCTAACACTTAATGAACAGGCATCACTCTGCTTAATATTCCTTATATTTGTCATTAGGATTGCGCACTGAAATAGTTAATGAGCGTCACATCCGATGTTAAACAAGCATGACATTATCAAGAACTGCCAAATTGATTGCAAGTGTTGTCTTCAAGCAGTATTTAAATCAATCACAGTCACTGCCAAGTATAATTTATGTGTGTTTTTCACTTCAAAGAGCGCTGGACCAAAGGATAAACAGGAGGCCAGTGGAAGCGCTTTCATGGCCACAATGTAGTCAGAGCAGCAGAATCAAAGCGAGACATAGATGTTTATCAACAAGGCAAAATTATGCTAACAGCGCCGCATTAACATATTACCATCTTAATCAAAATGCATGACTGGTAGTCATCACAGCATACTTTACTTTTCAGGGCTCACACGTCTTAAATTGAGTCTGTGCTGTCTGTTGTGAAAGCAGATTTACTGTCATTATAGTTTAGTGTATGACGCATGTGATTAGATTCATATCCCATCTTTATTTGTAATATCACAGCATCAAAGCGAGGGAGCGAGGTCATGTGTTGGACGACGGTGGTATCAAGTCACATTGTCTATCTGGGAATCTCTCTAATTGTCACAACCGCACTTGGATTCAAGCAATTTCCACGGCAATTATAGTTTTATCATCTGATTACATGGCTTTCGGCTCTTTGTATTTTAATAAGGGATGTTAAGTAAGTCTGGCCTCAAATGAAATGGAGTCATATCAGCCACCAGGATATGATGAGGGAGAGGGATGATAGTAACAGGCTCAGACATGCACATACGTGTTCATACACAGACAGCGCTCTATGATCATCACATTCAATATTCAAATGATTCTTACTAAGATTTATCTCACTGTTAGACAAACTACTAAATACAAAATGGAAATATTAATGGAACACACTGTATATGCACTCTTGCAGTACGAATTGGATTTCTTATATACTGACCTGAAGCTGTAATAGTGTCATTAGGAGATTAGCCTAATCACAATGACACAGACTGGTTTGAGGTTTTCGTGAGACTGGCCAGTGAATTAGAGCTGAAACAGTGAGTCAATGAATCAATTAGTTGATCGAATTTTAGGCCATTTATCAAACAAAAATGACAAACACTGGTTCCTGCTTGTTAAATGTAAAAAAAGAGAAATTGCTCATTTTCTCTGTTTTATATTATTGTAAATTGATTTACAATTTGATTTATTTATTTATTTTTACTATTTTTTGATGTGTTATAGATTAAATAATTAATAGACAATAGCGGTGGAAGATAGTTTACTTAACTGAAACTAGCAATACTACAATGTAAAAATACCCCATTATAATTAAACACTTGCATTCAAAATCTTACTTAAGTAAAAGTATAAACAGCAAAATGCACAAAGAGTATCATAAGTAAAAAGACAGATTAATAAACGTACTGTGTAAGTTGCACTTTAAGGTTGTAGCTGGTGGAGGTGGATCTAATTTTTATTACTTTATATACTGTTTGGTGGTTTAATCTGTATATAACAATGCATCATATTTTATAAGATCAACAAAGGTTTAGTGGGTAAAATATGAATCTGAAAAGTAACTATAGTAACTGTAGTTGTTAAGTGGAAGTATTTTGATACAGTTTGTGTCTGGAGGTGTTGAAGGGGTTTTAACTACTTGACGTTGCTGAGGTGCTGTCTCCCACCTCTCTCCACGTCATAACAGCTCACACTCGCATGTCTATTTGAGGCAATGACAGCTTTTGTTCCTCTAAAAGCTATATCATTTTAATTATTCTTCAAACTTCCCACAGATAAGAACCTCCCAAACAGCTCCAGCGTGGAAGTGGAGGTGACACCACCCATGAATGGAACGGCAGGGCAAGAGGGGGAAACGGTAAGAAATTGCAGCACACACGCATACACAAAATAACTGGGTCGTGTTATGAAAAGGCAACACTGAGAGACCGATATCAAAGTTAGAGAGACATTTATGAATATTTTATGCCTTTCATCTGTGTCTGTGTTCCACCTTGAGTGTGATTGATGCAAAGGTTGCGCTGACTATGGCACAGGTCACTACTGCTGATAATTTCCCAGCATGCACGCGGGCGAGTTCCTCCATCTTCAGCCAGACCTGCCAAAGACCCGCCTCCTCCCACTGAGTTCTGTAATCACACTCCTCACTCACCTGCTGCTCCCCGCCGCTGGGTGCTCGAAATGAACACACTCGCACACATGCCTCAACACACACACACACACACACACACACAGTGTTTGACATACGGCCAGGCACAGAGCCTCAAAACGGCACTTGCAGCAGTTGTGCTGGCATGAGCGATGGCGGTGGGACGCAGCGACCTGCCAGGCCAGCAGACGGTCCTGGGGCGAGAGGGCAGCGATTCAAAGTCGCACACTAAGAGGGAAGCAGGCGGAGGAGACGGGCGTGTCGCTCATCATGCTGGATTCTCACTCGTTACATTGCCATGACCAAGAGTAACCCCAAGACAGACTGAACCCTGCTACCATTTCTTTTTCATCCAACGAAAAGCTGTTTTTTTTTTTTTGTCAACTTGGTCTTTGGGGCTGAAATATTTTGTTTTGATATTGTATGAAAATGAAATAATTTTCTACAAGCTGCAGACTTGTAATTCGCTGCTGATTGTTAGTGAATTACAGTGTGTAAAATACACATCCTTAAATCACTCAGGTTTTTTAAGTTAGAATCCTTAAGATTGAAGTTTTGGTTGATCTGGTGACACCTGTGGTTACTGGTGGTAGTGCTAAGAACGTCTTAATAACAAAACAAGTCCCAGAGTTCAGTTGGAAATGACATGTATATCAGTGACCAGCTACTCTGTCAGAAATACAACAGAAAAAGAAGAGCAACCGGTGCAGCTTGTGTCCTTTTATAAATTGCTTGACACAGATGTGTTTCCTTTCCAATGCTTGGACCAGCTGTTCTATTTTTACGGATTACATCATTACGTGACATATGCAAAATTCAGAAGACAAGAGTCTGCTCTTGTCTTCCAGTATGTGCATGCTTTATTTGTTGTGATTCCCCTGTGCGCACCATTTGAATCCAGCAGGGGAATGGCAGAAATGCAAACGACTATATAAAGAAGTATCTAAAGTGTGTAAATACATTTAAAGGCTTTAGCAGAATAAATGCTAGCCATAAACAGTATCAAAAATTGGGTTTGTATTGATGAAAATCATATCAGATCATTGGTTTCAGTTGAATAGTTAGGATACACAAATGCTGCCTCATTTTCTTCTGTTCATATATTTCTTCTATTCCTCAGTTTTGCCATCAAAATTATTTTTCTCTTGCATAAATGTTTTCAAATCTCAACTCTACATACCAACATTTCCTATTTTTTTTTCTCAAGGCCTAAAACTAATTTCATAGGCTGTTCTCTGGGTTAATCTGATGCAGTTTACCTTGATTCAAGCTACAAACCCACTATTATTAATCTTTTTTTATCTTTTCAACTGATCCTGTATTGCAAGGATTTGAAAAAGGCTTCGCAAATAAACTGTAATATGGCCAGTAGTGTTGCATACAAAGGTCTCCACAAAACTAGAAAGACTGTAGGGATTTTAATCTTGAACCTAGCGACCTTTGAATCAAAGCCCAGTCTTTGAAAAACCCTGCTCTAGTAATAGTGAGTTGCAGGAACTGAATGATTCTTAAAAAATAAGATCTTTCTGCACCTAAAAAATAGATACTGTAGCACACAAAAAGCAATAGTACAGTAGTCTATAAATATAAGTGGTGTGGAGGCATATATCTCAGAATAGACTGCACGAGAAACTGCTGAAGTATGAGCCCTGATTCGCAACATGACCATGCGTGTATTGATCTATTCCACTGCACCAAGTTGTTTTCAGATTGATCTCTCTCTCTCCGGTTAATAATAGTCTTTACTGATAAAACTGTCATCACTCCTCTGAAGCTGAAAATATTTACGTCTATAAAAATGGAGACAGTGCAGCCTGCTTAAGACAATTTTTAGACTCCCCTCAAAACTTCGCTTTTTTGAGGTGAAGGCAGAAAACCTGATGGATGGAATACAGAAACACCTTTTTCAGGTGGTGATCCACTGAATTAGGAAGAGCTGGACGCTTATTGGCATGCCTAATTCCCACGTTCTGCTATTTTTAGAGGTCTGTCCCACAGTGCGCCTGTCTGTGTCAGCCAGGAAGTAGCTGGAAACAGCTCACACCTTCATATGACGCCAGAGGCCCCGTCATACTAATTGTTCAATTCCTCCTGGATGTCTTGGCAACCAAGATTGGGGAATAAGGGGATAGTTAAGGTCACATTAAAATCTGCAGCAGACTTCTAGCACCATTTCCTGGCTCCCTCTATTTGTTGTTAAAACCCTTGAGAGCTGTGCTGACAGAAATTATCATATACTGTGTATATATAATATTTCCCAAAACAGCAGGAATTAAAGGGTTTATTTTTCATAAAAGCAATATTGCATAGTGTTTGTGTAGTGTACATTCATCTGGTTCTAATTTTATAATGCTTTTTTTCCTGCGATGATGAATGATGAGCACATTCAGGGTATGACTGACACACAAATTGTCTTCCTGTAAAACTATATTCAGGATTTTCTACTCTCAGCACCCATTTTGAATATTTATAAGAGCGTGAAGCTCCTGTAATCACTTCTTTAGATAACATACTTGGAAACTAAAGAAAAGAACCAACAGGAATTTATGACTCATCCTACCTCCTCCTATCACAACTAAAACCATTTGAAAAAATCGCTGTGTGTATCACGGGTTTATCGTGGGTTTCAGGACGGAAGTGACATCGGATTTGAATATGTTTGCTTTTCTTTTTGCTAAATAGTATGAGAATTTCTTTGTGAGCCTCTGTGTCAAAAAAAAGCAGATGTCGATATTCACGCCATGGCAGCTGTTACGGTGACGAAGAATTATGTTGCAACAAGATGAATCCTCCGTGTGAAAAATGTGACACTGAAAAGTATTAAAATAAAGTACACGCAGGATTGTGTGTAGAAAAAGCAAATGATAGATTTAAGGTTTTCTTCCCCAAAACACATAGAAGGATCTAACTAAAAGTATGTGTGTTCTGGAGCACTGCTTTCTGTTTGTCTCACCTTTGTGTTGTGTGATTGTTTCCATAAACACATTTAAGAAAGAATACTGGACAAGTTTAAGAAAGATAAAAGTAATTTCAGATAGATAGCTGCATTCTCTCCATTCCATGATACTAGAAGTTGGATCAACAAAGTAATGCAGATGCATCAGGGTGCAGCCTTATTGCAGCTGTGCTTACAGTATGTGTTTACACTTTTTGTGACCACACAAAAAGTATTAGTGTTGCCTCACACCAGGTGCCAGCGCACACGCTTAAAAAAAAAAAAGCAAATGTCACACCTCCCCTCGCAGCTCTGTGGTGCCTGGTAAAAGTCAGTGCCTTTAAGCTCGGAGTTGGCAGTGTTGCCAACTGAGACACCGCAGGGCAGGAAAGGCCCCTAAGGGGCTGGCATTTGGAAACCAACTCGGAGTAGGGAGCACTAGCTCTATGGGGTACTTTAGCAGAGAAAGCAAGTAAAGGAAATCATAAATAGACAAATGACAGACTCATAGTGTGCAGTGTCAGCCAGAAATAGTCACCTGCATGCAGTCAACATATCCATGAAAGAGCTGCAGGGCAAACTGCAATGTAATATAATGTAACCTTTCCTGCTAGAAGATAAGAAGAAGCTGTTGCTGCTATTATTATCCTGCAAACACTGCCGTCAATACGTAGCCACGCAAATGAAACCTCTCATTTCTTTACATCTATGAAAAGCAGTGGATTTGGTAAGCCTCAGGTTTTTAGTTTTAGGCCTTTTTAACAGACAACAATGCAGCCATCTGGATATGGAGAGGAGGAGAAATCAGAATGCTGAGCATAAGTGATGCAAGCGCTGCCTTTTGTTTGGCAGCTCTGATTACCAAGGTTACCAGGCAATACTCAACAGCAGTAGCTGTCACAGCAGGATATGCTCCATATGATTCATGATTCGTGCAGTAGCCATCTTTAAAGATTTATGTTTCACTCTCTGGACATGCTTAGCTGATGTGATTGAAGCTGTTAAGACTTAAATGATTTTCTTGAGAAAATTATTATTTACTGAGCAACATCTGTTAGCAACATCTGCCCTGCTGTATGTTTTTCTTCCCAGTTTGTCTTTTGCACCCTTTTTCTGCCCGTTTTTTTTCTTCTTTTTTTTTACACTAAAAGTCACTCTCAAAAGGGCATAAGACAAATTCTAGGTCATCAGTGTGTTCTGCTCAGATCTGCATGTGTGGACCTGTTCTCTGCAGGCCCCCATGGCTCCTTAGCATCCTATAATTGGATACAAAGGGACCCAAGACTCTCTTTCCGCTCTCAGAAGGCTTTGTTGTTGTACCATTAAGGTTGTTGTACCATTAAGGTGTACCAGAATGTGTAAATGAGAGTCTGCATTTTGCAGAAGTAGGCACAAAAGCAGAACAGGTAAAGTAGGTTAATGCTATAAATGAAAAGATCATTTAGTTGTCTTTCTTGCCAGTGCCTTAGAATGTGTCATCTTCAGACTGTGACAGCTTATTTGATGTTCATCTGCAGAGAGTTGACAGTCTTTGGCTCACTTGGCATTCCAGTGGCAGGTCCAATCAGACCCCGGGGGTCTGCCGGTGCAGCCGGCATCAGCAGTCAGCAGTGATGAGCCCCTGATGACTTGAGAGGCAGAGCCCTTCAGGCTCGGTGCAATCTCCCAAATCACAGTCATCACACTCCTCTGTCTTAAGGTCACCGCAGAGCAAAGGCACGTGCACATCCAGGTCCTGCCATCAGTTTCTGCAGACCTGTGTGCTGTCTTCTCCCTCTTGAAGTGCTTGTGTTGCAAGAGTGCTGCCTGGCTCTCTGGATAGTTGCTATGGAGAGGTGTATCCCATTGAGACAAGTTATCAAGCTAAAGGAGACAGAGACTGATTGTAATGAATTTCCCTTTAGGAACATGCAAAAAGCATGACTCAACTCAATGTGCTCTTTGCCTCATATTTACCTGATGTTGTACTCCCAAATGGTAAATTAAACACAAAGGGATTACACTATATGGTATGTGGACACCCAAACATGACACCCTTATGTGACAGTCCCTGACCAAAAATAAACAAAATGACATGTTTAAAGGGGTATTACCCGTTCTGATGAATGTTTTGTAACTTATATCTCCTTTCCCTCTTTCTGTTCTTCTTTCTGTTTCTCCTCTCAGGCTGAGGATGAGGAGGAGGAGGACCAGCCTCTGAGCCTGTCCTGGCCCGAGTCTAACCGCAAGCGCCTCACCTACCTCTTAATCATGCCTATCGTCCTCCCCCTGTGGCTAACGCTGCCTGACGTCAGGAAATTGGTGCGTGAGACAAGAGTTCTCCTTCTCAAAACATTTGAAACAAGAATGTCATCAGTTTTATCCGGATTAGTGTGGAGTCCTTATTAGTGTGTTTGCTGCTAAATTCACTATTTGCTCTCTCTTTTTCTTTGTCTTTCAGTCGTCGCAGAAGTTCTTCCCCATCACCTTCCTGGGTGCCATCGGCTGGATCGCAGCCTTCTCCTACCTAATGGTGTGGTGGGCTCACCAGGTATACAGTTCTCAAAGACATGTGCACTCCCCATGATGTGACATTGTAAAAATAACTGGGTGTTTCCGTGGTCATGACAGCAGTCCCAGAACATTATAGAAACCTAACATACGCATAATCCTTGTCAAAAAACAAAGGCAAGATGCAGTCGTCTTTTCTCTCCGTTTCCCATCCTTGACATTTCAAATGAAACCATATTCTGTAATGCACCCACTCATAAATAATTACAGCTGTCTTATTCAAAACAAAGAGATTGTCAGAGCTAGAGTTTTGTCACCTCCATCAGTTCCCAAGCATCACGAGGAAATTAAAAATAGCTGGAACAAAAGATTAGGTTTTATTTACCCCAAAGCTTAGCTTTCTTTTTTTTTTTTTTTTTTCCTTTTTTGCAGGTTGGAGAGACCATTGGGATTACAGAGGAGATTATGGGCCTGACTATATTAGCAGCTGGAACCTCCATCCCTGACCTCATCACCAGTGTCATTGTGGCACGCAAGGGGCTGGGTGATATGGCTGTATCCAGCTCCGTAGGCTCCAACATCTTCGACATTACTGTTGGGTACGTCTGTGCAGGATTTTGCTGTTTTTAAAGCCATATTTGGGAACTGTAGTTTCAAGGTTATGCATGAAAGAAACACTGAGACAGAGCAATACTGCTTACTGGGTTTCTACTCAGGTCTATCCTGAGAACAGGTCCAGCAAAATGGTTGTAGCCTGGTTGTTGACCTCTAAATATATTGAACTTTCAAGTATTCTGGGTTTTAACAGATATCCTTTTAAAGGGTCAGTCTGCCCAAAATACAAAAATGTTTCCTCCTACAGTACCTACAATGCTTTTTACTGACTTTTAGTAGCTCATCTGGTGGGTTTGTAAAGGTCCCACAGCAGCCCTCAGGAACAACATGTAACATGTGTTTGTGTATCCGCAGGCTGCCGTTCCCCTGGCTCATGTGGTCCTTTTTCAGCGGCATGAAACCGGTGCAAGTCAGCTCCAACGGCCTCTTCTGTGCCATCGTGCTCCTCTTCCTCATGCTCCTCTTCGTCATCATCTCCATCGCCGCCTGCAAGTGGCGCATGAGCAAGCTGCTCGGCTTCATCATGTTCCTGCTGTATTTCGTCTTCCTGGTGGTCAGCGTCATGCTGGAGGACAGGGTCATCTCCTGTCCGGTGTCCGTCTGAGGACCTTCGAGGACCTTCATCCTCTCCCTCGTCACTACCACAACCACCACCAAACACAACCATCCTTCTTGTCTGCCATCGCTCTCACCTGACCCTTGTGATCCTTTAACCCAGGAATAAAAGAAGACTAAGGAGGACTGGACAAGAGAATAATACAAAAATATGAAAAAAATATGGAATCTACCTATATTTTCAGTAAGCAGGTGGTGGCGTGGAGGGGTTAAACCAACAAAGGCACAAGACTTTGACTTGACTGGTTTAGCGTAGGCCTAACCTGAGTGGATTTTTATTAATTATTATTATTTAATTGGCAGGTGGGGGGGGTTATGGGTGTACCAGCCAAATATAGAAGCATTATGCATGCCATTAGTGTCACTAGATGAGCTGGAATCAAGACTACGCCTGGTAGGTTGAGGAGAATGACCTCCTGTGAACTTGGGGGGGAAAAAACAAGAGATGCACTGTATAAAACTCTCAATAATAAATGCAGTGGCTGAGCTGAAATTGTGAGCATATTTGAACACACTAGTTCAACAGACCCTGTCGCCAAGAGTGAATAGAGATTTGTGGACGAGGAAATGGCAGACTGTGTGGATGAAGATTTTGTTCCAAAGGTGTTTCCTGTCTGATGGTATTGAGCGAAAAGACTCTCCTGTGGGCTTTGCACCTGAGCGACAAGGGATGAAACACTCTTGCTGGGCAGACAAACTCCTTCTTTGTTATTTTTTTTTTGCAAATCCATCATGTGCTCAGTCTGAATGACGAGTTTAAGCTTCCTCTCTCCCCTGCCGGATGTCATTTTTGGCCACTGAATGTCTCTTCGGAGGATTCTTCTTTTTTTTTTAAATTTTTGGATTCATTTTCATGAAATATATAGAAGTAGCATTAGATGTACTGTAGCAGTATTAGTTAATGTAGAGCCATCTTAACAATCTGCTTCTCTTTTTTGTTTTGCCGCTGAACACACGTTCTGATTGTACAGAGCTTTTCATGCTTCACACACACCGACTGACAAAAGCAAGAAAAAATGCCTAACTGAAGTTTAGCCTCTCAAAATATATGCTAGCCTTCAATATCTTTCACTGGTTGGAAAAAAAGGCATGAGTACTTTAGGCTCATTAAAGTTCCATAATGAAGTCAATGTCAAAATAATACATTTGAAAAGAACTTAACAGTGTTTAAGTGTCATGGTTGATTTAGATTAGTCAATGTGTAGTGCTTTGTTCACAGTAGAACTGGGCTCAACTCACCGGCTAGTCAAGCTCCTGGGCTAGTAGTTTCAAGGAGTCAACTGCATGTAAAAATAGACACTTGGAGGTGAATAATACCAATCAACATTTAAGAAGTTGTATACCAAAATGTATACTTTTTCAAACATGTTTCATAACTTCTTAATGCAAACCACTGCTCAGTCTCTATGTAGAAAATGTCAACATGTATGGTCAATGATATCTATCAAACTTGTGCAATTTCTTTTCTAATCAAAGGTGCTTTTGTGTGCATGTGTGCAATCTGCATTTGAAGTCATCACACAATGACCATTCCTTATATTTATCTATGAATAGAGGCTATACTACCAGTATTTTGCAACTAACTGCAAAAAAAAAAAATACACCAATCTGTGTTTTATACTGGAAATAGAAATCATAATCACAATCTCTCTTTAAGCTACATAGAATGTGGAAATCACAGATTTAACAGCAATATACCGTGTGTGTCGTCGTTGAGAATCGCATCCCCCATGCGTCTGTCCCCCGCTGTCCTTCCTGTCCGACGTGATCCGAAAACCCCAACGAGAAAAAGTGAGCGACCATTTCTCCGCAGCCCCTTCCTGTTAGAGCTGGCCAGAAACACCCGCTTTACCTCAGCACAGCCTCTGTACAGCAGCTTCGTAGGAATTAACTGTAAAATAATAGTAAATAGATTCTCTGAATGTGTGAGGACAAATGCATGCGAGGAATTTGGGCTGGTTACCCACTGACTGTACAGCTGAGCTTAGACTAGCTATATATGTTCACTTTTATGCATCCATTCAGAAAGAAACACCAAGAACCCATTGGTTTTACTTTGTAAATACAAACACCTGTTTTTTGCAAGAACCAAATGGTTCACACATGTATTTTATTCACTTTTATTTATTTCCTTTTTTGTAATAGTGGATGAAAAAGGACAATGATGGTGGCCCTTTAATATCATAGTATTATTGAGCAAAAAAACAACACGAGCATTTATTTTTTAGACTACTCAACATCTCATTAGCATACATTACACTGTAAACATGCCTGTTCAGGTTCTGGTATGAAAGCGAGGGCTTTAAATACCATATTGCGTCCTCGAATTCAACAACACTAGGACTTAGTGATTCAGCCACAATGTTTGATGATGATGTGACCTGATCACACCTCACGTCTCGTTTCTACTCGTCTAATACCTCGACATTTTGGCACTTTTTTGCTTTCTTTCCGAGATATAAATGAGAAGATGGACACCACTTTCATGTCAGTGCGGTAAATATGAAGCTAGAGCCAGCACCCGGTTAGCTTAGCTTAGTACAAAAACAGGAAACTTGCTAGCCTGGCTCTGTCCAAAGGTAACAAAATTTGACTCGTTTGTTTAATCTGTACAAAACAAAAGTGTAAAAACGACAAGTTGTGGTTTTATGGGGGGTTATGTGCAGGCCAAGAAAGCCAAGCTAGCTGTTTCCACCCGTTTCCAGTCTTTGTGCTAAGTTAAGCTAACCTGCTTGTGGTAGCTTCATATTTACCATACAGACATGAGAGTGGTATCAATCTTCCCGTCTAACTCTCGGCAAGAAAATTATTAAGTAGATTGCCCCAAAATGTCTAACTATTGCTTTATCAGTTCAAGAGGTAATTTGCTAGAGTTTGGTTGACCTTCTGCTGTACCTGTGCACTTCCTTTCCAAAAAACTCCTCTGGTCAAGACAACAGTTTTTTTTCCTTCTTTCTCTAAAGTTCCCATGGTGTTTTTGTGTGGATGGCTGGGAGAATGAATGGTGAGAGGAAAGACAGAAAGAAAAAAATCAATAGGGAAACCGGTTTAGCATCTGAGCTTGGCATTGGTTGTGGTTTACCAGGGTAAGCGACCGTGAAAGTTGACTACTAATGAACATTCTTGCACTGTAAATGTTTTATTTTCTTGGTGTTAATGTAAGATTTATTTAAGGTGTACATATATACAGATACAAATTAACCATATAATCTATATGTGTAAAAGAAATGTCTCTTTATGTAAAAATACAAAGTATATAATAAAACAAATAAAGATGATAATTCAAATATGCAACAATGTGTGCTGGTTTTACATTACTGTCAGTAGCTACTCATACATTTGTGAGTGGCTTATTAGATTTTTGGTAGTGCTTTATTTTAACTCCCTTATTTAGCATTTATAAGGAATAAATTATTTATAACACACTGTTGTGGAGTTGCCATCAAATATAAGGACATTTTAAGTGTTTATTAATGTATCAACAACTATAACTGTATATGTTATACTGTTTAAATGTGAAATGTTTTTTCACATGATAAACATTTTACATGAGTTATAGTTTTAGATACATTAAGTGCCTTGCATCTAAAGTCTTGTGTACAGCTTTTGTGTCCTCATCTCACTAAGTTTTGGGGTGCCTAGTAGTGGTAAACAAGTTGTGTTTGTACTGGAAACCTTTCAGTTTAGAGGCTTCCTGTAAGGCTTTTACTTGTTTATTTGAATTAAAAGGGCACTCCACCAATTTTCCACATGAAGTTCAGTTTATGCGTCATGGGAAGTAAAACGTGAAAACTGTGTGAAAACGGTTGTATAATGTCTTCTGTGGCTCTGGAGGGAGCTTTTTAAAGTTTGAAAAATTAATCATGATGATGTCATCAGGGTTATCCGATGTCATCAGGGTTGTCTCGGTTTTGGCTTGAGACTTAAATTTTTAACTGAAATCCTTGAAAAAGTGGGCATTTAGGAGGCAGTGGGGTCTAATGACAGACAGTATTGAGTTGCATTATGGGAATTGTTGGATCCAGTGTTTTTTGAGCTTGACCCATGTTACAGAATAAAATATCTCAGCCTTTGCTGTGTCAATTTTGACCATTATTTTTTTAACCAGTCTCTAATGGAAGTGTAATTCTAAATATCTTAAGTACTCCCTTTCCTGTACTGCAGCACTTAGTGGTATATCATATTGTTCTGATTGCCAGTAATGACTCAGAACATTTTGCAAGACTTCCTGCAGGTGTTAAATGAATACACCCCATTGTTTTGTCAACCTACAGGCTTCTTTGGTTTCTCTATTGTCTGCCATCAACTTTGTATAAATACTGTTTTAAAAAAAAAGGATCCTACTATTGCTGAGGCACTTTCCCCAAACTCAGCTGCAATGAAAACATTTTCAGCATCAATTTTTGAACGGAGGTAGCTTCAATGACGATCTCAAATAGCAATCAGCACTGTAAGATAAGAAAAATACCGTGTCATCTTTATACAAGGGCAGTAATTAGCTTTTCTTCACCTCTCATGTAGCGCCTTCCTGCATGTATGAAGACTAGTTGTGGAATAGGGCGCCCTCTTGTGATCTAACCCTAACACTTCAATGTGATTGAGAACGATAATGACACAATCATTACTTTGATGCAGTCCTGATAGTCCACCCACCTATAATTGTCCTCCAGCAGTTGAGAGGGTTTCTACTGAATGATATCGCTTTTGTCTTTCATTAGAATTGTGTCACATAGTTTTCCAAGTACTTCTATATTTATATACTCTCATTTCCCCCTTATTTACTGGAAGTAGACACAACATGAGTCAAATTTCTGTGTCTTTGTCGACCATGTTGGTTCCTGCTGGTAGCTCTGTTTTGTTTTTACAAAAATGATTATGATGGATTAGCATTGAGAGATAGTTGTATTTCAAGGGAAGATTGGATACAACCAACAAGTGTCCTACTGTGCCTGTGTGAATGAACCTTAAGACAGTAAATGTCAGGCTCTGTGTTGACCTACAACAAACACTTTTTCACCACCAAGTTCATCGCAGTGATGTTAAAACCGGTGCATCCCATCAGGGCACAGACACATCCCGGTTAGATATTGATTTAAAAAAGAGGGGCAGTTTGGCATTCAAAACCAAAGGGGCAAGTAGCATGTGGGTAAGACTGCATGGGGTTTGAATTTCTAAACTTGTAAAGACATGCATGAGATTCCTCAAGGCAAGGTTAACAACGCTTTGATGGTGGTAAGTATGCCAAAGTATTGTTTGTTGAGTTTGTGGTATTAAGTCCTTGGGAGACGCCGAAATCCCCAGGTATTTCCTGTTAACTCAATTAGGATATGTCATAGCTTTTTTTTTTAATTTCGACTTTTTCTGCACACTCGCATCAATGCACAGTTCATATCAATCAATCAATTAGACAGCTAAACAAGAAACATCACCCCCAAAGAGTACAGATTCACACAGCTCCAGAGTAACCAGTTTGTCTGGATGTTCTTTAAGTACTTTCCAGACTCTCCATAATTATCCATATCACTATCTCTGATTTTTCCTCAGAAGTGTGTTGCAGTTTTCCAGGTATTCCTAAATATTTTACGGTTAATTCAGTGACAGCTTTCCCCTCACCTTTCATTGGAAACTGATCCTGCATCTGTCCACTGCTACAGCTACAGTGAGTCAAGCCAAATCATCGCTGTGGTAACTGACACTGATAATGTACACTTAACCAACTTCCTGTTTGAGTGTGTAAAAAGACAAATCATCAGCATTCCCCTGCAGTGGAGTTGTTTTAATCACTGTTACTGATAGTACTCATTTCACTACTGTAGTTTCATGGACCACTGATTGACTATTTTAACTATTTTCAAAATTATGGATAGCATCCTCTTTTTTCTGGATTGACATGAGACTTTGGTTTGGAAGACAGGATAATGTGGTAAGTCTAATGAAGTCATGTAAAGACAAGCTTTTTCTAGGTGTTGCTTAGCTAGAAGTTAACTGTGTTTAATGAGTGTTGAATGGGCAGTGCAGTGCAGAGATACTCTCAAAGGCATGAGGGAGACGGTAGATAATAGTGATAAAATATATTTTGAAGTTTTAAATAAGCATTTGCACTTCAAAGATGGGATCACATACAATTATTGAAAATCAAATTGATGGCCATATACCAATTATTACAGTTAAATTGATGAGAAAGGTTAAAAGAAAATATAAAGTTTACAATGAGAAAATATTTATACTTAAAAACTAGAGTCAGAAACTGAAGGACAATGACTTAGTGGGTCCCTTAATGAATGTAAGCACATACTAATGAATCTCTGTCTTCCTGCAGACATTGGCTTTCACTGCAATTCATACACAAGCACCTCCAAAAAAAAAACTTTAAGTGAATTAGAAATCCAAACTAAATGTCAAATGATGACTAAGATTATAAAACAAGGATGAAATGACCAAAATGTGTAAGACTGAAACTAAGTCTCAATTACAGAGGTGTATTTATTTGACTTATATTCAGGATAAGGTGCAGATTTATCAAAGATTAACTGCTGACTGTGCTGATTTATTGTATTATATCTAAAATATTTCTCAATAATTTTAGAAGCTATTATTTCTTAATAGACATGTTTTTAAACTCTTTACTTTGAGTTATGTTGCTACTGATAATGCTGCAGCTTTGCATACGGTGCGATCTACTATCTGTACTCATTTAGTAATTTCTACTTCAAATCTCTTCTGCTTTATGTCTTATTTACATCCTTCTTTTCTTAAGTATATCCTGTTAAGATTTGTGGGTTCCTATTACCTCACTGGAGTTAAATTGGGATTTTTGAATACTTTTATTTTCTGTTGTTTTTTCTGTTCAGTCTTGGGTGTGACTTAGTTAGGTAGTTATAGTTTCATTTTGATTCTGATTCCTCTACTTTTGGTTTCAGTAATCTGGTGTTAGTAGTGTATTTCAAGAAAGAGACACATCAGTTAAGTACTATAATTCCTAATAGGTAGTATGAAATAATAGTAGTAGCCATAGACGTGGTGGTAGTCATAGAAGTGTTAGTAATAGAAATAGTCACGGTAGTAAGGCAAGGCAAGACACCGGGAGTTTACGTGTATAGCACCTTTCAACAACAAGGCAAGGCAGCTTTATTTATACAGCACTTCAAACACACAGGCAATTCAAAGTACTTTACATAGGCAAGGAAAAGCATTAGAATGACATTCAAAACAACAAGAATAAAATCAATTAAGACAAAAATAAAATACAATTTTAAAAAGAGATAAAATGAAATAAAATACAGTTACAGTGCAGTAATAAGTTGTAAGTTGCCAATGCAACAAGGAAATAAAAGTGCATAAAAGAAGCCAGTCAAGCAAAGGCACAGGAGAACAGCAGAGATTTTAATTTAAAAGGCACTAAGACAAGATGAAAAGACAAATAAACAGAATTTTAAGAGAATAAAATAAAATAGAGCTGCTACCGTGCAGTGAGAGAGATGAATAGTGGCAAACAGAAGCGTTTTATGTCTCAACTTAAAAGAGTTACAGCAGACCTTATGTTTTCTGTGAGTTTATTGCTTCTCCATGTTTAGTTTTGACTCTGGGAGCAGTAAACAGACCTGATCCAGAAGACCTGACAACACATTAACACAGCAGCAGATTAGAAATGTGTTTTGGCCCCAAACCATTCAGTGCTTTATAAACCAACAGCTGAACTTTAAGGTCAGTTCTTTGACAAACATGAAGCCGGTGTAAAGATCTGAGAGTCTGAGAACTGGAGTCAAATCAAATAGCTGTATAATATAAGTGTCCAGTCACACTTAGTAATCTGAATCTGGTCTATGCAGCTAAAATAATCAAAATTTCTTTCAAACCATTTCTCGACCTGAGATATATAAATGACAGTAGTGATGGCAACTTTGATATCTAAAATATCTAAAAGAGTTTTAGACATAACAGAATCCCATTTCAGTTCACAAGTGTTTAAATGATTTATGCGTGTAGTACTTATAATAACTTAAGCAATCAAATAACTTCCTTTTAGGAATCTATAATACGTACAGTAAGCCCCAAAAGTGACACACTGAAGAAACACCCAGAAAAACAATCTCAAAAAGTGTTACTTTAAATTTATCCTTAACTGATAATTTAATTTTTACACTTTAAATCTCAGATAATATTGTTTTTTCTACAGCTTTTTTTTTTTTTTTTTTGCTTGGCCAGGTCTTCTTGTTTGCATGACGTACATTGATGAGGTCATTTCAGGTAAAAGCCAATTCAGGTGAATTTAGGAGGAGGGTGGGGGAGTAATTTCAGAGAAGCACAAGAACTAAAGAAGACTCTTGTCTGTAATTTTTTGTATCATTAGTACATATGCAGCTCTAGTGTGCAGACATTGAGAAACAAGAATATACCTGTAATACAATAAGATAATACAAAGAGATAATTCACTGGTAATAATAAAGATAGCTCAGGCAGCCCAATTCACCAACTTGACTGCAAAAAGAAAATCAAGATTCCTTTTAAATTTGTGAGTCAGTGTCTGTGTTGGCAGAGTCTGTGGGGATTTTCCCTCTTCCAGCTAACATTTATGACAAACCAACTCACTTTCTAAGTAATTTGCCGGCAGTTAATAAACTCCACATGGATCTGAGGGCAAGGTTAGCAGCACTGGGGGTGTCTCGTTCAGCAAGTCAGCTTACGATCTACCAGACTTTGCTCAGTGACTTCATGCGCTCGCTGTTACAGGGTGTGCTTGTGTTTGACTCAGCAAAAAAAACAAGAAACGTCTCAGAGGAGGCTCCAGGCCAAAATCCTGCACACTCAGATCTTATAACAAACGTGGCAGCAGTGGAGCTTGTCTGAGGCAGACTTTGGCTGCATAGTGAGAGAATAGTTTCAAAATATCTCAGACACAGGCGAGTCATCACCAAAACTGCCCTGTTTAGCTGTTTTTGGGGGATTCATGTGGGGAGTTATTTTCATGACTCTTTAAAAAAAAGGGGCCTCGGTGGACTTGAGACCATACGATGACTCACATAAGGGTCTGTGTTGATCTGAATTGTAACATGTGGCCCTGTGATTCAGCTTGAGAACTGTCTGAGAGAGGGTTTTGGTTTGCAACAGAGAGAAAATGATGTACAATAATAGCCATACAAGTTGACGTGCACTGATTTGTCATTATGACTGCAGGGCATTTTACTTGTTATATTTTTGTTACTTCACTTCACCGTTCACTTTTCCTGTATGAACATTACAGGAATGCTAGTTACCATTGGAGTTGCGTGACAATGTATCTTTTGAAAGAAGAAATAACTCTTTCTTTATCGTACAAATAAGAAGTGGAATTCATTACCAATAAAACGCACCCTTGCTCAGTTTAGCAAACTCAGGGATTTTGCTGCTACAGCTTTACTTGACCTATAGCTTAGGGTGGCTAATGTTAGCTAATGTTAGCAAACTTTAAATAGATACTTCTGTGTAACTAACATTTCTAACTCAGTTTGCTAACTTTATGATTCCTCTCTTCTTGTGCTACTGTTAGACTACATTGTAGAATTTATCATTATCACAGGATTTTGTTATTTGTGGTCACTGTTCAACAAAAGTTACACAGTCTCGCCTTAAGCCAAATGGTCACTAAAGTTAAAATGATGTACAATAAATACAAGGTTGCATGCATCATGACATTTTGAACTGAGTCGGAAACAGTGGAATAACACCAAATAAAGACAAAATTAAAAAAAAAAAAAGAACTGCGTCAGCTACTGTGGGAGCGTTAGCCAAAAAGTTGAATAGAATAAAATCAAACCCATAACTTTTTAAAAATAAACAAGTCTTTCTTTGAACAGATGTCTTTTATTCTGTTTGGAGGTCAATATGTGGAACTCCTTACCCAAAGAACACAAAATGAACCATGAATGTGATTTTAAACTCAAGTTGAAACAGTTTTACTGTACAAAAGGATCAGTCATGTAGTCTTATGTTATTGTATTGCTTGTGTGTTTTGTGCCGTTTTGTGTGTAATTTCTTGCTGAGCTTTGTGTATTTATGTAAAGGCCCATCTGGGAACAGGCAGTGCAAACTAGCTTAGGCTGTACAGTAAATGCTGTGGTATGTGGCATGTCCATGCAATATACTTATATCCCTATAAGAATAAACATGAAATAAATATAAGAAATAATAGAATTTATAGGGACAAAAGGTGTTAATTTAACATTTTAAATGAGCAAAAAATGAGTAGAAGTAAAAATTAGTAAAGTCTGACACCTTTGATCACAACCAGACATACCTTCACATTTGCCCTGCAGCAAAGTCACAAGCAACTGAATACAGAGGATTCCCTCATAGTCATAACTGTGTGTCTTGGGTTTTGTATGGGTGGCTTGTGTTTTGTTGATTGCATCACTTTATTTATTCTAAATGGGCCTACCTGTTTGAATAAATGCCAAATTAAAATTCTTCGCATTGATTACAACCTACAAATTCTGTTTAGAATGCAGTAACCAGGATAAACAAATGTGTACTGTACGTAATGGAAACATTAACCCTGTCAGGTCCTGTAATTGTCTTTTTACGTTCATGTATTTGCTCTGTGGGAGTTGACAGGTGTGGCCAGTGTTGACACCTTCGGAAGTGAGTCATCAAAGCCAAAGGTGCTAAAGTCAACTTCAGGTTTGTCAAATTGTTTGAAAAGAAAGAATTATGTCTTCTTCATCATCTTAGATTGATGTAATTAATATCTACTTACAGGGCAGTTTGATATGTGCTCTTAAAAATGACCTAAAACAGTCCGATCAGTGAATGTGAACAACTCTTTCCCAAAAACTGAAACTAAGGGAATAAAATAGTCACCAGTGATGTACTATAGCTTTGTATATATGCAGTGAAGAACAGACAGAAAGTGTTTAGTTTACATTTTAAGTTAGAAGGAAACATGAAGCTGTGCAGTCTTGAGCATCTGTGGATCCTTTACTTAAGTAAAAATACCAATACAACAATTCAAAATCTAACTTCAGTAGCTACAAAAATATAACGTACACTTAAAGTACACATGCTGCAGAAACATGGCCTATTAGTGTTATATTATTAATATATATAACATTATATATAGCATTTTACTGTTGTTGTAGTTTAGTCTAGCAGGTCCTAACCTAAGGGTCAGGCCCCCTCCAAAGGGTCACAACATAAATCTGAGGGGTCATGAGACGATTAATGAGGTAAAGAAGACAAAACCAAGTTCTGCTACACAACTTTGTATTCACTTTTCTGACATTTCTTCAATCTCTGCTTTTTTTGTGAAAATATTGGATAATTTTACCAGTTTGAACCTTTAATTGTCATTTAAATGAAACCATCTGAGAGGTTTGGAGAGGAAATGTCTCTTCGGTCGAACTGCTGACGACTCATAGACATCTGAAGCGTGACAAGTGGCCTAACTGGTAACTACAGTACTGCTGTTAGATAAATATAGTGGGATAAAAAGTGCAATATTTTTCTCTGAAATGTAGTGGAGTAGAAGTATAAAGTAACATAAAATGGAAGTACTCAAGTAAAGTTCAAGTACCTCAGAATTGTACTTAAGTGATTAAGTAAAGGTACTCTGGTGGAGGGACACAGATGCTCTTTCTTCTGGCTGGTGACTGTTCACCATGATGAATCAGTTATGTACAACAGCTGTAATTCAGTGTTAGCTCAGTGTTCAGTGTTAATCTTCTGTAAGAGAGTGTAAATTACTGTATAAGCAATTAGTGGCACTCATAGCAGCAACATTTACACTCTGTATGGAAGAGCTAATAATTAGGGGTCATAAAGAGGGCTGTCATAAAATGATGTTTCCTGTCCTGGATGGCCACTGCTTTCTGGTCTAGACAGTGTTTGAATCATTCTGTGTGATTCATTAATGAACCAGATCCTGCAGTCATGGTTTATGTTGTGTGCAGATCAGCAAGTCAGATTTCTGGTAAACTGGGACTGGGACTTGACCTTTTTGGCTTTATGGACATCACCTATTTAGTCAGAACAGAAGCAGCATTTCAGTCTTTATGGAAAGATACTTTTTGCAATATTTCTGTAGGGAATTAGACAATAGTTCATCCAGTGATCATTTAGATGAACTCCCATGGTTATGCCCTTATAGTGCTATAAAAGTTACAGGATAGTACTTTGCTATTTTTACATTAGTTGTTACACATTTTTGTTATATATAAGAATTATTTAGTGATCTTGGTAGGTTCACTAGTCCTGGCAGGTTTGGGCGGATTTCTTCACGGATCAGTCTTTTCCCCACTCAAAATCAGGCCAATGGGATTCCTCGTCAGCGCCCAAAGGTGCAGGAAGCCACGCCAGATCTGTCCTGGCCAACCCCAAAAACACACCTACTGTGCAGTAAAGTGCGACAGTCATCATCCGCTGACACTGCCTGCTACAGAAGTGGGCGGCGGAAGGCAGACTTATCTCTTCCACCCTCCCTCAGCCTTCTTTTTACTCTGCTGACGCCTGATGTCAAGACATATGGATCTGGGACAACGACCGAGGGAGAGCCGGATATTTCACACACCTCAACAGGTAGGTGTGAGGATGAACCTACAGGGCAAAGGCAGGCGTCGGGAGGGAACAGGCCTACGATTATTTTATTAACATCCACTCAGTTTGTTAGCTGTCTCGGGGTACTTTTGCATATTGCCCGTCCAGTAACTTGGAACCCTCTTTGTGAGACAGTACCTGCGTTTTTCCATTTCTCTTTTACCTAATTGAGGTTTTGATGAGCTTTCTCTGCTCGTCATTGTATCGTTTTCATACTATGGCGATTGTGGCACCACACAAACCTAATATCATATTTTGAAATGTTACAGTGTATGTTTCTGAAGTTATTTTAAGCTGGAAGCATCTTAAATTACGCACAAACCTGTTGGATCAACGTGGGTCTGTTTGGCTCGTTGTTCCAGACACTCCACGTTTTACAAGTCTTCTGAATATTGAGCAATATGTTGCTTTCTCATCCCAGCACTCGTGGGTGAAGATGAACCTGGGCCTGAACTTAAGAATGGACTGTACCACCTGAACTCCATTTGAACATGGGTTCAGGAAGGAAGGCAAGATGTTGGCATAGCTGTTGAGTTGAAAGCCCTGCTATGCCATCAACTTGCCATCTTTCTCTCCCCTTTGCAGCAAAAAACCCTCAGGATTTTTTTTAAAGTTCCCTATGGAAATAACTACCTGTTTACTCTGAGAACTCTTCCAGAAATCGACTGTCATGTACTCTTTGTAGTGTTTTTGGTTTCATTGTTGCCTAAATTTGAACTGTCTACAGTAGTCTATAGAAACAATTTTTTAAATTTTAATATGATATGCCTGCTGTGTAGTTTTTGTCACTGTGGGTTACAACCTACAACATTACAATACAGTTAGGCTAATTACAGTATTGGAAGATTATATTTTAAAGAAAGTAAGCAGCCCCAACAAAATGCATTGTTTACTCTGTGTGTGTGTGTGTTCCTTTTTTTAAGTTTTCTCATAAGGTTTGGCACTAATTAAATTTACAGAATTGTCTACTAAATTTAAGTGGAAATGTATCATGATGATATGATACTGTCATTTTTTTATGTTAAAAATATTTTTTTGTTTTACACGTGTACAGCTTTTTGCCTGATGCAATACACAACAGTGAATGTAACACTAATTTTATCTTTTTATTTTTTTTCATACATGTGACATATCGTGGTATATCAATATTGTTATTGATATCATTTGTATTAATTTCAGCCATATTGCCCAGCCATATTTTTTCACAGGATCTTATTTCAAGGCACACACATCATGTGTTGCTATTAGCATAATGATACAAAACTCTGTAGCTAGCCCTTTGGTGGAAAGCAACTGAGTACATTTACTCAAATATTGTACTTCAGGACAATTATGAGGTACTGGTGCTTTACTTGAGTATTTCCATTTTATGCTACTCCACTACATGTCAGAGAGAAATATTGTACTTTTTACGACACCACATTTATTTGACAGATGGAGTTACTAGTTATTTTTTGGTTTAAAATTTTCTTTTGAAACATATTATGAACATATATAAATGTATAAAATATGATTGTTATTGATATCTGTACCCAGCAGTATATAAAATAATTCAAATTTACTTCATCATGAACTTCAACATTAAAATGTTGTACACACATAAATGTATTTGTAATATTAAACCAATTAAATAGTATACATGTGTATAATAATGTAACTCTGAAAGGGGTCATTCTGCATAATGTTCACTTTGAGTTTAAATACTTTAACAACATTTTAGTGATAGTAGCCTGCTTAGGTACTATGTACTGTTATTTGAATGCAGGACTTTTACTTGTAACATAGCACATTTACATTGATTTTTTTGTTGTTGCTACTTTTACTTTGTTAAAGATCTATATATACTTCCACCACTACCCTGCACCTTTGCCCCTGTGAAGCCACACTATGGAAGTACATTATTCTCGATCCCAATGCTATCAACCATGTATGTAATGCAGCCTTGCTATTGTTCATATAATATTGCAAATAATTCTCATAAACTTGATTCAAGAGCTGAAATGAAAGGTCTGTTTTGTGAAATCATTTAAGGCTTCAATATCAAAAGTGTGTATAGGTATGTGGATGTCCAATTAAATGCCATTGAGTGTTTATTAATTGTAACATCAACTCATTAATAAAACATACTATAAGCCAATTCATGTGCGTTCAGTTCTGAGTTCACACTAAACACTTTAAAACATATATTTACATCATATATTTAAATATTTTTTATGTGTGCGTTTTATTCATTCATTCATTTTTGCCATTGGCTTCTGGTGACATTTTAAAAACACCAATATATTAACTAGCTTAACAATTTTAAATTAAAGTTCAATTAAGGGTTTATTTATATGTTGCAGCAATGTAATAATAATTTACATCAAAAATAAAATTAAAATTAAATAATTTTGTTCAGTTTACATAAAACTGTAAACTGAACGGTGAATTATAAACTGATATGAACGTGAACCGTGAACCGTGAACGCAGAAGACGGTCAGTGTTGGTCACATGGGCAACTCTCTTAGGTCATGTGACCTGGTGACGTAGCGTGTTCGCTGATCCTCCGCTGCCATGCTACCTCCTCCACCTGACTTTCTTCATGCCTGCTGTTAGTTTGGAGCATAGACTGTATGGTTTGGAGGCGGTTTGACGGTTTGAAACACGAGGAGTCTCACAGGAAAGCTGTGAGGTAAGAAGATAATACCTGTCATCTACCAAAGCAGCCATGTTGAAGCTGTACGGTGTTGTTCCTCGCGTGAAAACATTAGCTCAGCTTAGCAGAGCTGCTAGCAGTCTTGCTGCCAAGGTAAATAACTTGAGGCAACAGCTTATACAATTGCAACCACGCTTCCGTCTTATTAAATGCAACATTTGATTTGCAACTTCTGTGGTTAGTAAGGAGTCGTTAAACACTGGTACAACACGAGGTTTCCTTGTTGCTATGTGTTTCTCTTTGATTTCTCTTTATGTAAAACTTTGGCTACATAAATTAGGAAAGCAGACCGAAACCTAACTTGGCAGGTGAGAGAGAACCATGTAACGTCGTATATGACTTTGTTTATCCAGGCTTCACTGAGATTGAGCAGCACATTTACAGTTATGTCCTGGCCAAGATAGCACCACCACATAGAACACAAAACATAGAGGTTACAAAACAACGACTTGAGATGAATTTGATCAAATATGTAGTCGTAAATGTACATTTTCTATTTCCCCCCACACCCCTGCGGCTCTCTTTCAGTAACATAAGTAACAAAGAGACAAATTCAAAAAATAAACTGGTTTAAATCAAAGCAGTAGAAGCCAAGATATCCTGGCTTTTTAGTCCCTGCTATGGTTCACGCTCCAAAAGCACTGGGTCCTGCATTTATAATATAATGCAACCAAAAGCATCTTTTTATCCGATGCTCCTTTGCTGGTTAACACCCATATCATTATTATAATTGAGACATTTTACAGTTGAAAAATAAACATGTTGCTTTCTGGTTTCTCTTTCTATCTTTGCTATTCCTGTGCTGCATTTTCTTGTTACTTATCGGCCAACATGTATGCCAATACTGATATATCTTTGATAAGCTCAAATCTGTCTGGAGAGAAGAGACTGATCAGTTATTTGTTATGATACTTTTGTTTTAGCCTACTTATTTTCTACAGTTACAGACTGTTTCTGAACTGAAAAAATAAAGTACACAACACATGAAACATTCCCATATGTGCCTGCAGCTAATGTTAACACGAAGCTGCTTGTTTGACAGAGATGAACAGTGAAAACTTCAGCCTGAGTGAGAAGATAGTGTCCCCCTCCTACATTCGACAGGGGAGCCAGGCGCGTCGTAGCCATGAGCAGCTCATCAGACACTTACTGGAGCAGGTAAAGCCTACAGCTGCCTTCGTGTTTCTTCAAGGTGACTCTAGTCAGTGCATATTCATCCACATTTTATGTTTTGTGTGTTGCAGGGTAAGTGTCCGGAGGAGGGATGGAATGAGAGCACCATAGAGCTCTTCCTGAATGAGCTGGCTGTGATGGACAGCAATAACTTCCTCGGCAACTGTGGTGTAGGAGAGAGGGAAGGCCGGGTGGCATCCAGCCTCGTGGCAAGACGACATTACAGGTTCAAGTTTGATACGTTTTTGATAAGGATCCCATGAATGTGGTTATTAAAGAATTGTAACCAAATGATGTGTTTGAGCGTGAAAGTTCACTGACTGTTGACCTTGGAAACAGTAGTTTGACCAAAAACAATCAAGGTCCTGAGGTATAGTCAGAGGTTTATACATATCAGATTTGCATGCTTCACACAGTTCAGGAAGTTGTTGAATGGTTCCAGTTGTGACATTCAGCTGTTTTATGTAGGCTGATCCATGGCATAGGTCGGTCAGGTGACATTGCTGCTATTCAGCCCAAAGCTGCAGGATCCAGTCTGCTTAACAAGCTGACAAATTCAGTTGTGTTGGACATCTTGAAGCTCTCAGGTATGTATTTATTATCATTCAAACTTTTTTTTTTTTAGTTACTTTTTAGCCCCTGAACAGTTGAAGAAAGATGTAATAGATCTTAAAGGGCCACTCCAGTGATTTAGTATTGCACTTATTAAGTTGAGGGACTCTCAAGAGACAGATTAAAAAAAATAAATAAATAAAATTGTCAAAATAGAAGAGGCCGAGATATCCTGACTATTAGTCCCTAGTATGGGTGAGGCTGTGAAATTTCAGGGTCCTACATTTCCCATAATGTAACCCAATAGCATCTTTCATTAGACCCACTTCTTTCAAACCCCACAACTTCAGTTTGTAGATGTAGACTTTGCTATAAGTTTTAAGTCCTAAGTCCAAGCTGCAATAACTCAGGTAATGATGACATCATCAGGTCAAACTATTTTGTCAAACTTTGGAAAGCTCCTCCAGAGCAACAGAGGACATAACACAGATGTTGTCACAGGCCAAGTTTTAGTGCTGGTGAGAAATAAACTGGACTTTATGTGTAAAATCGGCGGAGTGCCCCTTTTAATTCAGGGTTTTACTTGTAGGTGTAAATGGAATAAAATATAAGCTGGATTTGTTTCTTCTGGACAACAGGTGTCCGGAGTGTGGTAAGCTGCTTTGTAGTTCCCATGGCAACAGGAATGAGCTTGACCCTGTGTTTCCTGACCCTTCGTCATCGAAGACCCAAGGCTCGCTACATCATTTGGCCTCGCATCGACCAGAAGTCCTGTTTCAAAGCCATGATCACAGCAGGTGATAATGACATCAGTGATGACATCCGATGTCCTGTCTCCCTTACATCTTGTTCACAGACTAGATGCAGTCAGAAATTGTTTTTGTTACTCCAAAATGTCATGTAAAGTATAGAATAGAACTAATTAAGTGATGACAGACTAAGTCTTTGCACTTTCTGTTGGCGTTCTCACCTCTATGCTAGCTGGAAGTGTGCTTCTTCCTCATAGAAACACACACAATCACACCCGAGGGCTTTCGCTGTCTCTTGCCTGTCTCACATCAGACTGTTTTATCAGGCTTTGAACCGGTGGTGGTGGAGAACGTCCTTGAGGGCGATGAGTTGCGGACAGACATGGAAGCAGTCGAGCGCAAGATCGAGGAGCTCGGAGCCGAGAACATCCTGTGTGTTCATTCCACAACGTCCTGCTTTGCCCCGCGGGTCCCTGACAGGTAAAATGAGTTTTCACTGACCCTCTTAGGCTTTTTTAGATGTCACAGAAGTTGGTTTATAAATACCAGTTTAGCATGAATTATTTAATTATAGGTGTGATTTCTTTCAAACAAACATGATGCAACCTCTTTGAATGTTATTGTGTACCATTTCTAATAGCACATTTGTTATCTTGGCTTGTAGGCTTGAGGAGCTGTCCGCTGTGTGTGCCAAATATAACATTCCCCACATAGTTAACAATGCATATGGAGTACAGTCGTCCAAATGCATGCACCTTATACAACAGGTAGATACCACTCATCCCCAAACCATGTGTCATTTGTATTTTTGAAGAGGTAGGATACTTCTGCTTGTCTTCACTTGTACAGCAATTGCATGTGTTTTCTTTCATCAGGGGGCCCGTGTTGGAAGAATTGATGCCTTCGTACAGAGCTTGGACAAGAACTTCATGGTTCCAGTAGGTGGCGCCATAATCGCAGGTTTTGATGAGTCCTTCATACAGGAGATAAGCAAGATGTACCCAGGTGAGTATTAACAACACTATGGCTGAGCGAGGTAAAGTGAAATCATGGAGGTAATTGATAAAATAACAGATAAGTGGATGTGTATTTATTTATATGCATTTTCATACCGATTGTATGTAAGTCTGTTTGGATAAGTACAAATATATCTATTTCCTGGTGTATTCATGTAAATGTTTACTTGGCTTCACGCAGTTTTTTTTGTTTTATTTTTTTAAACTTTTCTTGTTTTATTTTGTTGCAATTATTTTTTTCTATAAAACTCGCACTTTTACATAACAGCCATTCAAATATGATGAGTTTGGGGATATGAACCCAGTAAAGACATAATTAATGAAGTAAATTAATGACAATGAAGTATTAACAATACTGCCATAGTCTTTCCTTTTGTTTTTACCATTAAATCTTTTTTTGTATTTTTAATGTATACACGTAATTTGTTTTCAGTGCCTCTTAGTACAGTTAAGGAAAACTGCTTTTCAATAATATTGAGTGATAGTAGGTAAGCATTAGGGGTGGGTATTGATTGAAATTTACCAGCGCCAATATGATACATGAGTTCCAGTGTCGATACTAGAAGGATTTAGATTTTTTTATTTTGAGAATTTTTTTTTCCTACAAAACCTCCCAAAAATACGTCAACTTTCTAAAATGCTAATAAAATATAGTCTAAAATGTGGAAAATTATGATTTAAAGGATAAGGCTGTCAATTTTCTATATTTTTGTTGTTGTCAACAAATTCTGTGTTAAATCCAAAACCCACAGTGCGTTAGTCCAATACTTCTCTACCTTGTCTGTTGCCCTCAGCACCAAGCCCATTATTCCATTAATCCTGCTCAGTGATTTCCAAAAAAAGCTTGTCACCAGTTCTTTTTAGCAAATGTTGCTCAAACAGGAGCAAATCATGTATTCCGTTGGGACAATTTTCTGTGGCAGATTGAGTGCGCTTATGAGTATTTACAGCATTAGGGCTGTGTATGTGGGATTGACTCAAAATTAACTACAGTGCCCATGTTCATCCTAATGAAGGAATGCGTCACACAGTGCAACAGTGTGGCTCTATGATGTGATTTTCACTGTTTTTTGTACAACGATAAGAGCTCAGTGGCACAAAGGAATAAGCCATGTTCAGCTTTGGCTATGATGACAATAAGAAAGATATAGAATAGCGTCAGACTTACCCTTTAAATCCAGAACTAAACAAAACTAAGAATCTGACCAAGCTTTTGATGCCAGCTTTTGATACTTGACAGTTTTTGATATGAACACATTTCGATCAGTTTTGCGATTTGATACCCATGATGATTCATCCATGGCTATACAGTTTCAGTTTTTCTTTTTGTGTCAGGCCACTTCTGAGCGGGACTCCTGCAAGCAGTGAGAGAAAACTGATACCTGGTGTGCCGTAGACATACATGAGATGCTTCACCTTTGCAGCCCCTGATGCTCTTTTTATTGTTGTTAAAAAGTAAATGTCAGGAGTGGATATGTATACCTATAATAGATATTATAGGTTTGCACACAGCAGACTCTGTCTAGTTTCTATAGCTGCTTAGCAAAGTCACTTCTTGGCCTTCTTTGTCCAGGTCGAGCATCTGCCTCACCTTCCCTTGACGTCCTCATTACCCTTCTCACTCTGGGAGCCAGCGGCTACAAGAAACTCCTATCAGAAAGAAAGGTGAGAGCATGCACACATCACCTTATAGGGCTAAATATTTTAATATATTGGTATAAAAACACTGCGGCAATGTCTGTCATGCGTTGGAGTTGGTCTGAATAGGTTTCTATGCGTGCTGTGTCAACATCTTTCCCCTGAAGACGATAAAACCACAGCTTACATAAGTTGTATTGAATTGCAGTGGATCCCATGCTATGCCTTTTTGTGTGTGTGTGTGTGTGTGTGTGTGTGTGTGTGTGTGTATATACGGCTCTTTGCTTACCTGCAGTCTGACTGAGGAATGAGACTTAAGCGAGCAATGAGCTTTGAAGAGGGAGGAGTATGCTATAGCAAGATAGAATTGATCCAGAAGTTTCGGAAAACATCCCCTGGAGGCTCCCTGCTTTTTAAAGCAGAGTTGCTCACAATGCAGCATCCCCCGCTTCAAATGGTAGGCACTGCAGCATTCTCTCACCTCTGAATTGCTGTACCATAAATGTACTGTAAATGTACTGGACTTTATCTGTTTCTGTTGATGCTCAGACCTCAGGAAGATTCAGAAATACATGACTCTACATTTACATCTAATTTTCTGATATGCCTTGTTGGTAAAATCCTTTGAGAATACATTGCGTAAGCACAAATTAGACCTAAACCTAAAAATGACACTCTTACTGGATGGCATACAATACCCAAAATGCCCTTAGCGTAAAACTGACTCCATAGCAGAAATATATATCTAGGAAATTCCTATGGCCTCTCGCGTGACCCGATGCCATCAGGGCTTATTGATTTCTCTTGGTCCACATTATGCATAATTAATGTACAGGACCAGTTTTCCATATTGTCTGCAGGACTGAGTGAATTCCTCACATCCCCTCCCCCGGGGTCAAAAGCTTTAAATAATTCAGACATTTCATCTGTTGAGATTCATTTACAGCCTCATCTAACCGCTTTAGAAAATGTCTAGATATCGAAAAGAGCCAGCAGATGATGTGTGTTTTTCTTTTTTGGTAAGGATGGGGCTTAGTCATCACACACACACACACACACACACTTATTGTCTGCAGAGTCGTTGCCATGCACTCTCTCCGCCACTTGCACCCCTCCTCTCCAGGGATGATAAAGTCATCCATTGTAATTGGAGAACAAGGGACACTTGGAGACACTTGACATCATCGAAAGGCTGTTTGTGTTTGACTCATGACAGAGAAAATATTTTTCTCCTTGATGCTTTCAAATTGGAAAAGTATGAGTCAGCAGAGTACGCTGACACACACACACACACACACACACACACACACACACACACACACACACACACACACACACACACACACTGTTGCAGAGAGCAGATCCTTCAATGTGCGATGCTTCACCGGGGAATCTGGCACCAGTAGCCAGCAACAAAAACACAGCGATATGTTGTTGTGCAGCCTCCCCCACCTGGCCTAGGCTCATCTGCGTCCAGGACTCCATCGCCCTTATTCGGTCGTCCACACACTGCTTTGAGACTCTGAACTAAACACACTTTGTCAGCATATTTTAAACATGTGGATGTTAAAATCTCAGGATAAAAGCATGTGTTGCCTCCTCCCCTGCCCCTCTTAATTGATCCCAGAGGTGGATGTGTGACATGAGTAAAGATCCTGGTCAGCCATGGAGAGGAAGTGGACACGCACAAGCTTGGAGGGAAACGCTCACAGTCAGGCAGGCAGTGGAAAGAGTAGAGGGGGAAGGGAGGAGTTTGGACGTGGACCGGCCTGCTTGCGGATAGATTTGCTTGATTAGCAATAAAAGCAAGGCTGCTGCTGCTAAAAATAAGGCTGTGGCAGAGTGAGACAGGAGCGTTGTGTTACTATTTATAGTTCTTTTGTGTGGCCCCTGCTCCCTCTAGTACCGTCTCTGCATGCCTCTTCTCTGTTTCTGCATGTGCCGCAGGAGATTTATTCGTTCCTGGCTCAGGAGTTGAAGAGCCTGGCCTCTGCACACGGGGAGAGATTGCTTCACACCCCACATAACCCCATTTCACTGGGTAAGCTCAATGTACTGGCTACAGACCAGCAGGTCTATACAACTGTGTATTTTGTCCATGTGTTTTGGTTTATTTTAGGGGGTTTTGAGTTTTGAAATCTACATTTCCGACCCTATATTAGTACATGGTTTTAATCTTTGATATGTAATTGTGTATGTGTGTATTGGGTGTGGCACCTCTCTCTTCCAGCCATGTCTCTGGATAGTGTCCAGGCCGAGAGCGGCAAGGCAGTGACTCAGCTGGGCTCCATGCTGTTCACCCGGCAAGTGTCAGGAGCCAGGTATGACAACTTTAAAAAGGGCGTGGCTGCAATCTGAAAATGGAAACATGGGGGAGGGGACGGAAAACAAGAGGGTGTGGAGGTGTGTGTGCGTGTGCGTGTGTTGGGGAGTGCGTTGACGTGTCACAAAAGTCAAAAGGGGAGTTTGTCCACGTTCTCAAAAAATGAGGGGATGAGCTGGCCAAACAACGGCCAGCGGAAATGAGTAATCAGCCAGATGGATCTGCTGAATATGGTGGAGCAGAGACTACTTTAGATGATTAGGCTGGCCATCCTATCATGGCTGCCTCCTAATTTAACAGGATGCTTCCATTACGATCCACAGAGCGATGTTGTCTCCACTGGGACAGCAGGCACAAACTGTGACGCAGCTTTGACAGCCATGTTCTCACTCCCACTGGTAGCGTTGTTTCTTAGCAGGAAGGGAGGAGGATTTGTCAATTCTTCTTTGTTGCCTTCTGCCTCAGTCGCTCATGGCTGCCAAACAGAATTTCAAGTTGGGGGCTGCTTTTGTTTTTTTTTCCATTTTTTCCTCCTCAATAGCTTTTGACCAAGCATAGGAGCCCATCTAAATATTTCAAATATCCCGAATGAATGATTTATTTGGGTCATTCTGTCATGCCTGTTTTGTGTTGTTCAGATTTTTAATGCGCTCGTGGCTCAAGTGCATTTAAATAAAGCAGCAAAGAAATAGCCTCCACACTTCCTTAGTTCCCCTCTTGATTTCTTTCAAGTGAACACACTTCCACGGTCAGATGGCCGTGCTTACTCAAATCTTTTATCCTTGTATCTCCGTAGCATACTTAATGAGATGCATTGACTTCTAAGGTTTATGCTTCAATGACACACATTAATCTTTATAATTTATAGCAGTATATGATACGCGTTTATTAAATGTATTATAAAAGTATTTTCAGTGCTAACCATGAATACTGTGTGAGGGGGCTGGCTTTATTCACATCAACAATCAGCTATTCTCTTATCCAGCAAAACACATTAGTAGAGATCTACATCTTATTATAATGCATTTCTCTACCATAATAGTCTCTCTCATACACATAGTCCTAATAGCTAGCCAGTAATTGATTTCACATTAAAGTGAGTCTAAACTGTGCTGACAGTGGGGAAACCCTGCCAAATTTCAGAGGCATACCGTATTGTTTACAGTATTGCAGAGTTTGACACTTTGAAACCAGCTACAGCTCAAAAGCAGTTTCTCGCTTCAAATATCCACCTCTGAAACACTTTAAGGTTGCAGTACGTTGGTGATGCAGCGCCGCCTCATTTTTTTTTTTTAAACAGACGAGTTTGTAAAGGAATTTACTTTTCTGAATGAAGCTTTTAGCTTTTCAGAGACAACAGCCAACTGAACTTTTCTTGTAAAGATCTTGAAACTCAAATAAATGTGTTTTTGAAGTCTTTGGCACAACTGTCGAATGCTAACTGCCAATTGTTACCTGGCCAGATTGGATCATGCCATCAAGCCGGGCTAAGTATGACCCCCATTAAAGAAACTCGCTCTTTAAAGCTGCGATAATCGATATTAACAATGGATCGCACGACTACTTGTATGTGACAGGGAGGGGTCGCTTTCAAATTTTCACCTGACTCTGCAGTTGCCCTCAGTTCTACAGAGGTTTAGGGCGTCTTTCAGCTCATTGTCTTGGCTTTCCGGCCCACAACTTTTCTGTTTTGGTTCATGCTCACCGCTCTCATAGCGTCATTTTCGGCAGCTGTATTTAGTGAAACAGCTCTCAAAACCCACTGAACACTACCTGCCCAGCACCAAACGGCAGACCGACAAAGTTAGCAACTAGCTGGTGTATGTATTGGAGCATTTAGCAGCTAAAGAGCATCCAACATATTAACTTAAAAGATGATAATATGTCAGTGTTCTCCGCTTGTTTTCGCTGCTCCCAAGTAGGTTATTGTTATTGCAGGTTTAATTTTACAAGTTTAACACTGAAGTCCTGAAAACACAGCATTTACAGTGAAATATACATTGCAATACAACATTTATACAGGGTTCATACAAAGTCTTGAAAGTTTGGAAAATGCTTAATTCTAACCGTTATGTTTTCAAGGTTAAGAATATGCTTGAATCTGAATATACTCCTTGAAAAATGCTTGATTTTCAACATAATCTGGTGTTTCATCATCTACACAATCACTCATGTAAATCAAACATTTTTTTAATATTTGAAATGAAACCATCTCGTTGTCATATTTGTTTGCTGTCTCCTGGAATTTATAGTGACAATTTAGATGTGACGATAAAGGCTAAGAGAGTCTGGAAATTTTTGGTTGAGGTACCTTGTAAGTGTTGAATTTTACTCTTAGAAAGCTGTACGAACCTTGTTTATAGTAGCATTTTCTGTATAGTTGAGAAAAGATCATCTATGAACAATTCTTGTAAGTATTGCTTTAAAGTTTTCCACATCAGTTAGAGTAGACAGTTACGGAGACAGAGTTATCGGCTGCGGGACTCTTTTCCATTAAAAAACAAAAGAATGGAACATTACTGATTAGAGTTTGTTTGCTAAGGCTTAGTTTTACAATGTTACATTGAGTAAATAATCCAAATAGTAAATATTAATTAATTGAGTGAGTAGGGCACTGCCTTCATTACAAATGATTTCACCACTCGCCGTAAAAGTCAAATAATTTTGTTTAAATAATAGTTGTTTGTCAAGTGAATAGCTTAAGCTTTAGCCAGGTCCTAGTTGTCAAAGATAATAAATAGTTGTTTCCCAGGATGTTAAATAATCATTACTGCTCTACATTATCCTTGTTTTTCACCCATGTTTCCAGGGTAATACCGCTGGGCAAGGAGCAGACCATAAGCGGACACACGTTCCGCGGCTTTATGTCGCACTCGGAGGCGTACCCCTGTCCTTACCTCAATGCTGCCTCAGCTGTGGGTATCACTCGTGAAGATGTGACACTGTGCATCAAAAGGCTTGACAAGTGCCTGAAGACCCTGAAGAAAGAGGGAAATGCGGCGAAAAGTAGTTCCCCAGTGCTTCCACCGTGCCAGGAGGACACTACTGGAGAATGACTGCAAAGTAGACAAAGTGATTTCTACTTAGTCTGAGCCCTCTGCTGCCTGCACTTACTTCTTACCTGATTTGAACTGTGCGTGTGTTGTGATTGGCACTTGCTGATGGATTATCAATCCAGACATTGACTTGAACTCTGTGGCAAGCAGCTGGCAATGAAACTGTGTGCAGGCTTTCATTACAAACAAAAATGACACAAGCTGATGTCACTGATTTAATTCCCTCCTCTGTGAAGGTGTGTTAATAAGTAGATTTGTAAGGACACAAGCTGCATACAAATGCTTCTCAGGTGCATATGGTTGTTCACCACTGATCTAAAGTTAGACCAAGGTGTCTGCAAAGATCATTTCATTGCTTTCTGTACATTTTGAAAATCCTTTATCATGGATTTTGGACTCAAATAGATTATCGATCCACCGTTTACAATGGCCTTTACTTCCTGTGTGTCATTTTTGTCAACTGAAGCCTTCTGAAGCACCCACTGTGCCGTTATTGGATGAAATATTCTATTAATTAGCCAGGCTTTCGGTTCAAAAACAATACCAGAATTCTGTTGTGGGAATACATTAGGATTTTCCACTCGTTGATATATGAAACGATATAGCTTTATAATGTATTATGTTGTGCCATTCCTTCTGCAGTGTGTTGTAATGTGATACAAATGCCGCTGAGCCATTAACTCCATTTGCACACACTAGTGTATTGGACTAGCTCATTGACTTTCAGGCTCTGGAACAGATCGCAAGGAACAGAAAATCAATGAAGTGCACCAAACATAGATTGCTCATGTGTTTAGTAATGGAAATGTCCACGGTTCGTCTCAGTAAGAACCTGCACTGTATGTAACATTAACAATTGAAGAGATATGAAGCTGTTCAACTGTATTTTCCTGTTACACGGCGTAGGATGAATTTGGATTTCAGTCAGAACTTCAGCAGGGGATTTGATCTTTATTCACACAAAGTCTCCTCCATGTTTGCACATTTCAGAGGTTTTCTTAAGTCTTTTGTTTTGTTCCCTCTGCTCATTAGGAAGCAGAGCAGGCAGTGCCCTGAGGCACAAAAATAGACTCCTACTAAAGCCTCACTGACTGATGACTAATCTATATTTCGATACTGCACTGTCCAAGTTCTTCCTGTGCCCTCCACTTCATCTGCTGCAGATTATCAAGGTTGATTGCTCTTTGAAAAGCTTGGGGCATGTGAAATAGATGCCGCTGCATGTTCTGGAATTCATGTACGGATCAGAACTGGAAGCACCAGCTGCTCCTAGTTGCTGCATCTATGCTGGGTCCAGGTGTGTGCTTGGGTGTAGCAATGTACTGTCGGCACATGTCACTTTTTCAGCTGCAATTAGTAATGCAGGTCTGAATGCAACGACAACAAGCAGAACCAATCCACCCAGCAGCCTTTGAAAGTGGGCTGGATTCATATAGATAAGGGTGCTGAATCAGCACACTTTCACTGTTCCCAGGCTGTACTGTACCATTACCAAAATATAGTGGAAAAACACTGTGTACTGACAGTGCTGGTACAGTGCAGCACTCTGAAAGGCAGAATTAAGAGTTAATCCGCTATAGATGATTTGATTGACTAGATGATTTGATTTGGTTTATATGAACGAGCTGGCTGCCTCTAGATATGCAGAACTGTTGAGCAAATGTTATTTAAACCTGATTTTTTGTCTTTCTCTTCTCTCTCCATTCCCTGCCACCAGTTTGCTAGCTTCCCCCATCTTTTGCTGACGTTGCAGAGATGCCGCGGGGATCCAGAGAGTCAGACCCACTTTTTTTGTGCTGGCCAGTTTTAAAGGACCCCCCTCTATTGATCAAGTCTGCTGCAGTGTGTAAATCAGAGAGCTGAGAAACTTGCCCAGGACATCACAGTCTTATCAGTGTGATAGTGTCAAGCATTGCAAAAAGGAAATCGCTCGGGCATATCAAACAGTAAAGATTATGGGGAGAACAGGCCACATTATGACCCATAGCTTATCCATCAGGATCTAAGTGTGATAGTGTGATAGTGTCAAGCATTGCAAAAAGGAAATCGCTCAGGCATATCAAACAGTAAAGATTATGGGGAGAACAGGCCACATTATGACCACATTATGACCCATAGCTTATCCATCAGGATCTAAGTGTTTTCTCAATCTTAAAATGGCGAAAGAGGCTTGCAGCCTCTTGTCTCCCTTAAATCCAAATGATTGTTTACCTTCATCCCTCCTCACCAAAATAGACTGCCTTTAAAAATATTCCTCCTGAACCTGTACGCCACGCACTCAATCATAAGTCTAAGTACCCCAGGGATGCTGCTGGATGACAAATGGCCCTTCGCTCCTGGCTCTCAGCAGCTGCCAGATAGAGTTCAGTGATGATGGAGTGCCAGAGTGGCACAAACAGGGCCATAGATTAACAGGCTGTTACCAAAAGGGCCACCGTTTACCAAACTACCAACAGGCTCATGGATTACCAGACTGGTACCAGTAGGGAGATTGCATCTGCAACCTGCTGCTGCCATGAAGGCAACAAAACTGGCCTTCTCAGCTTGTGGGCTATATAATAATATTGACCTTGGCCTGTATTTATCTGACAGCAAAGTAACCTCAAGCTCTCAAGTGATCACATGATTAAACACATTTATGCTCAGAGAAGGCATAGCCAATCAGATAAAATGATTTAATCTGTCTAGACCCCATTGTTCATTCTTTAAAAAGAATCTGCAAAACGTAATTATATATTTTTAAGTTGATTTTATTTGTGTGAAATCCCTAATATCTCCAGTACCAAAAGAAAAAAAATTCATGAAAACAGATGTGAACTGTGTGATTTGGGAAAGTGGAAAGTGAGTCACATTTTCTTTTGTATGGTACATACTATGATGATTTAAGAATGTAAATTTTTCATGAAATCCCTGAAATATTCTAGGGTGCAGATGATCAAAAATAGAAATGCTTATTTAATTTTGATGTGTGTAAGTTTGCTAACTTTGTCTCAAATGCTTGGAAAAGAAGGCAAGACTATTATTTAATGAGTATTTCTTCTTGTTTTAGGTAGACAATGAAGGTGTTATGATTCGATTGTGACCATTACTTGAATTATCTTGTTTTTTTTGTAGTATTGTTTTAAGTGTATGCTGCATTCTGGATCTGGTTTATATACATTTGTGGTGTCTTGTAATCCCATGTGGGCTAAACATAGATGACACAATAATAAATAATTAATTCATCCATGCATTCATTGTAATCAAATATAAATACTGTAGCAGGCTAAAACGACCCTATGGTGAATTAAACACATCCTTCAGATACTGTACAATTATCATTACTACAGTCAAGGTTAAGAGGCCTCAAGCTCTTAAATGTGTTTTTAAGTCAAACATTTTTTTTTTATAAATAACTTATTCTAAAGTTTTAGGAGTAAAAGTGAAGGATTTTTACTTCTATGTCTCACTTAATTGCAAAATTCCTCCTCTAGCACTTTGACAAATATGACCCCCTACCTTATGTTGATGCCGGTGTCTCTGTACATGTATTGCATACATAGTGTATACTTTGTCTGCATATGCAACCACTCAGATAGCCATTGTATTTAGTTAGTCCAGCTGAGCGTGGACCGGCACAGAGGCTCTGTCCATGGTGCTGCAGTTATGCGCCTCTGTATGGAGGAGGGGTACTGTGTAGCTCACTGTATGTAAAACTGTCCTGTGTAACAATATGTCACTGCCTGGCGTCTCAATCAGTTTGGCTTCATACTGAGATTATATGAATATATAGAATATGAAGCCTTTGAATTTAACATATTGTAGAACACTGCCAGAAATAACCGAGATATGTGTCCTGTTATGTCAAATTTGGCAACAAAACGTATATGTGTATGTAATTGACGTCATTCGAAATGTATTTTGGAAATCTATAAACGCATGATTGACAACGCGCATTATATCTAATAATATAATGTGACTGCATTTCGATAAATGCCATATATATTCAGAAATAGCCATGTTTGCCTGCTTTGAGGCGCTTCTTTGAAAGCAGCATTAACTGTATGTGAAACGTTCAGGCTACCAGATCGTCTTTGACAGCGAGAAGCAGCCTAATAGCGCCTTATTTTTTTCGATATATGGTGCGTATCGTTGTTTAACCAACAGTTATCCGACTGGAGCTCTGACTTAATAAATAATTAAAGCGGACGGAGGGGAACTGCAGCTGATTTGCTGATGTCAGGGAGCCAGTGCAGCATTTCATGGTGCAGGGTGTAAACGCGCGGTGCCATCTGCCTCGATCGGTGCTCTCAGCAAACCTCACACATGCAAGCCCGGCAAGAAACATGCTGCCAACTCTCAAGATTTGGGCATTGTTTTCTGTGTCGCTCTGTTTCCTGTCTCAACCGGGTCATTTGAAGAAGGTTTTCCGATGTCCTTCAGCATGCAGCTGCTCCAGGGAGTCTATCATTTGCGTCGGGTCCTCCTATGTCCCAAGGATTACCCCCAACGACATCAGTTCTTTGTGAGTAGCCTCTATATAATATTTTTACTAAACGATATGTACTTGCATGTATAATATGCAGCAATATAGGCTTATGAAGTTTCATTCCTGTTGTCCCTGACTGTGTTTTATAATGTACACCATCTTAATAAGAGCTGATGTTGCAAGGCAATGCAGTCCTGACTCCTTCTCTGATTGACCACTTTTCAGCATTTCATTTGCTCTGGTGGCTTTATGTTCATCGTTTCTGCTTCTTCCTTTCAGGAGTATCGTCAATGGGACTTTCTCCGAGGTCAAAGAGGCTATGTTTGCTCACATGCCATCTCTCCAGCTACTGTAAGAGTACTTCCAACTGCTTGTCATCCCTCTGTATTATCAGATTTTATGAGTTGCCCTTACCTTGTATGGCAAAGGCTCCTATTAGGACAAAACTCTGCAGACAGATTATTTCAAATTGGTGACTTTCAAAACTTAAGTATATCTTTTAGTGTGGGTGTTCAACATGACACACAGACTGTACAGCCTAATAGTGGTAAAGATTTGACAGTCTAAAGCTGCAATACACACACAGAAATAATCAACTTTAGTCTTGGCATGTAATATAATAGCATTCAATAATGAAGGCCTTTATGCTACTGAATGTCCAGTAACTAACTTTCTGTTGTGCATTACTTTAATACAGATACAAAAGAGCAGATTTTAACCCTGTTTGGCACATGTTAAAGCAATTAGCAGGGAAGGTTTTAAAAGGGTTGGACACCTGGAAATAAATAATATAAATCTTGTCTTTAGCTTTCAGTGCAGTCCCATAACATACTGTACTTACCAGAGGCCATCAGTCTACTTTGTTACTCCACTAGTGATAACTGACGCCAGCAAAAACAAAGGTGTGGCAGATATAGAGCATTTAACCAAAGTCGGAACACACATGATGATTTACAGCTAGATACATATTGTGGTGAGAGTGCAGCTGCTGCCACAGCTCAGTGTTTCCTCTTTTTTTTTTAACCATTCTCCTTGAAATTGACTATTTTCACAAGATAATTGTCTTTTACATGTGTTCTGTCTTGATACAGAAGGGGTTATGTCTTAGTACAATATAAGTATCTGTGCTTTACTCCTCTGTGTGACAGAGAACACTATTTTTGCATACAATTTGTTTGGTAAGATGTATTTTTCTTGACGTTTTCCAGTAACACAGTGTGCAGAAATGGCGATAGAGGCCATAAAATATGGTGATATAATTACTCGTCCCAGTCTTGATTTCACATCTGTTGACATTTAGCTCTATTTTGGTCACTGAACTGACTATGTTGTTTTGAACATGCTAAATCACAATCTGAGAAATTCCATTTGTTTTTCAGACTGAGGCATAAAACAGTACATTGTGTTGGCAGCCAGCATCTGTTAATGTGTATTTTATTATTTATTACAGGCTTTTGAATTCCAATTCTCTTACAACTGTAAGGGATGATGCATTCTCAGGCCTCCCACATCTGGAGTATCTGTAAGTTCTTCTACTTTTTTTATCAAAGTAGTACAGACATTCAGTAAATTAGTGTAATAACTAAACATGTTGGCTAAACAACATGTATACACAACATTAATCAGTTGTAACTGGATAAAACTGCACACTTAATCTAATATAATAAAAAGGTCCTCTAGGAATGTCATTATGGGCATGAGGTTATGTGGTTGGATGTTGGTCTTTCAGAAAGTGATGAGGTAGGAAAGTATCGACCATACGCCCTCTAGTGGTTCAATTTATACTAGAATGGAATCTTCACTCATTTGTCCACAAATTACAAATCCATATCAGTGTTGGTGCTGGCATTACACTCAGTTTGGAAAATAAAGTATGAGTATACGCGTGTATCCTGACCAGCACCTTGTAACAAAACATTTCAATCTATATTTTTATTCAAAATATGTGGCAGCAGTTTCTTTGATGTTCAACAAATATGGATATGTAGTATTTCATCAGTTTTTGCATAACATGTGCAAAAGTAATTGTAGTTATTTTTTTGTTAAAGCTGCACAAAATTCACCAGAATCAATAACATATTCATAAAAGTCTAAATGATTCTTTCTGAGACTGGAATGCCACTGGAATGGAAAGGGTCACTTGATCGCTTCCCTCCCCATTGACAGAAAGAGGTGCTGATAGTGTTCGTAGTATGTGTATGACTACTATTCTTTTTAAGTAGGATTACTGTGGCTACATGCAACATTGTTCACGTAAAAAAAAAAAAAACTTCAGTTATGCACAGTTACTTTACTTTTCTGCAGTTTTTAGTTAATATGAAAGTTGGGGAACTGCAATATGACACACTTATCACTGAATCCAACATGCTTTTTTGTTATCTTCCACAGGTTCATTGAGAGTAATAAGATAGAGACTGCATCCAAATATGCCTTCAGAGGACTCAGGGACTTGACTCACTTGTATGTTCCAACCTTTAAAATCATTCCCAAACAAAGACTGTTAAAACATCTATTTTGTAATATTTATTTGCTGAAAGTGATTTTTACATATGTTAAGTAGTTAACTGTTTTATTAGGATTAAAGGTGTTAACAGCGTTGAACATTAATGGAGATATATAGTATATAAGAATGATATTAAGTTTTTATGTCAAGAGTTGTCCAGACATTTAAATATTACTTTAAATTCTGCACAATATACAGGAATCATGTTTTTCCATTTTCTTGCAATGGAAGTATGATATTCTTAATAGGTGCCATTTTCTGTATTGATTTATTGCTGTTGTTTCTAGGTCTTTGGCAAACAACAACATTAAAGCCTTGCCCAGGGACATCTTCATTGACTTGGACTCACTGATAGAGCTGTAAGTTTGTCACTCAGTTAAAAGTGTTGGTCCTCTGTTTTCTTCTTCCTGATCTGTGTCAATCATTTATGTTGACACATTATGTTAAGAAATATCTTCCTCCTCTTCTAAGATGCCTTCTAGCTTGTTCGAGCTCTACTTTGTTTCTCTGCAATGACATACAGTACTCCTTTTCTGCAGGGACCTGCGAGGCAATGCCTTTGAGTGTGACTGCCGTGCCAAGTGGCTGATGACGTGGCTGAAGAACACCAATGCCACAGTGTCGGATGTCGTGTGTGCCGGACCGGAGGACATGAAGGACAAGCGCCTCAATGATATGACCAGCCTGCACAACGAATGCGTCTCAACGGGTGAGAGACACCTGAGCCAGCTGGCCAACTCAACCAGGTCACCCGAAGAAGTGTAAAGACAACTCAAAAGTATAGTTTTCTCAGTTTATCCTTATGTGCCTTTCCACAGATTTCGTCCTCCATCAGTCTGTCGCATCTGAGTCTCTGTCTGTTGACACATTCAGCTATAAGGATGATGTCTATGTGACTATTGCTGCTCCCAGCACAGACAGCTGTATGGTTTTCCAATGGGACCACATAGAAATGAACTTCAGGACTTATGATAACATCACAGGTACGCCATTGCCTTAACAAACTGTCTCAGAATACCGTGGTTGAGTTGTTAGCCTGTTTATTTCCTTTTCCCTGCCTTCCAGGTCAGTCCATTGTTGGGTGCAAGTCAGTTGTCATCCAGGACCAGGTGTTTGTCATCGTGGCTCAGCTTTTTGGTGGTTCCCACATCTACAAGTTTGATGAGGACCAGAGCAGGTTCAGCAAGTTCCAGGACATTGAGGTGTCCAAGATCTCCAAGCCCAATGACATTGAGGCTTTCCAGATCGGCTCTGACTGGTTCTTTGTGATTGCAGACAGTTCGAAAGCAGGCCTGTCCACCCTTTACAAGTGGAATGATAAGGGCTTTTATTCATACCAGTCACTGCATGAGTGGTACCGTGACACAGATGCAGAGTTCTTGGACTTGGATGGGAAGGCCCACCTTATCTTGGCAAGCCGCTCACAGGTCCCTGTGATCTACCAGTGGAGCCGGAGCAACCAGAAGTTTGTCCTGCAGGGCGAGATCCCCAACATGGAGGACGTTGTAGCTGTAAAGCACTTCCGGATCAAGGAGGAACTCTACCTGGCAATGACACGCTATATTGGTGACTCCAAAGTTCTACGTTGGGGTGCCAAACAGTTTGCAGAGATCCAGGCCGTGCCCTCACGAGGCTCCATGATTCTCCAGCCGTTCTCTTTCAAAGAACGTTACTACCTGGCCCTGGGAAGCGATTACACCTTCTCGCAGATCTACCTGTGGGATGATGACAAGAAACTCTTTGACCGCTTCAAGGAGGTGTACATCCAGGCACCGCGCTCCTTCACTGTGGTTTCCACTGACCGCAGGGACTTCATCTTCACCTCTAGCTTCAAGGGAAACACACAGATCTTTGAGCACATCATCATTGACTTGAGCTTGTGAGGGGCTGTGCCTTATTGCCCCTCCTGCAATCGAACGTCTTCCACTAAAAAGATACATTTGTGAAGGGAAAAGAAAGGACCAGAACAGACTTGATTAACTGTAAAATATCAATTTCTACATAGTTTTCTGTCACAAATAAAAGCTGGGTCAAGTAGGGTTTGGAATCCTTTTAGTTTCTTAAGGTGTCTTGACTATTTCTCGATGGCCTTGTCCTATTATCTGTTCTCATGGCCTCTCAGACTTCCAGAGATACTACCATTTCACAAAGAGTGAGAGGGAGAGTCAAGAGGGTGGACAGTTGTACAAGGCAGCTGGTAATTCCCCTAAAAATCCAGCTGACATTCCTGAGGGTGGAACGATTTGAAATATAATTTGATCTATTTGGATGTATATGTTTCGGTTTCCCCTGTGCTAATGGTTTTATACCCCCCCAAAAAAATACACCAGGACCTGAGAGAAAGATCATATTACTACTGAGGGTCTAACAGTTGTGGTTGCCACTTACCTCATGTCCTTTTACCCTGTGGTAATGTACAATATGTTGCCTTATCAGCACTGGGGTTCTGTGTTCTGATGGGCCCACAGTGCCTCCCTCTGGCTGTGATAAAGTATCACACCCCTTTGCTTTTTCCATACAGGGAATGTCTTGAAAGCACAAACCTTTAATTATTGTAGACCCCAGCCCTTAGAGTGTAGTTGTTAAGTGGAAAATGTTACTGTAGGTGCTATAGACTATATTGCGTACAGTAAAAAAAAAAAAAATGAAGAAGTGGTTTGTTGTTTTAGGAGGTGAAATATTGAGGACTGGATAATGCCTTTTTAGAGAAACACATGAATGAAAATCCCCATTTACCTGTAGATAGTAGAAGTTTTAGTTCAGAGGAACTATAAGTGGCAAAGCAGATAGCTCTTTTTATCAATTTAGTGGAAAGGACCTGTGTTTAGGTGATGTCAGGGAAATAAAAAATAAAAAATAACCACAGTTGTTGGACTACTGATGTAATTTAACTTTTTTAGGCGATAACTAAAAGAAGTCTCCTCACAGCAGAAGTCAGTGAACTCAAATAAATCAGTTTGACAAGAGGACATAAATTGTTTGTCCAAATATGAAGGAAACAAAATGTTTATGTAAATATATCAACTCAAGTTGAGAGGCTTTTTCAGTCTGTCTTTCTGTTCTTTGAAAATACTGAATGTTGACTTACAAGCTACAAAATGTACATAAAACATGGACTGCAATGCCACTACCTGTTTGTCACACAAAAGTCTGAACTGATCTTTGCACTTACTTTAAAAAAACAATTGTTACTGCAGCTTGCAAGAGCATGACATTCAAAAAAGGGTGTTTGCCAAATTCTTTTTAGATAAACCTAACAAACTCAGAAGTCTAAAAGTGCTTTGACTCATAAAGTGAATGGTATTGCAAACAGAAAAGAACATAATGGAATATGCAAGCTTTACAACGTGCAGATTCTTTTGTATGATTTTGTTTAAAGCATATTGAATGTTACTCTCAAGATATACTGTAAATTTAATCAGTTGAGCATCAAAATAAATGTGTAAAAGTATGATTGTAAGATGTGTTTTATCATTCATTGATCATTGGGATTATGGCAGTGGCAATATCAGTCACAGTTCATTTTCTCCTCTCTAAGAATCATGAATTACTTTGTCATGGGGAAAACTCACAATATAATGTGACATTTCTCCTCAGTTCTATGAAGCATGTTAGCATCTTTCAGCTCCTTGTTTTGGTTTTACTGTTTTGGTTCAGTCTCACTGCTCTCATCAACTCTGTTTTCAGCAAAAAAAGCTCTAAAAAGCCTCTATACACTACCTGCCCAGCACCAAACTGCAGACCTTTAACAATACACACAATATGGTGTCACCATCCTCCATGCTGTAATTCAAGATGAGGATTCATATGGAGCCCCAGATCACAGATTAGCACTGTGTTATGCCACAATGTAAATGAGCACTGTGGCATCATAAATCTACAGGTCTCCAGTCAGGCAGCTATACTGGGTTTGGGGTTATTTAGATGGCGCCCCCCCTTCACTGATGTTTCACTGAGTTGGCCACCTCCCAGAGGCTCAACAATGATTTTCAACTTCCCCTTTTGAAATCAACCCCCAGTAAACACAATATACTTTATACACTATCATCACATGTGCTGGTCTACATTATAGGTTTATATGTATTCCTCCAATTAAATTGCATACTCCAGTATAAAACAGCTGGCATAAACAGCAGTCTATGGTCTCTCCAGTCTCGTCCAAAATACTGGTAGAAACAGGAAGAGCGACACAGAGAGAGAGAGAGAGCACAAAAGAAAAAGCAAGCGCATCTGAGTGACAGACAGAAATACAGGAAAAGCGTTTCATGTTGAGTTTTGATAGATAAGATTCATACTACAGCACCAACAGCACCTCACTTCGACAGTGTAAGTACATTTTCCTACAATCGTTTTACATTTACCTCAACGTTGTAAAATAATCAGTGTGCTCGCTTAAGAGAAGTACGCTCTTGTAGACCTACTCGTATTCATAATATTTATTCATAATCCATTCTTGTGGTTATTTGATTACATCATGAACGTTTACTTACAAATACAATATGTCATCCTTGTACTTACTACGACCAAAAATTATTTATAGACATTTCACAGCTGTGCACATTCAAAGCTGAATTCTTGTTTCCAACCCGAATGAGGAAGTTCAGTTCAGTTCAAGTCTAAACAGTCAGTGAGGGCAAGGCGTGGCGCTCTTTGTGCGTTAACAAGTCATATCTAAAACATTAAATCATTAGCAATTCTGGAATTTAGGACCAGTGTTCACTCGACTGTATTTGTGTCCAAATTAAATTACTAATCAACCTGTTGTGAGTTTTCAAATTGTATAAAATATTATTTTGTTTGAGCTTCTTAAAGAATTGCATTTGAAAATTACACTTACAAAGAAACATGATGAACCTTTAAGCTTAAATTCTAATGATAGATTTTGGCTGCTTGTGTAAAGTTTAAAATGGCACCAAATGTTGTAACAGTAACATCATTATTTTGTCTTTTTCACAGTTACCCTGAAGCAAAGAAATGGATATCTTCACACAGATACAAGTACCCTTCTCAGGAGACACACATCCTATAATACAGTGCATAATTGACAACAACCTCAAGAAGCTCAAAATATTACTGAAGGACAACAACATTAATGAAGTTTACCCATGCAGAGAGTGGAATGACTATATAACCCCACTGATTGCTGCTGTTGTAAATCACAACAGGTATATTTGTACTTTCCTTTTGCAGCAGGGTGCACACCCAAACAATGCTGCCCAAACTGGCTTGACACCTTTGCAGTATGTCTCACTATCCAAAGCACCACTTCCTTTTGTGGAGAAACTGTTGAAAGCCAAAGCTAATCCAGATGGATGGACTCTACAGCGATTCACACCGCTGCAAACTGCTGCCATCAATGACAGGGACGATGTCTTGAAAGTGCTCATTTCTGCTGGTGCAGTGGTGACATTGTTACCTGTCGCTGATCCTGATCATAGTATTCACAATAAAAAATTATCTCAGATGATTCTTAACTTTGCATCAAAAGGAGATGAATTATGCTCTAAAATCAGATATTTTTTGGAATTGGAAATTGCTGTGCGAGGGAAACCACCTGAAGAAGTGTTCAAAACTTTTAACAGTCACATGCTGTTGGAGGATCCTCAGACCCATCTGACCATGATTGAAATGCTCTTTACTGTTACTGGGCGAGGTAAAGAAAAATACAGCCAGGGATGTATTAAATGGCTGAAGGACACTGAAAATGTGAACACCTACATTGCAGGTGCAGTCACTCGCTTTCCAAACATCCCTAAGACAAATGTAAAGAGGGCAATTGATAGTTTACATGCAGTTTTGTGCACAATGGAAGACATACCGAACGAGCAAGCTTTGGCTACAATCCCCCAACTACTGAAACAGCTTCTTTGCTCAAAAGAGAGACCTGATATGTGTGAAGTTATTCTGCAAACACTCTATGTGATAACGCAGAAAACAAAAGGCACAAATAGCTGGGATCCCAACTTTACTGAGAAGTTATGCAAAACAGTTACTCCTTTTTTAAAGGACCAATACTCCTCTGACATTAGAGTCTTCACATACGGCATATTTGCAAACTTACTTTCAGTTGAACGTGCAGCTAACATCTT